>CM077153.1:140967551-142167551 GCA_039583875.1 Platanthera guangdongensis
CTTCCGTTTAAAGAGTTGGCCAAGAAAAACCTGCCAGAAGGGGCCTGACGAGAGCCTTGCCAAAAGGACCGTGTCGGGAACCCCGCTGAGAGGTGCTTGCCGGGATCCCCGACGAGATGGCTGTGGCGAGAGCCCTACCTAGTGGGTTTTGTTGAGAGCCCTGCTGAAAGCCTGGCCAAGAGCCTTGCCGGGAGAATTATGCCGAGAACCCTGCCGAGAGCCTGGCCGTAGCCCTGCAGGGAGGGTTATGTTGAGGACCCTGCCGAGTGGGGTTTTAGCCATCCCATCCCTTTCTAGGACTGGTGTTAGTCGTTTGTAAACTTGTTAACCAGAGCTTCGTGACTCCATCATGATTTCAACTGCCTTGTTTGCTTGGTATGAACCGGGTTATCGGGTCCTCCTGGGACCACTTAGACAAGAAATCCACCTTTTCCTTCTTCCCCCCGAGAGATCACACGGTCCTGCCAGCTAGTGAGAGCCTGGCAGCTGGTCTACTCGGGTTCGTGTTTAGTTTCTCAATTCTTTCCTCGAACTCCTTTCCTTTCCCCCAGGTGTGCTTACAGCCCTGCCCAGCTAATGAGAGTCTGGACAATGAGTCTACTCGGGGCCGAGCGTGCCTTCCAGCCCTGCCAGCTAGGAGAGTCTGCGCAGCGGAATCACCACTCAAGGTATTCCCTTACCCCCCAGGCGAGCCTACGGCCCTGCCAGCTAGTGAGAGCCTGGCAACGGGTCTACCCGGGGCCGAGTGCGCCTTCCAGACCTGCCAGCTAGTGGGAGCCTGAGCAGCGGGATCCTCTCGGGGTCTTGCTTAGTTTCCCAACTCTTTCCTCGAACTCCTTTCCTTTCCCCCAGGTGTGCCTACAGCCCTGTCCAGCTAATGAGAGCCTGAACAGCGACTCTCCCCGGGGCCGAGCGTGCCTTCCAGTCCTGCCAGCTAGGAGAGCCTGCGCAGCGGAATCACCACTCGATGTATTCCCTTACCCCCCATGCGAGCCTACGACCCTGCCAGCTAGTGAGAGCCTGGCAGCGGGTCTACCCGGGGCCGAGTGCGCCTTCCAGACCTGCCAGCTAGTGGGAGCCTGAGCAGCGGGATCCTCTCGGGGTCTTGCTTAGTTTCCCAACTCTTTCCTCGAACTCCTTTCCTTTCCCCCCAGGTGTGCCTACTGCCCTGCCCAGCTAATTAGAGCCTGGACATCGAGTTTACCCGGGGCTGAGCGTGCCTTCCAGCCCTGCCAGCTAGTAGAGCCTGCGCAGCAGAATCACCACTTGAGGTATTCCCTTACCCCACAGGCGAGCCTACAGCCCTGACAGCTAGTGAGAGCCTGGCAGCGGGTCTACCCGGGGCCGAGTGCGCCTTCCAGACCTGCCAGCTAGTGGGAGCCTGAGCAGCGGGATCCTCTCGGGGTCTTGCTTAGTTTCCCAACTCTTTCCTCGAACTCCTTTCCTTTCCCCCCAGGTGTGCCTACAGCCCTGCCCAGCTAATGAGAGCCTGTACAGCGAGTCTACCCGGGGCCGAGCGTGCCTTCCAGCCCTGCCAGCTAGGAGAGTCTGCGCAGCGGAATCACCACTCGAGGTATTCCCTTACCCCCCAGGCGAGCCTACGACTCTGCCAGCTAGTGAGAGCCTGGCAGCGGGTCTACCCGGGGCCGAGGGCACCTTCCAGACCTGCCAGCTAATGGGTGCCTGAGCAGCGGGATCTTTTCGGGGTCTTGCTAACTACCAACCTCTTTTTCCAATGCTCAAAAGAAATCAATCATGAGAAAACTCGATGAATTTGTTATTAAAAAAATAAGATTTACAATCTTGTCCCCCACTAAGGGTAGAAGTGGTTCAGGTCGTCGCCGCTCCAAGCATGACTCATCGATTCCCCTTCCACATTCTGGAGGTGGTATCCCCCTGACCACAGGGCCCTTTCTACAATGTAGGGTCCTTCCCAGTTGCGGTTGAGCTTACCAACGGCCGCCGACTTTCCCGCAGCGTCGACCTTCTTCATGACCAAGTCCCCTTCCTTGAACTGCTTTATCCTGACATGCTTGTCGAAGTACTGGGCCATCCTTCGTTTGATCTCCTCCTGCCTGACTACGGCCACGTCGCGAAGTTCCTCCACCATGTCTAATGAGAGCCGTAGCTCTGCTTCATTTCCTTCCCTCCATGCTTCGCCTCCTTTGTCTGCGGCCGCGACCCGTGGGGATTGAATCTCAAATTCCACAGGTAGGACCGCCTCACAACCATGCGAGCGTTTGAAGGGGGTTTCACCAGTGGCTGTGTTTGGGGTTGTTTGCAGAGCCCACAACACCGAGGGGAGCTGCTCCACCCAGTTCCCCCTTAGTTTCTCCACCTTCTTTTTGAGCAGGTTCACTATAATTTTGTTTGGCGCCTCCACCTGGCCGTTGCTCCTGAGGTGGTGAACGGAGGCAAACCTGAGGTCGATACCCAGATGAGTGCATAAACTTATGAACTCCTCGCTTGCAAACTGTAGACCATTGTCCGTGACAATGACCTGAGGCAGCCCGTGCCTGCAGATGATCTCTCCCCAAACGAAGTTCCTGATGACTTGGGAGGTTACCTTGGCCAGCGCCTTGACCTCCAGCCACTTTGAAAAATAGTCGATCATGACCAAGATGAACCTTTTCTGCCCACTCGCCGGAGGAAACGGCCCAACTAGGTCCATCCCCCAAATGGCGAACGGCCATGGCGCCGTGATGCTTCGAAGCCGTTGAGCGGGCAGGAGCTGGAGGGGGGGCGTAGAGCTGGCACTTTTGGCACCTCCTCGCAAACTCTGTCGCATTCTTCCTCAGGGTGGGCCAGAAGTATCCCTGTCTAACCACCCTTGTCTCCAACGTTCTACCTCCTGAATGGCTTCCACACTCCCCGGAATGCACCTCCTCCAAAATTCTTGGCATCTCTTCCTCCACCACACATCGCGCCAAAAGGCCCTATAGCATCTTTCGATGTAAGCTCCCTTCATGCATAAGATAGTGGGCCGCTTTATGGCGAAAGCCCTTTGCCTCCTTGACCCCTTCGGGGAGGTTGCCCGTGGCGAAGGTCACGAAGGGATCCACCCATGAGGGTCGCCGATCCACTTCCATCAGCTCCCCCTCCTCGATTGCTGGATGAAATAGCTCGGTCAAGGCCCCCCCCTCGGGGTCCAAGCTTGGCCAATCGGTCCGCTGCTTCGTTCTCTTCCCTAGGGACATGCCGAGTTGAAAAGGCTCGGAATCCACCAATGATCACCCTCGCCTTGGCCAAGTACCTCTAGAGGGTCGGCTCCCGAGCTTCATATTCCCCCCTGATCTAGGACGCCACCACCAGTGAGTCTGTGAACACTTCCACGTAGTGAATCCCGAGCTCCTTAGCCAACCACAACCCGGCTATGACAGCCTCATACTCCGCCTGGTTGTTGGTGACCGGGAAGTGCAGCGCCACTGCTTGCTCTATGGTGACCCCCTGGGGGCTCACCAACACTACCCCTCCTCCAAGGGAATGCTTCCCCGAGGCTCCGTCAACGTACATCTTCCATGCTTCCCTTGGCAGCGCTTCCTCCCCTTCCAGCTCTATGACGTAGTCGGCCAAGAAGTCCGCCACCGCCTGCGCCTTGATGGAGAGCCTCGGCACGAAAGAGACGTCGAACTCGCTGAGCTCAATGGACCACTTGGCCAACCGCCCCGAGTGCTCTACCCCTTCAAAGATCTTGCTTAGTGGGTGGTCTGTCACCATCTTGATTGAGTGTGCCCGAAAGTATGGCCTGAGCTTCCTGACCGAGACGATTAGATAGAAAGACAACTTTTTTAGGATGGGGTAGCGTAGCTCAGCCTTCTTCAAGATCCTACTGACATAATAGACGGGTAACTGCCTCTTCCCATCCTCTCTTACCAACACAGAGCTCACAGCCTCAGCCCCTACCCCAAGGTACAAGGCCAAGTCCTCTCCCTCCTTCGGTCTCTACAGGAGCGGCGCTTGGGATAACTGAGCCTTCAACGCCCGGAATGCCTCCTCACATTCCTCCGTCCACTCAAACTGTTTGTTCCCCCGAAGCGTTTTAAAGAAAGGGGAGCACTTCTCCCCGGCACGAGAGAGAAGCCGACTCAACCCGGCTAGCTTTCCCGTCAAGCGTTGAACCTCCTTGGCGTTGTGAGGCGATTCCAACTCCACGATGGCCTTCAACTTATCCGAGTTAGGCTCGACCCCCGCCGGGGTTAGAAGGTGTTCGAGGAACTTGCCTCGGCTTGCCTCGAATACACACCTTTGGGGGTTTAGCCTCATCTTGAACCTTCGCAGGGTCACAAACGTCTCCTCCAAGTCAAGCAGCTGTGAACCCACATCCCTGCTCTTTATCATGAGGTCATCGACGTAGACCTCCAGGTTCCTTCCCCTCTGGTTTCTAAACACCCGATCCATCATTCGCTGGTACGTAGCCCCCGCGTTCTTTAGCCCGAAGGTCATCATTTTATAGCTGAAGCATTCCTCCCTCGTGATGAAGGAGACATCCTTGACGTCGGAGGGATGCATTCGGATCTGGTGATAACCTGAAAAACATCCAAAAAAATCATAACAGAAAAACCGACGGCTGAATCAACTAGCGCGTCGATCCGAGGCAGGGGGTAGCAATCCTTTGGACATGATTTATTCAATAAAGAAAATTCTACACACATGCGCCACTTTCCATCACCCTTCTTTACCATTACCACATTTGAGACCCAACCTGGGTACTGGATCTTCGAAATGAATCCTGCATCGAGAAGCTTCTTCACCTTCTCGCGGATGGGATCCTCCATCTTGGTGGCGATGATCCTCATCTTCTGGTGAATGGAGCGCGTCTTTGGGTGCAGGTTCAGGCGGTGGCAAGCCACATCAACGTCAATGCCCGACATGTCCGCCGCGCTCCAGGCAAAGATGTCAACATTGTTTTGGATGCACTCCCGCATCCTTGCCTGGTCTTCGGGGCGCAAGCCTCCGCTGAACCTCACCTTCTCTACCTTCCCCGCCTTGCTGACGACCTCCATCTCCACGACTTCCTCCGTCGGCTCCAGCCGAGACCGCTCCCTGCCGGCCCTTTTCTCCTCTCCTCCCAGCTCCTCACCTTCTACCCCCTCAACCTCCATTGCCTCCAACATGCCTCCTCCAGATAACTCCACTCCTTCCCCCCTCTGGGTCTCCCCCTCCGCTTCTCCCTCTACCCCTTGCTCCCCCGCTGCCTTCTTCACAGCCTCAATTAGGCTCGCCCCTTCTTTCTCCACAACCTCCTCTTCAACCTCATTCCCAACCTCATCCAGGCTCACTACTCCCTTCCCCGCAGCTTCCTCTCCAATCTTCTCCCCAGCCTCACCCAGACTCATCACTCCTTCCCCCGCAGCTTCCTCCTCCCTCGCCATCTCCTTTTCCAGCTCCTCCGCCTCCGCCATCCAAGATATAGTATTAACGGCAGTCACGTAGCACTGCCTCGCCACCTTCGGATCCCCTCCTGATCTTGACCTGCACTCCTTCGCTGCTGAATTTTAGGCACTGATAGAACTCGGAGGGGACGCAGCGAATGGCGCTGATGAGAGGACGCTCAAATATTGCGTTGTAGCTGCTCGGAGCGTCAACGATGACGAACCGACAGTTCCTCGATACCCCCAACATCACATGCAGCCCACCCCTCCTTCGACTTCCTTCCGCTCCCCCGAGAACCCAAACAATGGTCCATCCGAGGCTAGGACCCTCCGAGCCTCCACCTTCATCTCATCAAAGGCTTTTTTGAAGATTACGTTCATGGAGCTCCCGTTGTCCACCAGAATCTGGGAGACCGTGAAATTCTCCACCGCCGTCTGGATCACCAAGGCATCGCAGAACGAGTCTTCATAGTCAGACATGTCTTTCACTGAGAAAGTGATCTTTTCCTCCTGTGTGTGTGTGTGTGTGTGTGGGGGGGGGGGGTCTAGGAGGTCGAGGCGACGCTCCTTCGAAACATGGTCTGAAAGCTCCCCTTACGGGTGGCTTCGATCCCCACACCCCCATGGATCACCCCGATCCCCCCCACGAGCCCCCACGTCTACTCGATTTTTACACCTATCCTATCCTCCTACTCCTGGCAGAACTTCCTCAATCCTCACGGGGGGTTGCTGCTGGGCCTGCCCCCTTGCCTCCTCATCTCCAGAAATTCTGTGCAGGTGGCCGTTGCACGACCCACCTCCCGGCGAAAGTCACAGAAGGGCAACGCCATCCTGCCTTCTCTCCTCCTTGCTCCTCCCCGAGCTCCTCTCCTTCCTCCTCTTCCCCTCACTATCTCCATCGCTTCCTACTGCGGCGGGAGAGGAACCCTCTGTCCCTGCCTCCAAGCCGGTTGGTTGAACCTCCTTTACTCGCGGTAGTTATCCCTAGCTTGGAAACCACCACCCTGTCCCTGAGGGTGACCTTCCTGGGGCCTCCAACCCAACCTATTGTTCGGCTCTCTTGGCCCCCAACCTTGCTGCTGCCCCTGTCCTCGGGGTTCCTCCCTCCTCTCTTCTCTCTGCTCCCTCTGCTCTCTCTGCCTCCATACTCCCGGCTCCTTTCCATCATCCTCTGCCAACTTGGACAACCTCCTGGCAAACACCGGATTGGCCGCCTCGATCTCGATCTCCTTCGCTGCCCTCTCCATCAGCTCCTCGAAGGAGAGGGGGGGGGGAACTCTCTTCAGCTCCATGATAAAGAAGCTGAGCCTAAACCCCAGGGTGAAGGCAAGCATCATCGTGTACCCCGACTGTTGGAACACCCTATTACTAATTTGGGTCAGGATCACTATGTCTTTAGGAAACCTGTTTTTGACCTCCTGTATAGATCTAAAGGTCAATTAGAATTGAGTCTAAGGGTTAGTAGTTAGTTTTGGAAGCTGCCCTCAAAACCAAGGTTTTTCAGTTTGGAGACTAAGTCATTTCGTCGAGCTCAGTACGACGAATCGTCGAACTCCAATCGACGATCGTTTAGCTCAACTTCGACGGATCGTCGAACTCCATTCGACGATCGCTGAGCTCAACTTCAACAAATCGTCGAACTCCATTCGACGATCGTCGAGCTCAGTTCGACGATCATATCTCCAGTATTGATTCTCTATCTCTGAGCTCAGTTCGACGATAGTTGAGCTCAGATCGACGATCTTTGTTGCTGAATAAGTCCAAATCGCTGAGCTCAGTTCGACGATAGTAGAGCTCAGTTCGACGTTTTTCTGAAGAATTCAATGTCTTTCAAGATTCAAATTCAGAACAGTTAAGGAGTTATTGCCAGCAATTAATTCAGAGGATTTTGTAGCCGTTTTCATTTATTCTGGACCAAGTTTCAAGGGATTATCAAGGAATGTTTCTTTGGACTTTCCCCCAGAAGACAATTGCAATTAAGGAAGTCAATTAATGACAGGCTAATGACTATTCTTGACAGATGATCATTTCTATTCAGCAAAAAGGAATAAAAGACAAGATTTTTGAATCTCTCATAACACAGATAAGCAATTAACAAGAAGAAGAAGAGAAAAATATTCTCTGCTACAACTTTTCTCTGGAATAACATCTTTCTCAACAGCAATCTCTCAAGAGAAAAAGAAAGAAAGCTGTAGACATTCTCTGTCTAAAAGAATTCTCTAGAACACCTTCACCAAAAGGAGATCAACAAATTTGAAATCTCCAGATCCCTTTTGATTCAAGTGTTCAAGGCCAACATCATTCAAGACTCCAGACACCTAACATTTCAGCTGTTGCTGAAATCATCAATTGCTGGAGATCAATCTCTGAAGACCTATCACCCTACAACAAAACTTCATTTTCTGAACATCTCAAGAACTCAGGGGGAGCTTTGACAACATCAAAATCCACTTAGTCTTCTCAGTTGCTTTGAGAAAGAGAAGACTTCCATAACTCTCTCATCCCCATCTCTGTAAAGTGTTTTTCAAACTCCCTTCAAAAGTTTGTGCTTGTTTTTTGAGCACCTTATCAAAAGCTCATTGGTGGCAAGACACCTGATCAAAAAATCTGGTTTGGTTTTTAAGCACCTTATCAAAAGCTCATTGGTGCCCAGGACACCTGATCAACTCATCCTACAGTGGATTCCTACCTAGGGTGGTAGAAGAGTGGATGTACCCAAGTTTAGGGGAACCACTATAGCTCCTTGTGTCTTCTGGCTTGCTTGTCTTTATTTTTGTTTCTGGTTGTGATCTGTGATTAGTTAGGATCTGTGATTAGTTTCTTTTGTAGATTGTAATTAAATAACTGCTGTGTTTAGATTTATTATTTGCTTCCCTGTTCACTCAGATTGCAACAATTGTTGTAAAAAGTTTTTAAACACCATACTCTATTCACCCCCCCTCTAGAGTATATCAGATCTAGCTGCACTTTCAATTGATATCAGAGGGAGGTTGGTTAAACATACCACACCTTGGTGGTTGCACAGGCTAACACCTGAACCCAAAGATTCCTAGTTAGATCTGTTTTCTTTTGATTTTGTTATTAGATTATTTCTTCACAAATCATGGCCCAAAATAAAGATTATGCTACCACCATACCTGCAGTGTGCAATCTGTCTAAGTTTGCACTTTGGAAAGCAAGGATTAGATTATACATGAATTCTATTGACGATGACATTTTTAATTCTGTTTTGACAGTTTGTCCAAGAACTCCAGAGAACACAAGTACAAATGCTGTTCCACCTCCATCAGGAACAGATGCTGACATCAAGAAGTGGAAGGTAGCAGATGCAAGGGCTATGAACATCTTAGCCCAGACTATGTCTGATGACATATTCCAAAAAGTGGCTGAATGTAATTCAGCAAAGGAAATCTGGGATAAGCTCACTGAAATAGTGTCAGGATCAGCTGATGAAAGAAAGGACAGGAGATCCCACCTCATATCTCAATATGAGAACTTCAAGAAGGGAGAAGGCGAGTCAGTTGGAGATATGTACAATAGACTCAGTCTGATAGTCAATGAACTCAAGACTTTGGATAAGGAGATATCACTGACTGAACTAAATGACAAAATCCTAATGTGCTTCCCAAGCACTTGAGACTCAAGGATCTGGCCAATCAAGGATGCCAGAAGTCTGAATGAGATCACCACAGAAGCTCTCTTGGGCAAGCTCAAATCTTATGAGCTGCTCATTAAGAACAGAGAAGAAGAGCAGAAGGCTGGCTCACCAGCCACAAGAAAAGAAAAGACAATTGCCTTCAAAGCAACTGAAGATCAGCCTGAAGACAAAGTCACAGGCAATGATGAGCTGCTCAGTCTATTGACCAAAAGATTTTACAAGATGGCCAGAAAGGACTTCAAAAAGAGATCATACAAGGAGAATGATAAGCCAAGGTATGATAAGTCAAATAATAAAGAAATAGTGTGCTTTGGTTGTAGGAAACCAGGGCACATTGTACCTGACTGTCCAGAGAACAAAAACAAGGACAGAAGGGACAAGAAAGAAAGAAGAAATGACAAAGAATTCAAGAAAAATGGCAATGACAAACTCTCCTCAAGCAAGAACAAACACACAAGGAAGGGATTTGTTGCTGAATCCTGGAGTGAAACTGAAGAGCAGTCAGAAGCTTCATCCAGCTCCAGTGATGATGAAGATGATGCTGAAGAGAAGGAGTTCTGCATGATGACAATCAATGCCTCTCAACATAATTCAGATGCAGAAGACTCAGAGTCAGACTCAGAGACTCTACTTGAAGAGGACCAGGTAATTAGTTTTTTTGATTTCAATTCAGAGGACTTTAAGTCTGAGTTTAAAGCATTATGTTTAGACTTACTAAAATCTGAGAAGGAAATTATTTCTCTCAGAAATCATTTATCTGAACATAGTTTCTTAAAGTCAGAAAACCTCAAACTCTCTGAGGAGTTGGAGTGCTGTAGGGAGCATATAACTTCACTGAAAGGTGAGCTATCAGAGACCAAGAATTTTGAGGAATCCCTCAATGGGAGAAGTATCAAGCTGATGGACATCACAAGCACAGTGAACTCCAGATTCAATAGTACACTGGGCTTGTGTGCTTCATCCAGCCAACCTATAGTTCTAACAACCCCAATCAAGTTCATTTCTGATAAAGGGAAGAGAGTTGTAGAGGTAGCTAGAAAAAATTCTGATCTGCCTAAGAAAACTAAGTTCCAGCAAAAATCGTCGAACGGAGCTCGACGATCGCCGAACGTAGATCGACGATCTCAGGCAAAATCGTCGAACTCAGGTCGACGATCTCTAATTCCTGAACTCTACCACAGTCGACCGTCGAACGGAGCTCGATGATCTGACCCAAGGTCGTCGAACGCAGCTCCACGATCGTCGAACAGAGATCAGAGCTCTGGAAATTCCTTCAAGGGCAAATCAAAATCCAATCCTAGGGGTCCTTCATCCCAAAGCTTTAACCCTTATACTGAATGGGTAATACCTCCAAGGAGATATCATCCTGAAGGTTATAAGAGTCAACCTGAGATATCTTTCATTTCTGAGTTTAAAGGTTATCAACCTAGGCCCAAGGTAAACTGAGTCAAAAACAAGTGAATTATTTTATGTGCAGGTGAAGACCTATCCAACATCAAACCAACAATGGTATTTGGATAGTGGGTGCTCTAAGCACATGACAGGAAAGAAGGACAACCTCACATCCTTTAAAGCCAAGCTTGGACACAAAGTCATATTTGGTGATTCAAACTTTGGACAAACTAAAGGATATGGTGCAGTCCAGATTGAGACAGTAACATTCAAGAAGGTAGCCTATGTGGAAGGACTGAAGCACAATTTGATAAGCATCAGTCAGCTATGTGATGAAGACTAACAGGTGACTTTCAGCAAAGCCTTATGCAATATCAAGTCAGAAGACAACACAACTGTGTTGACAGGTAAAAGGAAAGGTAATATCTATTTAGTAGATTTTCATTCAACAGATGTAGACATTTGCCTGTTTAATTCTGTCTGTACACCTAATGTTTTATGGCATAAGAGACTAGGACATTTAAACCTTAGAACCATTGGTAGGCTATCCAAGGACAACCTTGTTAGAGGACTACCTTCTGGCCCTTACAAGAAGGAAGGACTCTGCAGGGCTTGCCAATTAGGCATGCAAACTAAAAATAGTTTCAAATCACTTAATAAGAGTGATTCACCTAGGATCTTGTATCTGTTACACATGGATCTTTTTGGACCCATTACAGTACAAAGCTTAGGAGGGAAATCTTACACTTTAGTAGTTGTAGATGACTTCTCTAGATTCACATGTGTGTTCTTTCTGAGAAAGAAGTCTGATAACTTTAAGTGTTTGACAGAGTTTCTCAAATGTATACATATTGAGTTCAATACTCACATTGCCCTGATCAGAAGTGATCATGAGACAAAGTTTGATTCTCTTCTTATGCAAGAGTTCTGTCAGAGTGAAGGGATCAGACATACTTTCTCAGCTCCTAGAACTCCTCAACAAAATGGGGTAGCTGAAAGGAAAAATAGAACCCTTATTGAATCTGCCACTACATTGTTGTCAGATGCTCACCTTCCTCTATCCTTTTGGGCAGAGTCAGTGAACACCTCCAACTATGTGCTGAATAGAAGTTTAATACATAAACTAAAGGGAAAGACTCCCTATGAATTACTCAAAGGGAAGAAACCTAAAGTTGATTATTTTAGAATTTTTGGCTGTATTTGTTATATTCATAATAATGACAAGAGATATTTAACAAAATTTCAAGCTAAAGCTGGTGTAAGAGTGTTTCTGGGATACTCCATGATCAGTAAGGCCTATAAAGTTTATAATAAATCATCTCTTAAAATTGAAGAATCTGTTCACATATCATTTGATGAATCTAACATGTCTTTCAAGGAGAAGAACACATCTACCATAGAACCTTTGCAGGTACATTCTCTTGTTGAAGATTTGAACAAGTTACAGGTTACTCAAAAAGAGGAAAGCAGTGAAGATGAAGAAAGCATTCAACATGCTGAAGAGAAACAACTTGAAGAGCCAGTTGTTGTACCACAAGAGGAAACAACAACACAGGTTGGTGAACAATCAACACCCCCTGTTGATTTAGTAGCATCAAGAGACCATCCAATTTCCCAAGTAATTGGAGACATCTCAGCTGGTGTGCAAACCAGAAATCAGGTCAACCAAAACCTGTTGCACACTTGTTTCCTATCTCAAATTGAACCTCAGTCCATTCAAGATGCAGAGCAAGATCCACACTGGATCATTGCAATGCAAGAAGAGTTGCATCAATTTGAAAGGAACAAAGTGTGGGAACTAGTGCCTAAGCCTAAGGATCACTCCATTGTTGGAACAAAGTGGGTGTTCAGAAACAAATTGGATGATCAAGGAGTAATTGTAAGGAACAAGGCAAGGCTAGTTGCTCAAGGATATTCTCAAGAAGAAGACATAGACTATGACCAGACTTTTGCACCAGTTATAAGATTGGAAGCCATCAGAATCTTTTTAGCTTATGCAGCACACAAATGCTTCAAGGTATATCAGATGGATGTAAATAGTGCATTTCTAAATGGATACATCAAAGAAGAAGTCTATGTCAGACAACCTTCAGGTTTTATCTCTTCAACCCATCCTGATTATGTTTTTAAATTGAACAAAGCATTATATGATCTCAAGCAAGCTCCTAGAGCATGGTATGAGACCCTAACATGCTTCCTTCTGGAAAATGGATTTATAAGGGGTAGAGTAGACCAAACTCTTTTCATTAGAACCCATAAGTCCCATACCCTACTAGTATAGATTTATGTAGATGATATTATTTTTGGTTCTACTGATTCAAACTTGTGCAGAAGGTTTTCCAACCTAATGCATTCTAAATTTGAAATGAGTAGCATGGGTGAGCTATCCTTCTTTCTAGGATTGCAAGTCAAACAACATACTGAAGACATCTTTATTTCTCAAACAAAGTATGCAAATGAATTGGTTAAGAAATTTGGTATGTCTGAAGCATCTTGTATGAAAACACCTATGCCTACCAATGCTGTATTGGATGCTGATGAACATGAGAAACCTGTTGATCAGACAACATATAGAGCAATGATTGACTCTTTACTGTACCTCACAGCTAGTAGATCAGACATAATGTTTGCTACATGCATATGTGGTAGATTCCAAGTAAGCCCTAGAGAGTCACACCTAACATTAGTAAAAAAGATTCTCAGGTATATTAAAAGTTTTCCAAATTTAGGTCTCTGGTATCCAAAAGATTCAGCATTTGAATTAACTGGATTTTCTGATGCTGATTATGCTGGATGCAGAATTGACAGGAAAAGCACCAGTGGAACTTGTCAGTTTCTTGGTGACAGACTTGTATCTTGGTTTTGCAAGAAACAAACATCTGTGTCAACTTCAACTGCTGAAGCTGAATATATGGCTGCAGGCAGTTGTTCACAAATATTGTGGATTCAAAACCAACTCCTAGACTATGGATGCAACTTAGAGAAGTCAAAAATCTTTTGTGATAACACCAGTGCTATTTCTATAGCTCAAAATCCAGTCCTCCATAGTAGGACAAAACACATAGAAATTAGAAATCATTTTTTAAGGGATAATGTTGAGAATAATAAAATTGAACTTCAATATATCCCAACTGATTTGCAAAGGGGAGATATTTTCACCAAACCCTTGGATGAAAAGAAACACACCTTCTTCCTAAATCAGTTAGGAATGTTAGATGGAGGAAGTCTAAAATAATATCCAAGATTTTAAAACTTTAAAAATTGACCAAGACTAGACAAACATCTTGATTTTTCTAAGTGTCTAGAGTGTATTTCTGGTCTCTGAACTGCGCTCGACGATTTTCCCCCAGATCGTCGAACGGAGATCGACGTTTTCCGAAATCGTCGACCTGAGTTCAGCTCTTCTCAGATAGTGTTCAACTATCTTTCAGGTCAGCGATCGTCGAACGACGCTCGACGATTTCGTTCTCTGAACGATCGTCGAACAGAGCTCGACGCTCTCCAATATCGTCGAACGGAGATCGACGATATTGAAGACTCTTCAGATTCCTTTAGAAGCCCCGATCGTCGAACTGAGTTCAACGATCTTTTCTTTTCTGCGTCAAACCCTAATATAAAATTCATTTTTCGGCCGTCGTTCTCCTTTTGCGCTTTCGATTTCTCTGCAAAAATTCTCTTTCCCTCCAAACATCTCTACACTTGGTCGTTTTGTTTGTTGATTTTTGCAGGTAACCATGACCGTCTCTGTTGCCGTTCTAGCCGCAATGAAATTTGATGCCGGATTTGATATAGACATGTAGTCCTTCAGCACCACTGATCAGGTTTTTCAAGATATTCTGGAACTGTTCAAGGAGCAGAAGCTTGTTACCATAATGTCCACAAGAATCAAACTGACTGCTGATGAGATTAAGGAGTGGGTGTACACTGCCCACAACCAGGACCAAAACACAGTGGTCGGTTCAATTTCTGGAACCCAGGTACTCTTGACTCCTGCTATTCTGACAGAGGTTTTTGAATGAAGTTCTGTAAGAGATTCTGCTGAGTTATCTGGAGAAGAATTTTCTGATTTACTTGCAAGAATGAGTCATTCTGATGCTAACCCTAGCAAACTGCTGAAAAAGAACCTAACTGTTGAATACATGTTTTTGGCTGATGTAGTGGGAAAAGTTCTGCTGGCCAAGCATTCAGCACATGATACTATCTCTAGGTATCAGCTGTGCTTGATGGGAGCCATTGTGGACAAGAAACAGTTGAACTGGGGAGAGGTCTTCTTTGACCTGATTAAGAAGAAGATCAACAAGAACTTTGTGAATTATGGGATGATTCTAGGGCTGTTTCTCCAACACAGATGCCCTGCACTGCTAGTCTCCTCTGGGATGCATATCAATGCTTCAAAGAGGCTGTCCTGTGCCCTCTTTGGCAAATGAGACAGGCAGATAACCAAGCCCAGCAGGCCTTCTGCAAGCACAACTTCAGGCACAAGGACTGTATCAGTCTCTTCCCCTCAAGTCTCTGCCCCTGCAGATGACTTGCCTGCTGCTTCTCCTCCTCCTGTCTCATCTCCACCAGTCACCTCCTCCATTCAAACTTCATCCACCATCATTATTTCCAGCCCATCTCCAACATCAATACCATCTCCAATCCCAACTCTTCCAACAACAGAAGAAATTTTCCATCCATTATATCACTACCCTCAACCAGACATTGCCACATCATCCACAATTCCCTCATTCAATCTTCTAGATGATTCCTTCATGGATGATTCACCTTCATCTCCTCCTGAGCTACCCTCCTCCTCCACATCTTACCAACAGCTTCTACAAGACATTATTGATCAACCCTCCTTCACACCCTCTATCTCAATATCACTGTCTTCCATTTCCACAATACCCACACCTCAACCTTCACTTCCCCCATACATCAGCTCTCCACCACCATCACCAGTTGCTCCTCCATCCCCCTCTACCTCTGCTCAAGTCCCTGCTGAGCAAGTAGACATTCCTGCCCTAGCTGACAAGTTATATGAACTGCTAGCCCCCAGGCTATCACTTCTATTGGAGACCTCCTTGGCTCCACTTCTTCAGTCAGTGACAGCCCTTTCTGCCAGGCTATCCTCTCTCTTTCCTCAGGCAATTCCTTCCTCTGGGTGCCTTGATCCAGCTCTCTCTTAATCTAGGCAGGGGGAGATGCCTTATGAAGTTAGATTGCCTTCTGCTGTTGCTGCCATTTCTTCAGTCCCTGCTGCTGCTCAAGCTCCAGTTCCACCTCAAGTTGCTGTCTTCTCAGTGGACCTCAGGTCCTTATTATCAGTTTTTGATTCATTATATTTCAGCTGTCTTCCAGTGAATAATGCAGTTCAACCATCAGAGGATCTTTCCAAGGCCATTGTGCCCTTCTCAAGTTGTGACACCAGTGTTATAACTTCATTTGTAAATTCAGTTTATGCTGCTGCTACTCCTGTTGCAAATATTGTTGCTGTTTCTGTTGCTGCTGCTGTCAGTGATGATGCTGCTGATGTTCCAGTTTCTGAGGATATGCAGACAGAGACATATGATTTTGAGCCTACTGTTATTGCTGATGTTATTCCTGATGTTATTACTGATGCTGAGGTTCCTGTATCTGAAAGTATTTTCTCTGAATCTGTTGCTGCTCCAGTTACTACTGTCATTACTGCTGCTATATCTTCTGCAAGTATTGCTCCAGAAAGTTCTGTATCTGCTGTGTTTGCTGCTGCTACAACTGCCCCAACCCAACTTCAAAAACAATATATGAGAAAGATTGATGCTTTATATAATGAGCAAAGCTCTGAGAGTGATGAATTCAAGACTGATTCTGATGATTCTTCTGCCACTATAGCCAGGAAAGGAAAGGCAAGGAGCAAAGCTATGAAAAGGGTGCCTCCAGCCAAAGTCAAAGACACTAATGATATTCCCTATTACATTCTTCATGACTGCCCCATTACTGAACATTGAATGCGGTACTCCAAGAACCAACTGAAAGCCATGAAGAAGTAGAGGAAGTATGAGAAAGGATCTTCTCAGTTTCATCATCCTCATCCTCCTCCACCACCTCCTCCTGATGCAGGTGCAGGTGGAAGCTCAGCTACTCATCCTTATGCTAAAAGCCAAACCTCCTATCAGCCTCATGCAAGATCTCATTATAGGGGAAGCCAGTCCAGAGGTTCTCAATCAAGAAGAGGAAGTTATAGTAGAAGCCAAAGGGAATTCCAAGTCTACTCAAAAGGCTATTCAAGGCAACACCCTTACTCTAGGGAAGGACAAGCTTCATCAGATACAACTTCAGGTCCTTTTCCCTATAAGCCGAAAGAAGTAGTCTCATCCAGAGCTCCTCAAGATAATCCTTCTAACAGATCTGAGCCTCCAGTGCCCTTTGAGGATCCAGAAAATAATCCTACTGCATGAACTGCCAGAATGAAAGAATTAGCTGCCCTGGATCAAATCAAGAAAGCTAAAGAGCAAAGCAGAGATACCTCCAACATTACTACATTGTCTGAACAAAGAAAGAAGGAACTGGAAAGATATGCCTCAAACAAATTTTTTGATTCTGAAAGATATATGGAGCTGCATCCTGAAGCTGTGGTACCAAAGCCTAAACAACAAACTTCTTTAGGTGCAGCTGATGACAGAAGGTCAAAGAAAGAAGCTCTTAACCCCAATAGAGAAATTAAGCTTATAAAGAGCAAGGAGAAAGAATAATTCTGTAAGATGACAATTATTCTGATTTCTGATTTCTGTCTGGGATAATATATCTGTGATTCTGCTTTGTTGATGTTTATTGTTGATTTGTATGTTGTTCTTTAATTTTTCCAAGTTCTGTAAATAGTAATCCTAACCCAAATAAGGGGAGATTGTTGGAACACCCTATTACTAATTTGGGTCAGGATCACTATGTCTTTAGGAAACCTGTTTTTGACCTCCTGTATAGATCTAAAGGTCAATTAGAATTGAGTCTAAGCGTTAGTAGTTAGTTTTGGAAGCTGCCCTCAAGACCAAGGTTTTTCAGTTTGGAGACTAAGTCATTTCGTCGAGCTCAGTACGACGAATCGTCGAACTCCAATCGACGATCATTTAGCTCAACTTCGACGGATCGTCGAACTCCATTCGACGATCGCTGAGCTCAACTTCAACAAATCGTCAAACTCCATTCGACGATCTTCGAGCTCAGTTCGACGATCTTGACTCCAGTATTGATTCTCTATCTCTGAGCTCAGTTCGACGATAGTTGAGCTCAGATCGACGATCTTTGTTGCTGAATAAGTACAAATTGCTGAGCTCAGTTCGACGATAGTAGAGCTCATTTCGACGTTTTTCTGAAGAATTCAATGACTTTCAAGATTCAAATTCAGAACAGTTAAGGAGTTATTGCCAGCAATTAATTCAGAAGATTTTGTAGCCGTTTGCATTTATTCTGGACCAAGTTTCAAGTGATTATCAAGGAATGTTTCTTTGGACTTTCCCACAGAAGACAATTGCAATTAAGGAAGTCAATTAATGACAGACTAACTGCTATTCTTGACAGAGGATCATTTCTATTCAGCAAAAAGGAATAAAAGACAAGATTTTTGAATCTCTCATAACACAGATAAGCAATTAACAAGAAGAAGAAGAGAAAAATATTCTCTGCTACAACTTTTCTCTGGAACAACATCTTTCTCAACAACAATCTCTCAAGAGAAAAAGAAAGAAAGCTGTAGACATTCTCTGTCTAAAAGAATTCTCTAGAACACCTTCACCAAAAGGAGATCAACAAATCTGAAATCTTCAGATCACTTTTGATTCAAGTGTTCAAGACCAACATCATTCAAGACTCCAGACACCTAACATTTCAGCTGTTGCTGAAATCATCAATTGCTGGAGATCAATCTCTGAAGGCCTATGACCCTACAAAAAAGCTTCATTTCCTGAACATCTCAAGAACTCAGGGGGAGCTTTGACAACATCAAAATCCACTTAGTCTTCTCAGTTGCTTTGAGAAAGAGAAGACTTCCATAACTCTCTCATCCCCATCTCTGTAAAGGGTTTTTCAAACTCGCTTCAAAAGTTTGTGCTTGGTTTTTGAGCACCTTATCAAAAGCTCATTGGTGGCAAGACACCTGATCAAAAAATCTGGTTTGGTTTTTGAGCACCTTATCAAAAGCTCATTGGTGCCCAGGACACCTGATCAACTCATCCTGCAGTGGATTCCTACCTAGGGTGGTAGAAGAGTGGATGTACCCAAGTTTAGGGGAACCACTATAGCTTCTTGTGTCTTCTGGCTTGCTTGTCTTTATTTTTGTTTCTGGCTGTGATCTGTGATTAGTTAGGATCTGTGATTAGTTTCTTTTGTAGATTGTAATTAAATAACTGCTGTGTTTAGATTTATTATTTGATTCCCTGTTCACTCAGATTGCAACAATTGTTGTAAAAACTTTTTAAGCACCATACTCTATTCACCCCCCCTCTAGAGTATATCAGATCTAGCTGCACTTTCACCGACATCTCCTGCACCTGCAGGATCTCCTCCTGAAACCTGTCGACATAGCGTCCCAGCGTCTCCTCCGACCTCTGCTTGATGGAGAACAAGCACTCTGCTCCCTTCTTTCTCTTCTTGGATGTTGAGAACCTCAGCAAGAACCTGCGTCGCAGATCTTCGAAGCAATAAATCGAACTTGCGGGCAACTGGTGGAACCAGTCCCTGGCCTTCTCCTTCAGAGTGATTGCGAAGAGCATACACTTGAAGGCATCCGACATTTGCCTTATGAATACGACATCTTCAAACCACTACACATGCTGCGTGGGGTCGTCCTTCCCAGTATAGTAGGTTATGTCTGGCTCTCGGAACCCCTCCGGAACCGGAGATGAGATGATGAGCTCACTAAAGGGGCTCCCGCCCCCTGCCTGCCGAGAGGGCTCCTCGCGCGACCTCGGCTCCCCCGCCCTGTCCGCACTGGTCTGTCCCGGGAATAGCTCCCGCCTGGGGACATCCCTTTCCGCCGCCTCTGCCGGAACCTCCTTCCCGGGGTGCTGTCCGGGAGCGTTCTCGCCCAATGACAGAGCAGCCGCCACCGGGACCTGAGGAGTCTCCCACTCGACTCTTGTCGAGAAGGCCAAGTGGATGGTCTGCAAGACTTTTCGCCTGAAGTCCTCCAACATCCCCAACGTCGCCCCACTTCCCCGACAGGGAGAACCTCCCGAGCCAGCTACTTCTCCTTCACCTCCAGCCATGAGACTTGACTTGAGATTTTCTTGTATCAGCCACAGTTCACGCTCAACGCAACATAAATGTTGAAGCCAAAAACTGGCCTCAACGAGAGTTCGGACCTTGGGGTGTGGCCGAAACCTACTTCTCCCAAATCTCGACCCAAGACTAGCCCCAAAGAACTGAAAACTGACCCTAAGCCTCAGCTGGGAGGTCCCTCCACTAACCCGGAAGTTTTCTGAGCGCTTCCCCTCCAAAGCCAATTGCTGGGTTAGGAGTATCTCAGAAAGCTCTAGAAGGTATAATGAGAGTATGAGAGAATCTGCCTTCTGAGGTATCATGTGGTCTATTTATAGATTTTCAATATCGGGTCTGCAAAAACGTACTTCTGCTGCCCTAAAATTACCAAAATGCCCCTAGACTGGCCAGCCACTAGCTAAACACCGCTGTTCTGAGGAGCTAAATGCAGACGGGGGGTATTTAGGTAATTTCAGATCTAGGTCCCACCTGGCAGAAGCTCTTCCTGCTGAGCTCTGTGGGAACCCGACTTGCCTCGAGCACAAGCCTTCCCGCCTACCCCGGGCGGGAACCAAAAGACTGAAGGGGCGTTGAGTGGAGAGACATCACTCAACGCCGAGGGCCGATGAGAGCGTTGAGTGGAGAAACATCACTAAACGCCAAAGGCTGACAGGAGCGTTGAGTGGAGAAGCATCACTCAACGCCAAAGGTTGACTGGAGCGTTGATTGGAGAAACATCACTCAACGCCAAAGGCTAGCAGGAGCGTTGAGTGGAGAAGCATCACTCAACGCCAAAGGCCGATGACAGCGTTGAGTGGAGAAACATCACTCAACACCAAAGGCTGACGAGAGCTTTGAGTGGAGAAGCATCACTCAACGCCAAAGACTGGCGGGAGCGTTGAGTGGAGAAGCATCACTCAACGCCAAGGGCCGATGAGTGCGTTGAGTGGAGAAGCATCACTCAATGCCAAAGGCCGACGGGAGCGTTTAGTGGAGAAGCATCACTCCCTACTCCTGCCCAGGGCGGGAGCCTTCCTGCCTTCCCGCCCCTGGTTCCGCCATAGCCTGACCCTTAAATCTGCGTTCGACGATCATAACCTTAAGTCGAAGGCCCAACTCGACGAGTTGAGCTCGACGAACTGGCGTTCGACGAACTATGCTTCCAGCTCGACACACCGAGCTCGACGAACTGACGTTCGACGAAATGACGCTACTCAACCCCTGGGCGAGAGCCTTCCTGCCTACTTACGGCGAGAACCCTGCCGCATGCTTTCTTACTTGATCCAATTGTAAGTCCAAATCTAGCCCAGTCCCGGTCCTTGCGGGATCTTAGTCCTACCCAGCGAATATGAGGTTGTACACAGTTCCCGCTCTTTGCGAGCTAGCCTTGCGCTCGGAAAGATACGTCCAACCCCAAATATTCGATGAGTATATGCTGACCTGGCAGGGAATCTTTCTGCAGACCCCACCTTCGTCCTATAAATACACAGCTGAGTTTATCTCTCAGGCTATCTCTGTCGTAATTACTCTCTGCTTGAGCCTCTGCCGTGGCATGAAAATGCGTGCCAAAACCGTTGAGAAGCCGCTCTCGGAAGAGCTCCAAGCCCGCGTCGCTGTGTCCCAGGAGCGGGCTCGCGCCAACTGCTCCAAGGTTCCCCCTTGGCTGATGCGCAAGAGGCCCGCCGACGAGAAGGTAGTGGGGGAGAAATCCGCTGGCGAGAAGTCAGCCGGCGAGAGCTCCCACCCAAAGAAGAAGAAGGCCAAGTCCGTCAGACTAGACCTGTCGACGGAGAACCGAGCACCGCCTACCCCAACTCCTAACCGTGACGAGGTCTCTTCTTCTCTGCCGGAGGTACCCTTCTCGCCTTTCGCCCTTCCTGTTAGCGCGGAATGTTAAAAAGCTTGAACGTGGTTGTGTACTGAAGTACCACTCTTCTCGCAGGGGACGGTGCCAAGAGATGTCGCCGACTCTCCACTAGCGGACACAGAGGCGACCCGCCTTCACAATGAGGGTCCACCGTCTGCTTCGAGGGTTGTACCGCCAGTCACGGGGGCTTCCATGCCCAATTCCCCGGCCGATCGCGCCGATCCGCCCCCAATCTCGCCATCCCTGCCGGAGGGTTTTTCTCTGAGCCATCCGCTCCCGCGCCGGGATCACAGCTTCTGGCGAGAGAGGGCGTCTCTGTTCCCCCCCTGGGTGAGACTGAGACCCCGGAGCGTAGGACATTTCGTCCTGGCCGGGACAAGCCACTCCATCTGCTTTTCGGAAAGAGTTCAGAGGGCCAGCCCGGCCCTTCTCGCCAACCATCGGGGGAGGGTATCCATCGCTACTCAAGTATGCGAGAACCTCCCAGCTTTCTTTTCACTCCTCTCATATTCTGACCAAAATCTGTCCTCCAGAGCCGAAGTAGTAGGAAGCAAAAGGGGAAGGAGATGAAAATGAAGAAGAAGAAGAAGGGGAAGACTCGCCCCTCCCCTCCGCCGGCGAGATGAAGGACTTTCACGAGACCTCCAAAAGCGGCAAGGCGCGAAGGCAGAGGATTGCGGGAGTCCTGTCGAAGCTTGCGCGGCAGCAACGGGCTAACTCCGCAGCGGTGAAGAGGATCCACGAGACGATGGAGCGGCAGCTGACGATCGTTGAGCGGGACTGCGTCTACCTCCTTGGCGGGGCGGAATCCCAGGATACGCTTTCCGCCGAAAGCTCCCTCGGAAGACGCGTCGCGCGGATTCGAGATCAGCTCCGCCTGGCCAACCTGGGTCTAACAACCCTGAGGTCTTTCTTCGACCCGCGAGACCCTCCAAGGTCTAGCAGGCGAGAATTAGGCTGTTGGCGGTGGGTGCCGTACTGAGCCCTTGGGGCTAACCTCTTCTTTTCTCATCCTCCCAGCCTACCCTTCTCCTTTGTACCCCTTGCGCCTTTCGGCATCAGACAATTATCATAAGGGTTATTTGTTATTATCATTATTATTATTATCATTCTTGTTATTGTCGTTTGGGGACTCTCGCCCGGCGAGAGCCCTTTTATACCTGTGTTCTTTAACACTTTGCGAGTGACTGATTCATACGTCTTGCTCAATACTTCTCGCGCATTGAGATTGTTTGTCTTTTTCCCAGCCTTCCTTGGAGGTTCTCGCTTCCTGCAGGTCCAAGGTGAGCTGACGGGACATGATGAAAATCGAGGAGTCAAGACGTCCGGATTTGTTGACCCGTTGACCGTTCTCCCGCCGTATTTTTTAAGAAAACTCATAATTACCGTATCTTCTATAAATAGGCCGATCCACCTATCTCATTTACTCCCCAACATTTACTTCTTTCATCCCGAACCTTTGTCCCTCTGTCAACTGCTTTTGCCGATCTCTGCGGCACCAAGGCTCTCGCCTCCCCGACCTTTTTCTCCTCTCTTCTTCCCTTCGAGATGCCAGGCGAGAGCGAAGGTCGTTCCAAGTGCGCGCAAACCTTCCTGGACCACGCCTTCCCCCCTTACCGGCTCACACAGGCGGAATTCCTCACGATCACCCAAACCTTCATTCCGCCGGAGTTCGTCGCGCGGAAGCTTGGGAGGGAAGACATGGTTAACCTTGCGCCAGAAGGGGAGCTCGCCATCCCCTTGGAGCACTTGTCACACAAGCGCTAGGTCGGGAGAGGACACTCAGCGTCTCCACAGACAACTAGATCTGTTGTAGGAGAGACGACGACGACACTCACCGGGATCGGGATCGGAATCATCGATAGGATTGGAGGAACACTTCCGTCAGGTTTCTAGGTTTTCTTCTCATCGCACAATATCGGCTCGTGTGCTGAAAGAAAAGAACCGTCCCTAGATAAGCCTGAAACATCCTATTTATATCACATGAGATAAATTCAGCAAGTCAACATTTGACTCAGCACGGACATTCGTCGAACTCAGCTCGACGAACAGTTCGTCGAACTCAGCTCGACGAAATCTGCGCCAAAGGCCAGAACGTCGAACTTGATTCGTCGAACTCAGCTCGACGAAATCTGCGCCAAAAGCCAGAACGTCGAACTTCATTCGTCGAACTCAGCTCGACGAAATCTACGCCAAAGGCCAGAACATCGAACTTCATTCATCGAACTCAGCTTGACTAAATCTGCGCCAAAAGCCAGCACGTCGAACTTCATTCGTCGAACGGCGTTGCAATACACTCAATGCCTAAGAGCTAGATTCGCCAGGTAAACCCTTTAATCGACGAAGACGTTGAGTGGACTCGACGCACTCAACGATTAAGTGCGATAGTCAACACACTCAACGCACTCAACGCCAACATTCGCAGAGTTAACACTTAACCCGCGAAAGCGTTGACTGGACTCAACGCTCTCAACGCTTTCAGCCCGATGGCGTTTAGTGAGATAAAGACACTCAACGACTAATGCCTTAGAATCTTTCAACCTCCATGACATTGAATGAACTAAACACACTCAACACCTTCAGTCCCATGACGTTGAGTGAGCTAAACACACTCAACGCCAAATGACTTAGAATATTTTCAGTCCCTTTTCAATATCCTAGAACTCATCATATGAGCTAGATAGTACAGATCCAATCTCCCAATTTCTCCACAATATTATGTGCGACCCTGATAGACTCATACTGAGTTGACAGTGAGGCTACATGCTTGATCACTTTCAGATCACTATGGTTGCACCAACAGTCTCCCACTTGATCTAGAAAGTATCAAACAAAAGCTTCACAAACAATGAACGGCATCTAGCAATACATCATTCCTCCCCAAACAATAAGAGTTTATAAAACTCAAAAGCCATTGTGACCAATGTTATAGTGTTGTCATGTCCCTTCGTCCCTTACATCCGGATAGAACTAGAGGTATAGACTGTATTACCTTCATAAATGTTCAATCCGAGTTTCTTGATATAGAATGGACTTGCAGAAAATTTATGAGTCCAATATCATATATTGATTCAACCAAGCATGACCATGCACTTCTCAGTCCCATTCCATCAAGGGGCCTCATGGATGCAACTCCTGTCATATAGGAGGACAAATCCCATCTCTGCTCACACACAAACACCCAAATGATTCGTAACGTACCCAATAACCACCTTTATCATCCAACTTTCTCAAGACTGGACTTTTGATGGCATCAAAGCACGCTCTTCCTCACTCAATGAAAGCTGTGACTTCAGGTCAAAGGACCACAAACACCATTGCCACTTGAGGCATACTTGTGACACGTTCATATAACAATCCACAAAGTATTCTCACGGTGGGTTTGTCTGGTACAACTTGTTCATAACAAGTACCCATGTGATGACTTGATATCACAATATCATGACCTGTGAGGACGGGTCATCAGTCAACAGACATGCTAGTCTTAAAGGTATCATTATCGCCCTTAGCTTCTAAGATGATACAACGACCAGAGAACTTTAAGAATGAAGTTTCTAAAATCATAGGTTCTCACATCAAGTCACTACTTGACCTATGAAATTAAACACTCTACGGACATTTATTAAATTGAACTATTATATCACAATAGAAATAACTTCATAATAAAAGAACTTGCCAAAATATATAAAATGAAATGCATATAGTACTTTTATTCATCAAATTAAATATTATACAGCCAACAAACATACAATCCACAAGACTTAAACTAGATTTGATCATTTAGGTATCGT
Source organism: Platanthera guangdongensis (assembly GCA_039583875.1). Taxonomy (NCBI): domain Eukaryota; kingdom Viridiplantae; phylum Streptophyta; class Magnoliopsida; order Asparagales; family Orchidaceae; genus Platanthera; species Platanthera guangdongensis. The sequence continues at coordinate 140,992,848 of CM077153.1, forward strand.
ATACCCATAGATCTAACATGACTATCATGCTTTCTCTGTGCAAGAGGTTTTGTCTGTGGATCCGCAATATTTTCCTCAGTCGGCACTCTGCATATGCTCATATCTCCTCGATCGACAATCTCTCAAATTAGATGGAACCACCAGAGTATGTGTTTGGAGCGCTGATGAGATATAGGTTCCGAAGCAAGTGCAATTGCACCGTTGTTATCACAGTAGAGATCGACAAGACGAACAATGCTAGGAACTACATCTAACTCGCCGATGAATTTCTTAATCCATACAGCCTCCTTCGCTGTCGTTGAATCCAAAAACTGCACTCAACGAGAGTTCGGACCTTGGGATGTGGCCGACACCTACTTCTCCCAAATCTCGACCCAAGACTAGCCATAAAGAACTGGAAACTGACTCTAAGCCTCAACTGTGAGGTCCCTCCACTAACCCAGAAGTTCTCTGAACGTTTCTCCTTCAAAGCCAATTGCTGGGCTAAGAGTACCTCAGAAAGCTCTAGAAGGCAAAATGAGAGTACGAGAGAATCTGCCTTCTGAGGTATCCTGTGGGTGTATTTATAGATTTTCAATATCGGGTCTGCAAAAATTTACTTCTGCTGCCCTAAAAGTACTAAAATGCCCCTAGACTGGTCTGCCAATAGCCAAACTCCGCTGTTCTAAGTAGTTAAATGCAGACCAGGGGTATTTAAGTAATTTCAGGCCTGAGTCCCACCTGGCGGAAGCTCTTCCTGTAGAGCTCTGCGGGAACCCGGCTTGCCCCGAGCGCAAGCCTTCCCGCCTACCCCGGGCAGGAACCAAAAGACTGAAAGGACGTTGAGTGGAGAGGCATCACTCAACGCCGAGGCCCGATGAGAGCGTTGAGTGGAGAAGCATCACTCAACACCAAAGGCTGACGGGAGCGTTGAGTGGAGAAGCATAACACAACGCCAAAGGCTTGCAGGAGCGTTGAGTGGAGAAGCATCACTCAACGCCAAAGGCTGACGGGAGCGTTGAGTGGAGAAGCATCACTCAACGCCAAAGGCTAGCAGGAGCATTGAGTGGAGAAGCATCGCTCAACGCCAAAGGCCGATTGAAGCGTTGAGTGGAGAAGCATCACTCAACGCCAAAGGCTGACGGGAGCGTTGAGTGGAGAAGCATCACTCAACGCCAAAGGCTGACGGGAGCGTTGAGTGGAGAAGCATAACTCAACGCCGAAGTCTTGCAGGAGCGTTGAGTGGAGAAGCATCACTCAACGCCAAAGGCTGACGGGAGCGTTGAGTGGAGAAGCATCACTCAACGCCAAAGACTAGCAGGAGCGTTGAGTGGAGAAGCATCACTCAACGCCAAAGGCCGATTGGAGCGTTGAGTGGAGAAGCATCACTCAACGTCAAAGGCCAACATGAGCGTTGAGTGGAGAAGCATCACTCCCTGCTCCTGCCCAGGGTGGGAGCCTTCCCGCCTTCCCGCCTTCCCGCCCCTTGGTTCCGCCATGGCCTGAGCCTTAAATCTGCGTTCGACGATCATAACCTTAAGTCGAAGGCCCAACTCGACGAGTTGAGCTCGACGAACTGGCTTTCGACGAACTACGCTTCCAGCTCGACACACCGAGCTCGACGAACTGGCGTTCGACGAAATGACGCTACTCAACCCATGGGCGAGAGCCTTCCCGCCTACTTACGACGAGAACCCTCCTGTATACTTTCTTACTTGATCCAATTATAAGTCCAAATCTAGCCCAATCCTGATCCTTGAGGGATCTTGGTCCTACCCAGCGAATATGAGGTTGTACAGCTGCATTTGCAGTGACAATAGAGTCGGCCTCGGTAGTAGAATCAACAATTGTATCCTGCTTGGAACTCTTCAAACTAACAACACCTCCATTCAGACAAGACATAAACCCTGACTGAGACTTTGAATCGTCCCTATCAATTCAGAAGCTAGCATTCGTGTAATCACTTACAACGAGTTCTTCCTCTCCGCCGAATACCAATAACATATCCTTAGTTATTCGCAAGTACTTGAGTATATTCTTGACGGTTATCCAGTGACCTTCACCGGGATCAGACTGATACCTGCTAGTCATGCTCAAAGCATAAGAGACATCGAGTTTAGTATATAACATTGCATACATGATTGATCCAATTGCCAAAACATATGGAACCAACTTCATGCGGTCCTTATCTTTACAAGACTTAGGACACTGATGATTAGAGAGACTCACACCATGAGATATGGACAAGAATCCTTTCTTGGACTCAAGCATGCTGAACCGTTTCAACACCTTGTCAATGTACGTACTTTGAGTCAAATGCAGCAACTTTTTCGATCTATCTCTATAGATCTTAATACCGAGTATATAAGTCGCTTCCTCTAAGTTCTTCATCAAAAAGCAGTCCCCTAGGTTGTTGTTAACAACTTGCATGGTCGGTTTGTCATTCTCGATCAACAGTATGTCATCTACATACAATATTAGGAAGAATACAATGCTCTCACTAATACGTTTGTAAACACAAGGTTCATCCTCATTCTTGATAAAACCAAACTCTTTGATCTTTTCATCAAAACGAAGATTCCAAATTCAAGAAGTCTGTTTCAATCCATAAATGGATCTCTGCAGCTTGCATATTTTAGTGACTTCACCTGGAGATACAAAACTCTCAGGTTGTGTCATGTACACTTACTCGAGAAGGTTTCCATTAAGAAAAGTCATTTTGACATCCATCTGTCTGATCTCGTAATCATAATACGCAGCAATAGTAAGCAGAATTCTGATGGACTTAACCATGACAATAGGGGAAAAAGTCTCATCATAGTCAACACCATGAATTTGCTTAAAACCTTTTGCCACCAATCGACATTTGAATGTTTGAACATTCCCATCCATGTCAGTTTTCTTCTTGAAGACCCACTTGCACCCTATGGGTCTTACCCCTTCAGGTGGTTCCACCAAAGTCCATACTTGGTTTTCATACATGGAGTCCATTTCAGATTTCATGGCCTCAAGCTACTTCTCGGAGTCCGGTCCACACATAGTCTCATGGTAGGTTGCAGACTCATCACTATGATCCATAAACAACACATTACTTATTTGAGACACGAAAAATCCATATCTCTCTGGCTCAAATCTTGGTCTACCAGATCTACGTAGAACTTGTGTTTCCTGGGCAGGTTCTCCAGCTACAACTACTTGTAGTCCTGACTCAGATTCTGTTACGCCCCCGGATGAGGCTCGGTTGTTTGGACAACATTACAAGCGGCGGCGGCACGGATGTGGCGTTATTGGGGCTGAACCAATGGGTTCAGCCCCCTCTTCTTAAATATATGGCTCAGGGGGGGGCTGAACCACGCCGGGTTCAGCCCCATTGGGCCGGCCGGCCCCCTTGGCCGGCCGGTCTTGGGTCCGGGGGTATAAATATCCGGACCCCTCTCTTTGGATGGCATGCAAGAATATATTCAGGTTCTTCCTCTTCTCTCAACCCTAACCCTAATCTCTTTCTCTAGCTTCCTCTACATCTCCTCTTAGTTTCTCTCCTAGTTAGGGCATAACAATTGGTATCAAAGCAGTCGATTCTCGCGGCAATGGTGAATACTCGCAATCAGGAGGAATCCTCGCGGATTGAAACCCTAGAGGAGAATGTTGTTGGCCTCACCGATTCCATGGCGGCGTTGGAAGTGCGTCTGGAGACCCGTTTGGAGGAGTTGAAGACCCTACTGAAGGGGAAGGGCCCGGCCAACGAGGATTCGGCCGGATCGGGAGCCGATCCAGCCGGCTCCGTCTCTGCGCGGGCTGCGGAAGGTGTCGGGGGCGTGCAGCCTGCGGGAGGGGCTCCGGCCGGCGCGGCGTGGCACGGAGGGGTCGGCGGCACGGGATCGGCGGGATACGGGGCTCCTGCGGCTTCGGGAGCGGGTTACGGGGGTCCGGCGGGGCTGTTTCCGCCCGGATTCACTGCAGCAGGTTTCGGAGGACTGGGATCGGCCCCGGAAGAGTGGCGCCGAGGCGGGGAGGAGCTTTTGGGGCTCCGGCGGCCACCCGACATGGTGGGACAGCAAAGGGGGGGGGCTCCTTCCTCCTCCACGCGGGTTTGGGCCACCAGGAGGGGTCGGATTTGGCCCAGGGTGGGGCGGCCAGCCGCAGCACCCGCAGCCTCCGCCTTGGGGAGCGGGACAGCCGCACGGGTACGGGGGTTTTGAGCATGGGGAACACGCAAGGAGGGACGGAGGTCCAGGAGCACAACGGTTGACCCGCGGGTTAACGCGTATGTACTTTCCAGAGTTTGAGGGCGGCGACGCCCTGGAATGGATTCACAAGGCCGAATTATTCTTCCAGTACCAGGAGGTGCCTGAAGGCCAGTGGGTGCAGCTAGCGTCCTTCCATCTGAAGGATGATGCCTTCCAATGGACACAGTGGTTCTTGCGGGGACGGGAGTACGTGCCTTGGGGGGAGTTCGTGGAGGGATTTACGGCCCGGTTTGGGCCACTGGAGTATGAGAACTTTGAGGCACTCCTTCAGAAGCTTCGTCAGAAGGGGTCGGTTATGGAGTATCGGACCGAGTTCGAGAAGTTGGCGAATCGGGTTCAGTGGCCAGAGAGGACGCTTTACAGCTGTTTTATATCCGGTCTTAAGGAGCATATTCGGGATGAGGTTCAGGCACTCATGCCCCGTTCCTTGAACCATGCCATTACGTTGGCACGTATTCAGGAGGAGAGGTTCAACAGGCAACGGGCACGTAACACGAGTAGACCAGCTTTGGGCCCGACGATGGCAGCACGTCGGGAGCCCCCCACGGGTACCAAGCCAACGGTGACTCGGTTGTCTTGGAGCGAGTTGGCAGCTCGGAAGGAGAAGGGTTTATGCTTTAATTGTGATGAGAAGTTCGTCCCCGGTCACAAGTGCCAGAAGGTCCAGGTTTTCATGTTGCAGCAGGAGGAGCAGCTCGAGGAGGACGTATTACCAGAGGAGGTGGAGTCTGGGGGAGACCTCGACCTGGCGGAGTTGGGCGTTTCCATACATGCCATGGAGGGATGCAATCCCCCCCCGCTTACGATGCGGTTGGTTGGACGGGTTCGGCGTGAGAGGGTGACGATTTTGGTCGACAGTGGGAGCACCCACAACTTTATTCATCCTGATGTAGCAAGGAAGGTGGGGCAACAGATCGACACGGGTGCAGCCTTTCAGGTCATGGTTGCAGACGGCAGCAAGTTACAGTGCCAAGGGATGTTGAAGGCAGTAGAGCTTCGGATGCAGGAATATGTGGGGTGCACGGACGTCTACCTCTTACCGATCCGAGGCTCAGACATGGTTTTGGGAGTGCAGTGGTTACAGCAGCTGAGGCGGGTTACTTTTGATTGGGATCAGATGACGATGGAATTCATGCATGGCGGACGACAGTTCTGTTTGACGGGGCTCAGATCGTCTCCAGTTAAGGAGATTTCCCTTCGCAGTTTGCAGCAGCTGGAGGAGTCTAGTAGCTTGATGGCAATCCTGCTGGGGGTGCGGTCGGACGAGGAGGGATTAACACAGGTGCCAGATCAGTTGCGGCCGCTTGTAGAGGAGTATGATGACATCTTCCAGGAGCCGAGTACCCTTCCACCGTCACGTTTCCGTGATCATCATATTGTGTTACAGATTGGGGCGGAACCGCCCAACATCCGCCCGTACAGGTATCCCTACATGCAGAAGGCCGAGATTGAACGCAGTGTGAAGGAAATGCTTGATGCAGGTATCATACGGCCTAGTACCAGTTCTTTTTCCGCACCGATTATTTTGGTTAAGAAGAAAGACGGATCATGGCGATTTTGCGTGGACTACCGGGCCTTGAACAGTGTAACTGTGAAGGACAAGTTTCCGATTCCCGTGATCGAGGAGCTCTTGGATGAGTTGCATGGGGCGACCCTGTTCACCAAGCTGGATCTGCGGTCCGGCTACTATCAGATCCTGATGAAAGAGGAGGATGTGCATAAGACTGCCTTCAGAACTCATGACGGTCACTATGAGTTCTTAGTGATGGCCAATGGATTGACTGGGGGGCCGTCTACCTTTCAGGCCAATATGAATGAGATTTTCCGTTCCTTCCTGCGACGCTTCGTCCTGATTTTTTTCGACGACATCCTGATTTACAGTGCTACTTGGGAGGATCATCTACTTCATGTGGCTCAGGTCTTCTCTACTCTTCGGCAACACCAGTTATATGCTAAGCGGTCTAAGTGTTCTTTCGGACAACCTGAGGTGGAATATTTGGGGCATCTAGTTTCTGTTGAAGGGGTGAAGGCAGACCCACGGAAGATCGAGAATATGCTGTCGTGGCCCCGACCGTTGACCATTCGGGCACTGCGGGGGTTCTTAGGCCTCACTGGGTACTACCGACGCTTTGTACGGGACTACGGGAAGATTGCTAGGCCACTTACACAGCTGCTACAGAAGGATGCTTTTGAGTGACACGCTGAGGCCGAGACCGCCTTCCAGGCGCTCAAGCGAGCTATGACGACGACTCCAGTGTTGGCACTCCCGGACTTTACCAAACGGTTCGTGGTCGAGACAGATGCTTCTGGCGTGGGTGTGGGGGCGGTTTTGATGCAGGAGGGGCGGCCGATCGCCTTTTACAGTAAGGCTTTGGCTCCCCGGACTCTGGGTCTCTCAGTGTATGAAAAGGAGATGCTGGCGGTGATTCATGCGGTGGCTCTCTGGCGGCCCTACCTACTTGGGCGTCATTTTACGATCCGGACCGATCACCAGAGTTTGAAGCATTTCTTGGAGCAAAGGATCTCTTCCCCCCTGCAACAAAAGTGGGTCACCAAGCTGTTGGGCTATGATTATGCGATCGAATATCGACCGGGGAAGGATAATCGGGTGGCTGACGCCCTCTCTCGCTTACCCGAAGGGGGTTTGGCACACATTTCCGGGCCGCAGTTGGAGTCGATGGATGAAATTCAAGACGCGGTGCAGCGCGACCCCGAGTTACGGGCTATTGTGGAGGACTTGCAGCAAGGTCATGCGACAGCTCCAGGCTACCATTTACAGAATGACCGACTCTTCTATCACGGGCGGGTGGTCATTCCTGCTCATTCTGCTTGGCGCACGGTGATGATGCATGAGTTTCACTCGTCGCCGACAGGCGGCCACGCCGGCGTTCTTCGCACCCTTCAGCGGGCTCGGGCCAACGTGTTTTGGAAGGGCATGCGCCGCGACATTCAGGAGTTCGTACAGACGTGTGCGGTGTGCCAACGACAAAAATATGAGACTACTTCTCCGGCCGGCCTCCTCACTCCCTTGGAAATTCCACATCAGATCTGGGACACGGTTTCTATGGACTTCATCGATGGGCTACCTAAGTCGCAGGGGAAAACCGTGATCTTGGTAGTGGTGGACAAGTTGTCCAAGTATGGGCACTTCCTTGCTCTGAGCCATCCCTACACCGCGGAGTCTGTTGCGACCTTATTTGTGCGGGAGGTTGTTCGTTTGCATGGTGTTCCCCGCGCGATCATTTCCGACCGTGATCCGACCTTCGTAGGCCGATTTTGGACAGAGCTATTCCGCTTGCAGGGGACTTCCTTACGTTTCAGCACGGCTCATCATCCCCAGACTGACGGCCAGACCGAGGTCTTAAATCGGGGCGTCGAGACTTACCTTCGCTGTTTTGTCATGGATGAGCCGCGGACCTGGACTAGTTGGCTACATTGGGCGGAGTACTGTTTCAACACTTCTTATCACTCGGCCAGTAAACTCACGCCGTTTGAGGTCGTCTATGGGCGTCCACCTCCTACCTTGAGCAGTTATGAGCCCGGGAGTACGGCCGTGGCAGCAGTTGATCGGGCGCTCCGTGATCGTGATCGGACTCTCACCACCCTACGGGAGAACCTTCGAGCAGCACAGGATCGTATGAAGATTCAGGCCGATCGTCATCGTACCGAGCGGGAGTTTCAGGTGGGGAATGACGTTTTCCTCAAACTTCGTCCTTATCGCCAGTTGTCGGTGGCCCAGCGGACAAATCAGAAACTGGCACCCCGCTACTATGGACCATTTCGGATCACGCGGCGTGTCGGGCCGGTGGCGTATACCTTAGCCTTACCGGCGAGCTCCCGGATTCATCCTACCTTTCATGTCTCCTTGCTGAAGCGGACGTTGGGGCCTGCTGTTCCGGTCTTCCCCGTGTTACCCGAGGCTACTAGTGGTGGCGAGCTTCGCCCGCTTCCGGAGGATGTTCTGTTGGTTAAGTGGAAACGCCGTGGCACGGCGTACTGTCCCGAGCTATTGGTTAAGTGGAAGGATCTCTCGGCAGAGCACAATACTTGGGTCGATTTACTGGAGTTCCAGGAGCTTTACCCGGACTATCACCTTGGGGACAAGTTGACTTTTGATGGGGCAGGGAATGTTACGCCCCCGGATGAGGCTCGGTTGTTTGGACAACATTACAAGCGGCGGCGGCACGGATGTGGCGTTATTGGGGCTGAACCAATGGGTTCAGCCCCCTCTTCTTAAATATATGGCTCAGGGGGGGGGGCTGAACCACGCCGGGTTCAGCCCCATTGGGCCGGCCGGCCCCTTGGCCGGCCGGTCTTGGGTCCGGGGGTATAAATATCCGGACCCCTCTCTTTGGATGGCATGCAAGAATATATTCAGGTTCTTCCTCTTCTCTCAACCCTAACCCTAATCTCTTTCTCTAGCTTCCTCTACATCTCCTCTTAGTTTCTCTCCTAGTTAGGGCATAACAGATTCTAATTCCGGTTCATTCACTGTTTGTGGTTGCTGAACTTCTTCAAGTTCTACCCTGACTGTCTTTCTACTTAAGAACTCTTTCTCAAGAAAGACACCAGTACTTGCGACAAACACTTTGCCCTCGGACGGTAGGTAGAAATAGTACCCTTTGGTTTCCCTAGGATACCCCACAAGATAACACTTATCTGATTTGGGTTCCAGCTTATCGGACATTTGACGTCTCACGTATGACTCGCAACCCCAAACTTTAATGAACGACATACTGGGACGCTTCCCAGTCCATATCTCATATGGTGTCTTTAGAACCGCTTTCGTTGGAGCATGATTTAATGTTAAAGCAGCAGTTTCTAGAGCAAAGCCCCAAAAGAAAATAGACAGATCTGCATGACTCATCATCGACCGTAGCATGTCTAACAAAGTACACATCCTCCTCTCAGACACACCATTATGCTGTGGTGTTTTAGGTGGAGTGAGCTGTGATACAATACCACATTCTATCAGATGATCACGGAACTCACGACTTAGGTATTCGCCACCTCGATCAGATCGAAGTGGTTTAACCTTCTTACCCAGCTGGTTTTCTACTTCGCTTTTAAACACTTTGAACTTTTCAAAGATTTTGGATTTGCACTTCTTAAAATACACGTATCCGTATCTACTGAAATCATCAGTAAATGTAACAAATTAGAAAAACCCATCTCTAGCCATAGAACTTATAGGTCCATATACATCACTATGTACTATACCCAAAAGATCATCAACCCTCTCATTGAAGCCAGTGAAAGGAACTTTAGTCATCTTGCCTAACAAACAAGATTCGCATCTCTCAAATGATTTATAGTCAAATGAGTCCAACAGTCTATCTCTATAGAGCTTGGATATACGTTTCTCATTTATATGGCTCAAACGATAATGCTAAAGATACGTAGTGTTCGAGTCATTTGTTTTTAGTCTTTTAGTATTTTCAATATTATAGATCGGATGGTTTAAGTTCAAAACATACTGACCATTAAATATTTGTACTACATCATAACAAACATCATTCTTAAATATTGAATAAGAGTTGTTCTTAATAATAAAAGAAAAACCCATCATGTCCAAACATGAAATGGATATAATGTTTCTAGTTATGGAAGGAATAGAATAACAATTATCTAGTTCTATTTCAAGCCCACTGGGCAAAGCAAGACAATAAACCCCCATGACAACGACAACAACTCTTGCTCTATTGCCAATGTGCAGATCCACCTCTCCTTTACTCAGCATTTTTCTCCTTCCCAATTCCTGCACATTTATACAAATGTGTGAACCACATCCGATATCCAATACCCAAGATGAAGGAGCAGAAAGATTTATCTCTATAACATAAAAGTGAAGGTCATACCTCCTCTCATCTTTTGCGGACCCTCAATATCTGAAGGACAATTCCTCCTCCAATGATCAGCCTTGCCACAATGGTGACACTTCACTTCTTTCCCTGAGCTTTTCTTTTTCAGTGTAGAAGACTTGGCTCCAGTCCAGATTTAGGTCCCACCTTCGTCTTCTTGAAGCCCTTGGCCTTGCCCTTGCCTTTGCCTTTCTGCACCATCAATATGGGGCTAACAGACTTGACCTTCTTTATATTAATCTCGGCAGTCGCAACATGCGCAGGAGCTCGGGCAGTGTCTTGTTTGTTTCATTCCTGTTATAGTTCATGACGACTGCTCATAACTGTCCGACAACGATTGCAGGATCAGGTCTGTAGCGAACTCTTGGCCCAGAGGGAAAACCTAGTTTTCAAGGTTCTTGATATACCCAATCATCTTGAGTACGTGAGTCCCTACTAGATCCCGAGCTCTCATCTTACACTGGAACAACGCCTTGGTGACGTTGAATCTCTCTTGACGAGCCTGCCCTTGAAACATTTTATTGAGATGCTCATCAATGTCCTTACAACCCATGTTCTAATGTTTCTTCTGAAACTCAGAGTTCATGGTTACTAACATGAGACATTCGACGTCTAAGGAGTCGTCAAGATGCTTCTTATAAGCATCTTTATCAGCACGGGGTGCATTCCCGACAGACTCATCAGGGGATACCTCTTCCAAAACATGGAGCTTGCGCTCTTGCCTGAGAACAATTCTCAGGTTTCTGTAACAGTCCAAATAATTTGTACCACTCAGCTTCTCCTTCTCAAGGATCGCTCTGAGGGACAGGGTGGAGTGTGAATCACTTGCCATGAAAATTCTAAAAGAATACAAACAAATCAAATTAGTATCACATTTCAAAATACAATTTATCTTTCAGTTAGAACTTTAATCAAAAGCACCCACTAATTTTATCAAACTGATAACCCTCGATATCAATTTGAATAGTTTGGCGAGTAACCCTCTTAGTGGACAAGATCCATATTTCACAAACATTATGAGTCAGCTTTGGTTTTACTCTTACAATGCAGCTATTTAGGTAAGAAACGTTTGCCAATTGCATCACAATGCAATTCTTGTATGACAGATGAATAATTTTTATTCGCATCTATCATATGGTGCATGCCAACTCCATGCCTCTGGACACTCAACCTTTGAGATCACCCAGTTAAGCTAGACCCGATGTCAAAAATGGGATATCACAATTATCCACTCGCACCCTCAGCAAGATAGATTAATGCACCTTGCTTTGGCAAGCCCACACTTCATCGATCGAGGCAAGAAGAGTGTCAACCATTAGAAGACATCCAAATACTTAATATTGTTTAAGAGATTTTAAATAACTGATTAACTCTTTAATCCTGGTTAACATTTAACCAACGTTCACATCAAACATAAAAAATACAACAAGTATAATCCAAATGCATCCCGGATGTGCACAAGAATCATCAACACTTGATGACTGAGCTAATTCTGAACATCTAGAACATGTCCAAATCTTCAGAACTACATGCACGGGACATGAGCAATACCAACTCCACTTACACAGTAGACAAGCTCGTCACTTTATGTGAGACTCAAAATCTAACACATACTTAGTTTCACAAACAAACACAGTGACAGTTATTGTTAAGGAGTAAACTCAAAGAAATCACGTGCGTTCTTGGAGAAATCCAAGACTAGATTTGGGCATTTGAAACTCTTCAAAATCACCGAATCTACCCGCCATGGATTCAACAACTTCTGACACAATGAATATTGTCGGCAACCTCCCTCTGATACTACTGTTGGGTTTTCGGGGATGGCACAACACTTGTGCACGCAGTGGAAAAAGAACAAGAAAAACCCAAACGAGTTCGGATCTAGCAATATTCATGAATCAAGATGAAAAACATACTGTAATAAATATTTACCTTGGAGGGATTGAGTCAGAACTCAACCTAAATGCTCCAGAAAAATCAGGCCGGCCACACAGCGGCTATAGTATTGAGCGCATAAAGTATATCCGCGGCTCTACAGTAATCCACACGATCGGGAGAACCCACAACAACTTGTCACACAAGTATTAGGTCGCGAGAGGACACTCAGCGTCTCCACAGACTGCTACATCTATTGTAGGAGAGGCAGCAGTGACACTCACCGGGATCGGGATCGGAATCGGCGACAGGATTGGCAGAACACTTCCGTCAGGTTTCTAGATTTTCTTGTTATCGCACAGTATCGGCTTGTGTGCTGAAAAAAAAGAACCGTCCCCAGATAACCCTAAAACATCATATTTATATCCTAGGAGATAAATTCATCAAGTCAACATTTGACTCAGCACGAACATTCGTCGAACTCAGCTCGACGAAATTTGCGCCAAAGGCCAGAACGTCGAACTTGATTCGTCGAACTCAGCTCGACGAAATCTGCCCCCAAGGCTAGAACGTCGAACTTCATTCGTCAAACTAAGCTCGACGAAATCTACGCCAAAGGCCAAAACGTCGAGCTTCATTCGTCGAACTCAGCTCGACGAAATCTGCGCCAAAAGTCAGCACGTCGAACTTCATTCGTCGAACGGCGTTGAGTGAATTACAATACACTCAACGCCTAAGATCCAGATTCGCCAGGTAAACCCTTTACTCGACGAAAGCGTTGAGTGGACTCGACGCACTCAACGCTTACGTGCGACAGTCAACACACTCAACACACTCAACGCCAGCATTTGCAGAGTTAACAGTTAACCCGCGAAAGCGTTGACTGTACTCAACGCTCTGAACGCTTTCAGCCCGATGACGTTGAGTGAGCTAAACACACTCAACGCCTAATGCCTTAGAATCTTTCAACCTCCATGGCGTTGAATGAACTAAACACACTCAACGCCTTCAGCCCCATGACGTTGAGTGAGCTAAACACACTCAACGCCAAATGCCTTAGAATATTTTCAGCCCCTTTTCAATATCTTACAACTCATCATATGAGGTAGATAGTACAGATCCAATCTCCCAATTTCTCCACAATCTTATGTGCGACTCTGATAGACTCATACTTAGTTGGTAGTGCGACTACATGCTTGATCACTTTCATATCAGTATGTTTGCACCAACAGATTTCTCGCTCCACTCGGAGATTTTTCCGGTGAAGAACGTGACCAGAGAATATTGACGAAGAAGACAGATAGCGTAGAAGAAGGTGTCAGCTCTTCTTCTAATAAGTCTCAACTCCTACAACTCGGAGACAACGCTCTTACCATTCGGAGAACAAACTCTCCTACAACTCGATCCAAAAACGGATCTACAACTCGATCTAAACACGGATCTACAACTTGATCAAAACACAGATCTACAACTCGATTCGAACACGATCTACAATTCAGAGGGAAAAACCTCCTACAAAAGTAAAAAGGATTTACACAATAAGGATTAAAAATAATATTATTCAGATCTAAAGTCTTCAATCCGTCGTTATTCGAAAAGGTTGATCTTGAATGTCTTGGAGAACACTAAAAATCCGAAAGTTTTAAAGACTCTGATCACGGATCGACTAGATCTGGGAGAATCAGAATCTTTAGAGAACAACGATCCAGTCGATTAGGTTGAAGAAGATCGAATCGTGCAACACAGTCGTCGGCCGAGCGGATTTGCGAAACACGGACGGGAGCCGATGGGATCTGAAGATTTCTCGATTTGATTTTGAGCACGATTATGGCTAATGGAAAATCAACCCTAAATATATATATGAATCTTCCTTCTGTAACGGCTAGAAAAGACTTTCCATTCAGAGACGTGCGTAAATCACTGTATATGACAATCGGGAAGAACGAGCCGGAAATTTGAAATCAGGAAAAACAACCATAAATATAATTCGTCGAGTATCGTTGAGTATAACCGAGTATACTCGTCGAACTGAATATAAACTCGACGGAATTTACTTGGAGAATTTCAGCCTGATCAAGTCTATAACTCAAGGCTTTGCAGAAGACAAACTCGACGAGTATCGACTAACATACTCGACGAATTTGACGAGTGTCGACTGATATACTCGACGCATGAACTAAGCGATCTTCGACGAATTTGACTTAAAAGATTCTAGAGAAGTAAATTCAGAAACTCAAAGGTATACCCAATGAATCTTGACGAATTCGGCGTGTATCGACATGTATATTCGACGAATTCGACGGGTATCAGAAGATACACTCGACGAATTCGACGTGTATACTTGATAATACTCGACGATTTTTTACTTAACTGATTTTCCAAGTCTCAGAGATTTTACCCTAAGTAAATACGACGAATTCGACGAGTTCCAGTAGGTATACACGACGAATTCGACGAGTATCTAAGAGTATACTTGACGAATTTGACGAATATCCTTTACTATACTCGACGAATTTTACTAAACTCGACGAGGATCTACTGCTTCCATGAAGAATCTGACTTTCTTTCCACATAAGAAAGTTCTCTTTTGTGTACACATGTAACTTCATCGAAGACACATCCTTGCTTCTGTCCATAGCGACCGAGCGAAATCTCTTGACAACTAGATAAGAGATCTTGTTCAAGGTGTTAACCTTATATCAAACAACGACCCTCTAATACCAATTGTAAATATCTAGTGTCAACCTAAATCACCTAGGGGGGGGGGGGGTGAATAGGTGAGTTATGAGTCTTTTCGCAGAATAAAAAATAACTGAAAAATTAAGCACACATAACACAGATTTATAGTGGTTCCCCGAGTTGGGTACGTCCACTGTCCCATCTCGCCTATCTACTACGAATGGCTAGATTCGGATACTTCACCTTTAACTCAGATTGCAACGAATCTTACACCACTGAGCCTCAACTCCTACAACTCAGAGACAACACTCCTACCACTTAGAGAACATACTCTCCTACAACTCGATCCAAACACGGATCTACAACTCAATCCAAACACGGATCTACAACTCGGAGGGAAAAACCTCCTACAAAAGTAAAAAGGATTTACACAATAAGGATTAAAAATAATCTTATTCAGATCTAAAGTCTTCAATCCACCGTTCTTCGAAAAGGTTGATCTTGAATGTCTTGGAGAACACGAAAAATCCAAAAGCTTTGAAGACTTTGATCACGGATCGCCGCAATCTAAAAGAATCAAAATCCTTAGAGAACAATGATTCAGTCGATTAGGTTGAAGATCGAATCGTGCAGTACAGTCGTCGACCGAGCGAATTTGTGAAACACGAGCGGGAGCCGACGGGATCGAAAATTTTCTCGATTTGATTTTGAGCACGATTAGGGTTAATGGAAAATCAACCCTAAATATATATATGAATCTTCATTCTGTAACGGCTAGAAAAGAATCCATTCAGAGACGTGCGTAAACCATTGTACGTGGCGATCGGGAAGAACGAGCCGAAAATTTGAAATTAGGAAAAGCATAACCCTAAGTATAATTTGTCGAGTATCGTTGAGTATAGCCGAGTATACTCGTCGAACTGATTATACACTCAACGAAATTTACTTCGAGGATTTCAGCCCGATCGAATCTATAACTCAAGGCTTTGCAAAGGACAAACTCGACGAATTCGACGAGTATCGGCTGACACTCGATGAATTCGACGAGTATCGGCTGATACACTCGACGCATTTGACGCATGTACTAAGCGATATTCGACGAGTCTGACTTAAAAAATTCTAGAGAAGTAAATTCGGAAACTCAAAGGTATACCCAATGAATCTCGACGAATTTGGCGTGTATCAATTTGTATATTCGACGAATTCAGCGGGTATCGGAAGATACACTCGACGAATTCGACGAGTATACTTGATGATACTCGACGATTTTTACTTAACTGATTTTCCAAGTCTCAGAGATTTTACCCAAGTAAATACGACGAATTCAATGAGTGCCAGTAGGTTTACACAACAAATTCGACTAGTATCCATGAGTATACTCGACCAATTCGACGAATATTCCTTACTATACTCGACAAATTTTATTTGGGTAAAATTCTGTTCTTCTGATTTCAGGTCCTTGTGCTTGATCCTTCAAATGCACTTGGGATAAAAGTACACCCCAGTAGAGAGATTACACGCTAGTCAACACATTGACCTACACAATGAATGATTACATTATATAGTCCTGTGTTTCATGAACACTGTAACCTGACACTGGGTTGTACTTAACAATACAGTCATGCAATCACATAACTAAATAGAGAGCATCAAATACAACTCAATTCATCTTAGTTCAAGGGACACTTTTTCAAATCAGAGTTATTGTGGATAAAATACCCAACAGGATTGACAACGCTCGACTCTGACCGCGAACCTTTGATGACTCTTCGTGCATCAGTTGTATTCTTCCTCCCTCTTCTCTTGTAGTAAACATCTCTTGATGTATTTGGATGTTTTGTGGATGATGGCTTAAACCCTAATTTCATTAATGTTATCTTACATGTCTATGTATTTGCTCTGTGGTTTATGCGTGTGAGGAGTGCCCCCATTTCATCTCGTCATCCCCGCTATTGTGTGACTGTCGCACTAGTAATTGCTAGTTGTGTGCGTTGCGAGGAGATGCTTGCGACTCATTTCCCTCCATCAGCCTACGATTCCATCCACCCTAGCGAGGCGGTGAAGGTGACTCGCACTTTTATTTTAGTTGCTCTTGTTCGAATCACTTTCCAAAATCATGCCTTGTATTTTCTTTTTTGCCTTTATAACTAATTCCCTAAACAATCGAATAACACACTCACTCTGCGTTGCTCAAGAGATCGATACTTGGTGATATTCTCTCATTTTATATTACTTGAGCGAGCGGTGCACTTGCCGAACGCGCATCAAGTTTTTGGCGTCGTTGCCGGGGAATGCAGTTGGTGTTGGTGTTACCATGATGATCTAGAAGTGGTCAAACATGTAGTTTCTCTGCCAACGCGATATGAGCCTACAAGGTCGCACAAAAGAGCATTAAGAGAAGTTGGAGGATTGGATTGTGTTGGTCTTACTCATATATGATATGAGTGAAAGACCAAACACTTGACTGAATTAGAATTCAAGAAGGACAAGTCAATTCGTCGAGTTATCCCGAGATATCTCAACGAACTCGTCGAGGCATCTCGTATCATCTCAACAAATTTGTCGGATTGTCTCGTGTCATTTCGACGAATGTGTTAAAGTCATCTCGACAAATTCGTCGAATCATCCCAGGTTATTTTGACAAATGTGTCTTGAGTCATCTCGAGGAATTCGTCGAGTTATCTTGTGCCATTTCGACGATTCGTCGAGACATCTCGAGTCATCTTGATGAACCTATTTCAAGCAAATTCCTTTAGTTAAGGGTCTGTCGATAGCGATGATTTTCAGGTGTTTATTTCTTTCAGTATAAATAGAAGATGCCTTAGGGTTTACTGTACTGCACTATGCTAAGACCGAGAGGAAAAAAGGCCGACGGAAACCGTTTTCGAATGTCCCGGTCCCGTCGCAGTCGCTCAGCCCGACTCCGGCACCCGTCGCCGCCGCCTCTTTTGGAGCAGACCTAGCAGTCTGTGGAGACACAAAGTGCTTTTCGTTCTCCTCCTGGATTTCGTTTGACGAAGTACATGCGTTCTCCTGTTCGTGTGGATCACTGTAGCGCCGCAAATTTATTTTTGCGTGGACTCACTTGCCGGCCAGAAACCTACCTTTTGAAGCATCTTGGTTTAGTGCCGACTCAATCCCTCTAAGGTATACTTTAATTAAAGTTATTTTTACTTTTTGATCAATGTTTATCGCAAGATCCATTTCTCTTTGAGTTTTCTTGATTCGGTATTCCGATGCGCACATGTGATGTGCCTTTCATAGAAACCCAACAGTGGTATCAGAGACAGGTTCGCGATGATCATTATTTCAGAAGTTGCTAAATATAATGCGTGTAGATCTGAAAATTTTGAAGTGTTTTAAATGCCCAAATCTATTCCCGGAACATCAAATGTTGATGGAATATTTTGAGAAATCGCTGGTAGTTTCCAAAAACTGGGGAACTGCTTTTCTATGAAAGACTTGAGCGAATCGACTTACATACTTAGTATTAAAGATCTATAAAGATAGATTGAAGAAGTTGTTGGTTTTGACCCAAAGTACATATATTGAGAAGGTATTGAGACGGTTCAACTTGCTTGAGTCCAAGAAAGGATTCTTACCCATGTCTCATGATGTGAGTCTCTCTAAGGACCAGTGTCCAAAATCTTTGGAAGATAAGGACCGCATGAAGTTGATTCCATATGCTTTTACAATTGGATCAATCATGTATACAATGGTAGGTACTCGACCTGATGTCTCTTATGCTTTGAGCATGACAAACAGGTATCAGTCTGATCCCGATGATAGTCACTGGATAGCCGTCAAGAATATCTTAAAGTACTTGAGAAAGACTAAGGATACGTTCTTGGTATTTGGTAGAGAGGAAGAGCTCGTTGTAAAAGGGTTACACAGATGCTAGATTCCAAACTGATAGGGTTGACTCAAAGTCTCAGTCAGAGTTTGTATTTTGCCTAAATGGAGGAGCTGTCAGCTGGAAGAGTTCCAAGCAGGAGACAGTTGTTGATTCTACAACTGATGCTTAGTATATCGCCGCTGCAAATGCGGCGAATGAGGCTGTATGAATTAGAAAATTCATCGGCGAGCTAGATGTAGTTTCTAGCATTGTTGATCCCGTAGTTCTCTACTGTGACAATAACGGTGCGATTGCACTTGCTTCGGAACCTAGATCTTATCAACGCTCCAAGCACATACTTCGACGGTTCCATCTTATTCGTGAGATTGTTGATCGAGGAGATGTGAACATATGCAGAGTGTCGACTAAAGAAAATATAGCTGATCCACTGACAAAGCCCCTTGCGCAGAGAAAGTATGTTGGTCATACTAAATCAATGAGTATTAGATACCTGAATGATCAACTATGGTAGGAGTCTTGTGGATTGTATGTTTGTCGGTTGTAATAGTTCATTTGATGAATAGAGTTTTATACATTTCATTTTATATTTACGGTAAATTTTTTTATTATGTTAATTTATTTTTATGTGGTAGATTAATTAACGTGATAAATGCCCTTAAAATGTTTGTTTCCATAAAATTCAAGTTGATGACTTGAATGTGATGACCAATGTTCTTAGAAGCTTCATTCTTAAATGGTTCCTGGTCGGCGTATCATCTTAGAAGCTAAGGGCGATGATGATACATCAAGACTAGCATGTGCGTTGACTGATGATCGGTTCTCACAGGTCATGATATTGTGATATCAAGTTATCACATGGGTACTTGTTAGTGAACAAGTTGTACTGGACAGACCCAACATGAGAATACTTTGTGCATTGTTATATGAACGTGTCACAAGTATCTCTCAAGTGCCAATGGTGTTTGTGGTTTTTTTGAGCTGAAGTCACAACATTTATCAAGTGAGGAAGAGCGTACTTTGATGTCATCTAAAATCTTCCTTGAGAAAGGTTGATGATAAAGATGGTTATTGGGTACGTTACGAGTCATTTGAGTGTTTGCGTGTGAACAGAAATGAGATTTGTCCTCCTATATGACATGAGTTGCATCCATGGACCGCTTAATGGAATGAGACTAAGAAATGAATGACCATGGTTGGTTGAGTCAATATATCATATTGGGCTCACTAATTTCTTGAAGTCCATTCTAGATCAAGAAACTATGATTGAACAATTATGAAGTTGACACAATCTATACCTCTACTTCTATCCGGATGTAAGGGATAAAAAGACATGACAACACTGTTACATTCGTCATAAAGATTTATTGAGTTTTAAACTCTTATTGCTTGGGGAGCAATGGTGTATTGCTAGATGACGCTCATTGTTTGTGAAACTTTTGTTTGATACTTTCAAGATCAAGTGAGAGACTGTTGATGTTACCATGCTGATCTAAAAGTTGTCAAACAGGTAGTTTCACTGCCAACGCGAAATGAGCCTATAAGGTCGCACATAAGAGCGTTTGGAGAAGTTGGAGAAATGAATTGTGTTGGTCTTACTCATATATGATATGAGTGAAAGACCAAACACTTGACTGAATCAGAATTAGAGAAGGACAAGTCAATTCATCGAGTTATCCTGAAACATCTCAACAAATTCGTCGCGACATCTCGAGAAATCTCGTGTCATCTCAATGAATTCGTCGGATTGTCTCGTGTTATTTCGACGAATGTGTCAAATTCATCTCGACGAATTTGCCGAATCATCCCGGGTTATTTCGACGAATGTGTCTCGAGTCATCTCGAGGGATTCGTCGAGTTATCTCGTGCCATTTCGACGATTCGTCGAGACATCTCGAGTGATCTTGACGAACCTGTTTCGAGCAAATTCCTTTAGTTACGGGTCTGCCGATAGCGAAGACTTTCCGCTGTTTATTCCTTTGGGTATAAATAGAAGATGCCTTAGGGTTTTACTGTACTGCACTGTGCTAAGCCCGAGAGGAGAAAGACCGACAAAAACCATTTCCGAAATTCCCGATCCTATCGCCGTCGCTCAGCCCGACTCCGGCGCCCGTCACCGCCGCTTTTTCTGGAGCAGACCTAACAGTCTGTAAAGACGCAAAGTGCTTTCCGTTCTCCTTCCTGGATTTTGTTTGACGAAGTTCCGACGTTCTCTCGTTTGTGTGGATCACTGTAGAGCTGCAAATTTGTTTTTGCGTGGACTCACTTGCCGGCCCGAAACCTACCTTTTGGAGCATCTTGGTTGAGTGCAAACTCAATCCCGCTAAGGTATACATTAATTAAAGTTGTTTTTACTTCTTGATCAATGGTCATCGCAAGATCCATTTCTCTTTGGATTCTCTTGATTTCGTATTCCGCTGTGCACATGTGATGCGCCTCTCATAAAAACCCAATATTTGTCATTGTGACTCGGTTATTTGAAAAAGTAGTTGTAATGGTTTTTAGTTTCCTTTTTGTTTCCTCTCATTTCTTCTTTTTCCAATTATAAGTTGCTTTTGTAGATTGTTGTTGGGTGTAGTGCTGTGCACAACATTGTTATTTTTGGGAATCCTAGTTTTCTTTGCACCATATGAGCTAGTTTCAATATCCGTTGTGATTGATGTGGAGATATCTCCTATCCTAGTGATAGATGTCCAAAGGGAGGTTATAAGGCTAGCACCCAAGACTCAATATATAGGGCACCAGAGTCGTACGGTACCTCATACATAGTGCCTAAGCCTTATGGCTATTTTTCCGCACCGCCTGCACCATATTTGAAATCTTCTCCGACCCTTTTTGGACCGAAGAAAAATTCAAAGCAGTGCTTGTTTTGTCGGAGCATGGATCATGCTTTGAATGATTGTGTCGAGTACCTGCGGCAGATGGAGGAGGATGATGAGCCGGGTATCCAGATCGTCCCAACCCTGCCTTGTTTTGCACCCCTTCTACCTCTGGTTATGTATCCGTGTCACCTTCGTGTTTCGAAGGGAATGATGCATATACACACACCCGAGTTACGATCGATCTAGGCACCGATATGGTTGCACCTGTCTCCCCTGTTCACCTATCACCGTGTATGCCTCTGATTCCTTGTGAGGAGTCAGTGCCCAACTTTTATCCTAGCATAGTACTACATTTGTTTTTGACATTATCGTTGAAGATATTTTGCAGGATGACGTAGGTACCTGCAGTGTTGTGCCCACTCCTATTGAACATGACATTCTTCACACTGAGGAGATGATTACCTCATCTCCAGTTGAGCAAGTCCAAGTTGTGGAGGAGGCCACTTCTGTTCTTGCCGAACCCTGCGACATCATTTGACGATACCGACGATTTTTTGCTAGATCTACCTTTCGGGAATGATACCGGGATCACCACTGAAGATGAAATTCTTTTAAGTCATTCTTCTAATTTGTTTCTTGACCCTACTCTCGTGTTTTATCCTGTGCAGGGCCCCACATTAGTGCTGATTCAGGACGTGATTGGGCTCATTGTGTTACCTGATGAAGGAATGGATCAACTGCACAAGGAGATGGGCATTTTTGGGATTTCCTCATTGTCCTACCTACCCCTGCCTGATGCTCAGCGCAGGTATGCATACACAGGTATGGGGGTAGCTATCCTGTCACCGTATCGGTACCCGTTACCGAAACGGATAATGA
Source organism: Platanthera guangdongensis (assembly GCA_039583875.1). Classification (NCBI taxonomy): domain Eukaryota; kingdom Viridiplantae; phylum Streptophyta; class Magnoliopsida; order Asparagales; family Orchidaceae; genus Platanthera; species Platanthera guangdongensis. The sequence goes on from CM077153.1 coordinate 141,015,043, forward strand.
GCCAGCTACCTGCGTATTTTAGTTTTCATAGGCCAATAAGTTAATACATCTTTGTAGTTGAATAAGTCATGCTGGGATGACAGTAACCTCAGTACTTATCTAGAAGTAGTCGTTAAATTTAAATTTTTTTTTCATTTTCAGTTCTTTTTCTTTGCTGGTCGCACTCTGTGTTGAGTTTGTTTGAGCTTTCTCCGCCGTGTCTTCTGGTTTGTGGCATTTTGTTTGTTGTTGTCGCGCATAGTTCTCCCCGAAAAATCGAATGTTTGGGCACAATTTGCTTATCGCACGGTTGGACCACCCGTGCCCAGGTTTATCGCACGATCGTTAAAATCACATGTCGTCTCCCTGTTTTCGCACGCAGGCCCTAAATCCTCTTCCCGACAGTGCGATGATCAACCTCCTCCCAACATCATTTTTCTGGTGTTTCCTCTCCGGTTTTCTCTCCCGTTTCCTCCAGTCCTCTCCTCTTCTCTTTATTAGCTTCTTGTGCGTGCTATCATGAGCGTTAAGAAGTTGGCGACTAGGATGTTCCGTGGTGAGGGTTCGTGTAACGTCTCCATCCGTTCATGTAGCGTATAATAGAAGGTCCGGCCGGGGCCCTGATGCGTTTGAACGACAAGTGTATCGGTCGCACAAGTAATATAAAATGAGTGACTTTCCCAAGTATCGATCTCTTCAAGGAATACAGTAAGGGGGGAGTTAATATTGAGGAGGACTTGAGATTGAAGTCCTAAGGTCGGAGTTAACTAAGGGGGTTTTGATGGTTGCGGAAAAGGAAAATAAAACACTAAGAACTACTCCTATGCAACGCCGCTATGCGATGTTTCGCCAGGCGGGATGAAAGACTACACGGGCCGCTATGCACCGAATCGCTGGGCGGATGGACGAGTAGGCAATCATAAGAACCAGGATTTGAGGGTCGTAAGCACCTCTTTGCTACGCACGCTTCTAGCAATTGCTAGAACGTCAAGAACGGATGTGGTGGTGGATGGAAATGCGGGCGCAACTCAAGCAACTTAAGCAGTAAAATGAAATAGGAATCACATCGACATGAAACACATAACATATACAACCAAAGTGCAAATCATCCACATAGAAATATTTAACAGCATATATACACCAATAAAGGAAGAACAAGACAAGAGATCGACCAAATCCGAAAGCTCGTCGAGGGGTCGCGGAAGGAATTTACGGGTTGTCAATCCGCGTCCAAGCTCGGTCCTCAAGTACGTCCGGGGTAGAGGAGGCTGTCACTAACTCGCAATGAACCCGTCTTCTTCGTGTCACGATCCGGAAGAAAGTTGCAAGCTTCCCTTTGCTTGACGGCTATGACGTCAAAACTTGATGCAAAGCTAGTAGATGAAGGAGAAGGCCGAGAGCAAGCACCAGCAAGGTATAAGCTTCGCAAGCATGGCCGAAGCTTCTCCCCTTGGTGGAAGATGTAGAGCGGAGGTGGAAGGGCGAAACTTTGCCCTAAAACGGCGGAGGAAGTGACTGTAATACGGTCCTCCCTAAAATGGCTGAAAACCTGCGCTTAAATAAAAAAAGATCAAAAAATTGGTCACGCACGGTCCGTCGCACGACCGTGCGTGAACCGTGTGATATTCGCGCGCAGATAATGATCCAGGAAGAAGAAGCATTGACCCGTGCGTTTTACTCACGCACGGGCGATTCCGCCCGTGCGTGAAGGAAATCGCACGAGTAAACACAGAGCGCAGGAAAACAGGGAGAAACGGTGGAACCATGTGTTTTACTCGCGCACGGACGCTATTGCCCGTGCGTGAAGGAAATGCACGATTAACCACAAAATGCAAAAACAAGAAGCTACAGGAAAACCGTGCGTTTCCTTCGTGCACGGTTTCGAAGAAATCGTGCCTTAACCGTGCGTTAAGATCGTCGAGCTCAGTTCGTCGAGCTCAGCTCGAAGTTTCTCCTGCACAAACAAAACACACGATCACAAAGGACCGTGTGCTAAGAAAACGCACGACCGTGCGTTTTCCTCAAACCTGCTTTCCAGACTTGGGGAAAACGCACCACCTGCATAAAATCCAATAAAACTAAAGAGATCCCTCCAGTGTCACAGAAATGCAAAGAAAAACATCTGGAAAGAGCCCTTAGGGAGCACCATGTGCTTATCCCCAACAACAGAATGCACAATTGCACACCCTTGGGCCAAAAACAATGCACTATTGGTGAAGTGAAGTCCTAAACAAAAATATAACTTTTCCAATTGAAAAAGTAGTGCACATGCAAGAAAATAAGCCCAGAGGAGTCCTAAAAACCCTATATAAACCAGACTCATCACACCCCCAGACTTACCTGTTTGCGCGTCCCGAGCAAACAAAATCGATGCAGAAAAAGAAAATAAAATAGCTTACACAGAAATTGAGATACGGAGTACCATGCGAAGTCGCATGCTCGTACGCGTAAAAAGATAATAGAGGAAATTTTTAGGTATGCAAAATAATTTACACTTTTCTCAATGCGTATCAACATTTTATTACTACTCAAAAATAAAATCACGGTGAATCTTCCGGTCACGCGTAGGGAGAAAGTAAATTAATCGCTAGGCGATCATTGGCAAAGATCGGGGCTCGGGATAACCTCTAAAGGAATCCACCAATGTCGGTGACCATATGCTTGCCCTATCGCACTCTCTCCGCGGCTCTGGTTTGGTTCACACACGAATCAATAGGACTTTAGGTGAAGAGACAAGACTTGAGTTTCGGTGAGGTAAACAAAGATAAATAAGAATGACTATACAACAAATCCAAATGAGCTAGCATAAAAAGAATCTATCCGCTAACCAAAATACACGCGGGTACACCACACCCCCAGACCTAAATTTTTACAATATGGGTGTGTGCACAGCCTACTCCAAATACAATCTCCTCTCAATTAGGATTTTCAATTATACTTTTTCTTTTCACTTTTTTTTTTTACTTTTCATATTCACATATATTTTTTTTATCATTTTCTTTTCTTTAAACAATTTCAGCAAATAGAAGCTTTGGAGAATATCCACATAATCACAAAGAATATCACCACATCAACACCGCAACATGGAAATATAAAACACTAAAGCTCGATTTGGGTGTGCGACTAGGATAGGCTATGTAACACCCCCTATCCGTCGCATAGCATATAGCAGTAGGTCCGGGCGGGGCCCGACGCCATATACTACAGACAGACCGGGTGGTTAATTATGGAAACCATCCAACCAATCTCAACGTTCTACACAGAGCATTCTAGCGGAAGCAGTTTATAAAAGTTGTAAACAAGAACCCAGCATCAAAGCACGAATGTCCACTAATACAAATTAGGAATGTTATACAAAATACCCAAAACAAGCCTTAAGGCCTTACAAAATGTTTCACTTGAATATTACATGTTTTACAAACCACGGCACGCAGGCCGGTCATACATGAATAAAACAGTAAACACTTCCATTTGGGCCTTCGAGGGCCGGCTTCGCAAAAAGGGCTTTAGCCCGCTATTGACCGCTTGTTCCAGCTGCACCTGCAAGCAACAAACCACCGCACGGTGGCAAAACAAGGCAACGGTCAGGAATGCTGACCAAATTATAACGATCCCTCCCCCAACTCGGGGCGGCGATGCTCCTTCCCTGCATTTCATTAGGATAAGCGAGCAATAATTACATATAGCCATTTCATCACGGACGTTGGCTCGCACGGCCACACGCCCGTGCTCTCAGGGCACATTCTTGGTGATCGCAGTCTAAGCCTCTAACTCACCACCATCTCTAGGACGGCAATAACTCGTGAGCAAAAATGGTCTTTTAGGTAAACGTTACGACACTTTAATGTCATCAACAGCCCATGTCACGACACTTTAATGTCATCGACAGAAAGACCCGACCTCTATGCCCTCGGCATAACGCAGGAACGGTTCCCACTCAACCCGTTGCTCACTTGCCACGACACTTAAATATCATCGGCACGGGTTAAGCTTCCCCGAACCCCGTGAATCGAACGTACGATGTTACATAACCCAGTTATGTACTAATTGGCACCTAGGCCCATAAGTTGGCAAGATCTCGTATCCGCCCAGTTTTCCGGGTGCACCTTTGGGTTAATCCCCAAGGCTCCCTGCTGCAATCTACCGCGTAGAAAACCCGAAAAACAATCCATAACACGGAGTCTTCTCCGGCATTTATGCAATGCAACATCACCGATCCAGACCAACATGTCCGGGTAGGCTTCACACATCATGCCTATGTCCGTTCTCGCTTACGGACTCTAAACAACGGGGACTTCACATATCTACCCGAAGGAACGCCTCCAACTCTCCGCAAACTCGCGAGAGCGGGCTTCCTATGCAAAGAAAGAGAGCTACTCATGCTCAAGATGAGGATCGTTACCCTTGCGTTACTCTTTGGCGCCATGGAAAAGTAATCAGATGAAAACCACCGCACTAGCGTTGCCTCCGCGGATCCGGAGTCGGCTCGCGATTCGGAGCTTCTAAGCTCCTCCAATGGCGGGATCTAGCTCCTTCTTCCTCCCTTGGCTCTCCTCTCTCTCTAAGGTTTTAGAAAGATGAAACTTATGAAAAGTGAGGGTTTTCCAAGTCCATTCACGGGTTTATCCCTTCAGGAACAACCCCCAGCCGTTGGATCTCAAGATAAGGAAACGAACGGCTTTGATTCGGGGCTGAAATGCCCAATCTGGACCGAACACGGCCTGGCACACGCCCGTGTCCAGGGCCGTGTGCCGCATTCGCCGTCAAAATCGAATCTCCTGGAACCTCACACGGGTATCGAACACGCCCGTGTTCGAGCTGACACGCCCGTGTTCTACCTCACACGGCCGTGTGGCCGGCCGTGTACCCCATGATTTTTCCCCAAAATCAACCCGAGCACTGCACGGGTTCTAGGACACGCCCGTGTCCTTGCCCGTGTCACCTTGACACGCCTGGACCCCAGGCCGTGTACACGGTCTCGACATTTCGTCGAGCGAAGATCGTCGACCTGATGACACGGCCTTGGACACGCCCGTGTCCTAGGCCGTGTGCCTTGTCTCGACGAATCGTCGAGCGATTCTCGTCGACTCCCCGGGACGATCATCGACACGGGTCGACACGCCCTGCGACACGCCCGTGTCGCAGGCCGTGTGCCCATTCTCGACGCATCGTCGAGCGAATCTCGTCGACTCCCCGGGACGATCGTCGACACGCCCTGCGACACGCCCTGCGACACGCCCGTGTCGTAGGCCGTGTGCCCAGTCTCGACACAATGTCAAGACCAAAGTGTCTACTTCCCGTCTTAGTGTCGACAAAGGCTGGACACGCCCTGGGACACGCCCGTGTCCCAGGCCGTGTGCCTGCAGCCAGAACCCAAACTGGCCCAAAACGTCCCCCTTTGCTCCTTTGAGTTTCGGGGCGTTACAACTCTCCCCTCTTAAAAGAATTTCGTCCGCGAAATTACATAAAAGAAAGACATGTACAAAACCAAAATTTGTACCTGAGCGGAACAACTCCGGATACTCGTCAAGCATAGTCTGCTCTCGCTCCCAAGAGAGCTCCTCACGACCGCAATTGTCCCACCGGACCTTGAACATCCTGATCTCTTTATTGCGTAGCCGCTTGACCTCCGAGTCTTCAATCCGCACGGGCTTGACCTTTGTCGTTAGCCCACTATCCACCGGCACTTGATCGACCGCGATCACTTGCGTAGGCTCTTGCACCGCCTTCCGAAGCACTGAAATATGGAATACATCGTGTAAACCACTAAGCTCCACTGAGAGCTTCAACCGATAGGCCGCTTCACCAACTCGCTCCAGAACCTCAAACGGTCCAAGGTACCTCGGGCTTAGCTTTTTCAATCGCCGCACCCGCGAGACACCCTTGAACGGCTTGATCTTTAAGTATACATAATCGCCCACAGCGAACTCCACGTTCCTGTGCTTGGCATTATAGTACTTTGCTTGCCGGTCCTGAGCGATAAGCAACCTCTCCCGAATGGTTCTTACCAAAGAAGTAGCATCATCCACTTCCGAGCGCTTATACAACTTTGACTCACCCGTTTCTAACCAAGACAACGACGTGCGACATCTTCTACCATATAGGGCCTCGAAAGGCGCCATCTGAATACTCGCTTGGTAGCTGTTGTTGTATGCGAACTCCACCAAATAAAGGTGATCTTCCCATTGCTTTCCAAAATCCAAGACACACATGCGGAGCTTGTCTTCCATGGTTCTATTGACCCTCTCGGTCTGCCTATCCGTTTGCGGATGGAATGCTGTGCTGAATTTCAACTTTGTTCCCAACATTTGTTGCACCAGCCTCCAATCATTGGACGTGAACCGCCCATCTCGGTCACTCACGATGCTGCGGGGCACATCATGAAACCGTACTATGTTATCCACATAAAGCTTTGCCAAATTCTCCACCGGATCATCCTTCCTATGCGGAATAAAATGCGACACCTTCGTTAATCGATCCACGATCACCCAAATGGCGTCGTTCCCCTTTTGCGACCTTGACAAACCGTGCACAAAGTCCATAGAGATGTCGTCAAATTTCCACTCCGGAATATGCAAGGACTTAAGAAATCCTCCCGGCTTTTGGCACTCCGCCTTCAGCAAGGCGCAAGTTTGGCACTTCGCTACGTATAGCGCCACATCCTTCTTCAAACCCGGCCACCAAAACAGTTTCTTTACATCGCGGTACATCTTCGTGCTCCCCGGGTGAATCGAGTACTTGGTATGGTGTGCCTCGTACAACAATTCCACCCGCAAATTGCCCACACAAGGGACGCACAGACGACCGTCTTTCCACAGCAATCTGTCCTTCACCACGAATTGGAAATTTGACCCATCCAGAGCCTCTATCATGAACTGCTTCATATGAGCATCCATATCCAAAGCCTGCCGAATCCGATCAGCCAGGTCATATTGGACTTCAGTCCAATTCAGAACTGCTTCAGCACTTGCTTGCTTATCCACAAAAGCAATCTCCAACGCCTCCAACTCCCGCACCAAACGCTCATCGTGCACCGATAGCCAATTGGCTTGAGCTGGGGCTCAGCGACTCAACGCGTACGCAACCGCTTTACCGGGCACGTAGTGGATCTTGAATGTATAGTCCCCCAGGAACTCCATCCATCTACGCTGCCGCATATTCAGATCTTTCTGATCTATCAAATATTTCAGGCTCTTATGATCGGTGTAGATATCAATCTTCACACCGTACAAATAGTGCCTCCACAGCTTCAAAGTAAAAATCACGGCCGCTAACTCCAAGTTATGGACCGAATAATTCCTCTCTTGCACTTTTAGCTGTCTCGAGCCATAAGCTATCACGCTTCCGTGCTGCAGTAGCACGCAACCCAAACCGCTGCCTGAAGCATCGCTATATATCTCATAGCCTTCGATCCCAACCGGCGAACTCAGCACAGACGTCGTGGTCAACCGACACTTCAAATCCTCAAAAGCTCGCGCGCACTCCGGCGTCCAAACGAACTTATGCTCCTTCCTCGTCAAAGTAGTGAGAGGTAACGCTAACCGCGAGAAGTTCTCTACGAAGCGCCTATAATAGCCGGCAAGCCCCAAAAAACTCCGGACTTCCGCTACAGTAGCAAGCTCAGGCCACTCCCGTAGCGCAACAATTTTCGCCGGATCCACAACAATACCCTTTCCACTCACTATATGCCCGAGGAACGCCACTGAGGATAGCCAAAACTCGCACTTCGAGAACTTGACATACAACTGATTTCTCCTTAGCGTTTCCAACACCAAATGAAGATGCTTGAAGTGATCTTCCTCACTTTGCGAGTACACCAAAATATCGTCGATGAAGACAATCACGAAATGGTCCAAGTACTCCCTGAACGTCCTGTTCATCAAGTCCATGAACACTGACGGCGCATTAGTTAGCCCAAACGGCATGACCGTAAACTCATAATGCCCGTATCTCGTACTAAACGCTGTCTTCGGGATATCACTCTCCCTTATCCGCAGCTGATAGTACCCAGACTTGAGATCTAACATCGAGTACACCGTCGACCCGACTAACTGATCAAGGAGATCATCAATCCGGGGGATCAGGTACTTGTTCTTCTCCGTCAGCTTATTTAGCTCCCGATAATCAATACATAGCCTCAAGCTTCCGTCCTTCTTCCTAACAAAGAGGACCGGTGCGCTCCAAGACGAAGAACTCGGGCGCACATACCCTTGCTCCAACAACTCTTGCAGTTGAACTTTCAGCTCCGCCATTTCCTTAGGCGCTAGCCGATACGGAGATCGTGACACATGCTTTGCACCTGGCACTAGCTCGATCGTAAAATCTATCTCCCGCTGAGGCGGGGCTCCAGGAAGATCTGCGGGGAACACATCATGGTATTCCGATACCACTGAAATACAATCCAAAGCGGGCTTCGGCTTTGCAACCTCCACTAGTGTAAAGAACAGTTCTGCACCGGCACGAACCGCCTTCACCACCTGAAGAGCAGACATCAACGTCTTGCTCGACCCCTTTAAGCCCGTAAAAGTCGTCTCACGACTTGCTCCCAGCTTGACTTCCTTGCTACCGCAATCTATATGGGCCTGCTGCTCCGAGAGCCAGTCCATGCCAAATATGACGTCGAACTCCACTAACGGAAGTAAAGACGCCCGCAGGTCGAACTCCTGCTCCCCAATACGAATCTTAACATCGCAGATCCTAACCGCTCGTATCGAACACCCATTGGGCAACAACACAACCAACTTATCCTTCGCCATCGAAGAAGGGACTCCGATGCGTGATATAAATCCTTCGGACAAGAAGGAGTGTGAAGCTCCCGTATCAAAGAGTGCTCGTGCCGGATTTGCACAAATCAATACAAATCTTAAACAAGTAGTGGTAATGTAACATGTGCATAACAAGTAGTTAAAGAAATTGACTTGCTATAAATTAAACCGTACCTGTCACCACATCAGCTTGTTTGATGGCCTCATGTTGGCCAAGATTATAGACCCTTGGTTGGGCCGGAGCATAATGGGATGCGGTCGACTCCACCGCCTTTTCCTTCTCTTCATAAGTAGCTCCCGGCCTTCTCTCGGACTTGGGACGTCCGCTCCGGCACTCACCGGCATAATGCCCCAACTTCCCACAATTGTAACATGCAGAGAGGGCTAGACCCGAAGTCTTAGCTTTCTTGTTCCACTTTCGGAACACAGATTTTGAGGTGTTTGGCCCTCTGGACTCCGACCTCTTCTCGCCCAAGCTTTTCTTTGCCTGCACATTCTTCATGTCCTTCTCCAAGGACCGGGCCGTGTTGACCAAGGTTAAGAAACCCTGCGTCATTTGCCCCGAAAGTAGTAGTCTCAACTCATCCCTCAAGCCTTCATAGAAGCGATTAGTCTTGCGCTCCTCATCCACGATGGTGGAGCTAGCATATCGACTCAAACGAGTGAACTCATGGAGATATTCATCCACGCTCTTCTCACCCTGAACCAACTTCAGAAACTCATTCTCCAATGCTATATTCTGCGTCGAAGGGAGGTATCTAGACAAGAACAATCTCAAGAACTCCTCCATCGAGACATCACCAAGTTGCCTACCCCTCAGTAAGTGCAGCTCCAATCCTTCCCACCACATCCTCGCTTCACCGTCCAGAAGGAACGTAGCGATGGTGGTCATTTGCCACTCCTCCATCTCCGTCGCTGTCATGACTCTCTTCACCCTGGAGAGCCAGTCTTCAGCCTGAGATGGGGTTCCCAACCCCGAGAATAACGGAGGGTTAAAGCTCATTACATGCTTAAGCTGCCTCTCAGTTGCCCTCCTTGGCACTATTGGTTCCACAACCACTTGCTCCACTCTCCTCGGCACAGCCTCTTGAAGAGGTTCTTGCTCCATCGCAGGAGCGGGCTGCTGCGTCTGCCTTCCAGGCTGCGCATTAATCACGGCCAACACCGCTTCAGCCACCAATCGAATATTCTCAGCCGACAGAGGTGTTGCGGGAGCAACATCCGGTGCACTACTAGCCTCAGAAACTCGGCGTTCTGACGGTCCAACACCACTTCTGGTCACCTATAGTGGTACAAAACACCGTTAAGCGACCAAATAAATTGCAAACAACAATTATAGGAACACGCAGGTTCCTCAAACACGAGTATTTTCATTTCTAAGTGGACATTCATGAGTTCTTTTACCATTATAACGATGACGCACACAATGTGCTCACCACCCCTTAAAAAGAATTCGCCCACGAATTCAGTTTAAGCCCAACCAAAACCAGTAGTCTGATACCAAATTGTAACACCCCCTATCCGTCGCATAGCATATAGCAGTAGGTCCGGCCGGGGCCCGACGCCATATACTACAGACAGACCGGATGGTTACTTATGGAAACCATCCAACCAATCTCAACGACCTACACAGAGCATTCTAGCGGAAGCAGTTTATAAAAGTTGTAAACAAGAACCCAGCATCAAAGCACGAATGTCCACTAATACAAATTAGGAATGTTATACAAAATACCCAAAACAAGCCTTAAGGCCTTACAAAATGTTTCACTTGAATATTACATGTTTTACAAACCACGGCACGCAGGCCTGTCATACATGAATAAAACAGTAAACACTTCCATTTGGGCCTTCGAGGGCCGGCTTCGCAAAAAGGGCTTTAGCCCGCTATTGACCGCTTGTTCCAGCTGCACCTGCAAGCAACAAACCACCGCACGGTGGCAAAACAAGGCAACGGTCAGCAATGCTGACCAAATTATAACGATCCCGCCCCCAACTCGGGGCGGCGATGCTCCTTCCCTGCATTTCATTAGCATAAGCGAGCAATAATTACATATAGCCATTTCATCACGGACGTTGGCTCGCACGACCACACGCCCCGTGCTCTCAGGGCACATTCTTGGTGATCGCAGTCTAAGCCGCTAACTCACCACCATCTCTAGGACGCAATAACTCGTGAGCAAAAATGGTCTTTTAGGCAAACGTTACGACACTTTAATGTCATTAAAAGCCCATGTCACGACACTTTAATGTCATCGACAGAAAGACCCGACCTCTATGCCCTCGGCATAACGCAGGAACGGTTCCCACTAAACCCGTTGCTCACTTGCCACGACACTTAAATATCATCGGCACGGGTTAAGCTTCCCCGAACCCCGTGAATCGAACGTACGATGTTACATAACCCAGTTATGTACTAATTGGCACCTAGGCCCATAAGTTGGCAAGATCTCGTATCCGCCCAGTTTTCCGGGTGCACCTTTGGGTTAATCCCCAAGGCTCCCTACTGCAATCTACCGCGTAGAAAACCCGAAAAACAATCCATAGCACGGAGTCTTCTCCGGCATTTATGCAATGCAACATCACCGATCCAGACCAACATGTCCGGGTAGGCTTCACACATCATGCCTATGTCCGTTCTCGCTTACGGACTCTAAACAACGGGGACTTCATATATCTACCCGAAGGAACGCCTCCAACTCTCCGCAAACTCGCGAGAGCGGGCTTCCTATGCGAAGAAAGAGAGCTACTCATGCTCAAGATGAGGATCGTTACCCTTGCGTTCCTCTTTGGCGCCATGGAAAAGTAATCGGATGAAAACCACCGCACTAGCGTTGCCTCCGCGGATCCGGAGTCGGCTCGCGATTCGGAGCTTCGAAGCTCCTCCAATGGCGGGATCTAGCTCCTTCTTCCTCCCTTGGCTCTCCTCTCTCTCTAAGGTTTTAGAAAGATGAAACTTATGAAAAGTGAGGGTTTTCCAAGTCCATTCACGGGTTTATCCCTTCAGGAACAACCCCCAGCCGTTGGATCTCAAGATAAGGAAACGAACGGCTTTGATTCGGGGCTGAAATGCCCAATCTGGACCGAACACGGCCTGACACACGCCCGTGTCCAGGGCCGTGTGCCGCATTCGCCGTCAAAATCGAATCTCCTGGAACCTCACACGGGTATCGAACACGCCCGTGTTCGAGCTGACACGCCCGTGTTCCACCTCACACGGCCGTGTGGCCGACCGTGTACCCCATGATTTTCCCCAAAATCAACCCGAGCACTGCACGGGTTCTAGGACACGCCCGTGTCCTTACCCGTGTCACCTTGACACGCCTGGACCCCAGGCCGTGTACACGGTCTCGACATTTCGTCGAGCGAAGATCGTCGACCTGATGACACGGCCTTGGACACGCCCGTGTCCTAGGCCGTGTGCCTTGTCTCGACGAATCGTCGAGCGATTCTCGTCGACTCCCCGGGACGATCGTCGACACGGGTCGACACGCCCTGCGACACGCCCGTGTCGCAGGCCGTGTGCCCAGTCTCGACGCATCGTCGAGCGAATCTCGTCGACTCCCCGGGACGATCGTCGACACGGGTCGACACGCCCTGCGACACGCCCGTGTCGCAGGCCGTGTGCCCAGTCTCGACACAATGTCAAGACCAAAGTGTCTACTTCCCGTCTTAGTGTCGACAAAGGCTGGACACGCCCTGGGACACGCCCGTGTCCCAGGCCGTGTGCCTGCAGCCAGAACCCAAACTGGCCCAAAACGTCCCCCTTTGCTCCTTTGAGTTTCGGGGCGTTACAGGCTATGTGGCTTTGGTGAAATCATGGTGGAGCTGAATCAAAAGAAGGGTAGACACAACGTGGCTTAGCGAGGATACGACGCTAGGAACGGTACAAAGCTCAACCGGGCCAAAATGATTGCCTACATCACACTCATGCATGACTAACCTATACCCATGTTTCAAGAATAGCTTGGGGAAAATTCTTAGCCAACGAGAAAGTCTATCCGTCCTCCCGACTCGAGCAATACGAACCTAACGTCCGTCTACACACATCCCTAAGCTACCGTCAGATTCGCACCGGAGTCACCAATTTTTGAGTAAAATAAACAAAATCTTTATTCAAATAGAATAATATAAAACTATAAGCATACAAAAAAATTAAATCTACTCCAATTTCTACACGAGACAAGAGCACTTGACTAGGAGCACAACAAGGTCAACATTTTACTCAGTCTCACAATCCTATGCTAGCACAAAAATTTTCCCAAATCATACAAAAGAAACGAGTTTAACTCGCAGCACGCTAACAACTAAGCACGCCCTCATGTGGATGCAGTGGTGTGCAATGTAATGAACTAATTAAAATAAAAATATAGAAGCTTCTAGTATGCCCATGAAATGTGCGCTTGCAAAAGGTAACTAATAATAGCTCTCCCCCAGACTTAAACTAAGCTACACAGCAAATGATATTAAAATTTAAATCAAATAGAGACAAGGGAAGAGGTTACCCAATGCTCAGCTGGTGAGCATACCTGAAGACGCTTGAAAAACAGAAGCAGCTCCGGCATACGAAGAATCACAACCCCGCCAAAACGAATTTGTCAGGAATACCTGCAGGGGCGAGCTCCGCAAAAATAAAAGAAAAAATATACAAAAAGAGATGCTAAAACTAAAATAGACATGAAAATAAAAATGCAGAAAATGAAAGATAAGTACTGGGGTTACTGTCATCCCAGCATGACTTATTCGGCTAAGGAAAAGGTTCTAGCTAATGAGCATATGAAATAAAAAATGCACAGGTAACTGTTCCAATATCCGTTTCGGTAACGGGTACCGATACGGTGATAGAGCAGTTACCCCTCTACCTAAATAAGAGTACCTGCCCAACACAGGTAGAAGCAATAAGAAATAAGAAGAGAAGGAGCGCTGGTCCTCGCTCATCTAATCACACAAAAAATCCTTGCCCAGCAAGGTATTGTCCACTACAGGGAGACGGCAAGAGGAGAGAGTAATAAATGGAGCTTCCTCAACAGAGGAGGAATCAACCTCCTCACGAAAGAGGATGCTCTCATCCACGACTCGAGCTGAAAGCTCCAAGCCCTCCTGAAGCACCTGCGAAGACTTAACCCGCCCAGGCTCAGATAAAGATGGGGATCAAGAAATAAAGGAGAAGAAGAACTAAAATAATCAGAAATAGGGGGAGTGGTCCCGGTCTTACTCCCAGCAGAATCCAAACATAGATCATCATCGGTGTCATATGAGTCATAGCGAGGGGAATCCGAGAGCTCGAGGTCCTCGGTGGTGGTTTGGACCTCCTCATCCAACAAGGAAGTGATAACTTCCTCATCAGAAAGGATCTCCTCATCAACACACCTCAGTGCGTCCACATGTTCCAAGACGTAATACTTTCAATTAATGAAAATAATATCCTCGTCACACATGGGCACATCCTCAGGCTCAGAATCACAATCCGGCCTAACATCATCAACCGACTCACTAAAAATAGGGATAGATAATTCTTGCAAAGATGGCGGAGGAACAACAACATCAGAGAAAATATGTGCGGGTTCCTCCGTGGGTGAATCAACGAGAGGGGAAGAGTGCATGGGGAGAGACGGTGCCACAATGTCGTCACACCGATCAGCAGAAAGTCTGATGGGTATATCCGCAGCAGTCCCCCATAGACAAGGTGGTACTGCGAATATATCATCAGAATCAGAAGGGGAAGCCGATTGAGAGGTGGGTGGAACGAATCAGATAGCCGGTTCATCATCCTCCAACTGGCGCTGTCATTCTGCACAATCTTTCAACATGTGCACGGTGCTACGACAACACAAACACCGTTTTCCATTACTCCTCGGTCCAGGCGGGACTGGATAGGAATAAGAAAAAGGTGAAAGTGTGGAAGAGAAGTGACCATAAGACTTGGGTATAGTGTGTGAAGTACCATAAGAAGACGGTGCTCCATACACTGAACCACGAGAAATATGCTCACTATCTTCAATGAGGCACTCATCACTACTATGACTATAATCCCCGCACCATCTACAACGGATATTCATATAAGAATACATGGTGCAACAAGAAGAATTCATCAACAAAAAGTTTGTAAGCAACAATTAACTACACACCACAGATAAAAGAATAGGAAAACCTGCTGCAGAAAAATTAAAACTAGAAGAGGAACAAATAAAAACAAGAAACAGATTTTAAAAACTAAAGCAAAGAAGAAATATGAAATATACAAATGGAAAAGGGCTTCGATCTACTATCTCCCTCTCCAAAAACTCACACGACTGTGTTCCCCGGCAACGACGCCAAAAACTTGATGTGTTTGAACGACAAGTGTACCGGTCGCACAAGTAATATAAAATGGGTGGCTTTCCCAATTATCGATCTCTTCAAAGAACACAGTAAGGGGGGAGTTAATATCGAGGAGTACTTGAGATTGAAGTCCTAAGTTCGGAGTTAACTAAGGGGGTTTTGATGGTTGCGGCAAAGGAAAATAAAACACTAAGAACTACTCCTATGCAACGCCGCTATGCGATGCTTCGCCAGGCGAGATAGAAGACTACACGGGACGCTATGCACCAAATCGCTGGGCGGATGGACGAGTAGGCAAGCGTAAGAACCAGGATTTGAGGGTCGTAAGCACCTCTTCGCTACGCACGCTTTTAGCAATTTCTAGAACGACAAGAACGGATGTGGTGGTTGATGGAAATGCGGGCGCAACTCAAGCAACTTAAGTAGTAAAATAAAATAGGAATCACATCGACATGAAACACATAACATATACAACCAAAATGCAAATCATCCACATAGAAATATTTAACAGCACATATACACCAATAAAGGAAGAACAAGACAAGAGATCGACCGAATCCGAAGGCTCGTCGAGGGTTCGCGGAATGAATCGCCTGGTTGTCAATCCGCATCCAAGCTCGGTCCTCAAGTACGTCCGGGGTAGAGGAGGTTGTCACTAACTCCCAATGAACACGTCTTTTTCGTGTCACGATCCGGAAGAAAGTTGCAAGCTTCCCTTTGCTTGACGGCTATGGCGTCAAAACTTGATGCAAAGCTAGTAGATGAAGGAGAAGGCCGAGAGCAAGCACCGGCAAGGTAGAAGCTTCGCGAGCATGGCCGGAGCTTCTCCCCTTGGTGGAAGATGAAGAGCAGAGGTGGAAGGGCGGAACTTTGCCCTAAAACGGCGGAGGAAATGTCTGTAATACGGTCCTCCCTAAAATGGTTGAAAACCTGCGCTTAAATAGAAAAAGATCAGAAAATTGGTCACGCACGGTCCGTCGCACGACCGTGCGTGAACTGTGCGATATTCGCGCGCAGATAATGATCCAGGAAGAAGAAGCGTTGACCCGTTCGTTTTACTCGCGCGCGGGCGATTCCGCCCGTGCGTGAAGGAAATCGCACGGGGAAATACAGAGCGCAGGAAAGCAGGGAGAAATGGTGGAACCGTGCGTTTTACTCGCGCACGGGCGCTGTTGCCCGTGCGCGAAGGAAATGCACGATTAACCACAGAATGCAAAAACAAGAAACTACAGGAAAACCGTGCGTTTCCTTCGCACACGGTTCCGAAGAAGCTGTGCGTTAAGATCGTCGAGCTCAGTTCGTCGAGCTCAGCTCGACGTTTCTCCTGCACAAACAAAACGCACGATCACAAAAGACCGTGTGCTAAGAAAACGCACGACCGTGTGTTTTCCTCAAACCTGCATTCCAGACTTGGGGAAAACGCACCTCCTGCATACAATCTAATAAAACTAAAGAGATCCCTCCAGTGTCACAGAAATGCAAAGAAAAACTTTTGGAAAGAGCGTTTGGGGAGCACCATGTGCTTACCCCAACAACAGAATGCGCAATTGCACACCCTTGAGCCAAAAACAATGCACTATTGGTGAAGTGAAGCCCTAAACAAAAATATAATTTTTCCAATTGAAAAAGTAGTGCACATGCAAGAAAATAAGCCCAGATGAGTCCTAAAAACCCTATATAAACCGGACTCATTAGGCCCCACACCATATGCCACCAAACAGGCGGAGAAGTTACATGTTAATACCACGACACAATCGCATCCTAACTCAGAGCATGCTAGCGGAAGATTTTAACAGTAATTCATAACTCCAAACATGTATGTCCACTATATATAAAGCCACATTTATATATAAACTCTTGAGGAATGTACAGCAAATACATCATCGTTTGGCCTTATGGCCTTGCAGTTACTTTTTACAACGTGGATTACAAATATCGGCGCGCAGGCCGGCCACACATGAGCAAAACACAACATTTTCAGCATAACCTTCAAGGGCTAGTAGCAGCAGCAGCAACAACAAGGATTTCAGCCCTTATGTGTCTCGCTCGGCTCTCCAGCACCTGCACAGGGACAACCCACCAAACGGTGCCAAACAGAACAACGGTCAGCATTCAGCTGACCAATTTATAACGACCCTACCCCTTTCCCGGGGGCAGTGATATTCCTTCCCTGCAAGCATAGTAATTCATAGGCATATCTATATATATATATATATATATCACACATTGTGCCCTCACGCACAAACAATCCATCACAACCGTCAGCCACGCGACCCGACAATCCGTGCACTCATGACACATTCTTGGTGTACCGGCGAACCAGGGTTCCACCACCGTTTTAGGGCCGAAACCCAACGGTAAAATTGTGCATTTAGTCTTTTCGGCGCGCAGGCCTAAGACTCTCATTATGCGCTCCAACTGACTGCACTTTCAGGTCTACGAGTCGGACAGACATAATGCAGGTCCGGATCAGCCACCCCCCGTTGCTCAAGCTGCCTTGCCATCAACGAATATCAATGTACTCCCGGCTAAATATAAGGCGCGGGTCAGTTTCACCTTACCTGTTTGGCATGAAGCCTTTTTAAGAACTTTCCAAGCTCACACATAGCCATACCGTCCCCGAGGGACTGACTTCACATTCATAGGTTTGCTAGGAGCCACGCCCAGCGTTAGCGACAGAATTCACTTTCCGTCCCTAACTCTAACCTTATCGTTCATAGCATACAACACAAGCATTTAGTGGGGGTTTTTCCTGGACTTTCACTCCAGTACTTCTTTCTATTATCCTTCACAGGCACAACCCATTGAAATCGCAAGCATCACAAGGGTCTTTCCTGGACTACCATTCCAGTACTTACTGCTACTGCTCTTCACAGGTACAACCCATCAAGCATCACAAACATGACAAGGGTATTTTCCTGGACTACCACTCCAGTACTTCCTGCTACTGCCCTTCACAGGTCCAACCCGTCAACTCCATAAACTACACGTTTAACCACGGAGTCTACTCCGGTGTGCAAATGTAACATCACCAATCCAGACCAACCTGTACAGATGGGCTTCACACAGCATGTCTATTCCGTACTCCATTTCCGGATCTATATGCAAAACTATTGGGGATTCCAAAAATCAACCCAAGGGAAATCCCTTCACAGTCCACCCTCTGGTGGAGGGGAAATCCATGCACATGTCAAAAAGGAAGGACATCACATGTCCAAGAAGGAAGATCGTTACCCTTGACGACCTTTTTGGAGCCATGGACTTCTAGTCGGCTGGAAAGCACCGCGGCGGCCTTGCCTCCACAACGCTAGCCTCGAATCTCGAATCGGCACCCTGCAGCTCCACCGGTGGCCAGCTCCCCTTTCTCTTCCTCCTCCTTGCTCTTCCTTCTCTCTAGATTGTAGAAAGAGATGGGCCAAGTCAAAATGGGGATTCTCTTCTCCATCCTCGGCCTTAAAGTAGCAGGGAGAAGCCTGAATCATCAGATCCCAGGTGAAGGAAATGGACGACCACGATTCGACCACAATATCTCTAATTTTTGGCTGACACGGCCTGTGACACGCCCGTGTCACAGGCCGTGTACCTTAAGCGGCACACAACCGACTCATCCAGAAGAGTACACGGTCATGTGACACGCCCATGTCACAGGCCGTGTGACCTGACACGCCTTCAGACACGCCCGTGTCTGCGGCAGTGTATCTCAAGTGGTACACAACCATCTCAACCCGAGCAAGACACGACCATGTGACACACCCGTATCACAGGACGTGTGCACAGAGACACACCCGTGTCCTGCCCGTGCTCACCAGGCTTCACTGCCCAAGACAAATCCAGAAAAGGACACGGCTATGTGATACGCCCGTGTCACAGGCCGTGTGCCCTTACACGGCTGCAGACACGCCTCCAGCGTGCGCTTCGTCGACCGAAGTTCGTCGACCAGAGGGGGACACGCCCTCTGACATGCCCGTGTCGCAGGGCGTGTTCCCTCTCGAGAACTCATTGAGTGCAGTTCGTCGAACACTCGACAGGCTGCTCAGCTATACAGAGCAGGACACGCCCTGTGACATGCCCGTGTCCCAGGCCGTGTCACCCAACTTGAACCCAACTTGGGATTTGTGTTGTTACAACCCTCCCCTCCTTACAATAAATTTCGTCCCGAAATTTGTACACAGTAAGGAAACACAACAAGATGTTATAATTCATCAAAGTGTAATACATCTTGACATGCCACTGCACAACAGTTTATACAAACAACTCGGGAAATTCAGCTCGCATGGTCTGCTCTCGCTCCCATGTTAGCCTCTCACGACCACAATTGTCTCACCGGACCTTGACCATCCCGATTGTCTTGTTCCGCAACTGTTTATCGGCGCGATCTCGATCCAAATGGGTCTAATCTTCGTCGTTAGCCCATACTCCACCAGCACACGATCATTCTCGATTACTTGAGCTGGATTTTTGACGGCTTTCCGAAACACAGAGATGTGAAACACAACATGTAATCCACCCAAGTTCGCCGAAAGAGCTAGCCGATATGCAGTTTCCCTAATTCGCTCCACCACTTCAAACGGATCAAGATATCTCGGACTTAGTTTTTTCAGACGCCGAATCCTGGACACGCCTTTGAAAGGTTTAATCTTCAAATATACCCAATCGCCTACCGCGAACCCCACGTTACGGTGCTTGACATTGTGGTACTTCTCTTGACGATCCTGGGCTATCAGTAGCCTTTCCCGAATAGAGCGTATCGTCGAGTGAGCTTCTTCGACTTCTTTACGCTTATAGAGTTTGGATTCGCCTGCTTCTGCCCAAGCTAACGGTGTACGACATTTACGACCATACAAGGCTTCAAATGGTGCCATACCGATGCTCGCTTGGTAGCTATTATTATAAGCAAACTCTGCTATATAAAGATGATCTTCTCATCTTTTACCAAAATCCAGGGCGCACATGCGATGCATATCCTCCATTGTTCTGTTGGTGCTTTCAGTCTGGCCATCCGTTTGGGGATGAAAGACTGTACTGAATGCTAACTTCGTTCCCCACAATTGATGGATTAGCCTCCAATCGTTCGATGTGAATCGCCTATCGCGGTCACTCATGATGCTACGAGGAACACCGTGCAATCATATAATCTGCTCAACATAGAGTTTGCCAAACTTTCCACTAAATCGTCCCGCTTATTCGGAAGGAAGTGAGCCACTTTCGTCAATCGGTCTACAATCACCCAGATTGAATCATTCCCGCGTTGAGATCGCGGCAACCCGTACACGAAATCCATTGAAATATCATCGAACTTCCATTCCGGAATCGGTAACGACTTCAAAAAACTGTCAGACTTCTGACATTCCGCTTTCACCAAGGCACAAGTTTGACATTTACCCGTATAATGAGCTATGCCTTTCTTTAGTCCTGGCCACCAGAACAGCTTTTTCATATCTTTGAACATCTTTGTGCTCTCAGGGCGAATTGAGTATTTTGTAAAGTGCGCTTCATCTATAAATTCTTCTCGCAACTTACCCATACTCGGGATGCACAACCGACACTATTTCCGCAAAAGGCCGTCATCCCAGGAGAATTGACCATCTAGCCCATCTTTTGCATAGCGTTGGAGACTTTCATCCAGCTCCGTTGCTCATCAAATCCTGTCCGCATGGTCATATTGCACCTCCGTCCAGTTCAAGCATGCATCGGCCGTGAAATTCTTGTCAACACAAGAAATCTCTAACGCTTCCAACTCCTGGATCAGACGCTCATCATGCATTTGCAACCAATTTGCCCTTGACGGAATCCTCCGACTCAAGGCATCAGCGACCACGTTTCCCTTCCCGGGAGCATAATGAATCTCAAATGTGTAGTCCCCAAGGAGCTTCAACCACCTTCGTTGTCGCATATTCAGATCCTTCTGCTTCAATAGGTACTTTAGACTCTTATGGTCCGTAAATATATCCACTTTTACGCCATAGCGATAATGCCGCCATGACTTAAGTGCAAAGATCACCTCCTCCAACTGCAAGTCATGGACGAGATAATTTTGCTCATACACTTTCAACTGGCGTGAGCCATAAACAATTACTTTTCCAAACTGTATAAGAACGCAGCCTAAGCCGCTACCGGAAGCATCACTATAAATCTCATGGTCGTCTGTCCCGCATAGCGATGTCAACACAGGCGCCATGGTCAAACGACTCTTTAGTTCTTCAAAAGCTCGCGCGCACTCCGACGTCCAAACGAGCTTCTGATCCTGCCTCGTCAGTGTGGTCAGAGGTAAAGCGTTCTGCGAGAAATTCTCTACAAACCGTTTATAGTAGGCTGCCAGTCCATGAAAACTCCTGACTTCAGCCACTGAAGACAACACCGACCACTCCTGAATGGCTCTTATCTTTGACGGATCCACTGCTATGCCCTCTCCACTTACCACATGGCCAAGAAAAGCCACCGACGATAACCAAAACTCACACTTCGATACCTTGACGTAGAACTTATTCTGTCGCAAGGTAGGCAACACCAAACGCAAGTGGTTTGCGTGATCAGCTTCCGATTGAGAGTACACCAAAATATCATCAATGAACACAATCACGAACCAGTCCAAGTACTCTCGGAACGTTCGGTGCATTAGGTCCATGAATACCGATGACGCATTGCATAGCCCAAACGACATTACCGTGACCTCATAATGACCGTAACGTGTTGTTGGATCCATAGTTGGATTTGGGCTAGGTTCACTAATTAGCATGTTTGACCCACCTTGTATAGCCAGGGTCATGTCTTTGTGTCTTAGAGTGTAGGATAAGTCCTTAGATTCAACCTTGATAGACCAGCCAGCAGAAGACCTAAGAAGACTCAAGACTTAGAAGAAAATCAGTTCAGAAAGTTAGTTCGAAGTTAGTTCGACGTTCGTCGAACTCAGCTCGACGAACTTAGAGATTATTCTCTAAGCTGAGCTCGACGATATTCGAACTTAGGTCGACGAAATTTTGGAAGCTCAACTTCAACACAATATGTCCAGAATACTTTCTCCGAACTCAGGTCGACGAAGTTAGAATCTCAGCTCGACGAACTCAGACTACAGATTTGGCAAGTCTTTCTCAGTACGCAGTTCGCAGACCTCAGGTCGACGAACTGGAATTCTCAGGTCGACGAACTTTGATCTCAGGTCGACGAAATCTGTCCTCTGGCCGACGAATTCTGTGCATTTCCAGACTTAGTATTTTCCTCAATTTCTGTCCTTATTCCATATTATTTAGCAGTATTGTCTGGAGTAATTAATGCATATATTCTCTGAATATAGCCGTTAGTGGCATCATTGATTATGGTCTTCATTAGGATAATTACTTGCTTGTTTTATTAGGGACAGTTGGGGAAATTCATTTATGACAGACATTTCAGCTGTATTTCATTCTCTCCAGACAATCAGCAATTAATGTTAGAATTTAAAAATTCAAAGGATATTGTCTGGAGTAATTAATGCATATATTCTCTGAATATAGCCGTTAGTGGCATCATTGATTATGGTCTTTATTAGGATAATTACTTGCTTGTTTTATTAGGGACAGTTGGGGAAATTCATTTATGACAGACATTTCAGCCGTATTTCATTCTCTCCAGACAATCAGCAATTAATGTTAGAATTTAAAAATTCAAAGGAGAGATTGACTGAAAAAGATAAAAAAAGATTCCTTTCTTTAGTTGAAAAAAAAGAAGACAGAAGATGGAACACAGAACACAGAGAATAACAGAAAAAAACATTCAGAGCACAAAACATAGATCCTGGTTATACTGAAGTTTATTCTGTGTGCTGAAACATTTTCTGTCCTGGTATCTGAAGAAGAACATTCATCACAAATCAAGTGTCTTCTTCAAAAGTCTTGAATCCTCAGAGACAACCATTCTACATCAGTCTACTGGATTCCTGAACATTGACAGAACAGACTGAAGACCTACACCCTGAAGCAAAGCTCCAATCTTCCTGAACAATTCAATATCTCAGGGGGAGCTTTGACAACATTAAGATCCACTAGTCTTCTGAGTTGTTTTGAGAAAGAGAAGACACCATAAATCTCTCACCCCCTCTCTGTACAAAGGGTTCTTTAACTCCCTTTAAAAGTTATTTCTTGATTGCAAGTCTGCTGATCAAAAGACTTGAGTTGGTTTTTGAGTACCTGATCAAAAGCTTAAAGGTGACAGTCACCTGATCAAAACCTGTAGTGGATTCCTACCAGGGTGGTAGAAGAGTGGATGTACCCAGGTTGGGGAACCACTATAAAATTCTTGTGTCATCTGTTTGCTCATTTTCTCTTTTATTCTTACTGTGCCTGTGATAGATAGAATATCTTAGGCTAATGTTTTTTTATTTATATATTATTGATATCACTTTTTTTCACTCTGATATAAAAACTTAAAACAGCCAAAATTTTTAATTACTCTATTCACCCCCCTCTAGAGTAAATCAGGTCTAACCCCTCCTTTCAATTGGTATCAAAGCGGTGTTCCTTTGGTTGTACAAGCTAACGCTTGAACCAAAAAATCCTTTGTTAGATCTGATCCTTAATTCTCTAAGGTTTATTCATTTCACAGCATGACACAGAACAAGGATTATGCAAGCACCAGACCTCCAGTGTGCAACTTGAATAAGTTTCCCATCTGAAAGACAAGACTCAAGCTTTATATGAATTCCATTGATGAGGACATCTACAATTCTATTTTGACAGGTGCTCCTCAACCAACAACATCTACATCAACATTAAACACACATGCTGTTCCACCACCTGAGTGGACAGATGCTCAGAAGAAGACCAAGATTGCTGATATAAAGGCCATGAATATTCTGGCTCAGACTATGTCTGATGACATCTTACAGAAGGTGACTGAATGCACATTAGCCAAGGCTATTTGGGACTCTCTTAACCAGATGGTAGCTGGTTTTGCTGATGAGAGGAAAGATAGAAGATCAACTCTCATCTCCCAGTACAAGAACTTCAAGAAAGATGAGTCAGAGTCTGTTGCTGACATGTACAACAGATTGAGTTCAATAATCAATGAGCTTAAGACTTTAGACAAGGACTTCACTCTTACAGAAGTGAATGATAAGATCCTCATGTGCTTCCCAAGCTCATGGAATTCCAGGATCTAACCAATCAAGGAGGCCAGAAGTTTAAATGAGATTTCAACAGAATCTCTATTGGAAAAGCTCAAATCTTATGAACAGCTGATAAAATCTAGAGAAGCTGCAGAACAAAAGACTCCTCCACCAGCAAGAATGGAGCAAAGCACATCATTCAAAGCTACTGAAGAATCTGCAACTCCAGCATCAAGTGAAGAACTCCTAAGTCTCTTAGCCAAGAGATTCTACAAAATGGCTAAGAAAGATTTCAAGAGAACAGTCTGTTTTGGATGTATGAAACTTGGATATTTTATCTCAGAGTGTCCAAAGAATTAGAAGAAAGAAAGATGAAAAGAGGACTCCAGAAGACAACAATACATCAAGCCTTCCTCCAGCAAATAAAAAAAGAAGGAGAAAGGCTTTGTGGCTGAGACCTGAAGTGAAACTGAAGTAGAATCATCATCTTCAAGCTTTAGTGAAGATGAAGAGGAAGCAAAGGCCAAGGAAATGTGCTTGATGGCCATTGATGCATCAAGCACCCTTTCTGAAGCTGACCAATCAAATACTGAAGAATCTCTATCTGAAGAGGATCAGGTATTGTCCTCTTTTGATTTTGATTCAGAAGAATTTAAAATGGAGTTTAAATCTGTATGTCTTGACTTAATTGACTCTAAAAAAATAATTAAACAACTTACAGACAAAATAAGTGAACAAGAAAACCTGCTGTCAGAAAATAACAAGTTAAAAGATGAATTAACCCAAGCAAATAAACAAATTATCTTTTTAAAATCTGAACTGCCTGAGGCAAGGAAACTTGAAAAATACCTGAATGGGAGAAACATCAAGTTGATAGACATCACTAGCACAGTGAATGCCAGAGTTAATGTCAAGCTGGGCTTAGGTGCTTCATCAAGCCAACCCCACACTCATTCAGAAAAACATATTAACCACCCCAATAAAATTTATTTCTGAAAAGGGTAAGGAGAAAGTAGAAGATAACAATCTTAATCAAACTGAACTTACACATAAGAATAATAAAAGAAGAAAGAATAAGAAAAATAATAACCAGAACAATGTTCAACAGTTTTCGTCGAATTTCGATCGACGAAACATGTACAGTTCGTCGAGCTCAAGTCGACGAACTCCAAACGCAAACTTCTACTATAACCATTCTCTGAATTGCGATCGACGAAACCACTATGGTTCGTCGAGCAGAGATCGACGAAATTGGGGCCCAGAAAATGAATATCTTCATTCTCTGAGTGGAGTTCGACGAACTCATCCCCGTTCGTCGACCTCAGATCGACGAACGTACTAGAATTCGTCGAACCCATTTCAGTCCGACAAAAATTTTGATTTTGCTAAAACTCATAACCAACCAATAACATTTAGTAATCAATTTAATCAATGGATTATTCCACCTTGGAAATACCACCCCTTAGGATATAAATGTCAACCTGAATACTCATACATATCCAGTTTTAATTATGTGAAGAAAGATGGACCCAAGGTTACCTGGGTCAAGAACAACTAACTTCTGTTTATGCAGGTGAAGAGCTGTCCAGCTTCTAATCAACAATGGTATCTGAACAGTGGATGCTGCAAGCATATGACTGACAACAAAGACAACTTAATCAATTACAAGTCCAAGCTGGGACCAAAGGTGATCTTTGGTGACTCAAATTGTAGCCAGACTGAAGGCTTTGGAGAAGTCATGATTGAGGTAGTAACCTTCAAAAAGGTTGCATATGTAAGTGGACTAAAGCATAACCTCATCTTCATAAATCAATTATGTGATGAAGGTTATCAGGTAACTTTTAACTCAAGTTCTTACATTATTTCTACTAAAAAGAACAAAACTGTTTTAATTGGAAATAAGCAAGACAACATTTATATAGTTAATTTTGAGTCGGCCAAAACAGAAATCTGCCTATTTAATCAAATTAATAATAATAATGACCTTTGACATAAGAGATTAGGTCATGTTAATTTGAAAAACATTGCCAAACTATTTAGAGACAATCTTGTTAGAGGATTGCCTTCTTGCCCCTACAAGAAGGAAAGCCTTTGCAGTGCTTGTCAATTAGGCAAGCAAACTAAAAGTAGTTTTAAATCATTAAACAAAAGTGACTCACCTAGGATATTGTACTTGCTACATATGAATCTTTTTGGCCCTATTGCAGTACAAAGTGTAGGAGGGAAATCTTATACTTTATTGATTGTAGATTATTTCTCTAGATTCACTTGAGTTTTCTTTCTGAGATCAAAGTCTGATAACTTTAGAGTTCTTACAGATTTTCTCAGGAACATACAGATTGAGTACTCTACTCCAGTTGCATTGATCAGAAGTGATCATGATACTGAGTTTGAGTCTCTTCTTATGCAAGAGTTCTGTAGGAAGGAATATATCAGACATTGCTTCTCAGCTCATAGAACACCTCAACAAAATGAGGTTGCTGATAGGAATAATAGAACACTAATTGAATCAGCAGACACATTACTTGCAGATGCTTATTTGCCCCCATCGTTTTGGGTAGAGGTTGTAAGCACAACAAATTATGTACTGAATAGAAGTCTTATACACAAACTTAAGAATATGACTCCTTATGATCTGCTTAAAGGGAAGAAATCTAAAATAGACTATTTTAAAATATTTGGTTGTTTATGTTACATTCACAACATTTATAACAAACACATTAGAAAATTTGAAGTCAAGGCTGAAATGAGAATTTTTCTTGGATATTCCCAAGTAAGCAAGACTTATAGGGTGTATAATAAATCCACTATGAAAATTGAAGAATCAGTCCATGTTTCATTTGATGAGACTAACATGGTTTACAGGGAGTAAACTTCTTCTACCAATGAATCTTTGCAGGAAACAAATTTGTGTGAGAAGCTAAATGAATTGACCCTCACCAATGAGGCAGTTAACCATCCTTCTCCATACATTGCTGAAGAAAGTGAAGATGAAGACAATCAGATCAGTGGAGAGCCAACAACAGCCAATATAATTCCACAAGAGGAATTAATTTCCCAAGCTGTTGAACAACCAACCCCCCCACTAAATTTGTCACACTTAGAGATCACCCAATATCTCAAGTGATTGAAGACATTTCAGTTGGTGTGCAGACAAGATATCAACTCAACCAAGATTTGATGTATGTCTGCTTCATATCTCAAATTGAGCCCCAATCCATTAAAGATGCAGAGCAAGATCCACACTGGATTATTGCAATGCAAGAGGAACTCAATCAATTTGAGAGATGTAGAGTTTGAGACTTAGTTCCAAGACCCAAAGACTATCCAGTCATTGGAACTAAGTGGGTATATAGAAACAAGCTGGATACCCAATGTGTCATTATAAGGAATAAAGCAAGACTTGTTGCTCAAGGTTACAGACAAGAAGAAGAGATTGATTATGACCAGACTTTTGCACCTGTTGCAAGGTTGGAAGCAATCAGGATTTTCCTTGCATATGCTGTCTACAAGAAATTCAAAGTCTATCAAATGAATGTCAAGAGTGCCTTTCTGAATTTAGAACTTAAAGAAGAGGTTTATGTTGAACAACCTTCAAGTTTTATCTCTCCAACTCATCCCTCATATGTCTTTAGATTGCATAAAGCTCCCTATGCTCTATAGCAAGCTCCAAAAGCTTGGTATGAAACCTTAGCTAGCTTTCTTATAGAGCATAAGTTTACTAGAGGCATTGTAGATAAGACATTATTCACTAGGCACCATAATAATCAAATTTTGTTAGTACAAATTTATGTAGATGATATTATATTTGGGTCTACAGATTCCAAACTATGCAAGAGATTCTCTGACCTCATGCATTCAAAGTTTGAAATGAGTAGCATGAGTTAGCTCTCATACTTCCTTGGTATCCAAGTGAAGCAGCTACCTGATGATATTTTCATTTCCCAGGCTAAGTATGTTAAGGAGCTTCTCAAAAAGTTTGGGATGACTGATGGCTCAGCAAAGAAAACACCCATGACCACTAATGCTGTAATAGACTCTGATGAACATAGGAAACCTGTTGATCAAAAATTATATAGGGTAATTGTTGGGTCCCTACTATTCCTTACAGCAAGCAGACCTGACATAATGTTTGTTACATGTCTTTGTGCTAGGTTCCAAGTGAACCCTAAATAATCTCACCTAATTTTCTTAAAAAGGATTTTGAGATATATAAAGAGTTGTCCTAGTCTAAGACTTTGGTATCACACTGAGTCAGAGTTTGAGTTAACTGGATGCTCAGATGCTGACTTTGTTGGATGCAGAGTAGACAAAAAAAGTACCTCAGGAACATGCCAGTTCCTTGGTATGAGATTAGTCTCTTAGTTTAGTAAGAAACAGTCATCTGTGTCTACATCAACTGCTGAAGCAGAATATATAGCAGCTGACAGTTGCTGTTCCCAGATGCTGTGGATTCAGAACCAACTTATAGACTATGAGTTTAACTTAAATAATTCAACTCTACTTTGTGACAACAAAGTGCTATATGCATAACACAAAATCCAGTCTATCACAGTAGGACTAAACATATAGACATTAGACACTATTTCATTAAAGAGTGTGTAGACAAAAATAAAATTAATGTTGTCTATATCTACACTGATTTACAAAGGACAGATATCTTCACCAAACCTTTGGGTGAGAGGAATCATCTGTTCTTCATAAATCAGCTTGGTATGATAAATGAAGAAGCCTTAATTTGATTTCTGTCTATGGTCGACGAATTTTTCAAAGTTCGTCGAACGGAGATCGACGAACAGAGAAAAGTTCTAAAGAACTTCGTCGAACGAGGATCGATGAATTCTCTGTGAGTGAAGTTATTTTCGTCGACCGGAGATCGACGAATTTGCTTCGGGAAACTTTCGTCGAACGGAGCTCGACGAAATGTTTTCACATCTTCTGACTGAGATCGACGAATTCTTTTGACTATAAAATATTTCGTCGATCTCAGATTGAAGAAATTTTTTTTTCGCAGAACGGAGTTTGTCATTCATATTCTGAAAAATCTTATATCTAGGTTTTCTTCGACCTCCGTCCCGCGCTTTCAGTTCTCTTGCATTTGATCTCTTTGTTTTTGTTGCAGGCGAACTCATGACGATTCCGACAGGCGTTCTTGAAGCAATGAAATTTGATATGGGTTTTGATATCGACTTCGAGTCATTTCAACATTCTGATCCAATCTTCCTGGAGGTTCTGAAATTATTTGAAGATCAACAGCTAAAGAATCTGATGACCACAAGGATGAAGATAACCGTGACAAAAATAAGAGAATGAGTTTACACCTCCTCCTCCCCAGATGATGATATCATGACGGGCATCATATCGGGTAACGCGATATCTCTTACCCCCGCCGTCTTAAGAGACATTTTCGGATTAGTTAATAGTGAAGAAGAATTAGAGATTCATAGTGCTGAATTTGATGCAATGTTGATTAAAATGGGTTATTCTGGAAACTCACCCAACAAATTGCTGAAGAAACATCTATCTGCTGACTACAAGTTTCTAGCAGATGTTGTCGGGAAGGTACTACTGGGCAAGCACACAGCCCATGACTACATCACTAGGCATCAATTCCTTGTGATGTGTGCTGTTGTAAACAAGAAGCCTGTGAACTGAGCTAGAATGATGTTTGAGATGATTAGAAAGAAGAACACCAAGAAAGATGCGAGCTTTTGAAGGATTCTGAGAATCTTCCTTCAAGCCAAGGCTGCTGAATCCCTGATCACACCGACCATATTCATTAATGCCTCCAAGAGGATTACTTGTGCCCTCTTTGGCAGGTGGGAGAGGAATATCACCAAGCCATCCAAGGCTCCCTCCTCTTCCTCCAGACCTTCTGAGAGTACAAGGGCTTCTCCAGCCACTCCCCACCCTGCTGAAGATGTTCCACCTCCACCTCCACCACCTCCAGCTTCCCCAATTCATCTCTCTTCACCAGTTCATACCACAGTCCATACTCCAACACCTCCATCATCTCCAGTGCATCATCCACAAACTCATATTCACTCTCCAATACATACTCCATCACAACATGGTACACCAACTCCATCACAACATGGTATACCAACTCCATCACAACATGGTACACCACCCTCATCTCCTCTACCACAACATCTAGATAACATCCCCCTTTCCAACCTTATATCACTACCTTCTTTTGACCTACTGTCATCCCCCTTCATACTCCATCACCTGAAGATGAGCCAATGCCAGATTCTCTACCTTCTCCTCCACCATCATCTCCCATCCATCCTTCTGTATCCACTCAAGCACCTTCTGAGTTCATGCAATTGGACCCCCCTTCCATTCAACCTCTTCTGGCAATTCTCACTCCACTCATCAAAAACCTGATAGCAGAGGCTATTTCTCCTCTTGCTACTTCGATCTTGTAACAACCCATTTTAAACATATATAATAATAATTATATTAAAATAAAACCTAATCTAATTCCTACCTACCCAAGCCCCCCCGTTCTTTTAATCACGTAAGCCCACAACGATTCTCCCGATTTCCGCCGACTCCCGCATTCCGCTGCTCCCGCTTGGTCTAGGGCTACCCCGATCCCGACTCCACCGCAAGCCGCAGCTCCCGCAGGTCGCCGCTTCCTCCTGCTCCAGGCGCCGATTCCTCCGGCTTCTCTCACTCTGCTCTACGCCTTCTCCGCCTACTCAAGCTGACGACATCTCCGACTCCTCCCTCCATGGCTAATGCCGCCAGTTGCTCCTCCTCTGCTATGGGCCGACGACCATCCCCTCTAGGGCCAGCAACTTCTCCTTCGATTAGCAAGGCAGTCCTTCCATCCTGCTCCTCCAGAGGCCGACTGCTCCCTTCCCTCTTTCTCGTAGGGCCGGCAAGGCCTCCTCTTCGTCGATCAGCGAAGGCAGCCGCCTCACCTTCCCTCGGCAGCCCTCTTCCTCTCCGATTGGGCCGATTTTGCAAGAAGAGCGCCTAGGGTTTTCTTCCCTCTCTTCTTCCAGCCCGGATTTGTTCTCCTTGGGTAAGAAACTCACTCTTTTCCCTCTCTTTTTAGTTTCCTAATTTTCTTGGGAATTATTTGGCTCCAAATAATTATGTAGATCTTGTTTTTCAGATTTTTGCCCCCTTTGCTATAGTCTAACCCTTCTATGCGTATTTTTCAAGCGCCGCTCCTCAGATTTAGTGGTGGAATCGCTCCAAGTTCTCTCCGAATTAGGGTTTCCCCTAACCCAAACATCGCCAAGTCTCCGCTTCTGTGTGGTATCTCTCGTCCCCTCACTCATGATGGAGGTAAATTTCTTAGCCCTCTCTTGATCTAGTTATATATCGATTCATGCCTATGTTAGTGTGATGTTGATTTGCTTTGTCGCTTTCATCGTTCTTGTACAGGTTCAAGTGGAGTTCCTGTTTTTGCTACCGTCGGTTAGCCGCTCCGTCAGATTCAGTCTCTTTCAGGCAAGTAGAGATCACTTCTCTCTTGCAAATATTGAACTTAATTGTTTTGTCTGATCTTATGTTTATATGAATCAACGTTTGATAGCTTATTGTCAGTTAAATTTAGATATTGAATCATGTATTAGACTTGTTCATAGTTTGAGGTTCACGCGATAGAATTAGCACGGGTCGTGAATATAAATAATGATATTTGAGTAATTGGGAGACGAGTTAGTGAATGCTAGTTAATTGGATAATCAATTTGAGGATTTGCATTTTTATTTGATGAATAAATTGAGAAAAGTAAGCTTGAGTACGAGCATTAATAGATTTGAATGATCATTGATAAGACTCATGGTTAGGGATTTAAAGATGGCTGAGTTATGTCACGCTCGTACCGTACACACTTTTGAATTGAAAAATCACATTTGTAACGAATTATAGATAACAAATATATGTTTGATGATTCGATATCATGCTCGGTAGTGAACGCATGTTTTTCTTGGAAGATAACTGTGCCCTAGAAATTGTTAACCTAGGCGAATTTTTGACATCTCCGATCCAATACACTTCAACTTACCTTTGCTTTTTACTCGAAAAATTTTCCGGTTTCTGATGTCTGTCTGGTTTCTGATGTCTGTCTGATTGTAAGACCCGAATAAAACTTATTTCCAATCTGATCTTTCTCGTTGACGTGAATCTGTATCACGATCTGAAGTTTCCTCTCATAATATTGTCATAAAATAATATGATAAATAATCTCGTATGAAACATGAAAACAAATCTGTGATTGTAAGCGAATCCTTGAACTGTAGCGTCTAACTGGGCATCTGTCTGTTGGCATGGTCACGACAAGCATGATTATTTTTCCGATAAGACTTGCACTCAGATCTGATCGTGAGTCATGTGCGTCCGCTATAGCACCTACACCATTCATCGATCACAGCTTACAACCTATTACATGAATAATTTTAGGCTATTCTCCGAAGTAGTCTAATTAACTAACTTGATCTGTTTAGCTTTTTGTTTGTTTGTCCCAGATAGTTTTGTTTCATGAGAATCTGGTACTCATACTTTTCTGCTTCTATTACTGTTCTGTACTTTACTTTGCTCATTCTGTTTATTTCAATGTTCTGAGGCTTTCTCTTTGTGTTTTGGAATTGCCTTAGCTTTCGTGTCAGCACCGTCAGGTCCTCGAGCCCGGTCTGCTTCAAGTTTCAGGTTCTATGTTTACCTTTCTTTTACTGTCAAATAATTCTTTTATATAATAATTGCAATCAGCCATTTTCTCTGAAATCATGAACTGCTAGGCTATATAAATATTTATGTACTCGAATCTGAATATAACGCATGTGCACTCTCTGTTGCATCATAATGACATGAAAACTATAGTAATAGCCTGTAAAACATGAATTTTACAAAATACATATGCATTTAAAACTTTGAAAGCTTCCGCATAAAAAAATCAAACCGTTTTTCTCCAAAATTAACTACTTTAAAACTATTTTCAGTGTTTTCTGCATCCGCCTTAGCAAGCATGACTTTCTTTCCGCCCATGCCTGTGGCATCACGACTCGTCTCAAAGCGCACTCTGACTTCTGTCGAGACGGGTCGTGACACATCTCATCCCTTGCTGCCCAACTATCTGCCTTCTCTGTCCCTCCTTCAGTCAGGGGCATGACTCCAGTGCCTACTGAAACCAGACAGGGGGAGATACTCCATGAAGAAGTAGCTCCAGCTCCAGCAGAAGCAGCAGCAGAAACTGCAGCAGAAGCAGCAGCAGATACAGTTATCCCTGCTGATTTAATTGGTTTCATTGATTCTGATATAGATATGGATGAGACAGCTATAGCTGGAATAAATACTGTTGGTGATTATATTATCAATTCCACAGTAAATATTTTCAGTTTGTTAAATACTTTTGATACAACTCATTTGAACTTTCTTCCAGAAAATAGCCTAAAACCTTCTATGGCTATAGTTCCTTACACTTCTCCAATAAGCCCCAAAGTTGCCATGCAACTCAAGGCCAGTTTTGCAAGTATAGAGGCTCCGGTAGTTCCATCTCCAGCAAGAGCAAATTCTTTCATTGTATCATCCCCTCTCAAAGCCATCTCTCCTCCAACATACAAGATGGATGACAGTCCCATGCCAGATCTGGATGAGATCATGATGACAGATATAGAACAATATAATCTATTAGTTGCTGAAAAAGTTACTGAATCAGTTGTTCTACCTCCAGCTCCTCCTCAGGCTGAAAATTTGCTGATATCTGCAGAAGCTCTAAAGGAAATTAATACCTTATATGATAATCCTCAGAGATCTTCTGATGATGAAGATGAGGAAGATGATTCTGATGATGAGCCAAAGACTAAGAAGAAAGTTTCCAAGAAAAGAAAGACTGTTCCTCAAGCTGCACCAAAACCTAATCCCACTCATGATACCCCATATTATATTCTGCAAAATATCACTCCTTACAAGGGTATGTCAGGTTGGATGTGGCTGTCAAAGAATGAGCAGAAAGTCAAGAAGAAAGCAGGAGATACTCTCCTCCTCCACCTTCTCAAAGATACAGGAAAGACCCACCTCCTCCTCCTCCACCTGTTGCTGGTGCTTCAGGACTTACTTCTCAGAGGTCTACCTCTTATGCTCAAACCTATCAAAGGCAACCTGATAGATCCTCTAAATCTCATGGAAGCAGCCAACAGAGGTATCCTTCCAGCAGGCATCAACATCAACAACAATAGCAATATCCTCAGCAACAGCTACAACAAGTCCCTGAACCAGTTAAAGCTGACAGTCCTAAGAAGCCAGAGTCTCCTCCCATTCCATTTGAGGATCCTGAAACAGCTACTACTGCTAGAATGGCAAGGTTCCAGGAATTGGTTGGATTATCAATGATAAACAAGGCTAAAGCTGAAGGAAAGGATCCATCTCAGTATTCAACAATGTCAAAATACAGGAAAGAAGAATTGAACAGGTATGCAAAAGCTAACAAATTCTTTAATGTAGATGCTTATATGAATCTACACCCAGAAGCTGTTGTGCCTAGAGCCACATCTCTCAATATCATTGGAACTGCTGACATGACCATGTCCAAGAAGGAAGCAGCAAATCCTAATAGAGAGATCAAGTTTACACAGCCAGCTGACAAAGAAAAAGAGGATAAACAAAAAGAGAAAATAAAGAAAAAGAAATGAGTTTATGCTGTTTGGTTTCTGTATGTCTTAAACTCTTTATTTATCTACTGACAGAAAGCTACATTGTAAATTTCTGCTGCATGTTTTAATCCTTCTGCCAGATATATTTCTTTTGTTTTGTGAATGTTTTTGTTTTCATTTGTATTAGTGATCTCACCCAAATAGGGGGAGATTGTTTGATCCCTTGTTGGATTTGGGTTAGGTTCACTAATTAGGATGTTTGACCCACCTTGTATAGCCAGGGTTATGTCTTTGTGTCTTAGAGTTTAGGCTAAGTCCTTAGATTCAACCTTGATGAACCAGCCAGCAGAAGACCTAAGAAGACTAAAGACTTAGAAGAAAATCAGTTCAGAAAGTTGGTTTGACGTTCGTCGAACTCAGCTCGACGAACTCAGAGATTATTCTCTGAGCTGAGCTCCACGATATTCGAACTCAGGTCGATGAAATTCTGGAAGCTCAATTTCAACACAATATGTTCAGAATACTTTCTCTGAACTCAGGTCAACGAAGTTAGAATCTCAGCTCGACGAACTCATACTACAGATTTGGCAAGTCTTTCTCAGTACGCAGTTCGCAGAGCTCAGGTCGACGAACTGGAATTCTCAGGTCGACGAACGTTGATCTCAGGTCGACGAAATCTGTCCTCTGGTCGACGATTTCTGTGCATTTCCAGACTTAGTATTTTCCTCAATTTCTGTCCTTATTCCATATTATTTAGCAGTATTGTCCTGAGTAATTAATGCATATATTCTCTGAATATAGTCGTTAGTGGTAGCATTGATTATGGTTTTCATCAGGATAATTACTTGCTTGTTTTATTAGGAACAATTGGGAAAATTCATTTATGACAGACATTCAAGCCGTATTTCATTCTCTCCAAACAATCAGCAATTAATGCTAGAATTCAAAAATTCAAAAAAGAGATTGGCTGAAAAAGATAAAAAGAGATTTCTTTCTTTAGTCGAAAAAATAGAAGACAGAAGATAAAACACAGAACACAGAGAATAACAAAGAAGAACATTCAGAGCACAAAACACAGATCCTGATTATTTTGAAGTTTATTCTGTGTGCTGAAACATTTTCTGTCCTGGTATTTGAAGAACATTCATCACAAATCAAGAGTCTTCTTCAGAAGTCTTGTATCCTCAGAGACAACCATTCTACATCAGTCTGCTGGATTCCTGAACATTGACAGAACAGGCTGAAGACCTACACCCTGAAGCAAATCTCCAATCTTCCTGAACAATTCAATATCTCAGGGGGAGCTTTGACAACATCAAGATCCGCTAGTCTTCTCAGTTGTTTTGAGAAAGAGAAGACACTATAAATCTCTCACCGCCTCTCTGTACAAAGGGTTCTTTAACTCCCTTCAAAAGTTATTCCTTGGTTGCAAGTCTTCTGATCAAAAAACTTGAGTTGGTTTTTGAGTACCTGATCAAAAGCTCAAAGGTGTCAGTCACCTGATCAAAACCTATAGTGGATTCCTACCAGGGTGGTAGATGGGTGGATATACCCAGGTTGGAGAACCACTATAAAATTTTTGTGTCGTCTGGTTGCTCATTTTCTCTTTTGTTCTTACTGTGGCTGTGATAGATAGAATATCTTAGGCTGCTGTTCTTTTCTTTATATATTATTGGTATCACTTATTTTCACTCAGATACAAAAACTTAAAACAGTCAAAATTTTTAATTACTCTATTCACCCCCCTTTAGAGTAAATCAGGTCTTACCCCTCCTTTCACGTGTTCCAAATGCGGTCTTGGGAATGTCACCTTCCCGAATTCTCAATTGGTAATATCTAGATTTCAAATCCAATTTGGAATATACGGTTGATCCCTCTAGCTTTTCGAGTAATTCATCTATCCATGGAATCAGACACTTGTTCTTCTTTGTCAGTTTATTCAGTTCACGATAATCGATACATAACCGCACACCACCGTCCTTCTTTTTCACAAACAGAGCAGGTACGCTCCAAGGTGACATACTTGGGCGTATATATCCCTGCTCCAGTAACTCTTGCAATTGGACTTTCAATTCCTCCATTTCCTTTAGCGCGACGCGATATGGCCAGCGTGCCATAGGTTGCGCACCTGGCACCAACTCAATACTGAAGTCGATCTCCCGCTGGGGTGGTAGCCCAGGAATATCCTTAGGAAACACATCCGCAAACTCCGATACAACCAGAACATCACTCATATTAGCCTTTGGCTCAACAGCCTGAATCAGCGTGAAGAATAACTCCGTGCCTTTCCGAACAACATTGATGACTTGGAGTGCAGACATCAAGGTCCCGCTCACTCCACGCATACTCGCAAACTTAGTCTCAAGCTCGGTATTCTGGCCCAGTGTGATCTTTTTGGAATTACAATCCATAAAGACACGCTGCTACGAAAGCCAATCCATACTAAAGAGCATATCAAACTCCGAGATCAACAACACAGATGCTTTCAAACAAAAAACCGACTTCCAATTTGCACCGCCACATCGCAAGCTCTATTTGCAAGCATCAAACAACCATCTGGTAATAACACCTTTACGCTATCTATCTTCACAGAACGAGGTACTCCAATCCGAGTTACGAAGTCCTTAGACAAAAACAAATGCGAAGCACCCGTATCCAATAGTGCTCTCGCCAGCGTGTTCCCAATCACAACAAAGCCGGATATAAGCACATCATACACAAGCTACGAACCAGGTATGAAACAGCAAAAGCAACAATCAACGATGTTACCGCACACTTGTGAGAACGTCACTGTGCTTGATGACCTCCTACTGGCCAGGATTATACACTCGGGATTGCGCCTGGGATGCAGAGGACTCCACCACTGCTTTTCTCGTTTCCACATACGACGCTCCTATCTTCTGCTGAACCATTGGTCAATCAATCCTGACAATTACGGGCGAAAAGGTCCCCATGTAATAGAACATCAACTTTCTATTCGTGTTCACGACTACCGTGCAAACACGTTTATCCCAAACATATATGTATTGTACCCTTATAAGCACAAACGAAACAGTGGAAACTGCCATTGAAAACTAACTTCATGTTTGTACACACAACACATGCATAGACAAGAATACACGAGTAGCACAGTTATTTATATACATAAAGTCGACATTCCCTTCTTGTTTATTGTCCTCTAAGGGCCAACTTGACAATCTCGGGCTTTATGTCCTTCTTTGCCACACGAGTAACACCTGTATTGCTTCTTTGGCTTCTGGGCACCATCCCAACAGTCTCGGGCAATGTGTCCTTTCTTGACACAAGTATAACAAGCACGAGCCTCGTGTTTCCGCCTCCTGCGATAAGCAGGCTTTCCAACCCTTGGATAACTCACTTCCCTAATCGCAGGCATTTGCCGGGCTCTTATCAAGTCCATCTCCAAGAGTCTTGCTGACTCCACCAATGTTTGGAATCCCAATAACTTAGGACCCATCAACAGAAAACGTAGTTCCTGACGTAGACCGTCGTAAAACCTATTGATCTTAGCATCCTCGGTTTCAAACACAAACTCTGGTTGTTGTCTCAGCGCAACAAAGACATGAAAGTATTCCTCAACCGTGTCCACTCCTTGGCTCAAGCACAGGTTCAACGACGAAGCTGATGTGCTTCCTCTTGCCGTCTGCTCAATTACACTGACCGGCATGGGACGCATCACCGGAACAGAAGGTTGTACCTGACCCTCATGGTGAGCCTTAATCATTGCAAAAACCACATCAGCGATCAATCGAACCGTCTCTATCGATGGAGGAGATGTTGGTACCACAGTTGATGTCATTCTTCCCATCGAATGTTGGGGTTCTTGCTGCCACGCAGTCGCGCTAGTCGCCTACAATCGTAAAACACACAAGTAAGCAACGAACATATTGCCAAAAGCAATACCAGGAACGCACCGGTTCCCCAAACAGGTGTTTTTGCATTCCTTAGTGGACATTCAAGAGTTCATTAGGGTTAACGTGGTTCGCACTTACACGTGCTCGCCACCCCACAAAAGAATTCGATCACGAATTCGAAAGGGAAGGACCGAGACAGGCTGATACCAAAATGTAACATCTCCATCCGTTCATGTAGCATATAATAGAAGGTCCGGCCGGGGCCCCACACCATATGCCACCAAACAGGCGGGGAAATTACAGGTTAATACCACGACACAATCACATCCTAACTCAGAGCATTCTAGCGGAAGATTTTAAAAGTAATTCAGAACTCCAAACATGAATGTCCACTATATATATAAAGACACATTTATATATAAACTCTCGAGGAATGTACAACAAATACATCATCGTTTGGCCTTATGGTCTTACAGTTACTTTTTACAACGTGGATTACAAACATCGGCGCGCAGGCCGACCACACATGAGCAAAACACAATATTTTCAGCATAGCCTTCAAGGGCTCGTAGCAGCAACAACAACAACAAGGACTTCAGCCCTTATGTGTCTCGCTCGGCTCTTCAGCACCTGCACAGGGACAACCCACCAAACGGTGGCAAACAGAGCAACGATCAGCATTCAGCTGACCAATTTATAACGACCATACCCCTTTCTCGGGGTTAGTGATATTCCTTCCCTGCAAACATAATAATTCATAGGCATATATATATATATATATATATATATATATATATATAGATATCACACATTGTGCCTTCACGCACAAACAATCCATCACAACCGTCAGGCACGCGGCCCGACGATACGTGCACTCAGGGCACATTCTTGTTGTACCGGCGAACCAGGGTCCCACCACCGTTTCAGGGCCGAAACCCAACGGTAAAATTGAGCATTTAGTCCTTTTGGCGCGCAGGCCTAAGACTCTCATTATGCGCTTCAACTGACCGCACTTTCAGTTCTTCGAGTCAGATGGACATAACGCAGGTCCGGATCAGCCACCCCCCGTTGCTCAAGCCGTCTTGCCATCACCGAATACCAACGTACTCGCGGCTAAATATAATGCGCGGGTCAGTTTCACCTTACCTGTTTGACATGAAGCCTTTTTAAGAACTTTCCAAGCTCACACATAGCCATACCGTCCCCGAGGGACTGACTTCACATTCGTAGGTTTGCTAGGAGCCACGCCCAACGTTAGCGACAGAATTCACTTTCCGTCCCTAGCTCTAACCTTATCGTTCATAGCATACAACACAAGCATTTAATGAGGGTTTTTCTTGGACTTTCACTCCAGTACTTCCTGCTACTATCCTTCACAGTCAAAACCTATTGAAATCTCAAATATCACAAGGGTCTTTCCTGGACTACCATTCCAGTACTTCCTGCTATTGCCCTTCACAGGTAAAACCCATCAAGTATCACAAGCATCATAAGGGTAATTTCCTGGACTATCACTTCAGTACGTCCTGCTACTGCCCTTCACAGGTCCAACCCGTCGACTCCATAAACTACACATTTAACCACTGAGTCTTCTCCGACGTGCAAATGCAACATCACCAATCCAGACCAACCTGTCCAGATGGGCTTCACACAACATGCCTATTCCGTACTCCATTTCCGGATCTATATGCAAAACTATTGGGGATTCCAAGAATCAACCCAAAGGAAATCCCTTCACAGTCCATCCTCTGGTGGAGGGGAAATCCATGCATATGCCAAAAGGAAGGACTTCACATGTCCAAGAAGGAAGATCGTTACCCTTGGCAACCTCTTTGGAGCCATGGACTTGTAGCCGGCTGGAAAGCACCGCGGCGGCCTTGCCTCCACAACGCTGGCCTCGAATCTCGAATCGGCACCCTGCAGCTCCACCGGTGGCTAGCTCCCCTTTCTCTTCCTCCTCCTTACTCTTCCTTCTCTCTAGCTTGTAGAAAGAAAAGGGCCAAGTCAAAATGGGGATTCTCTTCTCCATCCTCGGCCTTAAAGTTGCAGAGAGAAGCCTGGGCCATCAGATCACAGGTGAAGGAAATGGACGGCCACGATTCGGCCACAATATATCTAATTTTTGGCTGACACGGCCTGTGACACGTCCGTGTCACAGGCCGTTTACCTTAAGCGACACACAACCGACTCATCAAGAAGAGTACATGGCCATGTGACACGCCCGTGTCACAGGCCGTGTGACCTGACACGCTTCAGACACGCCCGTGTCTGCGGCCGTGTATCTCAAGTGGTACACAACCATCTCAACCCGAGCAAGACACGGCCATGTGACACGCCCGTGTCACAAGCCGTGTGCACAGAGACACGCCCGTGTCCTGCCCGTGCTCACCAGGCTTCACTGCCCAAGCCAAATCCAGAAAAGGACACGGCCATGTGACACGCCCGTGTCACAGGACGTGTGCCCTTACACGGCTGCAGACACGCCTCCAACATGCGCTTCGTCGACTAAAGTTCGTCGACCAGAGGGTGACACGCCCTCTGGCACGCCCGTGTCGCAGGGTGTGTTCCCTCTCGAGAACTCGTTGAGTGCAGTTCGTCGAGCACTCGACAGGCTGCTCAGCTATATAGAGCAGGACACGCCCTGGGACACAGCCGTGTCCCAGGCCGTGTCACCCAACTTGAATCCAACTTGGAATTTGCGGGTGTTACAGTTCGTCCTCTTCGAGGACGGCCGATGCCACGGTGGGTGCTTCTGTGGATCAGATGCTCGCATTCGAGGGGCGTAATCTTCTTCAGAGGTACAATTTGCTGCGTCAGAAGTGCTTTCTTGATTATCGCTTAGATTTTGACCTGAAGTTAGCATTCGTTCATCTAGACGAGGCGGTGGACAGGCTACTCGCGGTTCATGGCAGAGCCAGTTTTTTATTGAGGAACACAGATACCGTGAACTCACACTTGAGTTCCTTACCACTTTCTGCATTCTAGATCGTGTGGATGAGACCACCGGGGAGCCGACGTCTGTCTCCTTCCGTATGGGTGGCCATACATACACATGTGTGGGCACACTGACAATTTACGCTAGGATTTACACCCAGGACAAGCTCATGCAATCAGATGTTATCTACCGGCTGCATGAGTTCCCCACGTGAGTCTCCCCTAGCGAATTTTGGCAATCCATTACTGGAAGGAATCAGCCGTACGAGGCTCGCGCTGCAAAGTCCACTCAAATCTGCTTTCCTGCACTGCGTTACGTACAACACTTGATTGGGCATAACATCAATGCCCGAGCAATGAGCCAGAACGTGGCTTGGTGGCAGGACCTCCTCTATCTGTTCAGTATGCACGAGCGTGTACCTCTTCTCCTAGGGCGTGTTCTTGCTTATTACCTTCTCTTCCAGGCCACCTACCTCCCCCTGAAGTCGATAGTAGGGTCGCATTACATCACCCAGATTGCCAAGGGATTGAGGATCTGAGAGAGTTTTCTCCCGATGAATGTCGTCTCTAGGGTCCATCCCATCACGGTGGCTATGATGGTCGCTTTCAAGTTGCTCCAACGAAGTAGGGTTGAGGGAGATTGGCGGTTTGTGATCTGCGAGGTTCATGCGGATGTGCTAGTCCTTCTGATGCGGCAGAGGCGAGTTCGACGCCCGGGACTGGTCTTCCCGACCCTGCTGCCTCTTTTCCTGCTGCTCCTTCCACCCTGGAGTCGTGCCCCTCGGCAGAGTGTGGAAGAGCAGGATCCGACTGTTATCTCCAGACTCATTCGCGTGGAGGAGTTCATGGTCAGGCAATACGAGATATCTTTTCAGATTGAGGCACTTTTGGGTGGTGATGACTGCTATGCCGGCGAGGCACTCCTTTGCGCAATATCAGCGGCGACGCCGTGGTGTCCCTCTGTCTCCACTGCAGTCTCCACCTCCTCCGTAGTGTGAGTTTGAGCTCTTCTCTTTATAGGTTTTTCTGTGGCTTCCAGTGATTTGCGCTTTTTAGTTTATAGTTTCTTTTGTTTTTTTATCTAGCATTCTTCTATCTGTACTAACTCTATTCAGCTAGGGCTTCGCCCCCAGGGTGGTTATGAACTCTTCTATCCTGTTATCTATCTTGTTTCACTTCCGCTTCTGTGCTGTGTTCTTTCTCTGTGCTAGTTTTTGTGACAGTAGCATAGTCTGTGGTGTTGTTTTTATATAATATTTGTATATTGTGTGTGGTGTGGAGATTTTTGTCCGCAGGTGGCGCAGATGTTGTGAAGTGTAAATCATATTTTGTAGGGTGGCGAGCAACATGCTAATTTATCGACAATCTTCTGGTATGCTCACTTCTGAGCGTGAGTAACCTCTTCCTCAGCCTTTTATTTATTTCTCATGCTTATTCTGTAATAGATTGTTTAGGCTAAGTATGGGGGATAGAGTGACATCGTTTGTTACCCGTGCACGCGCACATTGCACATCATACTAGAAGAGTCTCTTTATTTCATTTTTTATATTCATGTTCATATTCACGACACACCACTACACCCACTTGAGCGCGTGCTTGACCGTTCGCATGTGCGGAACATTTTTCATTCTCTTAGGCTCGATTTAGAAATCGCCGTGCTGGCTTAGGGATTGTGAGACGGAGTAAAATGTTGACTCATGTAGTGCTTCTAGTTGAGTGCTCACGTCTCACCTAGAGATTTGTGTAGATGTAATTTTCTTATGCTTGTAGTTTATATTTTTCTTTTAGCGTAGACATTGTTTATTCTACTCGAGATCTATGAATTCGGTGAGAATCAAATGATAGCGTAAGATTGTTTATAGACGTTCGGTAGTCTCGTATTGCTTTAGTCGGGGGGTGGGGGTGGGGGTGGGGGGTGGGGGGTGGGGTGGCAGAGGTTAATTTCTCTCGGTGACTAAGAATTTGCCCCAAACTACACTTGAAGCATGAGTACACGATTAGTCAAGCGCGCGAGTGTGATGTAGGCCATCATTTTGGCCCGATTGAGCTTTTGTGCCCATCCTATCATCCTATCCTTGTTAGCCCCGTTGTGCCTACCCATCCGTTGATTCAGCTCCACTATTTTCTCACCAAAGCCAAAATGTCGATCCTAATCGCACACCCAAGTTTGATATTCAGTTTTGATTTCGTATCTATGTTGGGGTGTTGATGTGGTGATTATTTTTGTGAACATGTGGATGTGCTATCAAGATAAAAAATGCTGAAAATGTTGTGAAAAGGAGAAAAGAAAAGAAAAAAAAAGAAAAGAAAAAGAAAATTGTGAAAATTTTTGGTGAAAAAAAGATAAAAGAAGAAAAGTTCCATTGAAAATCTTTATATATGGAAATTTTGTTATATAGGCGGTGCACCCACCATATAGTCAATTCCAAGTTTGACGGTGTGATGCGCCTGTATTTATTTTGTGGTGCTCGAGGATAGTGTTTGTGCTAACTCAGTTGGGTTTAGTGTGTGGGACATCGTTTTTTATCATTTGTCTACCTCACCTAAACCCAAGCCCCGCTACAAAACTAAAGTCCTACTGATTCACATTTTGACTCAAACTAGTACCGTGGAGAGAGTGTGGAAGAGAAAGCATGTGACCATCGACATTGATGAATTTCTTTGGAGGTTATCCTGAGACCCGGTC
Source organism: Platanthera guangdongensis (assembly GCA_039583875.1). Lineage (NCBI taxonomy): Eukaryota > Viridiplantae > Streptophyta > Magnoliopsida > Asparagales > Orchidaceae > Platanthera > Platanthera guangdongensis. The sequence goes on from CM077153.1 coordinate 141,059,286, forward strand.
TTTCACAATGCTCACCTCATCGTTTAGTCTACTTTCGACTTACGTGTGACCAGATGATTCACTGCGATTCAAATGTTGAGTAAATATAATCTATTTATACGCTCTTAGAAATTATAAATTACTATGTATAGCTAGAAATTTCTTCTGCTGCTTCTCTGTGCACGTGAGCATGCTACTTCGCATGGTACTCCATTCTTGCAATTGCTTTGCCAGCTAGTTCTTTCTATTCCCGCTAAGAAATGATTTGTTCGGGACGAGTAAATGGTTAAGTCTGAGGGTTTGATGAGCTTTATATTTATAGTGTTTTTTGGACTCATCCGGGCTAGTTTTCACGCACGTGCACTATACTTTATACTCATTATTTCTCATATTTCATTCATTCTGTATTCGCACACAGTGCATTTTTTAGGCCCGTTGTGGTGTGCAATTGTACGCTTCTTTACTGGGGGTAAACACTTGCTGCTCCCCATTGTTTTTTGTTGCTTTTATGATTCTCTGTGAGTGTTGGAGGACTATTCCATAGTTGTGGTTTTCCTGTGCAGGTACGCAGAACCCCATTCAAATCTAGTTCTTTTTTGTAGGAATCGCACGGTCATGCATTTTTGTTCACACGCGATCAGCGCGATCGTGCGATGCCTACAATATCGTTTTCTGGCGCTCTGCCCCGGGACGTGCGATTTGCTCGCGCACGGGCTGTTTTGCCCGTGCGTGACCAAATCACACGACCTCTTTTTTGTCTAAATTTTTATGAAATTATTGCTCGTGCGTTTTCTTCATGCATGGTTGGATTCATCCATGCGCGAAGGTGTGCGAACAGAAAATAACAGACCGAAAAATTGGAGTAATGCAAACTTTATTATCCCAAAAAGGTATGAATTACAATGGTATAGCCTCACTTTTATAGAATGGAGGAGATGAGAGAGATTACAAATAAGCAATGTGTGACTAAAAATTTACAAGTATATGCGCTTTACAAAATGACAAACCGGACAAGCCGTGCGTTTAGACAAACCGGCCAACCGCTCGACCACAACCAGGATGAGAGAACAAGTAACACAGAGAGCAAGTCGCCACAGGAGACCGCTAGACCGCCCGGTCTCCAAGTCGTCTGAGACAAGCCGCCTGACCGCTGGGACACCAAACTGCAACAGCCCAGCACACAGACCAGCTTGGAGTAACCGCCAGACCGCCCGGTCTCCGAACAGCAACAGACCGCCCGGTCTCCATCCTGCAACACTTCCCCTCAAGCTGGAGCATAGATATCAATCATGCCCAACTTGTCACAGCTGTGGAAAAAGGAAGCGAACACCGGCTTGGTGAAGACGTCTGCCAACTCGTTGTCGGAAGTGACGAACAGAGTGCAAATCTGTTTCTTCAATATCTCTTCCCGAATAAAATGACAGTCGACTTCTATGTGTTTTGTTCTCTCATGAAAGACCGGATTTTTGGAAATGTATATCGCGGCCTTGTTGTCACAGAACATAGGAAGAGGATAGTTGTAAACCTCTCCTAAGTCAAGCATGAGAGCACACAACCATTTCAACTCACATGTAGTCGACGCCATACTGCGATATTCCGCCTCTACACTAGACATGGAGACCACAGACTGTTTCTTGCTCTTCCAACTCACAAGATTGCCTCCAACAAACGTGCAGAAACCTGATGTCGATTTGCGGTCCCCTTTGTCATCAGCATAACTTGAATCAGAGTACGCTTCAACCCTTAGGTGACCATTCTTCTGAAAGAGGAGTCCTTTCCCTGGTGCTGCTTTAATATACTCTAATATCCTCAGGGCAGATTGTAGACGACACTCCCTAGGAGCTTGCATGAACTGGCTCACCTTGCCAACAACATTAGAGATGTCGGGTATGGTTACCGTGAGATAAATGAGCTTGCCCACCAGACGCTGGTACCTCGTAAGATCGGATAGAAGAGACGAGTCATCTGTCCAAGTTTTGTCTTCTTCAGCAGCCATAGGACAACGGGCAGGTTTAACACCAGTCAATCCTGCCTCCTTTAAAAGATCAAGAGCATACTTCCGTTGCGAAAGGACTATGAAGTTGGGATTCCTAGAGATTTCAATCCCCAAAAAGTATTTCGGGGACCCCATATCCTTTGTGACCATTTGTTGACGAAGGTGTTTCTTTGTCAACAATATCCCATCCTGATCATCGCCAGTAAGAAGAATGTCATCAACATAAACCGCAAGAACAACCAGACCAGAGGCGGTTTTCCGAACAAACAAGGTGTGATTTGCTGAGTTTCTTGTAAAACCAATGGCCGCGATAATGCCACTGAACTTGTCAAACCAGGCACGGGGACTCTGCTTGAGGCCATAGATAGCCTTCTTTAGCCGGCATACTCGTGTGTCCCCCCTGAACAACATACCCAGGAGGTTGATCTATGTAAACATCTTCCTGCAGATCACCGTAGAAGAAAACATTCTTAACATCCAGCTGCCAAATGAGCCAATCCCTGTTGACAGCGACAGAGAGAAGGACCCGAATGGTGCTGAGACGAGGCACATGAGATATGGTATCGAAGTAATCAACACCATACGTCTGAGTGAAATCTTTGGCCACCAGGCGGGCCTTGTGATCCACGCTACCATCGGGACAGAATTTCACTACAAAGACCCAACGACAGCGAACAACATCCGTGCCCAAGGGTGGGGGAACTAGGGTCCAGGTCCCCCGTTCAGTGAGGGTAGCAATTTCCTCATCCATGACAGTCTTCCAATGAGGAATAATGAGAGCCTCCTGGTAGGTGCAGGGAGTGGCGGTCTCAGAGATAGCCATTGCAAATGCCCTGCGAGAAGGAGTCAGACGATCATATGAAACAACAGCAGCCAGCGGGTGCTGGATACACGTCCGCACCCCTTTGCGAAGAGCTATGGGTAGATCCGGGTCGGCATGTTCCTCAGCAACCGGAGCATCCGTGACGGAGAGAGCTGTCCCGGGAGGAGAGTGCGATAGCGGCGAAGAGGAGGGAGATGGTGGAGGCGAGGGGGTAGATGGTAGAGATAATGGAGATGGTGGAGATGGCGGAACACTAGTAGGAGCAGAGGGAATGGTGGGGTTGTGGTGAGAGGTAGGATCAGCAAGAGTAGAGGAGGAAGAGGAAGAGAAGTAAGATGCATTTTCAAAGAAGGTGACATCCGCAGAGACAAATTGCGTGCGGGTAACGGGGTCAAAGCAACAATAACCTTTCTGAGTTGTAGAGTGCCCCAGAAAGACACATTTAGTGGACCGAGGGGAGAGTTTGTTGCGGATGACAGAGGGAGCATGCACAAAGGCTGTGCATCCAAAGATACGTAGAGGAAGAGGAAAGGGTTCTTTGCCCGGATAGCGAATGGAGAAAGGAGTTTGACCACGGAGAACGGTGGAGGGAAGACGATTGATGAGATAGCAAGCGATGAGAACAACATAGCCCCAGTAGGAGCGAGGGACATGCATTTGCGTGACCAGAGTGCGAGCGACATCAAGGAGGTGACGGTTTTTGTGGTCCGCTACTCCATTTTGTTGGGAGGTATAAAGACAACTGGTTTGATGAATAATCACATGTTGCATACAGAAAGAGGAAAAAACTTGACTGAGATATTCTTTGACATTATCCGAGCGTAAGATTTTAATGGAGACATCAAACTGGGTTTGAATGCAATGATAAAAGGATGTCCATGCATCAAAAAGTTCAGAGCGGTCGCGTAAGAGATATACCCAAGTACAGCGAGAAAAGTCATCAATGAAAGTAACAAAATAGGAACTACCCCGACCAACGGTAAGGGTAGGAGCAGGACCCCAGATGTCGGACTGAACAAGATCAAACGGACGGGTAGAACCACGATCTTGCTTTGGAGGAAAGGACGAGCGGTGATGCTTGCCAAGTTGACATGCGTCACAATTAAAAGGAGGATGATGCGGAGGGAGGTGTGGCAGAAGTTGGCGAAGAAGCCGGGGAGGAGCATGACCAAGGCGAAGATGCCATTGGAGAAGATCTGTAAAGGAAGAGGAGAAGGCGGATATAGCAGAGACGTTGTCGAGGAAGTGGAGGCCGCCGCTCTCAGTCCCAGTAGCAATTGTCCGTTAGGAGTCCGGATCCTGAAAAGAACAAGAAGTAGGAGTGAATGTGACGGAGCACTGTAGTTGCTTGCATAAAGAAGTAACCGATAATAAATTGCAAGGAAACTTGGGCACATAGAGGGTATCTGCCAGGCAAAGAGATGAAGTGACTTGAACCATGCCCGTCCCATTGACCGGGGAGGGAGAGCCATCAGCAACTATGACCGGGGGCAACCGATCATGTGTGTCTAGATGAGAGAAACACTGATGATTGCCTGTCATATGATTTGTAGCACCAGAGTCGATCAACCATCGTCCACGAGTAACATCGTGTGCACTACCAGAAGAGGTGACCACCAAGGCGGATAGCTTGAAGGTGGAATCCATTGAAGAGAGACAATGAGAAAACAGGAAGTAGCGGCGACAACAACAAGTCGCAAGCCGGGCGAACAGAAGCAGGACGTGCGGCTAGGAAGGCCGCAGGCAGGAGAAAACAAGTCGGACGACAAAAGAGTAGGCCGCAACGACTAGCAAGCAGGAGCGGCTAGAAGGAAACAGGTCACAACGACGTAGGAACAGGTCGAGGCGATTAGCAACATGGTCGCGGCGACTACTAAACTGGTCGCGGCGACCAAGAAGAGGAGAGCGGTTAGAACAGGTCGTTGTGACTTAAGGACAGGTCGCGACAACAAAAAAGAGCAGCTAGAGAAGAGAAGCAAGGAGAAACAAGCCGCGCGAGCAGGGCAGCGGTGAGAAGAGAAAGCAAGCCGTGAAGACAAGTCGCGGAAAGCAGAAACAAGCCGCGCGAACAGGGCAACGGTCAGAGGAGGAATCAGGCCGCGAAGCCAGGTCGCGGAAAGCAGAAACAAGTCGCGCGAACAGGGCAACAGTCAGAAGAGGAATCAAGCCGCAAAGACATGTCGCGGAAAGAAGAATTAAGCCGCGAGAATCAGAGAGCGCATACAATCAGGAGAAGGACAATCAAGCCGCGAGTCCTCTGATATCATGTGCGAACAGAAAATAAGACCGAAAAATTGGAGTAATGCAAACTTTATTATCCCAAAAGGTATCAATTACAATGATATAGCCTCCTTTTTATAGAATGGAGGAGATGAGAGAGATTACAAATAAGCAATGTGAGACCTAAAATTTTCAAGTATATGCGGCTTTACAAAATGACAAACCGGACAAGTCGTGCAGTTAGACAAACCGGCTAACCGCCCAACCACAATTAGGATGATTGAACAAGCAACACTGAGAGCAAGTCGCCACAGGAGATCGCTAGACCGCCCGGTCTCCAAGTCGTCTGAAACAAGCCGCCTGACCGCTGGGACACCAAACTGCAACAGCCCAGCACACAGACCGGCTTGGAGAAACCGCCAGACCGCCCGGTCTCCGAACAGCAACAGACCTCCCGGTCTCCATCCTGCAACAGAAGGGAAACACACGAAATCTCTCTTTGCCTGTGTTTTCAACATTCTGTCACCGCCCGTGCGTTTTGTTCTTGCATGGGTTGTTTTGCCCGTGTGTTCAAAATCACACGGTTGGTTCGTCTTCCATGCTGGGTGTTTCTGCGCTGTAATTATCGCACGATGAACTCACGGTCGTGCGTTCAGCCGTTCGTTCTTTATTTTCTAACTGGTTACTATTTAAGGCTTCATTTGTTTCGGCGGTGGCAGGTCGATCCGGCGGGTGGAAACGAAGTGTTCGAATCGGAGAGGGGAGGTGGCTTCTCCAAACGGAGCTTTTTGGGGCGTTTCTCAAGTCGGGCGGGTGGAAACAGTGCAAACGCCGCCGGAGGTTCATTTGTTTACCCGCCTTCCGGCGGCGTTTGCCATAAACGGAGCGGCAAAACGCCGAACCAAATAGAGCCTAAGCCGCATGATTTTCCCTATGTGAGAAGGACTTCATTTGGCCCGCTCCCAAGCTCCCATTTTCGCACCACTCCGCCGCTCCACCACCGCCCATCATCCCGAGGTGCTCCGACCACATTTTCCTCCCTAATCTCAAGCTAGAGTCTCCTCTTGGCCTCCTCCATCATTCGCAAGTGTCCAAGCTTTGTTTCGTGGGATTCCTCGCTGCACTCGGAGAGTTCTCCAGTGAAGAACGTGACCGGAGACTGTTGACGAAGAAGACGGGTAGTGTGGAAGAATGTGACAGCTCTTCTGGACCCCGGACGACAGTCAAAGCCCGAGCTCAGAAGAGGATTGACAACCCTCGACTCCGACCGCGAACCTTTGATGAGTCTCCGTGCATCAGCTGTATTCTTCCTCCCTCTTCGCTTATAGTAAACTTCTCTTGGTGTATTTGGATGTTTTGTGGATGATTGCTTAAACCCTAATTTCATTAATGCTCTCTTACATGTTTATGTGTTTGCTCTGTGGTTTATGCGTGTGAAGAGCGCCCCCATTTTATCTCGTCATCGCCTCCATTGTGTGTGTGCCGCACTAGTAATTGCTAGTTGTGTGCGTTGCGAGGAGGTGCTTGCGACCCTCATCCATTTTCCTCCATCGGCCTACGATTCCATCCACCTTAGCGAGGCTGTGAAGGCGACCCACACTTTTAATTTAGTTGCTCTTGTTCGAATCACTCCCCAAAATCTAGCCTCGTATTTTCTTTTTGCCTTTATAACTAATTCTCTAAACAATTGAATCACACACTCACCCCGCGTTCCTCAAAAGATCGATTTTTGGGGATATTCTCCCATTTTATATTACTTGAGCGACCGATGCACTTGCCGAACGCGCATCACCTAGCCACGACCACTACTCGATTTTTTGGTCTGGACTTCGATCTGACATAAGTACTAAGGTGGTTTATCAAAGCTCGAAGTCCCTCGAGCGGACGTATCAACTTACCTTTCGTTACGAACAGTCTATAAGATCCGCAAGAGCTGGTCGATGGATTCTCACCTTGACCTCCACAGTACGGGTCCCTCCCATACTGAGGTTACCACGATGCCTATCACCGTCCTGTCAGGCATGACCGAAGTGAAACTTGTTACGGATTGCTCTCACCGTAGTGAGGTGCTTAGTCCCGTGAGTGACCATCTTTTATTTCTTACCCATCTCTTGTGACCCCAACTATAAGTGAGCCAGAGCGACCTATTGAGTCTGTAGTGTTGTGTCCATCACTGACACGTCCACTTCTGACATGTCCTGGGTTGATTAGCACCCCTACCATAGACTCTTGTCTTGACACCGCGCCGACAGACCCGTTCTTGAGAGTTGGCCTTTGTCCCCCTCCCATTGTCGTTGCTCTGAGTCACATCACGATCGAGAGCCCAGAGCCCGATGTTGATCTCGTAGTGGCCATGCCATCCATTCACGGGGACACTACCCCTTATGATGGTACTCATCTGGAGGACTTTGATCCCCAGCTGAGCTTCTTGATGATCCGCCACATCCTGGTGAGGATGAGATTCAGGCGAGCCCCGCATGTATGAGTATCGATTTATGGATGGCTCTTCCGTTATCGTCCCTGGCCCCGCCCCAGAGGATGAATATTGTGAGGAGCATCTAATATTTAGGGCATCAGCTGTTGACACATCATACTCTCGCTGTGCTTTGGGATGCACCACTTGCTGACCCACCAGACGAGTTCTTTATTTTTGGAGATGCTTACCACACTATAAAGTCACGCCCTCTAGTCTGTGTACATGATTTTCACCCAGGTGGTCGACCCATTCGCGATAACTTTTCGTAGAAACCTCCTGGCGAGCCCACCGACGTACTACGTTCCCCGAGAGACATTTGACTCTTTACAAGCTCGTATTTGAGTATATTTGTCTCTCACGGTCTTCTGAGCACTCATCTCACACGGGATGAGTGTTTCTACACCCTACCAAGAGAGCCTCTTGATAGGCCACCTCCCTTGATAGATTTCAGGTCATTATTAGATTTTCTCATAGAGAGCTTGTTATGTCGGCCATGTTTCTTTTGCACCATTTGCATGAGTCTGTTGAGTCGTTTCGTCATCATTTGCATGAGTCTATTGTGTTGTCTATTCATCATTTGCATGTGTGTCATGAGTCGGTTCGACAGAGAATCCGTAATGATAATAAATTTTGTAAGTCATATGTGGATATTCACCGACAAGAGCAGGTACTTCATGAAGACGAGCAGATGAAAGTGAGAATCTGCGTTTTGAGGCTCCGTGCAAGACTTGCTAAAAGCTTGAGCACAAGGAGAATGTATCCCTATTTAATCATGAGACGGATCGAAGCAAACATCTATGATCTTGATATCCCTGCAAGTATGAGTATCCACCTGGTAGTTAGTGTTGAAGATATGACGTCGTACTACGAGTCTCGTGATTATATGGACCCAAGCAGTGGGGCTTCCAGCCGCACACACCTCCATTTTCGTTGCCTTGCCACCTTCATAGCCCACACACGTCTAATGGCCACCACTACTCACCCACTTCTGACACCCACCCACCTGGGGACTCGTCTTCTTTGGTTCTACCTGCGTCGCCGCCGATCGCACCTGGATCCACCACTCGTGAGTTGAGCGTTAAGAGCATCACGTAGACCAGACTCCACCGGTACATTCCTACTACAGACGTTGATGACACCTGAGTACTCGCAGCAGTGCTTGATCGATTCAACCCTGGACTTCGACTTCAGTACGACCGTCTCCATTCACTGTAGATAACATCTTTTTAGTCAGGGGGGGAGTTGATTGGCGAGGACACTCTTCCATCGCCGACACTTGGACGACCTTTGGTGGACTTCTTCGAGTCTTACCTGACATACATCGAGAGAATTCTGATCCCTATTTATTGGGAGATGAATTCTTTCAAGCCCGGGAGATTGATGTGGAGCAGAGACTAGAACTTGCAGTGGTGGACGAGTTTTGGGCCCGTCCGGAGCCGATTGACGACTTTTCATATATAGATTGCCCAGATCGACGATCGGACTCCACATATGTGTTCGGATTCACGTTGCGAATCGATTTGATATATTACTTCATCTTTTTGGTTTATTTTAGTGTATTTTGAGTGGCCCCACCTCCGACCAATCATAGTCGTCGAAGGTGGGATGCCCTAGCCTTTGTTTTATTATAAATAGAGTTGTAATGGGCTGGTTTAGGTGATTGCAGATTTTGGTGTTTATATTCCGGGAATCCCGCAATCCCGTCATGATGCCGACTCCGTGGAACCCTAGATGACAATTCCTATGTTGGTATCTTCTGTAACACCCCATATCCGTCGCATAGCATAGAGCAGTAGGTCCGGCCGGGGCCCGGTGCCATATACCACAGACAGACCGGGTGGTTACTCAATGGAAACCATCCAACCAATCATAACGTCCTACACATAGCATTCTAGCGGAAGCAGTTTTAAAAGTTGCAATAAAAGGACCCAACACAAAAAGCATGAATGTACACTAACAAGACAAATAGGAATGTACATACACAAGTACTGGCCTTAAGGCCTTACAAATGGTTTACTTCAATTTACTTGTTTTCCATACCACGGCACGCAGGCCGGTCATACATGAACAAAAGTAAGTAAACACTCCAATTAGGCCTTCGAGGGCCGGCTTCGCAATTTGGGCTTTAGCCCGCTATTGACCGCTTGGTCCAGCAGCACCTGCAAGCAACAAACCACCGCACGGTGGCAAACAAAAGCAACGGTCAGCAATGCTGACCAAATTATAACGATCCCGCCCCCAACTCGGGGCGGCGAGGCTCCTTCCCTGCACTTTATTAACACAACCAAGCAGTATATAAATACATTGCAACACAAGCGTTGACACGCACGGCCACACGCCCCGTGCTCTCAAGCCACATTCTCGGTGATCACGGTCTAAGTCCGCCGACTCACCACCGTCCCCGGGACGACAATCTCTCATGAGCATTTGGTCTTTCTGGCCACTGCCTAAGACCCTCAATCTATGCCAACGGTAAGTGCCAAGTAACTTTAGGTCTCTTTAACCAAACGACATAGAGCGGGTACAGTTTCGCCTGACCCGTTGCTCACACCGCAACGTTAATTTAAAACATATGCGCGGGTCAAACTTTCCCGAGTCCCAAATCGTTTACACACAACACATAACCCAGTTATGTTCAAGTTGGCTCCCAGGCCCACATATTTGGCAGAATCACACATCTGCCCAGTTTTCCGGGTGCACATTTGGGTTAATCCCCAAGACTCCCTGTTGCAATCTAGCACGTAGAAAACCTCGAAAACAAACATTCGCACGGAGTCTTCTCCGGCCATTTATGCAATGCAACATCACCGATCCAGACCAACATGTCCGGGTAGGCTTCACACATCATGCATATATCCGTTCTACACAACAGACTCTACACAACGGGGACTATTCATGTCTACCCGAAGGAACGCCTCAAACTCACCGCAAACTCGCGAGAGCGGACTTCCTATGCAAAAGAAAGAGAGCTTCACATGCTCAATTAGAGAATCGTTACCCTAGCGTTCTTCCTTGGCGCCATGGAAATGTACGCGGATGAAAAGCACCGCAATCTTCTTGCCTTCGTAGATCCGAAGTCGGCTCGCGATTTGAAGCTCTAAAACTTCTCCAAAGACTGGATCTAAGGTTCTTCTTCCTCCTTTGCTCTCCCCTCTCTCTAGGATTTAGACAGAGAACTTGTAGAAAATAATAAGTGTTTTGAAACCCTCTCTCGGGTATAACTCTTTCTGGAATAACCACCGCCGTCAGATCCCACAAAAAGAGATCCACAGATAAGATCTAGGTCTGACCTGGACGAATGAGGCTAAGCACCGCACAGTGCACCAATAGGAGCAGGACACGTCCGCGTCAATTAAATTGTGTCAGGACATCAAGTCAACTCCCGCCAAAACCCCAGCGTCAACACTCCGCGTCGACCGAGTTAGACACGCCAGAAATAGCCCCGCGCTCGACGATCGTCGAACCAAGATCGTCGAAAGCGCCAGATCGTCGAACGCGCTGTCCGATCGTCGAGCCCACGACCCGATCGTCGAACCCAGAAAACAACCTGTTTGACGAACACGCGACCCGATCGTCGAACCCACGGCCCGATCGTCGAACCCACGGCCCGATCGTCGAACCCATAAAGCTGGCCCAATCGTCGAACGCTGCTCGACGATCGTCGAACCCAGATTTCTGCCTGATCGTTACTAGATCGTTGAACGACCCCGACATGCCCTGGGACACGCCCGTGTCCCCGGTCGTGTTCTTTGCTCGACGATCGCCGAACCCAAAATCGTCGAACACACGACCAAATCGTCGAAGCAGCTCGACACACCCTGGGACACGCCCGTGACCCAGGCCATGTACTTCCTGCCAAATTCCAAATTTGGCCCGGAACGCCTCCCGTCGCTCTTTTGAGTTTCGGGGCGTTACAGCTCTCCCCCTCTTAAAAGATTCGTCCACGAAATTACATAAAAGAAAGATAAGTACAAAATTAAATTGTACCTGAGCGGAACAACTCCGGATACTCGTCAAACATAGTCTGCTCTCGTTCCCAAGAGAGCTCCTCTCGACCGCAATTGTCCCAACGGACCTTGACCATGCTGACCTCTTTATTGCATAGCCGCTTGACCTCCGAGTCTTCAATACGCACGGGCTTGACCTTTGTCGTCAACTCACTATCAATCGGCACTTGATCGACCGCGATCACTTGCGTAGGCTCTTGCACCGCCTTCCGTAGCACCGATATATGGAATACATCGTGTAGACCACTAAGCTCCACCGATAGCTTCAACCGATAGGCTGCTTCACCAACCCGCTCCAGAACCACGTCCCAAGGTACCTCAGGCTTAGCTTTTTCAATCGCCGCACCTGCGAGACCCCCTTGAATGGCTTGATCTTTAAGTACACCCAGTCGCCCACAGCGAACTCCACGATCCTGTGCTTGACATTATAGTATTTCGCCTGACGGTCCTGAGCGATTTGCAACCTCTCCCGAATGGTTCGCACCAATGAAGTAGCATCCTCCACCTCTTGACGCTTGTACAACTTTGTCTCACCCGTTTCCAACCAGGACAATGGCGTGCGACATCTTCTACCATAAAGGGTCTCGAAGGGCGCCATTTGAATACTCGCCTGGTAGCTATTGTTGTACGCAAACTCCACCAAATAAACATGGTCTTCCCATTGCTTTCCAATGTCCAAGACACATATGCGGAGCATGTCTTCCATAGTCCTATTGACCCTCTCGGTCTGCCCATTCGTTTGCGGATGAAAGGCTGTGCTGAATTTTAACTTTGTTCCCAACATTTGCTGCACAAGCCTCCAATCATTGGACGTGAACCACCCATCTCGGTCACTCACGATGCTGCGGGGCACACCGTGAAGCCGTACTATATTATCCACATATAGTTTTGCCAACTTCTCCACCGGATCATCCTTCCTATGCGGAATGAAATGCGACACCGTCGTTAGCCGATCTACGACCACCCAGATGGCGTCGTTCCCCTTTTGCGACCTTGACAAACCGTGCACAAAGTCCATAGTGATGTCGTCGAATTTCCACTCCGGAATAGGCAAGGACTTCAGAAATCCTCCCGGCTTTTGACATTCCGCCTTCACCAAGGCGCAAGTTTGGCACTTCGCCGCGTAGAGTGCCACATCCTTCTTCAAACCCGACCACCAAAACAGTTTCTTAACGTCGCGGTACATCTTTGTGCTCCCCGGGTGAATCGAGTACTTGATATGATGTGCCTCGTACAACAATTCCACCCGCAAATTGCCCACACTTGGGACGCATAGACGACCGTCTTTCCAAAGCAATCCGTGCTCCACAACGAATTGGGAATTTGACCCATCCAGAGCCTATACCATGAACTGCTTCATATGGACATCCATATCTAAAGCCTGCCGAATCCGATCAGCCAGGTCATATTGAACTTCAGTCCAATTCAAGAGTGCTTCAGCACTTGACTGCTTATCCACGCAAGAAATCTCCAACGCCTCCAACTCCCGAATCAACCGCTCATCATGCACTGATAGCCAATTGGCTTGAGCTGGGGCTCGTCGACTCAACGCGTACGCAACCGCATTACCTTTACCAGACACGTAGTGGATCTTGAATGTATAGTCCCCCAGGAACTCCATCCATCTACGCTGTCGCATATTCAGATCTTTCTGATCAATCAGATACTTCAGGCTCTTGTGATCAGTGTAGATATCAATCTTCACACCGTACAAATAATGCCTCCACAGCTTCAATGCAAAAATCACGGCCGCTAACTCCAAGTCATGGACCGGATAGTTCATCTCGTGCACTTTCAGCTGTCTCGAGCCATAAGCTATCACACTTCCGTGTTGCAGTAGCACGTAACCCAAACCGCTGCCCGAAGCATCACTATAAATCTCATAACCTTCGGTCCCACTCGGCGAACTCAGCACAGGCGCCGTGGTCAACCGACATTTCAACTCCTCAAAAGCTCGCGCGCACTCCGGCGTCCAAACGAACTTCTGCTCCTTCCTCGTCAAAGTAGTGAGAGGTAACGCTATCCGCGAGAAGTTCTCTACGAAGCGCCTATAATAGCCGACAAGCCCCAGAAAGCTCCGGACTTCCGCTACCGTAGCAAGCTCAGGTCACTCCCGTATCGCAACAATCTTCGCCGGATCCACTGCAATACCTTTCCCACTCACTATATGACCGAGGAATGCCACTGAGGACAACCAAAACTCGCACTTCGAGAACTTGGCGTACAATTGATTCCTCCTTAGCGTCTCCAAAACCAAATGAAGATGCCTGAAGTGATCTTCCTCACTCTGCGAGTACACCAAAATATCGTCAATGAAGACGATCACAAAATGGTCCAAGTACTCCCTGAAGGTCCTGTTCATCAAATCCATGAACACTGACGGCGCATTAGTCAGCCCAAACGGCATGACCGTAAACTCGTAATGCCCGTATCTCGTACTGAACGCTGTCTTCGGGATATCACTCTCCCTTATTCGCAGCTGATAGTACCCGGACTTGAGATCCAACTTTGAGTACACTGTCGACCCGACCAACTGATCAAAAAGATCATCGATCCGGGGGATCGGGTACTTGTTCTTTTCCGTCAACTTGTTGAGCTCCCGATAATCAATACATAGCCTCAAGCTTCCGTCCTTCTTCTTAACAAAGAGGACCGACGCGCTCCAAGGCGAAGAACTTGGACGCACATACCCTTGCTCCAACAACTGTTGAAGTTGCACCTTCAGCTCCGTCATTTCCTTAGGCGCTAGCCGATACGGAGATCGTGACACAGGCTTTGCACCTGGCACTAGCTCAATCGTGGAATCTATCTCCCGTTGAGGCGGGGCTTCAGGAAAATCGGCGGGGAACACATCAGGGTACTCAGCTACCACTGAAATACTATCGAACGTAGACTTCGGCTTTGCAACCTCCAATAGTGTAAAGAACAGCTCTGCACCAGCACGAACCGCCTTCACCACCTGAAGAGCAGACACCAACGTCTTGCTCGACCCTTTCAAGCCCGTAAAAGTCGTCTCACGACTTGCTCCCAACTTGACTTCCTGAGCACACCTAAGCGCAACAGATTCTACCCGCGCGCATTGAGCACCATTGGACCATAGCGCATCCAATTTGTCTCTTACCATCGAAGGAGGTACTCCGACGCGTAATATAATTCCTAAATAAAGGAATGCGAAGCTTCATTTACACGAACGGTGCTCTCGCCGGATAAACGAAAATAAGAACAAAGCTTAGCACAAGCAGTTCTAAGCTAACATGCACAAGGGCGACAAATATTTAAGGTTGAACTGCTATAACTTTAAACCATACCTGTCCTCACGGCGGCGTGCTTTCTCTCGGACTTTAGGCACCCACGGGCATAATGCCCCGACTCCCCACAGTTGTAACATGCGCCCGGGGTTTGGCCTGTAGATGCCCCCGAAGCACCGAAAGGAGGGACTAGACCCAAAGTCCTAGCCTTCTTATACCACCTACGATATCCAGACTTTGAGGTGTTCGGCATTTTGAATGCTGTTTCCTTTGCACTAAGGTCCTCAACTACTCCTGACATAGCTTTCTTAGCCTTCTGAGCACCATTCCGACATTCTCAGGCAAAGTGCCCTTTCTTTCCACAAGTATGACAAGTGTAAGTAGCTTTGCTAGTCGATGTCGTAGCCCCTTTCTCCAGCATTCTGCCGGATGCAGCTCTTATGGGGCTTGCATAGTTCGATACCATGGTCGCTGGCATCGGGTGAGTCTTCCTCAAGTCTGCCTCCAAAGCTCTAGCTGATTCCACCAAGGCTCGGAATCCCAATAACTTTGGTCCCAGCAGTAGAACTCGTAACTCGGCGCGCATGCCATTATAAAATCTATCGACTGTAGCTTGCTCATTATCCAACTCGGAGCATGGGTAGCGGCTTATCTTAAGAAATGCTTGCAAATATTCATCAACTGTGTGCGCTCCCTGCATTAAATGCATATTCAGCTGCTGCCCCGATGGTCTACCAAAAGTCATCTGCTCCCTCACGCCACCCGGCGTTGAAGCCACCACAGGGGCACAGGGTTGTACATTTCTTCCATGCTGTGCACTCGTCACAACGAATACTGCTTCAACGATCCTTCTTACGGTTTCATACGAAGGAGGGGTCTCAAACACCTCACCGGGCGCAATATACTACTCAGAAACCCGACATTCTGGCGGCCCAGCACCGCCTCTGGTCACCTATAGTTGCACAAAACACCGTTAAGCGACCAAATAAAATTGCAAACATCAATTATAGGAACACGCAAGTTCCTCAAACACGTGTATTTTCATTCCTAAGTGGACATTCATGGGTTCTTTTGTTGTTATAACGATGACACATACATGTGCTCACCACCCCTTAAAAAGAATTCGCCCACGAATTCATTTTAAGCCCGACCAAAACCAGTAGTCTGATTCCAAATTATAACACCCTCTATCCGTCGCATAGCATATAGCAGTAGGTCCGGCCGTGGCCCGACGCCATATTCCACAGACAGACCAGGTGGTTACTCAATGGAAACCATCCAACCAATCATAACGTCCTACACAGAGCATTCTAGCGGAAGCAGTTTTAAAAGTTGCAATAAAAGAACCCAACACAAATAGCATGAATGTGCACTAACAAGCCAAATAGAAATGAAGTACATACACAAGTATTGGCCTTAAGGCATTACAAATGATTTACTTCAATTTACTTGTTTTCTATACCACGGCACGCAGACCGGTCATACATGAACAAAAGTAAGTAAACACTCCAATTAGGCCTTCGAGGGCCGGCTTCGCAATTTGGGCTTTAGCCCGCTATTGACCGCTTGGTCCAGCAGCACCTGCAAACAACAAACCACCGCACGGTGGCAAACAAAAGCAACGGTCAGTAATGCTGACCAAATTATAACGATCCCGCCCCCAACTCGGGGCGGTGAGGCTCCTTCCCTGCACTTTATTAACACAAGCAAGCAGTATATAAATACATTGCAACACAAGCGTTGGCACGCACGGCCACACGCCCCGTGCTCTCAGGGCACATTCTCGGTGATCACGGTCTAAGTCCGCCGACTCACCACCGTCCCCGGGACGACAATCTCTCGTGAGCATTTGGTCTTTCTGGCCACTGCCTAAGACCCTCAATCTATGCCAACGGTAAGTGCCAAGTAACTTTAGGTCTTTTTAACCGAACGACATAGAGCTGGTACGGTTCCGCCTGACCCGTTGCTCACACCGCAACGTTAATTTAAAACATATGCGCGGGTCAAACTTTCCCGAGTCCCAAATCGTTTACACACAACACATAACCAAGTTATGTTCAAGTTGGCTCCCAGACCCACATATTTGGCAGAATCACGCATCTGCCCAGTTTTCCGGGTGCACCTTTGGGTTAATCCCCAAGGCTCCCTGTTGCAATCTACCACGTAGAAAACCCCGAAAACAAACATTCGCACGGAGTCTTCTCCGGCCATTTATTCAATGCAATATCACCGATCCAGACCAACATGTCCGGCTAGGCTTCACACATCATGCCTATCCGTTCTCGGTTACGGACTCTACACAACGAGGACTATTCATGTCTACCCGAAGGAACGCCTCAAACTCACCGCAAACTCGCGAGAGCGGGCTTCCTATGCAAAAGAAGGAGAGCTTCATATGCTCAAGTAGAGAATCATTACCCTAGCGTTCTTCCTTGGCGCCATGGAAATGTACGCGGATGAAAAACACCGCAATCTCCTTGCCTTCGTAGATCCGAAGTCGGCTCGCGATTTGGAGCTCTAAAACTCCTCCAAAGACTGGATCTAAGGTTCTTCTTCCTCCTTTGCTCTCCCCTCTCTCTATGATTTAGACAGAGAACTTGCAGAAAATAATAAGGGTTTTGAAACCCTCTCTCGGGTATAACCCTTTCGGGAATAACCACCGCCGCCAGATCCCACAAAAGAGATGCACAGATAAGATCTAGGTCTGACCTGGACGAATGGGGCTAAGCACCGCATAGTGCACCAATAGGAGCATGACACGTCCGCGTCAATTAAATTGTGTCAGGACATCAAGTCAACTCCCGCGAAAACCCCAGCGTCAACACTCCGCGTCGACCGAGTCAGACACGCCAGAAATAGCCCCGCGCTCGACGATCGTCGAACCAAGATCGCCGAACGCGCCAGATCGTCGAACGCGCGGTCCGATCGTCGAGCCCACGACCCGATCGTCGAACCCAGAAAACAACCTGTTCGACAAACACGCGGCCCGATCGTCGAACCCAGAAAGCTGGCCCAATCGTCGAACGCTGCTCGACGATCGTCGAACCCAGATTTCTGCCTGATTGTTACTAGATTGTTGAACGACCCCGACACGCCCTGGGACGCCCGTGTCCCAGGCCGTGTTATTTGCTCGACGATCGCCGAACCCAAAATCGTCGAACACACAACCAAATCGTCGAACCAGCTCGACACGCCCTGGGACACGCCCGTGACCCAGACCGTGTACATCCTGCCAAATTCCAAATTTGGCCCAGAACGCCTCCCGTCGCTCTTTTGAGTTTTTGGGGCGTTACATCTTCCTCCCCAAGTCTTCTCCTAACCCTAAGTCACTTTCTTATACTCCAAATCCCTCTTATCGCCGCCTCCCAGCCCCCTCCTAAATCAAGCAAATGCCCGACTGTCCAGAATCATGTTTCCCTTCTACTTACTGTTTGATGAAATGTTTTGTAGCTTCCTAAAGTCCAAACAGTGAAACCTCCCCCTAGCCACCGGCCTCCTCAGCCCTCCCTGCAGGACGTCACCCCCCTCTTTTGCTTCCCCTCCTCTACAACACCTCCCTCCAGCACACTCTCCACCGCCTGCCTCCAAACCCTCTTTCCAGCAAGCTGGCAGGTCACCCACCTATCCCCTTTGCCTCGGCCAACCCCTCCAGCATAACCATCGCCGGCGCCCCTCATAAGCCCCTCCCTGCACCGCCAACCTTCCCCTTTATTTCTCAGCAGCCGGTCCAAATTCTAGCCGTTGTTACTTCTCCCTACAGCCTCCCCTCTTGTGGAACCACCTCTGATAGCCCTCCCTCTTCCAGATTAGACCAGATCTCGAAATTTTAGCCCGGTTTTGATATCCAATTATCGGATCTACCCCTCCCTCTCCCGATCTATCCATACGTGGCCAGATCTATCCATTTCTGGTCCGATTTCTCCCTCCACCATCGAGGACAGCCACATATATCGTTTTCCACGTCTCCGGTTCCACCTCGGATCGTCATACACGCATCTCCGATTTCAAAATTTTCAGTGTCTTGGTTCAGCCCACTATGTGACGAGTTCTCGTTGTATTGGATTATTATTTTCAGCATATTTATATTGGATTATATGGTGTACTTGTTTTGGATCTCTTGTATGACAGTTGTTTGTTTGATTAAATATTGTGATTTGCAGAGCTTATTCGCCGCACACTCTTGCTTTGACACTCCACGCGGAAGAAAGCCTAAAGCCTAAACTTGTTTCGCCCTAATTAATCACTTTGCGTTGCTGTGAAATTGTTTGCATGAGATGTTGAAATTTATTATCTACTTTGAATTCACGTTGTCGGATTGCATAGCATGTAGGATTAGGTTACCGATTACCCGGCTTCTATAGATTCATCCTGCGTCAAAGACCCAATGAGTTCCTTAAATAGGATTTACAAAAGACCATTAATTGAGATACGCGACATACTTGGACATACGACTAAAAAGTACATCTTATAAAAACGCGACATAAATAACGACGTCATATTAGGACGCGATTGTAAGATAAAATAAATGCATATTAAGAAATAATTAATACTAATAAGGCCACAAAAAGACTCGTAATATTGTGTTATAGTATGTTAAAATTAGCTTGTGTTATTTTTTTCTCGTATTGTATTATTCATCTGCATATATAAAGGGGATGAAGGCTTGTAATGAATTATGTAGTTAATTTTTCTCTTTTTGAATACTTAGTGCTATATAAATAAAATTATTGTATAATATTAATTATATTTCACGTATTTTTATTGGTACATATTTTGAATACTTCTTAATAATAGTCATAATTTTTTTGCCACTATTTTATTTTGAATACGCTCTTAATTTATTTTTGGGACGTCACAATATTTGTCTACTTGTTGTTTTAAGTTTTAGGTTTAGAACGAATTAGTATATTTAATATATATTTTTATTTATGAAATATTGAAATTTGATATTTTACAATATTTCTGACATATAAAAATTTAATTTGGATCTGGCTGACATCCAAATTTTACAACATTGCCAATCACACAAACCTTACACC
Source organism: Platanthera guangdongensis (assembly GCA_039583875.1). Classification (NCBI taxonomy): domain Eukaryota; kingdom Viridiplantae; phylum Streptophyta; class Magnoliopsida; order Asparagales; family Orchidaceae; genus Platanthera; species Platanthera guangdongensis. The sequence continues at coordinate 141,079,074 of CM077153.1, forward strand.
TAGCCGCCTACTTTATAAATTTTCTCCGGTTTTAGCCATTCAAGTATTTTGTATTTTTGTATTCCCGAGCTTTTGTTTGGATTGATGGTGAACATATACTCAATTCCAATAGAACCAAGTGTGGTGGGGCACAATGGTATGACAATTGACACCACTTTTTTAGAATTGAATGTTTGAATTATTGATTCGGAATTTCTAACTGTTTAATTATCTTAGATTTACTATGCAGAAGAATGAGATTATAACTTGTAGAGTTGACCCATGATGACTAAGTGGAGAAATATTTCTGGCATGTTATGTGTTAAGAGGATAATATAAAGCATAAAATCAGCATGAACCAGACCTTAATTCGCATGAACCGGACCTTAATTAAGACCCGGTTCATGCGGTCGTAACCGCTTGATCAGTGAAAATAAGTCTCCCAAACGGAGCCTTAGACATGCGATGGTATATGGATCTGAGTATTGGGAAGAAAAGTAAACTTCGGTTTTAGTTGAGTACATGGACGCACGATATCCATCGAATATAAGGTTAAATGAAAAACAACTTCTCATTTGTTTTTGTTTTTTAGATAAAAAATATGTTTTAACTTCTATGTTTTCATTTTTACTCATTTTGAGTGAGAAATTGAACTCTTCACTTGTGAGAGATTTTAAAAGTGTTTCCAGAGTTTACCATCTATTTGGTTTTTGCCTTCATCCACAAACTCATTTTGTTTTGTTTCCAAAATTTATCTGCAGTATCAAGCGAGTATCTGATCCAAATGCGGTTCGCATTAGACTTTCAGAAGCCCAGTGAAAGAAAGTTCTACATAGTGCGGGTGCGTGGTTTCACTCCTTCGATTTGGTTCCTTGAAGAGATCCCTGTTGCATGCAACCAATTTTCCAATCCCTTTCTGCTACTATATCATACTATAAGCATGTACGCAGCAATTACCTTCATTCATATTCATCAACCTATACTTTAGTTGTTAAGAGATCTATATCTGCTACCTTGTTTTCTTCCAAACAATGAATGATTTGGTGGTAAGTATGCTTTCAATTACTTTAGTGATTATTGGCTACTCTGGGACCCCTTTGCCTGCAGGGTGTCTTCTAAAACATCAACTTTTATATTGGATGGCATGGGAGTGGGCTGAGCAGAGTAGCAATTCTCAATGCGGGATTAAAGCCTTGTCTGGGAGATCTGTGCGAGAGCCATGGCGGTCGTGAGAGGTTATGAAAAATGCATGTATAGTTTGAAAATATGTGGGTTGATGTTTTAGGCCAAAATAACCCAACGGTTATGCCGTTGTGGTCAAGCTTTAAAAGTCGTGCGTGTACAAATAATTTGCATGATTTGAGCTATGTTTAGTGAGTGTAGCTAATAAATAATTTGCATTTGCATTTCATTTATTTCATAGTTTTGCTTTGCATTTATATTTTGTTGTATTATTCTATTGTGTGGCATTCATTATACCTGATGGGGTTCCCCCTGAATTTTCTAAGTTAAAGTGGGAAGATCTTGACCAAAGGCAGAGAGGTAAGCCAACACGTCCAAACGAGCCGCAAGCTCCAAGCCGCGCCCACCTCAAAGGTTCGATATGTCCCAGAATGTGGAGCCTAACCAAACACGACAACCTCGCTCACCGTGCCCCGGGGCATGCTTCTTGGCATGCACTGTTGTGCCCAGGCGGCACGCGCATGGAGCCCTCAGGCGGGCGGGTGCACCTAGGGGTGCGAGCGGTTCGGTTTGGGGCGGTTTGGACCCAAACCGAAACCGAACCAACATGCCTCAGTTTTTGGTTTGTCCAAACCGACCCGAACCGAACCCAGTCGGTTCGGTTCAAAGTCAGTTTGGTTTTTAGTCGGTTTTTTTGCGGTTCGGTGTCGGTTTGCTACGAACAAACATAATCAAGTGCTATTGGTTGGATTGGTCATCTTCCCTTTAATAATTTCATAATCTTTATCAACTAAAGGTTTATATTAAATAAATAACATATAATTTTTTTGAGTATTAGTCAGAGAGAATGTTTATTAAATTCACATTACACACACAAACAATTATTATATTCGTGCATTTTTAGACATGCAGAGTTTGGGTATATTGAGGCAAACCTTTTTTATGACATCTCACAATTCTCTATAATAACTTGGACAAATTTAATACTAATAGATCCAACAATAAGCAATCAGAGCAATTGGAGTGTCACGATTGATAATCATTGTCGTTATTAAATCAATTTAATATACATAACATCCCAAATAATGAAACTGTTAATAAAATTTTTTCCCAACAGAATTACTTAGGATCTGAAAAACTCTCTAAACCTAAGGAGAACGGTCAGAAAAATTTCACCAAGTACGGAGATGTGAAAAGTGAACTTGGTTGTAGACCCAAAGATAATCTGAAAGTTGCTCGATCAAATACACCCCAAAACAGTGGTGAAGTGCTCGGTTCGGTTCGGTTTAGTCGGTTTTCACAACTTGAAAACCGACCCGAACCGATAAGCGTTCGGTTTTCAAAAGCTCCAAACCGAACCGACACCGGACCGGGCGGCTCGGTTTCAAAGTCGGTGCGGTTCGGTCGGTTTAGTCGGTTTTCGGTTTTTGTTCCTCACCTCTAGGTGCACCCCAGGTGGGCCTGCGTGCGCGCTACCTTGCACGCACGCAGCACGCGCTGGCCTTCGCCGCTGTCGGACAACCTACCTGGGCTGGTGTAACCGCCCATGGGGCACTTTCATCATTTCTCTAAAATTCGTGATCTAGGTGACCAGAACTAAGCAACACCATTTGCCAGCAGAATTCTGTCATGATATTATTACCAGCGTATCTCTCCAGAAAATTTTAAATAACCTTCATTTGAAAACATGCAACTCTGAAAGCTAGAAAGAACTCTGAGGTTTTCCGGCGAGAACGTCGAACTTAGATCGTTTCTCCGCCCAGAATTCCCTCCGCTCCCCCTCTATTAAAAAGGTATCTCAAGGCTTCCAAGGAACGACATTCTTCTCTACCGGAGTGCTCTCATCAAGGCTCAGACTCAGCAAGAGCGCTTATATCGAGGCTCCGAGAATTTTGGGATTTTCCCAACTGGAGCTCTCCCGTCCATGCTCCAAGGACTTAGTTTCTCTTTCACTGTTTTCATACTTTGTACTTGTAACAGAGAGGTTATAAAGCTCAATTGTTGATGATGAGTGTTTTGAATACTCCTTATCAAAGGGATTGCTTGATCGAATCCCGACATCAACAACTCGCTACGGTCGAGAAACAGGTGCAGAGAGGGGTTGGGGGTTGCATGGGCTACAACCCAGATGATCTCAGTACGCTTCGCCCATGTGGGGCCGGGCCTGGGTTGTTACAGAGATGGTCTGTCACCCTCTAGGGAATCACCTTAACTCTTGTAACCTCCAGCAAAATAGTTGATTTTGGCCAGGTACAGATCCATCCACATTGCTTTTCACCCTTTCTGGGTTTTTCACGTCAAAAAAGCCTTTTGTCATTTGCTGATGTTTCTATTTGACGGTTTGTATGCCCGGTCCAATTCTAAGCTAAGGCAGTCCGATTCTCTGGACTGGGAAAAAATCGGGTGACCCACAACAGTTTGGCGTCATGTATGGGACAGTGTTCCCAAAAGCTCTAACCAATTTCAACATAACAACAGCTGCAGCTATGGTGAGGAGAAGCGCACAAAATGCAAGTGAAGCAACTCCAGAGTGTAGAGAGAGCTTTGAGCTTTTTCGACGAGGACGTGAGACTTAGATTGTTCCTCCGCTCCCCCTCTAACGTGAAGAGATCACAAGGCTTCAAAGTGTCATTCTAGTCCACAGGAGCGCTCTCATCAAGGCTCCGGCTCAGCAGGAGCGCTTCCATCGAGGCTCCGAGGAATTAGCATTCTTTCCCATCGGAGTGCTCCCACCAAGGCTCCAAATACATAGTTTATTATCAACTATTTTTTATTGGTGTTACCATGGTGATCTGGAAGTGATCAACATGTAGTCCACTGCCAACGTAATATGAGCCTATGATGTCGCACATAAAAGTATTGGAGAAGTTGGAAATGTTTGTGTTGGCCTTGTTCATATGTGATATGAGTGAAGTAACAAGCCTATGACGTTCTAGATGCGAAGGATTTTCATTCCGGGACCTATATTGTGAATATGGGTCATTAGGTAGTGGTCGGAAGAATCTAAGGGAAATTCGTAGAGTATCGCTTAAGGTTTCAACGAATGAGTTGGAATTCGTCGAGTATTGTCATGATAGACTCAATGAATCTGTCTTAGGTTCGTCGAGTATAACAATGACAGTTTTGACGAATTAAACTTATTCGTCGAATGTCGTCGATTCGCCGAGTATCATTGATTCGTCGAGTATGATCGATTCGTCAAATAGCACCTTAATCATTGGACGGTTTGCTCTGTCTCGATTCGTCAAATGTCCGTGTTATTTCGACAAATAGCTTTTGATTCGTCGAATATCGACGTGTATACTCGACGAATTCTGTTTTCTTCGGTTTAATTCCTTTAAGTCCTATTTGGCGTGGTCTGCTTGTATCCGCTGTTTTGGTATTCAGTATATATACGATATGTACAGTAAACCGAAAGTAGAACTGTTCCTTTTGACCAAATCGTGCGATACCGAGCGAGACGATCATCCTCCCGACAGAATTGTTCCACAAGGTTGCGATCGCCGCTTCTCGACGCCGACCATCCACCGTTCTTGTCATCGCCAGAAAGTGTTTCCTGGGTGTCGTCTTCGTCGCCGCCGCCTCTCCTTTAATGGTTCTAGTAAATTGTGGAGACGTTGATGACATCCCTTCTTCCAACCTAGATCCTATGTGACAAGAGTGTAAGGGTTCTCCGTGCTTATGTGGATATCCGTAGAGGCGTGGACACTATTCTACGCTCGGAACTCCGACCGTTAGCATTTGTTGGACTTCTTCGGAGCACCTTGGTTGAGTATTGACCCAATCCCTCAAAGGTATAATTTTATTTATAGCAATGTTACTTCTTGATCAATGTTTATCGCTAGATCCGTATTTCTTTTAGGTTTTCTTGTTCCTAATTCCGCTGCGCACAAGTGTTGTGTCGTATAACAAAACCCAACATTTTCATATTCTGAACTTGTAACGGAGAGGTGGCTGATGAGTCTGGTATTTATTAAGTTTTTGAACTCATCTAGGCTCAATTCCATGCTTTTGCACTTCACTTTTAGTTTCTTATTACTCATATTTCACTTCATAATTCTCACACGAAGTGCACTTCTTAGCCTGTTGTGCTGTGCAATTGCGCATTTTGGTGTTGAGGGTAAGCACATGGTGCTCCTCATTTCATTTTTATGTTGTTTTCCTGCTATTCATGTGAGCTGGAAGCTTGTGCCCCTGCTGGAGTTTGCTGTGTAGGTGGAGCAGATCTCCATTATTGCCAGTTCTTTTTTAGACATCGCACAGTCGTGTGTTTTCTTCACGCTATGATCGTACGATCGTGTGATGCCTTTAGATACCAAAATTGGTGATCTACCCCAGGGCTGTGCGATTTGTCCTCACACTGGTTGTTTTGTCCGCGTGTGATCAAATCGCACGACCTTGTCTTTTTTGTCTAAAAAATTATATAATTATCGCCCGTGCGTTTTCTTCACACACGGTTGGATTCAATCGTGCGCAAAGGAAATCACACTATCTGTATGTTTGACTTGGTTTTTTAGTTATTTGTCGCTAACCGTGCGTTTTGTTCTCGCATGAGCTGTTTTGCCCGAGCGTGATCAAAATCGAACGGTCTGCTACTGTACCAGGCTAGGCGATTTCTGCGTGTTAATTATCACACGATGCATGCACGGTCATGCGTTCAACCGTGCATGCCCATTTTCTGACGTGTTTTTTTTTCTATTTAAGCTGCAAATTTTGCCTTTTTCGGGAGAGCTTCATTCCGCGATTTCCTTCCGCCGCAACCTTAGGGGATAGCTCTAGCTCCTCCTTCCTCCACCATACATTGTGGCTTTGGCCCTTGGCCGCCTCCATCATCCAAGAGCTTCCAAGGAGTGGATTCTAGCCCTACTTTCAGCATCATGCATGGAGAGCTCTGCACCAGAGAAGATTAGGTCGTGGGCTGAAAAGGACAGGTAAATTGGAAGGAAGTGACAGGCCTCTTCTACCTCGGACGTAGTTGCAGATCGAGCTAGGATGCGAGCTGACAACCCATCGAATCCTACCGTGAACTCAACGAGTCTTTGGATGTGGTCGATTCCTTGCTTCTCTACTCTTGTTTTGTGTAGCTAGATCCTTATGTTATTGATGATATGAATTATAGACCCCTGTTTGTAATTTCTATTTCATTTTATATGAATGCATTTGATTTATATGTGTGTATGAGGTGCACCGCCAATCCACCATAATCACCTTCGCTCCATTACGCAAGCCTACCCTTCCACTCCGCTTAACTTCTCCTCCATTCTGCTTGACTACTCTTCCACTTTACAAGCCCACTCATTCATTATACAAGGCTACTCTTCTACCATGCGATCCTACTCTTCCATCTGCAAGCCTTCTCATCCATTTTGTGTTCCTACTCGTCCATCTGCTGAGCGAAGTAGTGCATAACGGTCTGTATAATCCTTAGTCATTGTGAAGGTGTGTCGGCGACTCCCATTGTTAATTTAGGTTTTCTCTTATTTTGTTTTCTTTGCAAATCAAACCTCCCGCATTTCATCCGTCCTATGGACTTCAATCTCAAGTCCTTCAAAGGTAAACTCCACCTTATTGTGAACCTTGTGAGATCGATACTTAGGAAGCATTCACTCATTTTATATTACTTGTGTGACCGGTACACTTGCCGTCAAGCACATCATGTTTTTGACGTCATTGTCAGGGAACACAGTCATGCGAGTTTCTAGATAGGAAGTTGTGAGAAAGAAGTTCGTTCATTTGTTAATAACATCAATTTTGTTTTATTTCTTCATATTCCTTTTCTTGTTTTAAATATAAGTTGCCTTAGTGATTTATTGTTTGGTATAGTGGTTTGCATAAAGTGTTTGTTCGTGTTGAATCCCTCTTTCTTGTGCCATGTTCGCTGGTTTTTATTTTCTTTGTCGATGGTGTAGTGATTACAACCATTGTAGTGATAAATGCCCTACTGGAGATGGTGGGTATAATTCTCATGGCCTAGTGTATGAAGAACCATTCTCTTACGGTTCTCCATACTCTGTGACCAAGTCTTATGGCCACTCACCCTCGTCGCATTTACTATTTCTATATTCCTCTCCGGCCCCTCAAGGACCGAGAAGTACTGTAAAACAACATTTGTTTTGTAGGAGCACGAATCATGCTTTGATGGATTGTCCAGAGTATCTTCGCCAATTGGATTAGGATTATGAACCAGATATCCAGATCGTCCCTACTCCTAATTCTAGCGACACGTCTTCTACCTCTGGTTATGTATCCATGTCACCTTCATGTTTTCAAGGGGATGATGTGGATACACCCATCAGAATTGTAGCTGATTTATGTTCAGACATAACCGATCCCATCTCTCCTGTGCATTTATCATTACTTGGGGATTCAATTCTTTGTGAGGAATCAGTGCTCGATTTTTTTCCAAGTACTATTTATCCCCCTCTGGTGCAATTTCCTGCATATGCCGCACACGTCACAACACCCACGTGAGCGCATGCTTATCCATTTGGACCTCTCTTGTTGTTTTTGTCTCTTTTGTGTGATTTAGAAACTCACTTTGCTGGCTTAGGATTAAGTTACAAAGTAAAATGTTGTCTCTTCCAGTGCTACTAGTCGTGTGCTCGCACTTTGCATAGGAATTTGTATAGAATTAGCTTTTCTATATGCAATTGGTTTTATACCTTTCTAATTGCATAGACACGATTTATTTTACTTGTAATCGATGAATCCAGTGCAAACTAACAGTAGTGGGGGAAGTGTGTAGATGGTCGTTAGCCATATATTGCTCGAGTCGGGAGGAAGGACAGTCTTTCTCGATGGCTAAGAACTTGCCTCAAGCTATTCTCGAAGCATGGATATAAGTCAGTTCAAGTGCGTGAGTGTGATGTAGGCCATCATTTTGGCCTAGTTGAACTTGTGTATCCATTCCTATCGTCTTATCTTCGCTAGTCCCATTGAGACTACCCTATATTTTTCATTCAGCTCCACTGTGAAAGTGAGGGATAGATACAGTTTACTCTAGAGGGGGGGGGGGTGAATAAAGTATAAAAAATGTTTTGATTTATTGCGAAATTAAAATATTGATACTTATGTGAAAGAGGTAAAAGCAAGAAACTATCACAGCACAATACACAAAGAAAACACAAGGCAATACAGACGACACAAGAAATTTTATAGTGGTTCCCCAAATCTGGGTACATCCACTCTTCTACCACCGTGGTAGGAATCCACTTAGGTTTTTGATCAGGTTCCCTATCACCACAAGATCTGCTTTAGGTAGATCTAGAAACCCTTCAGGCTTTTGATCAGGTGCCTAAAAACTAATAGGTTTTTGATCAGGTGTCCTATCACCAAGGAGTTTACTTTTGAAGGGAGTAAGAACCCTGTACAAGAGAGGTTAAAGAAAAATAGATGACAGTCTTCTCTTTCTCAAACACAATGAGAAGACTATGTGAATTTGATGATGCCAAAGCTCCCCTAAGATATTGAGTAGTTTCAGGAAGAAGGAAGCTTTGTCCAGGGTATAGGTCTTCAGATTGATGTTGATTCGAGCTCTCTGTAGATTGTTGAAGCCTGATGAAGGAAGAAGGCTAGAGAGATTTGTGTGTTCAGCAAGTTCTTCTTCTTCCTTGTATTTCGCAAAAACAGGAGACCTTGAGAGCAAAAAAGAAGATTGATTTTCTGACTAACTGTGATTCTTGTTGTCTCTGTCTTTTAAGTTCTCTGTATATTTTTGGAATGACTAACGACCTGAATTTGAATTCCCATACAGTACTTAATTCTCTGCAAGAATTTAGGAGCCCAAACGGATAGAATGGCTGGCAATCATAAATGCACTTCCATAACTGTCTTGACAAAATATTCTGTGAATACCATAATCAATGCTTCATGAGATATGGCTATCAGCCTTGAGAATGTCAGCATTAATTATCAGAATATATTTGCCTTAAAATGATTTATCATAACCAAAATAAATACTTCTGACCAGAATGAGAGAACTGATAACTGAAGGCAGTAAAAAAATCGTAAAGCTTGGCTCAAAGATCGTCGAACTGGGTTAAGAGATCGTCGACCTGTGAGCAACTATCGTAGATCTGAGATAACTGCTGAGAAGCACAAGATCTTCGACCTGAGCTCGTAGATCGTCAAGCTCAGTTCAGAGTAGAGGACTCTGAGATCGTCGATGGGAGATCCACGATCGTCAAGCTGAGAATGGAATTCGTCGAGCTGAGAATTTGACTTGTCCTTCTAAAACAGCTTCTGTGAACTGTGTCGACAGATGGTTCTGGGTGTCGACACAAGTCCTTCTGGTGTCGACTGATATTGTCGACTAATAATCTGTGAACTGTGTCGACACAAATCCTTCTTGTGTCGACTGAGCTAGTGTCGACTAATATTATCTGTGTCGACTGATAGTCTGTGTGTCGACACAAATCTTCTAGGTGTCGACACAACCTTTCTGTGTGTCGACACAATTCTTCTGGGTGTCGACACAACCTATTCAAAGTGTCGACACAATTTTGCTACTAGTGTCGTCATAGCTTATTCAAAGTGTCGACATAATTTTGCTGAGTGTCGACTGATGTTGTCTGTGTCGACACAACTGCTTGAGTCTCTGACAAGCTGTTGTAGGCTGATCCATGTGATGTTGACTCTTGGCCTTGACTAAAGAAATAAACCTATGACCCTGACTATACATTTTGGGTCAGTCTAAGCGAACCTAATAGTGATCCTTACCCAAATCAGAACTAGGGTTCCAACAATCTCCCCATATTTGGGTGAGGACACTATTTACATAACACAAAGAAAATACAAAGCAATAAACTGGAGCATTTGCTTCTGCTGTTACTATTGCTGATGTTGTTGTTGATGTTGAACCTTGCCTAAACCTGTGTCATTACAATCTGTATCATCATAATCTGCTTCTGCTATTTCTGGAATTGCTGCTGCTGCTGTAACTGCTGCAGCTTCATTGGTCATCTATATCTGCACAAAATTTCTGAAACACTTCTTCTTCATGTACTGCTGGAGGAGACTGAGCTTGAAGGTCTGCTGAGGCTGAACCTGCTACATCTTCATTGGATACCTCCCCCTGCCTGGTTTTAGTGAAAACTAGAAGTAGGCCCTTAGATGAAGAAGGGACAGAGGAAGCAGAAAGGGAAGCAGAAAGGGAGTAGTAATTTGTTGAGGAAGAGTAAACCCATTCTTTGATCTCAGCAACAGATAGTTTGATCCGTGTAGACATGAACTTCTTCAGACCCTGATCATCACATAGCTGTAACATTTCGTGAAAAATAAGATCACAGTGACTGATACCAATTGAAAGATAGGATCACAGTGACTGATCGATTCGAAGTCAACGTGGAAACCAGTGTCGAACTTCATCTTTGAAAGAGCCGCCGTAGAAATCGCCATGGAAGATCTATAGACTCAAGAGAGAAGAGATCAAGGGCAAAGGGAAAATAGAATATGAAAACACGGGACAGAGATCGAAGAGAAACCTACATATAGGTTTTTGGAATAGAAAAGACGATCTCTGTTCGACGATAAAAACAAAAACGTCGATCTTAGGTCAAAGATTAATTTATAAACAAATAATATCTTTGGTCTCTGATCTCAGTCGGAAATTGATAGTCGAGCATAGCTTGACGATCAATTAACTGAAGCAAAGTCGTCGATCTCTGGTCGACGATTTTTGTCTTCACACAGAGCTGTCGTCAAACGTAGTTCGACGATTTAGCTCAAGAGCTGTTCGAAGATCGTCGATCTTCGTTCGACGATTTAGGAACAGATCCAAAAACAGAAGACAAAAATTAAATTAATCCTTCCCATTGATCATTCCAAACTGATTCAGGAAGAACAGGTGCTTCTTTTCATCAAGGGGTTTGGTGAAAATATCTGCTCTTTGAAAATCAGTGGAGATAAAATCTATATTAATTTTCTTTTTGTCTACATTATCTCTAATGAAATGATGTCTTATATCTATATGCTTTATTTTAGAATGATGCACTGGATTATGTGTTGTAGATATATCACTAGTGTTATCACAGAAGATGGTTGAATTATTTAGATTGAAACCATAATCTAAGAGTTGGTTTTGTATCCACAAAATCTGTGAACAGCAACTGCCAGCAGCCATATATTCAGCTTCAGCATTAGATGTTGATATAGAGGTTTGCTTCTTGCAAAACCAGGACACAAGTCTATCACCCAAGAACTGGCAAGTTCCTGAAGTGCTCTTTCTGTCCACTCTGCATCCAGCATAGTCAGCATCTGAAAATCCAGTTAACTCAAATGCTGACTCTATGGGATACCAGAGTCCTAGATTAGGACAACCCTTTATATATCTTAAAATCCTTTTTATGAAAATAAGATGAGATTCTTTAGGGTTCACCTGGAATCTAGCACATAAACATGTAACAAATATGATATCTGGTCTGCTTGCTGTTAGATATAGTAGGGATCCAACAATGGCCCTATACCTGGTCTGATCAACAGGTTTTCCATGTTCATCAGTGTCTAATACAACATTGACAGCCATGGGAGTCTTCATAGACGATGCATTAGCCATCCCAAACTTCTTAATAAGCTCATTAGCATATTTAGATTGAGAAATGAAGATACCATCAGGAGATTGTTTCACTTGGAGACCAAGGAAATAAGATAACTCTCCCATGCTGCTCATCTCAAATTTAGAATGCATTAGATTATAAAATCTCTTGCATAATTTGGGATCAGTAGAACTAAATATAATATCATCAACATATATTTGTACTAATAAGATTTTATCATGATGCAATTTTGTAAAAAGGGTTTTATCTACCATTCCTCTAGAAAAACCATGCCCTAAAAGAAAACTGGCTAAGGTCTCATACCAAGCTCTTGGAGCTTGCTTTAAACCATAGAGAGCCTTATGCAGTTTAAAAACATGAGAGGGGGAAGTTGGAGAAACAAAACCTGGAGGTTGTTCTACATAAACCTCTTCTTGTAGTACTCCATTTAGGAAAGCACTCTTGACATCCATCTGATAAACTGTGAAATTTTTGAAAGCAGCATAGGCCAGAAAAATCCTTATAGCTTCTAGCCTGGCAACTAGAGCAAAGGTCTGATCATAATCAATTTCTTCCTCTTGCCTATATCCTTGAGCAACAGGCCTAGCCTTATTCCTCACAATCACACCTTGGGCATCAAGCTTATTCCTGAAAACCCACTTAGTTCCAATTACTGGATAGCCTTTAGGCCTTGGAACCAAGTCCCAAACTCTACATCTTTCAAATTGATTTAGTTCCTCTTGCATTGCAATGATCCAATGAGGATCTTACTCAGCATCAGTTACGGATTGAGGTTCAATTTGAGAGAAAAAACAGACATGCATCACATCATGGTTGAGTTGATGCCCTGTCTGTACACCTGCTGATATGTCTCCAATTACTTGGGATCTAGGGTGATCCCTAAGTATGACAAAATCAGATGGTGGAGTTGGTTCAGCAACAACAATTGGAGTGAATTCATCTTGTGGAATTACTTCTGCTGTTGGAGGAAGTTCAGTTTCTTCCAAAGAGTCTTCTTCACTGTCTTCATTTGCTTGTGGTGAGGGATGAGATATCACCTTCTGGGTGAGATTTAAGTCATCCAGCTTTTTATAGAGACTTGGTACCTGCAGATGATCATTGGTAGAAGCTTCCTTCTCCTTGTAAAACATATTAGCTTCATCAAATGTAACATGTATTGTAACACCCCCTATCCGTCGCATAGCATATAGCAGTAGGTTCGGCCGGGGCCCGACGCCATATACCACAGACAGACCGGGTGGTTACTCATGGAAACCATCCAACCAATCAACACGTCCTACACAGAGCATTCTAGCGGAAGCAGATTTATAAGTTGTAATAAAGAACCCAGCATTAAAGCACCAATGCCCACTAATACCAAAATAGGAATGTACATACACAAGTACAGGCCTTAAGGCCTTACAAAAATTGTTCACTTCATATTACATGTTTTACAAACCTCGGCACGCAGGCCGGTCATACATGAATAAAAACAGTAAACACTTCCAAATAGGCCTTCGAGGGCCGGCTTCGCACTTGGGCTTTAGCCCGCTATTGACCGCTTGGTCCAGCAGCACCTGCAAGCAACAAACCACCGCACGGTGGCAAAACAAGGCAACGGTCAGCAATGCTGACCAAATTATAATGATACCGCCCCCAACTCGGGGCGGCGATGCTCCTTCCCAGCATTACATTAGCATAAGCGAGCAATATATATAACCATTTCATCACAGACGTTGGCTCGCACGGCCACACGCCCCGTGCTCTCAGGGCACATTCTCGGTGAACCAGTCGATGTCACGTCAATTAAAGCCATAGACATTCCGGACTCACCACCGCCACTTTGACGGCCAAACCTATGAGCATTTTGTCTTCTTGGCCTGGGTTACGACAATTTAAGCCATTGACCGCCGAAGACCCTAATCTATGCCAACGGCAAGTGCCACGTACCCTTAGGTCTCTTTAACCGAACGACATAGAACTGGTACGGTTCCATCTAACCCGTGTTCACATCGCAACGACAATTTAAGCCATATGCGCGGGTCAAACTTCCCCCAAGTCCCATTTCCATCACAATTCACATAACCCGGTTATGTTCAAGTTGGCTCTCAGGCCACCAAGTTGGCAAGATCACGTATCCGCCCAGTTTTCCGGGTGCACCTTTGGGTTAATCCCCAAGGCTCCCTGTTGCAATCTGCCGTGTAGAAAACCCGAAAAACAACCAATATCACGGAGTCTTCTCCGACATTATGCAATGCAACATCACCGATCCAGACCAACATGTCCGGGTAGGCTTCACACATCATGCCTATGTACGTTCTTGCTTACGGACTCTAAACAACGGGGACTTCACATATCTATCCGAAGGAATGCCTCCAACTCTCCGGAAACTTGCGAGAGCGGGCTTCCTATGCAAAGAAGGAGAGCTACACATGCTCACGAAGAGAATCGTTATCATAGCATTCTTCTTTGGCGCCATGGAAAAGTAAGCGGATGAAAAGCACCGCACTAGCTTTGCCTCCGTGGATCCGGAGTCGGCTCGAGATTTGGAGCTTCGAAGCTCCTCCAATGGCCGGATCTAGCTCCTTCTTCCTCCCTTGACTCTCCTCTCTCTCTAAGCTTTTAGAAAGATAACAAGTTATGAAAAGTGAGGGTTTCCAAGTCCAATCCCGGGTATATCCCTTCAGGAACACCCCCAGCCGTTGGATCATCAATTAAAGAAATGAACGGCTTTGATTCGGGACTGAAATGCCCAATCTGGACCGCACACGGCCTGGCACACTCCCGTGTCCAGGGCCGTGTGCCTCATTCGCCGTCAAAATCGGCTCACCTGGAACAACACACGGGCATCGAACACGCCCGTGTACGATCTGACACGCCCGTGTTCTACCTGACACGGCCGTGTGGCCGGCCGTGTACCCCCATCATTTTTCCCCGAAAACAACCCGAGCACTGCACGGTTTCTAGGACACTCCCGTGTCCTTGCTCGTGTCACCTCAACACGCCTGGGCTCCAGGCCGTGTACACGGTCTCGACACTCGACACTTCGTCGAGTGAAGATCGTCGACCTGATGACACGACCTTGGACACGCCCGTGTCCTAGGCCGTGTGCCTTGTCTCAACACATCGTCGAGCACAGTGTCGACTCCCCGGGATGAGTGTCGACACGGGTTGACACGCCCTGCGACACGCCCGTGTCACAAGCCGTGTGCCATGTCTCGACACCTCGTCGGACGCAGAGTGTTGACTTCGCGGGCTAAGTGTCGACACGGGTCGACACGCACTGCGACACGCCCGTGTCGCAGGCCGTGTGCCCAGTCTCGACACAATGTCGAGCCCAAAATGACGACTTCCCGGCTGAGTGTCGACACAAGCTTGATACGCCATGGGACACGCCCGTGTCCCAGGCCGTGTTCCTGCAGCCAGAACCCAAAACTGGCCCAAAACGTCCCCCGTCGCTCTTTTGAGTTTCGGGGCGTTACAACTCTCCCCCTCTTAAAAGAATTTTGTCCTCAAAATTATATAAAGGAAAGACATGTACAAAACCAAAATTTGTACCTGAGCGGAACAACTCCGGATACTCGTCAAGCATAGTCTGCTCTCGCTCCCAAGAGAGCTCCTCACGACCGCAATTGTCCCACCGGACCTTTACCATCCTGATCTCTTTATTGCGTAGCCGCTTGAGCTCCGAGTCCTCAATCCGCACGGGCTTGACCTTTGTCATTAGCCCACTGTCCACCGACACTTGATCAACCGTGATCACTTGCGTAGGCTCTTTCACCGCCTTCCGAAGCGCCGAAATATGGAATACATCATGTAAACCACTAAGCTCTACTGAAAGCTTCAACCGATAGGCCGCTTCACCGACTCACTCCAGAACCTCAAACGGCCCAAGGTACCTCGGGCTTAGCTTTTTTAATCGCCACACCCGCGAGACACCCTTGAACGGCTTGATCTTTAAGTACACATAGTCGCCCACAGCGAACTCCACGTTCCTGTGCTTGGCATTATAGTACTTCGCTTGCCGGTCCTGAGCGATAAGCAACCTCTCCCGAATGGTTCTCACCAAAGAAGTAGCATCCTCCACTTCCACTCGCTTATACAACTTTGACTCACCCGTTTCTAACCAAGAGAACAGCGTGCGACATTTTCTACCATATAGGGCCTCAAAGGGCGCCGTTTGAATACTCGCTTGGTAGCTGTTGTTGTATGCGAACTCCACCAAATAAAGGTGGTCTTCCCATTGCTTTCCAAAGTCCAAGACACACATGCGGAGCATGTCTTCCATGGTTCGATTGACCCTCTTGGTCTGCCCATCCGTTTGCGGATGGAAGGCTGTGCTGAATTTCAACTTTGTTCCCAATATTTGTTGCACAAGCCTCCAATCATTGGACGTGAACCGCCCATCTCGGTCACTCACGATACTGCGGGGCATACCATGAAGCCGCACTATGTTATCCACATAAAGCTTTGCCAACTTCTCCACCGGATCATCCTTCCTATGCGGAATAAAATGCGACACCTTCGTTAACTGATTCACGATCACCCAAATGGCGTCGTTCCCCTTTTGCGACCTTGGCAAACCGTGCTCAAAGTCCATAGAGATGTCGTCGAATTTCCACTCCGGAATATGCAAGGACTTAAGAAATCCTCCCGGCTTTTGGCACTCCGCCTTCACCAAGGCGCAAGTTTGGCACTTCGCTATGTATAGCGCCACATCTTTCTTCAAACTCGGCCACCAAAATAGTTTCTTCACATCACGGTACATCTTCGTGCTCCCCGGTTGAATCGAGTACTTGGTATGGTGTGCCTCGTACAACAACTCCACCCGCAAATTGCCCACACTTGGGACGCACAGACGACCGTCCTTCCAAAGTAATCCGTCCTCCACGACGAATTGGGAATTTGACCCATCCAGAGCCTCTACCATGAACTGCTTCATATGAGCATCCATATCCAAAGCCTGCCGAATACGATCAGCCAGGTCATATTGGACTTCAGTCCAATTCATAACTGCTTCAGCACTTGATTGCCTGTCCACGCAAACAATCTCCAACGCCTCCAACTCCCGCACCAACCGCTCATCATGCACCGATAGCCAATTGGCTTGAGCTGGGGCTCGGCGACTCAACGCGTCCGCAACCGCATTCCCTTTACCAGGCACGTAGTGGATCTTGAATGTATAGTCTCCAAGGAACTCCATCCATCTACGCTGCCGCATATTCAGATCCTTCTGATCAATAAGATACTTCAGGCTCTTGTGATCGGTGTAGATATCAATCTTCACCCCGTACAAATAGTGTCTCCACAACTTCAAGGCAAAAATCACGGCCGCTAACTCCAAGTCATGGACCAGATAATTCCTCTCGTGCACCTTCAGCTGTCTCGAGCCATAAGCTATTACACTTCCGTGTTGCAGTAGCACGCAACCCAAACCGCTGCCTGAAGCATCGCTATAAATCTCATAGCCTTCGGTCCCACATGGCGAATTCAGCACAGGCGCCATGGTCAACCGACACTTCTACTCCTCAAAAGCTCGCGCGCACTCCGGCGTCCAAACTAACTTATGCTCCTTCCTCGTCAAAGTAGTGAGAGGTAACGCTATCCGCGAGAAGTTCTCTACGAAGCGCCTATAATAGCCGGCAAGCCCCAAAAAGCTTCAGACTTCCGCTACCGTAGCAAGCTCAGGCCACTCCCGTATCGCAACAATCTTCGCCGGATCCACGACAATACCCTCTCCACTCACTATATGCCCAAGGAACGCCACTGAGGATAGCCAAAACTCGCACTTCGAGAACTTGGCATACAACTTATTTCTCCTTAGCATCTCCAACACCAAATGAAGATGCTTGAAGTGATCTTCCTCACTTTGCGAGTACACCAAAATATCGTCGATGAAGACGATCACGAAATGGTCCAAGTACTCCCTGAAAGTCCTGTTCATCAAATCCATGAACACTAACGGCGCATTAGTCAGCCCAAACGGCATGACCGTAAACTCATAATGCCCGTATCTTGTACTAAACGCTGTCTTTGGGATATCACTTTACCTTATTCGCAGTTGATAGTACCTAGCCTTGAGATCCAACTTCGAGTACACCGTCGACCCTACCAACTGATCAAAAAGATCATCGATCCGGGGGATCGGGTACTTGTTCTTCTCCATCAACTTGTTGAGCTCCCGATAATCAATACATAGCCTCAAGCTTCCGTCCTTCTTCTTAACAAAGAGGACCGGTGCGCTCCAAGGCGAAGAACTCGGGCGCACATACCCTTGCTCCAACAACTCTTGCAGTTGAACTTTCAGCTCCGCCATTTCCTTAGGCGCTATCCGATACGGAGATCGTGACACAGGCTTTGCACCTGGCACTAGCTCGATCGTAAAATCTATCTCCCGTTGAGGCGGGGCTCCAGGAAGATCTGCGGGGAACACATCAGGGTATTCCGATACCACTGAAATACAATCCAATGCGGGCTTCGGCTTTGCAACCTCCACTAGTGTAAAGAACAGTTCTGCACCGGCACGAACCGCCTTCACCACCTGAAGAGCAGACATCAACGTCTTGCTCGACCCCTTTAAGCCCGTAAAAGTCGTTTCACGACTTGCTCCCAGCTTGACTTCCTTGCTACCGCAATCTATATGGGCCTGCTGCTTCAAGAGCCAGTCCATGCCAAATATGACGTCGAACTCCACCAACGGAAGTAAAGAAGCCTGCAGGTCGAATTCCTGATTCTCAATACGAATCTTAACATCGCAGATCCTATCCGCTCGCATCGAACACCCATTGGGCAACAACACATCCAACTTATCCTTCGCCATCGAAGAAGGGACTCCGATGCGTGATATGAATCCTTCGGACAAGAAGGAGTGTGAAGCTCCCATATCGAAGAGTGCTCGTGCCGGATTTTCACAAATCAATACAAATCCTAAACAAGCAGTGGTAAGGTAACATGTGCATAACAAGTATTTAAAGAAATTGACTTGCTATAAATTAAACCGTACCTGTCACCACATCAGCCTGTTTGATGGCCTCCTGTTGGCCAAGATTATAAACCCTTGGTTGGGCCGGAGCATAGTGGGACGCGGTCGACTCCACCGCCTTTCCCTTCTCTTCATAAGTAGCTCCCGGCCTTCTCTCGGACCTAGGACATCCGCTCCAACAGTCACGGGCAAAGTGCGCCGTCTTTCCACAAGTAAAACACGCACCCGGGGTCCGACCCGTAGTCGCCCCAGAAGCACCAGAAGGAGCTGGACCCGAAGTCCTATGCTTCTTGAAAGACCTCCGATAGACGGACTTTGAAGTAGTCGGCACTTTGAATTCAGACTTCTTGTCACCCAAGCTTTTCTTTGCTTGTACAATCTTCATGTCCTTCTCCAAGGACCGGGCAGTATTGACCAAGGTTAAGAAACCCTGCGTCATCGGCCCCGAAAGTAGTAATCTCAACTCATCTCTCAAGCCTTCATAAAAGCGATTAGTCCTGCGCTCCTCATCTACGATGGTGGAGCTAGCATATCGACTCAAACGAGTGAACTCATGGAGATATTCATCCACGCTCTTCTCACCCTGAACCAACTTCAGAAATTCGTTCTCTAACGCTATCCTCTGCGTCGAAGGAAGGTATCTAGCCAAGAACAATCTCGAGAACTCCTCCATCGAGACATCACCAAGTTGCCTACCTCTCAACAAGTGCAGCTCCAATCCTTCCCACCATAATCTCGCTTCACCGTCCAGAAGGGACGTAGCGATGGTGGTCATTTGCCACTCCTCTGTCTCCGTTGCTGTCATGACTCTCTTAACCCTGGAGAGCCAGTCTTCAGCCTGAGATGGGGTTCCCAACCCCGAGAATAACGGAGGGTTAAAGCTCATTACATGCTTAAGCTGCCTCTCGGTTGCCATCCTTGGCACCACCGGTTCCACAACCACTTGCTCCACTCTCCTCGGCTCAGCCTCTTGAAGAGGTTCCTGCTCCATCGCAGGAGCGGGCTGCTGCGTTTGCCTTGCAGGCTGCGCATTTATCACGATCAACACCGCTTCAGCCACCAATCGTATGTTCTCAGCCGATAGAGGTGTTGCGGGAGCAACATCCGGTGCACTACTAGCCTCAGAAACTCGGCGTTCTGACGGCCCAACACGTCCTACACAGAGCATTCTAGCGGAAGCAGATTTATAAGTTGTAACAAAGAACCCAGCATTAAAGCACGAATGTCCACTAATACCAAAATAGGAATGTACATACACAAGTACAGGCCTTAAGGCCTTACAAAAATTGTTCACTTCATATTATATGTTTTACAAACCTCGGCACGCAGGCCAGTCATACATGAATAAAAACAGTAAACACTTCCAAATAGGCCTTCGAGGGTCGGCTTCGCACTTGGGATTTAGCCCGCTATTGCGCTTGGTCCAGCAGCACCTGCAAGCAACAAACCACCGCACGGTGGAAAAACAAGGCAACGGTCAGCAATGCTGACCAAATTATAACGATCCCGCCCCCAACTCGAGGCGGCGATGCTCCTTCCCTGCATTACATTAGCATAAGAAAGCAATATATATATAACCATTTCATCACAGACGTTGGCTCGCACGACCACACGCCCCGTGCTCTCAGGGCACATTCTCGGTGAACCAGTCGATGTCACGTCAATTAAAGCCATAGAAATTCCGGACTCACCACCGCCACTTTGACGGCCAAACCTATGAGCATTTTGTCTTCTTGGCCTGGGTCATGACAATTTAAGCCATTGACCGCCGAAGACCCTAATCTATGCCAACGACAAGTGCCACGTACCCTTAGGTCTCTTTAACCGAATGACATAGAATGGGTACGGTTCCATCTAACCCGTGCTCACATCGCAACGACAATTTAATCCATATGCGCGGGTCAAACTTCCCCCGAGTCCCATTTCCATCACAATTCACATAACACGGTTATGTTCAAGTTGGCTCTCAGGCCACCAAGTTGGCAAGATCACGTATCTGCCCAGTTTTCGGGGTGCACCTTTGGGTTAATCCCCAAGGCTCCCTGTTGCAATCTACCGTGTAGAAAACCCGAAAAACAACCAATAACACGGAGTCTTGTCCGGCATTATGCAATGCAACATCACCGATCCAGACCAACATGTCCGGATAGGCTTCACACATCATGTCTATGTCCGTTCTCGCTTACGGACTCTAAACAACGGGGACTTCACATATCTACCCGAAGGAACGCCTCCAACTCTCCGCAAATTCGCGACAGCGGGATTCCTATGCAAAGAAGGTGAGCTACACATGCTCAAGAAGAGAATCGTTACCCTAGCGTTCTTCTTTAGTGCCATGTAAAAGTAAGCGGATGAAAAGCACTGCACTAGCTTTGCCTCCGTGGATCCGGAGTCGGCTCGCGATTTGGAGCTTCGAAGCTCCTCCAATGGCCGGATCTAGCTCCTTCTTCCTCCCTTGGCTCTCCTCTCTCTCTAAGCTTTTAGAAAGATAACAACTTATGAAAAGTGAGGGTTTCCAAGTCCAATCCCGGGTATATCCCTTCAGGAACAACCCCCAACTGTTGGATCATCAATTAAAGAAATGAACGGCTTTGATTCGGGACTGAAATGCCCAATCTGGACTGCACACGGCCTGGCACACGCCCGTGTCCAGGGTCGTGTGCCTCATTCGCCGTCAAAATCGGCTTACCTGGAACAACACACGGGCATCGAACATGCTCGTGTTTGATCTGACACGCCCGTGTTCTACCTGACACGGCCGTGTGGCCGGCCATGTACCCCCATCATTTTTCCCCGAAAATAACCCGAGCACTGCACGGGTACTAGGACACGCCCGTGTCCTTGCCCGTGTCACCTCAACCCGCCTGGGCTCCAGGCCGTGTACACGGTCTCGACAATCGACACTTCGTCGAGTGAAGATCGTCGACCTGATGACACAGCCTTGGACACGCCCGTGTCCTAGGCCGTGTGCCTTGTCTCGACACATCGTCGAGCACAGTGTCGACTCCCCGGGATGAGTGTCGACACGGGTTGACACGCCCTGCGACACGCCCGTGTCGCAGGCCGTGTGCCATGTCTCGACACCTCGTCGAACGCAGAGTGTCGACTTCGCGGGCTAAGTGTCGACACGGGTCGACACGCCCTGCGACACGCCCGTGTCGCAGGCCGTGTGCCCAGTCTCGACACAATGTCGAGCCCAAAATGATGACTTCCCGGCTGAGTGTCGACACAAGCTTGACACGCCCTGGGACAGGCCCGTGTCCCAGGCCGTGTGCCTACAGCCAGAACCCAAAACTGGCCCAAAACGTCCCCCGTCGCTCATTTGAGTTTCGGGGCGTTACATGTATTGACTCTTCAATTTTCAAGGATGATTTATTGAGAACCCTATATGACTTGCAAACTTGGGAATATCCTAGAATGATTCCCATTGTAGCTTTGGCTTCAAATTTCTAAGATAATCTTTGTTGTTATTATGTATATAACTGATACAACCAAAAATTCTAAAGTAGTCTATTTTAGGTTTCTTCCCTTTGAGTAATTCATAGGGAGTCTTGCCTTTAAGTTTGTGTATCAAATTTCTATTCAGGACATAATTTGCTGTGCTTACAACTTCTGCCCAGTAGGATAGAGGTATGTGAGCATCAGCAAGCAATGTGCCTGCAGTTTCAATGAGTGTTCTGCTTTTTCTTTCAACTACCCCATTTGTTGAGGAGTTCTGGGAGCAGAGAAACAGTGCCTGATACCTTCGTTCTCACAGAATTCTTACATAGGAAGAGATTCAAACTCAGTGCCATAATCA
The DNA here is from genome assembly GCA_039583875.1 of Platanthera guangdongensis. NCBI lineage: Eukaryota > Viridiplantae > Streptophyta > Magnoliopsida > Asparagales > Orchidaceae > Platanthera > Platanthera guangdongensis. Next base: position 141,101,548 of record CM077153.1, read on the forward strand.
CTTCTGATCAATGCAACTGGAGTAGAGTACTCAATCTTTATGCATTTTAGAAAGTCTGTAAGAACTTTGAAATTATCATACTTGTTTCTCAAGAAGAAAACCCAAGAGAACCTAGAGAAGTCATCTACAATAACTAAAGTATAGGACTTCCCTCCCATGCTTTGTACATTAATTGGTCCAAAAAGGTCCAAATGAAGCAGATACAAAATCTTAGGTGAATCACTCTTATTAACTGATTTAAAACTATTTTTAGTTTGCTTGCCTTCTTGACAAGTCTTGCAAAGGCTTTCCTTCTTGTAGGGGCAAGAGGGTAATCCTCTAACAAGTTTGTCCCTAGATAACCTAACAATGTTTCTTAGATTTACATGCCCTAGCCTTTTATGCCACAAATTATTATTATTGCTAACCTGATTAAATAAAAGATTTCTGAACAAGCAGAATTAAAATCAACTAAATAGATATTGCCTAACCTAATACCTGATAACACAGTAATGCTGTTTAGAGAAATATTGTATTTAGATTCAGTAAAACATACCTCATAACCTGCATCACATAGCTATCCTATGGATATCAAGTTATGTTTCAGCCCACTTACATATGCCACTTTCCTGAAAGTGACAGCTCCAAGTGTAAATTCTCCATAGCCTTCTGTCTGACCAAAGCTTGAGTCTCCAAATATAACATTTGGACCTAGCTTTGCCTTATAGTTACTTAGATTGGCCTTGTTTCTTGTCATGTGCTTGGAACACCCACTATCCAATACCACTTATCTTGTATGGTAGGATAGGTCTTTATCTGCAAAGAAAACTTATACATTTTGGACCCAGGTAACCTTGGGTCCTGGCTTCTTTTCATACTTAAAACTTGAAATATAAGAGTATACAGGTTGACTTTTATAACCTAAGTGATGAAATCTCCTAGGTGGGATTATCCAGTTAGTTAAGGGATTGAAAGGTTTAGGGTTAGAATTCTTATTGAAATTTCTGTTGAAATTATAGTTTTGATAGAACTATTTTGGGTTCGACGATTTTAGTTCAGATCGTCGATCTGCGTTCGACGACCAACATTGATATCGTCGATCTTGGTTCTCAGAATAATAGTGTCTATTATCTAGGTTCCACGATCGTCGATCTTTGTTCGACGATACATAATGATATCGTCGATCCCCGTTTGCAGAGTGTTTAGGCTCAAGCTCTGGGTTCTAAGATCGTTGATCGTTGTTCGACGCATAATGCTGAGATCGTCGATCTTGATTCGACGATTTTTGTTCAGACTTAGTTTTTTTTGTTTTTCTTTATTTATCTCAACTTGTTTTAAAACTTTGTTAACTGTTTTAATTTGTTCTGTATTCTTCTCACCCTTATCTGAAATAAACTTTATAGGTTGTGAAAGGTGGTTTTTCTTAATAATTGGTGGTTCACTGGATGATGCACCTAATCCTAACTTACTTCTATTAAGCCTAGCATTAAGTGTGCTGGTAATTTCTACTAGCTGTTTGCTTCTTCCATTCAGTGATTTCTCTAGCTATTTTGCTTTACTTAATTCAACTTTCAGAAAAGTGATTTGTTCACTGTTGAAGTTTGTGACCGGGCGGTCTGGCGGTCTGTCTTGGCGGGTTGAAGACCGCGCGGTCTGGCGGGTTCCCTTCAGTGGTTTGGTTGTTGTGCTGTTGCTGTCTGGAGTCCGAGCGGTCTAGCGGTCTCCCATGGTGATCTCTCTCTGGTGGTAGCCGAGCGGTTAGCCCTTCTGTCTAACCGCGCGGCTTGTGCGAATTGTTCTGTATAAGTCCGCTTAGTCCTGTAAATTTTTAGTCCCACATCTCTTATTTGTATTCTCTCATCTCTCCTCCATTCTATATAAGGGAGGCCATACCTTTGTAATAGACACACTTTTCAGATAATAAAGTTTCTGTTAAACCTCTTCCGGTTTGTTTTTTGTTCGTTTCTAACATGGTATCAGAGCAAACGGTCTTTTCCTCCTGATTCTTTCTTTCGTACTGTTCGCGCAGTTTCTTTTTCTTCGCGCGGTCTCTTGCCACTGCCCTTTGTGTGCGCGTTTTCGCGCGGCCTTCTCCTTCTCCTTCTTCTTCTGTTCGCGCGAGCTATCTTCTAGCCGCTCGACTTCTTTCCCTCAGCTTGGTTCTACGACTTGGTCGTGGCTTTTTTGGTCGCTGGTGTCTTTCATCATGACCGCTGCAGATCTCCTTCTCCTCCTGCTGTGATTTTTCCCTGTTCGCGCGGCTTGTTTCCTACCGCACGACTTGTTTTCTAACCGTGCGGCTTCCTGTTGTTTTCTTCGATGGTTCTTTCTGATGTTTCTACTGCCACCACTCCTACCACCACTCCTGTCGCCAATTCGACTCTGCCTCTTCCCACTACTCCTTCCGGGAACCTTGGGACCGTTTGCAAGCTTGTTGGCTCCAACTACCCGGATTGGAGCGTCTCCTTCACCTTCCTCCATCGCTCGCAACGCAAACACCACCATCTCGTTGATGACCCTCCTCCCACCACTTCACCTCTCTTTGATGACTGGGATGCGAGTGACACACTTGTGCGTACTTGGCTTGCTAATGGCCTATCTGATGAGTGTCTTCCCGTCATCCTTCATGATGAGACGGTCAAGGCTGCTTGGCTTCATCTTGCCGCTCTGTACTCCAAGGGGGCTCAGACGTCACACATCTATATGTTGTATGCAGACCTCTTTGCCCATCCTACCTTGTCCCCTACTGCTGCCTACCAACAGGTTCAGGCTCTTGGGGCTGAGATTCTTCAGAATCGCCCCTTTTCTGCTGATTTGGCTCAACAACACAAGCACTTCCAGGAGCTTTTGGTTGTGTGTTATCTGCTCCGGCTTCCTGATACTTATGATATGATCCGCCAGCAAATTCTTGGTGAGACGGAATCTCCTAACTTGGATGCCACCGTTGGCCGCATCGCCGCTGTCACCACTCTCCTTCAGCACCCGATTCTGCCTGCTCCTCCTCCACCGGCCAACTATGCTCATCAAACTCAGCGGAGTGGCTCTGGTAGCCGCAGTCACCAGTTTGGCGGACGCGCTGTTTCCCTCTACCTCTGCTCTCACTGTGACCTCACCGGCCATACTTTTGACCGCTGCTGGACGAAGAATCCCCATCTTCGCCCCTCGGGTGACTCTTCCGCCTCCTCTTCCAAGCCATCTGCCTCCGTGGTCACATCATCAGGTAGTGCCCACGTGGTAACTCAAGGTAAATGACATGTCGACTCTGGCGCAACTAATCACATGATGTGCAATCCTCACTGCTTCACTCTCCTCGAACAACATGATCGGGTGCCCCCGGTTCTTCTGACAGACGGTTCTCCCTCCCCGGTTCATGGGTCGGGAGTGGTCCATGTTACTCCGTCTCTTCACCTAGCGGACACTCTCTATGTGCCCAAATTTCTGTGCAATTTGTTATCAGTTACCTCTTTATGCAAGCAGCTTCAGTGCTCTGTAACGTTTACTCCGACTTCTTGTTCTTTTCAGGATCCGAGATCCCAACGGACGATTGCTACTGGGACTGAGAGCGGCGGCCTCTACTTCCTCGACAACGTTTCTGCCTTGTCCGCCTTCTCCTCCTCTTGTACAGATCTTCTCCAGTGGCATCTCCGCCTCGGTCATCCTCCTCCACGGCTTCTACATCAACTTCTGCCCCACCTGCCTCCTTCCAGTTCTCCTCTCAACTGCGACGCTTGTCAGCTTAGCAAGCATCACCGTTCCTCCTTCCCGCCCAAGCAAGGTCGGGGCTCTACCCGTCTGTTTGATCTCATCCACTCCGATGTCTGGGGACCTGCTCCTACCCTCACCATTGGTCGGGGTAGTTCTTATTTTGTTACTTTTATTGATGACTTTTCTAGATGTACTTGGGTGTATCTCTTACGAGATCGCTCTGAACTTTTGGATGTATGAGTTTCTTTTTATCAACTAATCAAAACTCAGTTTGACGTTTGTATTAAAACCTTTCGCTCAGACAATACTACAGAATATTTGAATCATGCTTTTATCTCTTTTTGTGTGCAACATGACATTACTCATCAGACTAGCTGTGTTTATACTTCCCAGCAAAATGGGGTGGCGGAACGCAAAAACCGTCATCTCCTCGATATCGCTCGCACCTTGATGACCCAGATGCATGTTCCTCGCTCCTATTGGGGCTATGCTGTTCTCCTTGCCTGCTACCTCATCAATCGGATCCCCTCCACGGTTCTCCACGGGAAAACCCCATTCTCCATTCTGTATCCGGATAAGGAGCCTTTTCCTCTCCCTCTCCGCATCTTTGGGTGCACTGCCTTTGTGTATGCCCCCTCCGCCACCCGTGATAAGCTCTCCCCTCGCTCCACCAAATGTGTCTTTCTGGGGTACTCCACCACTCAGAAAGGATATTATTGCTTTGATCCCGTTCTTCGTAAGCAATTCGTCTCTACTGACGTCACCTTCTTCGAGAATGCCTCCTACTTCTCGGATGCCTCCTCTCCTCCTCCCCCAGCTTCTGATTCTCCTGCTATTCCCTTCGTTCCCTCGTCTCCTACTTCGATCTCCACCCCTACACCATCTCCGTCCACTCCTCTCCCTCCACCTCTCTCCCTCTTCTCCACCACCGTCTCCCTCCTCTCCGCCGCCGCCGCTCTCTCCTCCCGGGCCAGCTCTCTCTGCCACGGATGCTCCGGATGCCGAGGGACCTGCTGACCTGGATCTTCCTGTAGCTCTTCGGAAAGGGGTGCAGATGTGTACCCAACACCCCCTTGCTGCTGTTGTTTCATATGATCGTCTCACCTCTTCTCGCAGGGCATTTGCTCTGGCTATCTCTGCCACTACCACACCCCGTTCCTACTAGGAGGCCCTTGTTATTCCTCATTGGAAGATGACCATGGATGAGGAAATGGCGACCCTAACTGAGCGGGGTACCTGGACTCTTGTTCATCCTCCCCTCGGTACTAATGTCGTTGGCTGTCGCTGGGTCTTTGTGGTCAAATTTGGCCCAGAAGGCGCTGCGGATCGTTATAAGGCTTGGCTTGTTGCCAAGGGATTTACTCAGACCTATGGGGTTGATTACTTTGACACCTTCTCTCGCATGGCTCGTCTCAGCACTATCCGGGTCCTTCTCTCTGTGGCGGTCAATCGAGATTGGCCGATTTCCCAGCTGGATGTCAAGAATGCCTTCTTTTATGGTGATCTTCAGGAGGCTGTCTACATGGAGCAACCTCCTGGGTATGTTGCTCAGGGGGAGACACGAGTATGCCGGCTGAAGAAGGCAATCTATGGCCTCAAGCAGAGCCCTCGAGCTTGGTTCGACAAGTTCAGCGGCATCGTGGCAGCCGTTGGTTTTGTGCGAAGCTCTGCCTATCACTCGCTATTTATTCGCAAAACCTCCTCGGGACTGTTGGTTCTTGCTGTGTACGTCGATGACATCCTTCTCACTGGCGATGACCAGGAAGGGGTAGCCTTGACAAAGCGGCATCTTCGTTAACATCTGGTCACGAAAGATATGGGCTCTCCGAAGTACTTTCTGGGGATCGAATTCTCTCGGAAGCCCAACTCCTTAGTCCTCTCCCAACATAAGTATTCCCTTGATCTTTTAAAAGAGGCAAGACTGAGTGGAGCTAAACCTGCCCGATGCCCCATGGAAACTGGAGAAGACAAAACCTGGACAGATGATTCGCCTCCTCTTTCAGATATTACGCGGTACCGGCGTCTGGTTGGTAAGCTCATATATCTCACCGTGACCAGGCCCGACATTTCCTATGCTGTGGGAAAAGTGAGTCAATTCATGCAAGCACCTAAGGAGTGCCATCTACAGTCCGCCTTGAGGATCTTCGAATATGTCAAAACAGCGCTTGGGAAAGGATTACTCTTTCAGAAGAATGGTCATCTGAGGGTTGAAGCATACTCAGATGCGAGTTACGCTGATGACAAAGAGGATCGCAAGTTAACCTCGGGTTTTTGCACCTTTGTTGGGGAAATCTGGTGAGCTGGAAGGGCAAGAAGCAGTCGGTTGTTTCTAGGTCTAGTGCTGAAGCAGAGTATCATAGTATGACATCGACCAATTGTGAGTTAAAGTGGCTACGAGCTCTCCTGCTGGATTTAGGAGAGGTGTACAACCATCCTCTACCTATGTTCTGTGATAACAAGGCTGTCATATACATCTCCAAGAACCCGGTCTTCCATGAAAGAACCAAGAACATTGAAGTCGACTGTCATTTCATTCGTGAGGAGATTCTGAAGGAACAAATTTGCACTCCCTTCGTCACTTCTTATAAAGAGTTGGCCTACATCTTCACCAAGCCAGTCTCCGCCTCGTTTCTTCATATTTGTGACAAGCTGGGCATGATCGATATATATGCTCCAGCTTGAGGGGGAGTGTTGAAGTTTGTGACCGGGCGGTCTAGCGGTCTGTTTTGGCGGGTTGAAGACCACGCGGTCTGGCGGCTTCCCTTCAGCGGTTTGGTTGCTGTGATGTTGCTGTCTGGAGTCCGAGCGGTCTAGCGGTCTCCCATGGTGATCTCTCTCTGGTGGTAGCCGAGCGGTTAGCCCTTCTGTCTAACCGCGCGGCTTGTGCGAATTGTTCTGTATAAGTCTGCTTAGTCCTGTAATTTTTTAGTCCCACGTCTCTTATTTGTATTCTCTCATCTCTCCTCCATTTTATATAAGGGAGGCCATACCTTTGTAATAGACACACTTTTCAGATAATAAAGTTTCTGTTAAACCACTTCCGGTTTGTTTTTTGTTCGTTTCTAACATTCACTATACATGTCAGAGTAGAGGACTCTGAGATCATCGATGGGAGATCCACGATCATCGAGCTGAGAATGGAATTCGTCGAGTTGAGAATTTGACTTGTCCTTCTGAAACAGCTTATGTGAACTGTGTCGACAGATGGTTCTGGGTGTCGACACAAGTCCTTCTGGTGTCGACTGATACTGTCGACTAATAATCTGTGAATTGTGTCGACAAAAATCCTTCTTATGTCGACTGAGCTAGTGTCGACTAATATTATCTGTGTCGACTGATAGTCTGTGTGTCGACACAAATCTTCTGGGTGTCGACACAGCCTTTCTGTGTGTCGACATGATTCTTCTGGGTGTCGACACAACCTATTCAAAGTGTCGACACAATTTTGCTACTGGTGTCATCACAGCTTATTCAAAGTGTCGACAAAATTTTGCTGAGTGTCGACTGATGTTGTCTGTGTCGACACAACTGCTTGAGTCTCTGACAAGCTATTGTAGGCTGATCCACGTGATGTTGACTCTTGGCCTTGACTAAACAAATAAACCTATGACCCTGACTATACATTTTTGGTCAGTCTAAGCGAACCTAATAGTGATCCTTACCCAAATCAGAACTAGGGTTCCAACACACTGCTTTATCACCAATGCCAAAGAGCCTAGACTAACCACACAGCACCACTCAGAGCTATAGTTGTTTATCATTTTTATGTAGGCCATCATTGTGGTGAATTCATTATTGTGAATTCATTATTGAGAGATTTGCTAAAATAGTTGTGAAAAAAAAATTAAGGAAGTAGAAAAAATGAATTAATGAAAATGTTTGAAAAGAAAACTGAAAAGAGAAAAGCTGGAATGAAAAATCGTGTTTATGAAAATTTGTATTAGGAGCAGGTGATGCATACACCCATGTTATCAAGTCTAAGTCTGGGGATGTGGTGCACCCGCTTGTATTGTTTGTGCATGGATAGTTTTTATAGTGCTAGCTCAGTTAGGTTAGGTGTGCCGAGCCATCGATTGTATCATTGTTTACCCTGCCGTAACCTAAGCCCCATATTTAACCTTAAAGTACCGCTAATTCGCGTGTTGAACCAAATCAGTGTCGTGGAGAGAGTGCGAACGGGTGAGCTTATGGTCACCAACATTGATGGATTTCTTTGCAGGTTGTCCCGAGCCTCGATCTTTAGTAATGCTCACCTTAGCGGTCAGTTTATTTTCTCCTTACGTGTGACCTGAGGATTTACTGCGATTCTAATTACAAGTAAAAATAATATGTATATACTGAAAGTCTTTTTTAAGGGTAGCTAAACACCTAGAGGGTGGGGGTGAATATGTTTGTTTTAAATTTTTGAATCTTTTCAACTTTGACCATGGTGTGTGTTTAAGTTAGTAGTTAGCTTTCAAGATCACAAAACAACACACAAGATTTATAATGTGTAACACCTCCATCCGTCACATGACATATAATAGAGGGTATGGCCGGGGCCATAGACCATATTCCACAAACAGACGTCGGGATTACAAGTTCATATCACAGACTACTCGCATCCTAACTCAGAGCATTCTAACGGAAGCTTTAGAGTTATTGGAACTCAAACTCATTTGAATGTCCACAATATATAAACCACCATTTATATATAAAGCACATGAATGTCAGATACAAATATACAAAGGTTAAGGCCTTAAGGCCTTACAGTTACACAAACATCAGCACGCAGCCTGACCACACATGAAAAGAAGTAAAAGTTCTTCATTCGTCCTTCAGGGGCCAACATAGCAGCAGTATGGGCATTAGCCCACTATTTCCCGCTCCCGCTCGACTCTCCAGTACCTGCAAAAGGATAATCCACCGTAATGGCGGCAAACAAGGCAACGGTCAGCGTGCAACTGACCAATTTATAACGACCCTACACATTTCCCGTGGCAGTGGTATTCCTTCCCCGCAGGTATAACATTTGCACAAGCACATATATCACAAAACGTGCACTCGCGCACAGTTCAATATATCACAAATGTTGGCCGCACGGCCCGAAGCTGCGTGCACTCAAGGCACATTATAGGTTTACCGGAAAACCAGGGTCCCACCACCATTCAAAGGTCCCAGACCCAACGGTAAACATTGAGCATTCCAAGTCTTTACGACATACAGCCTAAGACTCTCATTATGCGATACTAGCAAACACTAATAAATTAGGCATTTTGGTTAGACATCCATAATGCAGATACAGTTCAGCATTTGCCCGTTGCTCAAATCGTCAGATCTAAGGCTAGTCTGACGCGGGTCAGCTTCCCCTTGTCCGTTTGGCTCACTGGCCTTTCAGAGCTCGCAACTCACAACGTAGCCTCACAGTCTCCCAGAGACAGGATTTCACAATCACCGGTTAGCTGCGGGCTATTGCCAGCGACAACCACTATCGCCTAGTGTTAGCGACAGAACACACTTTCTGTACCCAGCCCCAACCATAACTGGACCAACTATCTAGAAAACCCTGCAGCCACCAGAAACACTGGACTTACAAATGCTCACCAAGATCTATCACCATTGGCGATACTCACTGTCGCCTGATGACATCCCACAGTCATCCAAACTGTGGTATTTCATGTGTATTTTCCTGGAGTGCAGCTTCAGTACTTCCTACTACTTCCAGTTCACATGTACAACCCCGCAGACCCCGTACATTACTTGTTTATACTCTGAGTCTTCTCCGATTTGCAAACTAAAACATCATTAATCTAGACCAACCTGTCCGGCTTAACATAACATGCCTATTCCGTACTACACATTTTCGGATCTATATGCAAGACTTACTGGGGATTATAGGATTCAACCCAAAGGAAATCCCTCTACTCTCCACCTTTTGGTAGGGGATTCCATGCGTATGCCAAAATAAGGACTTCACATGTCCAAGAAGGAAGATCGTTACCCTTGTCGTTCTCTTCAGAGCCATGACAAAGCTTTTCTACGCGGATGGAAATGAGCGCCTCACTTTCCCATTCACGGATCTAGCCTCAGATCTTGCTTCCGATGATAGAATCTCCTTTAGAACCTTCACAAAGTGCAGCCCCAACCCTTAGCTCCAGCCTTTAGTTCTATTCTCAAGAACTTGGATGAAATGAAGAGAGAGAGAGAGTGAGAAGGAAATAATGATCTCCTCATCCCCACCCCTCTGAATTTGTGGCTTCGGGTAAACCCCAACCACACGATCAATCTATCAACATGAAGCCTTGACCTGGATATAAGTTGAAAGTCAACCTGACCGCTTTGACCAGCCAGCCAGCGCCGCTATTACTCTCGAAATCCTTTCGACATTTGTCGAAAGGAAACATCACGACATTCGCCGACCTTCCCGAAATTCATTCGATGTTCGTCGAAAGGATAACATAACCACATTCGTCGTACGTTGTTCGACGTTCGTCGAATGCTGGTGGACGTTCGTCGAACGCTGGTGGACGTTCGTCGAATGTTGGTTCGATATGCATCGAATGCTGGTTCGACATGCGTCGAACGCTGGTTTGACATTCGTCGAACGCTGGTTCGACGTTCGTCGAACTCCGGTCCGACTTTTGAGCCTGTTATTTCCTACTCTTTTTTGGGGTGTTACAATCCGCGCCTCCTTACAGAAAGTTCGTCCTGAAATTTGCATAGAAATACATCAACAAATATGTTACAAATATTCTCGTTTTGAAAAACAATTGTTACAACATTTTATACAAACAACTCGGGAAATTCAGCACGCATGGTTTGCTCCCGCTCCCATGTTAGCTCCTCACGGGCACAGTTGTCCCACCGGACCTTGACCATCCCGATTGTCTTGTTCCGCAGCTGTTAAATTGCTATATCCTTGATCCGAATGGGCCTAACCTTTGTGGTTAGCCCAAAATCGATTGGTACTCGATCATTTGCAATCACCTGAGCTAGCTCTTTTACGGCTTTTCGAAGCACTCATATGTGGAACACATCATGCAAGACACTCAGTTCTGCCAAAAGAGATAGCCGATAGGCAGTTTCTTCAACTCGCTCGATTACTTCAAACGGACTAAGATACCTCAGACTTAAATTTTTTCAAGCGCCAAATCCTGGACATGCCCTTGAATGGTTTGATTTTCAATTATACCCACTCGCCAGCTGCTAACTCTATGTTTTGGTGCTTAGCATTGTAGTACTTTGCCTGCCTATCTTGGGCTATCAGTAGCCTCCCCCGGATAGAGCGTATCGTTGAATTAGCCTCTTTAACTTCCTTACGCTTATACAACTTTGACTCGCCTGTTTCCGCCCAAGCTAACGGTGTACCACATTTCCTACCATACAAAGCTTCAAAAGGCGCGATATTTATGCTAGCTTGATAGCTATTATTGTAGGAAAACTCTACCATATCGAGATGGTCTTCCCACCTCTTCCCAAAATCCAAGATGCACATTCAGAGCATGTCGTCCATCATTCTGTTGGCCCTCTCAGTACCCTTGAAAGGCCGTACTGAACGTTAATTTTGTCCCCAACAATTGATGGATTAGCCTCCAATCATTCGAAGTGAAGCACCCGTTTCGATCACTTATGATGCTACGAGGCACACTGTGCAATCGTACTATTTTCTCGACGTAAAGCTTATCCAAGACTTCCACTGGATCGACCCTCTTGTTCGGAATGAAGTGAGCCACTTTAGTCAACTGGTCTACGTTCACCCAAACAAGATCGTTCCCGCGTTGAGATCTCGGCAAACCGTGCACGAAATCCATCGAAATGTCATCAAATTTCCATTCCGAAATACGTAGAGACTTTAAGAAACCTCCGAGCTTCTAAAAATTTGCTTTCACTAAGGCGCAAGTCTGACATTTAGCCACGTAATGTGCTATGTCTTTCTTCATACCCGGCCAGCAGAACAGCTTTTTCATGTCCATGTACATCTTTGTGCTCCCTGAGTGAATTTAATACTTCGTGAAGTGAGCCTCATTCATCATTTCTTCTCTTGGCTTACCCATATTCGAGATGCACAAATGACCGTCTTTCCGCAAAAGGCCGTCATCCTAGGAGAATTGGGCATTTGACCCATCCACTGCATAACGTTGTAGACTTTCAATAAGTTCCGTTGATTGCTGAACCCTATCCGAAAGGTCATATTCTACCTCCGTCCAGTTCAGGCACACATTTGCAGTGGAATTTTTGTCAACACAAGAAATCCCTAAAGCTTCCAGCTCCTAGATCAGACGCTCATCATGCATCTGCAACCAATTTGCCCTTGCCAGAGTCCCACAACTCAAGGCGTCTGCGGCGACGTTTCCCTTCTCAGTAGTGTAATGAATTTGGAAATGTAGTTCCCGAGGAATTCCATCCACCTATGTTGTCGCATGTTGAGATCCTTCTGATCCAAAAGATACTTTAGGCTCTTATGGTCCGTGAATATATCCACTTTCACGCCATATAAATAATGACGCCATAGTTTAAGTGCAAATATCACCACCGCCAACTCCAAGTCAAGGACGAGATAGTTCCACTCATGCACTTTCAACTGGCGTGAGCCATAAGCGATCACCTTTCCAAACTGAAGAAGAACGTAGCTCAAGCCGCTCCCTGATGCATCACTATTGATTTCAAAGCCGTCTAAACCACATGACGACGTCAAGATTGGCGCCGTGGTCAAGCGAATCTTCAGCTCTTCAAAAGTTTGCGCGTATTCCGGCATCCAGGCAAACTGCTGATCCTTCCTTGTTAGTGTGGTAAGAGGCAAGGCGATCCATGAGAAGTTTTCTACGAAACGTCTGTAGTTGCCCTCCAGTCCTAGGAATCTCCTGACTTCGGCTATGAAAGACAACACCGGCCACTCCCGTATTGCTACTATCTTTGACGAATCCACTGCAATGCCTTCTCCACTCACCACATGGCCAAGAAAAGCAAATGACGACAGCCAGAACTCACACTTTGAGAACTTGGCATAGAGCTTATTCCTTCTCATGGTATGCAACACCATCCGTAAATGGTTCGCATGATCTTCTTCAGACTGTGAGTATACTAGAATATCTTCAATAAAGTCAATTACAAATAGGTCCAAGTACTCTCGAAATATTCGGTGCATTAGGTCCATGAACACCGATGGCGCATTTGTTAGCCCAAACAACATTACTGTGAACTTATAATGACCATAGTGTGTTCCAAACGCTGTCTTGAAAATGTCACATTACCGAATCCTCAACTGGTAATAACCAGACTTTAAGTACAGCTTAGAATAGACAGTTGATCCCACTAGCTGATCGAACAAGTCATCAATTCGTGGTATCAGATACTTGTTCTTCTCCGTCAGCTTATTCAATTCTCGATAGTCGATGCACAAATGCAGACTACCATCCTTCTTTTTCACAAAGAGAACAAGTGCGCTCCAAGGTGACATACTTGGGCATATATATATGTATTCCAGCAACTCTTGTAGTAGAACTTTCAGTTCCGCCATTTCCTTTGGCGCTACATGATATGGCGAGCAGGCCACAGGTTTTGTACCTGCCACCAACTCAATAGAGAAGTCAATCTCCATCTGGAGCGGTAACCCTGGAAGATCATTAGGAAACACATCCGCATATTGCAAACAATCGGAACATCACTCACACTTGATATTGGCTCAATAGCCTTTATAGGCGTGAAGAATAACTCCGCGCACTTCCTAACATCTTTGATGACTTGAACAACGGACATCAACAGTTTGCTCGATCCTCGCATACCAGCAAGTTTCGTCTCTAGCACGGTATTCTGTCCCAATGTGATCTCCTTCGAATTGCAATCGATAAAGGCACGCTGCTTCGAGAGTTAGTCCATACCAAAGATTACATCAAATTCCGCTAACGACAACACTGATGCTTCCAATCCGAAATCCCGACTTCCTATCCATACTTCGACATAACAAGTCCTATCCGCACGCATCACACATCCGTTTGATAATAACACCTTCACACTATCTGCTGTCATATGAATAGGCACTTCGATCCGTGACACGAAGTCCACAGATAGAAACGAATGCGAAGCACCCGTATCAAACAGTGCTCTCGCCGGACAGTCCCGAATAGGGACAAAGCCTAATACAAACACATCATGCATAAGCTACACACAAGGTAGGAAGTATAAAAAGCAGTAAAATAATATCTTAACTCGTACCTGCGACGACGTCACTTTGCTTTATGACCTCATGTTGGCCAAGATTGTACACCCTTGGCTGAGCTGGAGCATAGTGGGATGCAGGGGACTCCACCGCCTTTCCCTTTTCTGCATACATTGCTCCTACCTTTTTCTCACCCTTTGGAGGACCACTCCAACACTCGCGGGCAAAGTGTCCTGGTTTGCCACAGGTATAACAGGTACGCTGGCCTTGCCCAGAAGTTGCTACAAAAGTAATAGTAGAGGGAGCCTGTCCAGAAGACTTGGATCTCTTACCCCATTTCCTTCGGTAGTTCGATCTTCCCAAGTGTGACACTTTGAACTCCGGCTTTGGCACAACCAAGTCCCTTTTTCCCTATACCTGTTTCATATCTTTCTCCAACGCACGATCCGTATCAACCAATGCTTGAAACCCTTGGTTCAGCGAACTCGAGAGCAGGAATCTCAACTCATCCCGCAGCCCTTCGTAGAACTGATTGGTTTTACACTCGTTGTCCGTAAAGATAGACCGCGCACAACGTCACAACCTTGTAAACTCATGTAAATAGGTATCAACACTACTTTCTCCCGGAGTTAGACGCTGGAATTCATTTTCCATTGCTTTGCGCTGTGCCGATGACAAGTGCTTTGCCAAGAACAGTCTCGAAATCTCCTCTATCGAGACTTCTGTTAGTTCTCTGCCCGCTAAGTGGTGCAGCTCCATTTCGTCCCACCATAGCCGAGCCTCTCCTTCCAAAAGGAAAGTGGCCAAGGTGACTTTCTGTTCCTCCTTAGTTCTTATTGCCATCAAAATCAGCTTAACTCACGCAAGCCAATCCTCTTCCTGCATTGGGGATCCTTCCCCCCTAACGTAGGAGGATTGAAGCTCATAAACTGCTTCAGTTGCCGTTCCGCTGCCCGTGGGTCGACAATAGCCTCACCAGGTACTGGCCTCAAACCAACCTCTACTGGCACTACTGCAGGCTGTGTCTGCCCTGTAGGCTGTGCCAGTATCATTGCAAACAACGCCTCAGCAACTAAGCGTACTGTCTCCGCAGACGGAGGTGTAGGCACCTCAGCTGGTGCCGTATTCTCATCAGAACGATGGGGCTCAGACTGCCCCGCACCACTTCGAGTCACCTATACGTATAAAAGACACACTTTAGCGACTTTGCAAAAGCAACAACTACTTTGTAGGAACACATAGTGTCCTAAAACAGGTGTATTTGCATTCCTTAGTGGACATTCTTGAGTTTATTTATGTTAGAACGGGTTGCACTTACACGTGCTTGCCACCCCACAATAGAATTCGACCACGAATTCGTAGGAGGAAGTTCAAGACAAGCTGATACCAAATTATAATACCTCCATCTGTCACATGAAATATAATAGAGGGTCCGGCCGGGGCCCCACACCATATTCCACTAACAGGCGGCTAGATTACAAGTTCATTTCACAGACTACTCGCATCCTAACTCAGACCATTCTAATGGAAGCTTTAGGGTTACTGGAACTCAAACTCATTTGAATGTCCAAAATATATAAACCATCATTTATATATAAAGCCTGGGAATGTCAGATATAAATATACAAAGGTTGTGGCCTTAAGGCCTTACAATTACAAACATCGACACGCATACCAGCCACGCATGAAAAGAAGTAAAAGTTCTTCATTTGGCCTTCAAGGGCCAGCATAGCCGCAGTATGGGCTTTAGCCTACTATTTCCCGCTATCGCTCGGCTCTCCAGTACCTACACACGGATAGTCCACCACAATGGTGACAAATAAGGTAACGGTCAGCATGTAGTTGACCAATTTATAACGACCCTACCCGTTTCCCGGGGTAGTGATATTCCTTCCCTGTAGGCATATCATTTGCACAAGCAGATATATCACAAAACGTGCACTCACGAACAATTCAATATATCACAAATGTCGGTCGCATGACCCGACGCTCTGTGCACTCAGGGCACATTATCATTGTACCGGAAAACCAGGGTCCTACCACCGTTCAAAGGTCCTAGACCCAACGACAAACATTGAGCATTCCCAGTCTTTATGGCATACAACCTAAGATTCTCATTATGCGATACTAACGAACACCAATAACTTAGGAATTTAGGTTAGACATCCATAATGCAGATACAGTTCAGCCTTTGCCCGTTGCTCAAATCGTCAGATCTAAGGCTACTCTGACGCAGGCCAACTTCCCCTTTTCGGTTCGGCTCACTGGCCTTTAGGAGCTCGCAGCTCACAACGTAGACTCACAGTATCCCAGAGACAGGCTTTCACAATCACAGGTTAGCTGGGAGCTATTTCCAGCGACAACCATTATCGCATGACGTTAGCGACAGAACACACTTTCTGTACCCAGCCCCAACCATAACTGTACCAACTATCTAGAAAACGCTGCAACCACCAGAAACACTGGACTTACAAATAGCTCACCAAGAGCTATCGCCATTGGCGATACTCACTGTTGCCCGACGACATCCAACAGTTATCCAAACTGTGGTATTTCATGGTTATTTTCCTGGAGTGCAGCTCTAGTACTTCCTGCTACTTCCAGTTCACAAGTACAACCCCACAGACCCCGTACATTACTCGTTTATGCTCAGAGTCTTCTCCGGTTCGCAAACTAAAACATCACCAATCCAGACAAACTTGTCCAGATGGGCTTCATACATCATGCATATTCCGTACTACACATTTATGGATCTATATGTAAGACTTACTGGGGATTACAGAATCAACCCAAAGGAAATCCCTCGACTCTAAACCTTTTGGTGGGGAATTCCATGTGTATCCCAAAATAAGGACTTCACATGTCCAAGAAGGAAGATCGTTACCCTTTTCATTCTCTTCGGAGCCATGACAAAGCTTTTCTACGCGGATGGAAATGAGCGCCTCACTTTCCCCTTCGCGGATCTAGCCTCAGATCCTCCTTCCGATGAGGGAATCTCCTTTTGCACCTTTATAAAGTGTAGCCCCAATCCTTAGCTCCAGCCTTTAGTTCTCTTCTCAAGAACTTCGATGAAATGAAGAAAGAAAGAGAGAGTGAGAAGGAAATAATGTTCTCCTCATCCCCACCCCTCTACATATGTGGCCTCGGGTAAACCCCAACCACACGATCAATCCATCAACATGAAGCATTGGCCTGGATATGAGTTGAAAGTCAACCTGACAGCTTTGACTAGCCAACCAGCATCACTATTACTCTCTAAATCCTTTCGACGTTTGTCTAAAGGAAACAACACGACATTCGCCGACCTTCCCGAAATCTGTTCGACGTTCGTCGAAAGGATAACATAACCACATTCGTCGAATGCTGGTCGACGTTCGTCGAATGTTGGTTTGATATTCGTCGAATGGCGGTTCGACATGCGTCGAACGCTGGTTTGACATTCGTCGAATTCCGGTTTGACGTTCGTCGAACTCCGGTTCGACTTTTGAGCCTGTTATTTCCTACTCCTTTTTCGGGTGTTACATAATGGTTCCCCTATCTAGGGTACATCCACTTTCTCCCTTCACCTATCTAGTACTGTGCTAGATTCCTCATATCCATCAGGATCTTACAACTCATTGTTCAACAACTCCTACAACTCAGATCTTAACCAAGATCCTACCTCAGATCCACTCCAGGACCGTACCTTAGAGTTCAACAACTCCTCCCTCAGACTGCTTCACGTCCTACAACTCAGCCTTTATAAATTAGGCTTACAACTCAGATCTCATAGAGATCCTACATGTTTGAGTAAAATTTTGATGAAACTGATTCGAGAGAAAAATCTCCGAGTCTTCTTTCTAGACTATGTAGAAAACAATTCTTCTTCTTCATATCAACTAGAAAGTTTATTTTCAATGTTCTATCATCTTGTGCTGAGAAGATCTTTTGCAGAGCTTTGCACCTTTTTTAATCTTGAGAAAATTTGAGTTCTGTATAGCATGCTTGAAGATGAACAATGAAAATGTCTTCAGCTCTGCTAGCTGACTTTTGCACAAAAATTAGGGTTTTTAGAGATAGCCAAAAGTTCTTGTAAAGATTGACCCTGCTCTGCTTTTATATGTCAGCCATGACAACGGTTCTATGCCTCTTTTAGAACACGACATGGGCAGCTTTAATTGTTGCTTTATCCCCGATAACTCTATCGGAGAAGTACGACATTCTTTGTCATTTAGTGTTCTATATGCTTAATTTGAATTTAAGAATGACGTCAACATATTTGACATTCCCCCTATAGACTTATAAAAAATCTTCCCGACAACTGGTATAGGCATTGAGTGTAGTTGTGTGACTCAACGAATTAGTTATAAATGGTTAAGTCCATTAGCGTTGAGTCAGCTGTCTTCACTCGACGCATTTACCCTTAGCGAAATTCTGCCTTACTGAAGAGGCGTTGAGTGAATGTTGGTCACTCCATGCATTTGACTTCAACTCCTTTTCTTAAGCAGGCATTGAGTGAACCTCCTTCACTCAATGCATTTGCACTTTGACAACTCCCCTTTTGCGGGAGTTGAGTGAACAACCTTCACTCAACACATTTACACTTAGTTGTATTTCTGAGTAGGCATTTAGTGAACTGCCTTCACTCAACACACTTCCACTTGGACAGAATTTCCTGAGTAGGCGTTGAGTGAACTGACATCACTCAACGCATTTGAGTTAGCTGAATTCTTTGAGCATGTGTTGAGTGAACTTCCTTCACTCAACGCATTTATACTTAGCCAAATTTAAGTCCTGCTCCACTGAAGCTTTGAGAGACTGAATATCTGTCAATTCGTTTTGGCCTATGGCGTTGAGGGATGTGTGATTACTCGACGCATCTGTATTTAGCCAAATTTCTGGCTCTCCTAAGTGTTCTATCGTCTTTCTAGCCAAATCTCTAACATATATAAGCTCTCTAATCATTGAATAATACACTTCGTGCATATATGAACTTGAACACATAAAATATATGCTTGCGTATATTATTGACTTATGAACTTATTCAAATAGGGGACATTGCAGTCAATGGACCCAACAATCTCCCCCTATTTGAAGAAGTCAGAACGCTAGTTAATGATATACACTATCTCATAGAATAAAGAACATGAAATAGCACACTGCCAAATTTTGATTAACACAAAACTGGATAACTATTCATAGAAGTGTGTCTACAATAATAGTTCATTTTCTTAAGGACCTAAGTAACCTATTGCAAAAGTCATTATTAGGCATTAGGTTCCTTAATGACTATGCCCATGATTGATCTTTTTGCATCCTTCTCCTTAGCTTCTTTCTTCTTTTTCCTCCGCCTCTCAAAATAGCTGTATGGCTTTGTAAAGTATCAACTAGGTTCTAGAGCATCTGACTGAACAGTATCATCTCTCTTATCTCTTCTAAATATTCTCCTCACATCTTGCCTCTCAAACTCGGCCCATTCAATAGAACTTATGAGTTTGGCCATGTCAGTCTTGTTCTCTTTAATTTGATCCCAAGCAAATATGATGATAGTCCTTGATTGAGTACTGCATAGTTCAAAATCTGGACTGGTCTCTATCTATTCTCTATACCTTTTCTTGTTCTACCTAGCTTGTTCTTCCTAATATGCAATGAACTTTCCTTTGGCTTTGGACAACTGTTGAGTGGTGGTACTGAATGCAGGCATAACAACAGCTGTATCACCCACTGATTCAGCCCCTTCAACATATCTGTGGATCACAAGCTCTTCATATATGACGGGTTCATGGCCCAGTGCAACCCTAAAAACATATGTGGTACAGTTTGCATGATCAACACTGACCTTTATCATTGACCTCTTCCCCTTTATGACTTCTTTAGAGACAACTTTGCCTAGGGAGGCGGTCTTGTGAGCCATTCTACAATCCTTTGATATCTTGTGAGCCATTCTACAAGGTTTAGAAAGCATTGCCCAGGGAGGCAGAATTCAACAAAAACAAAGTATTCTAGAGTGGTGGGGTTCTGGAATACATTCTACAATCCTCTCAAAAATATCTTCCCCCAATCAGTCTTCTTTATTAGAATCACTCTTGTCATCAGTTCAAATATTTTCCTTGAAACCTTATCATGTGACCCAGTCTTATAAATCAATGCCTTGCCAATCACATCTGCTAAGAACTTGCCTTTTAAGTTCATTTCCTTCCTCATGATGGATCATGTGATGTGCTTAGACATGCCACATCATTTCAGAGCTGTCTTGACATCCTCAACAAATACCTCATCTCCCTCATCAAATGGCTCAAACTTGGTCAGTTTCAGAACCTTACTCAACTTCCTTGAAGCAATTTTGATCTTGTTTCCACTTATTGATGTTTTAATCTCACTAGAAGATGAATCTACTTTGGCATTAGAGAAGAGTTCCAACAACTCTCTTTTCCAGATGGAGCATGGTTTTGACAGAACAAATTCTAGGTCAGCGACATTTAGAAGATGAATGACTAGCTGTACTTCCTCAGGTGCATCTTTGAATCCATTTATCACAAGTTCAGAACACTCGAACAGGAAATCAAAACCTTCTGAGGCCATTGAATCAGTGAGTCGCTGGAGAGACTACGAATTCGGCATGAGAATACGAGGGCAAGAACGCAAAGAGTCATAAAAGGCTAAGGAATTGTGTGAACAGAAAATAACAGACCAAAAAATTGGAGTAATGCAAACTTTATTATCCCAAAAAGGTATCAATTACAATGGTATAGCCTCAGTTTTATAGAATGGAGGAGATGAGAGAGATTACAAATAAGCAATGTGGGATTAAAAATTTACAAGTATATGCGGCTTTACAAAATGACAAACCGGACAAGTCGTGCGGTTAGACAAACCGGCTAACCGCCCGACCACAACCAGGATGAGAGAACAAGCAACACAGAGAGCAAGTCTCCACAGGAGACCGCTAGACTGCCCGGTCTCCAAGTCGTCTGAGACAAGCCGCCTGACCGCTGGGACACCAAACTGCAACAACCCAGCACACAGACCGGCTTGGAGAAACCGCCAGACCGCCAGGTCTTCGAACAACAACAGACCGTCCGGTCTCCATCCTGCAACACTCCCCCTCAAGATGGAGCATAGATATCAATCAAGCCCAGCTTGTCGCAGATGTGGAAAAATAAGCGGACACCTGCTTGGTGAAGACGTCTGCCAACTCGTTGTCGGAGGTGACGAACGGAGTGCAAATCTGTTTCTTCAATATCTCTTCCCGAATAAAATGACAGTAGACTTCTATGTGTTTTGTTCTCTCATAAAAGACCGGATTTTTGGAAATGTATATCGCGGCCTTGTTGTCATAGAACATAGGAAGAGGATAGTTGTAAACCTCTCCTAAGTCAAGCATGAGAGACCACAACCATTTCAACTCACATGTAGTCGACGCCATACTGCGATATTCCGGCTCTGCACTAGACCTGGAGACCACAGACTGTTTCTTGCCCTTCCAACTCACAAGATTGCCTCCAACAAACGTGCAGAAACCTGATGTCGATTTGCGGTCCCCTTTGTCATCAGCATAACTTGAATCCGAGTACGCTTCAACCCTTAGGTGACCATTCTTCTGAAAGAGGAGTCCTTTCCCTGGTGCTGCTTTAATGTACTCTAATATCCTTAGGTCAGATTGTAGATGACACTCCCTAGGAGCTTGCATGAACTGGCTCACCTTGCCAACAACATAAGGGATGTCGGGTCTGGTTATCGTGAGATAAATGAGCTTGCCCACCAGACGTCGGTACCTCGTAAGATCGGATAGAAGAGGCGAGTCATCTATCCAAGTTTTGTCTTCTTCAGCATCCATAGGACAACGGGCAGGTTTAGCACCAGTCAATCCTGCCTCCTTTAAAAGATCAAGAGCATACTTTCGTTGGGAAAGTACCATGGAGTTGGGCTTCCTAGAGATTTAAATCCCCAGAAAGTATTTTTGGGACCCCATATCCTTTGTGACCAGGTGTTGACGAAGGTGTTTCTTTGTCAACAATACCCCATCCTGATCATCGCCAGTAAGAAGAATGTCATCAACATAAACCGCAAGAACAACCAGACCAAAGGCAGTTTTCTGAACAAACAAGGAGTGATCTACTGAGCTTCTTGTAAAACTAATGGCCGCAACAATGCCACTGAACTTGTCAAACCAGGCACGAGGACTCTGCTTGAGGCCATAGATAGCCTTCTTTAGCCGGCATACTCGTGTCTCCCCCTGAGCAACATACCCAGGAGGTTGCTCTATGTAAATATCTTCTTGCAGATCACTGTAGAGGAAAGCATTCTTAACATCCAGCTGCGAAATGAGCCAATCCCTGTTGATAGCGACAGAGAGAAGGACCCGAATGGTGCTGAGACGAGCCACAGGAGAGAAGGTATCGAAGTAATCAACACCATTCATCTGAGTGAAACCTTTGGCCACCAGGCGGGCCTTGTAGCTCTCCATGCTACCATCGGAACAGAATTTCACAACAAAGACCCAACGACAGCCAACAACATCCGTTCCCAAAGGTGGGGGAACCAGGGTCCAGGTCCCCCGTTCAGTGAGGGTAGCAATTTCCTCATCCATGACAGTCTTCCAATGAGGAATAGTGAGAGCCTCCTGGTAGGTGCGGGGAGTGGTGGTCTCAGAGATAGCCATTGCAAATGCCCTGCGAGAAGGAGTCAGATGATCATATGAAACAACAGCAGCCAGCGGGTGCTGGGTACACGTTCGCACCCCTTTGCGAAGAGCGATGGGTAGATCCAGGTCAGCATGTTCCTCAGCAACCGGAGCATCCATGGCGGAGAGAGCTGGCCCGGGAGGAGAGTGCGACAGCGGCGAAGAGGAGGGAGATGGTGGAGGAGAGGGGGTAGATGGTGGAGATAATGAAGATGGTGGAGATGGCGGAACACTAGTAGGAGCGGAGGGAATGGTGGGGTTGTGGTGAGAGGGAGGATCAGCAGGAGGAGAGGAGGAAGAGGAAGAGAAGTAAGATGCATTTTCAAAGAAGGTGACATCCGCAGAGACAAATTGTTTGCGGGTAACGGGGTCAAAGCAACAATAACCTTTCTGAGTGGTAGAGTACCCCAGAAAGACACATTTAGTGGACCGAGGGGAGAGTTTGTCGCGGGTGGCAGAGGGAGCATGCACAAAGGCTGTGCATCCAAAGATACGTAGAGGAAGAGGAAAAGGGTTCTTTGTCCGGATAGAGAATGGAGAAAGGAGTTTGACCACGGAGAACGGTGGAGGGAAGACGATTGATGAGATAATAAGCGATGAGAACAACATAGCCCCAATAGGAGCGAGGGACATGCATTTGCGTGAGTAGAGTGCGAGCGACATCAAGGAGGTGACGGTTTTTGCGTTCCGCCACTCCATTTTGTTGGGAGGTGTAAACACAACTGGTTTGATGAATAATCCCATGTTGCATACAAAAAGAGGAAAAAGCTTGACTGAGATATTCTTTGGCATTATCCGAGCGTAAGATTTTAATGGAGACATCAAACTGGGTTTGAATGAAATGATAAAAGGATGTCCATACATCAAAAAGTTCAGAGCGGTCGCGTAAGAGATATACCCAAGTACAGCGAGAAAAGTCATCAATGAAAGTAACAAAATAGGAACTACCCCGACCAATGGTAAGGGTAGGAGCAGGACCCCAGATGTCGGAGTGAACAAGATCAAACGGACGGGTAGAACCACGATCTTGCTTGGTAGGAAAGGAGGAGCGGTGATGCTTGCCAAGTTGACATGCGTCACAATTAAGAGGAGGATGATGCGGAGGGAGGTGTGGCAGAAGTTGGCGAAGAAGCCGGGGAGGAGCATGACCAAGGCAACGATGCCATTGGAGAAGATCTGTAGAGGAGGAGGAGAAGGCAGATAGAGTAGAGACGTTGTCGAGGAAGTAGAGGCTGCCGCTCTCAGTCCCAGTAGCAATCGTCCGTTGGGAGTCCGGATCCTGAAAAGAACAAGAAGTAGGAGTGAATATGACGGAGCACTATATTTACTTGCATAAAGAAGTAACCGATAATAAATTGCAAGGAAACTTGGGCACATAGAGGGTATCTGTCAGGCAAAGAGATGGAGTGACTTGAACCATGCCCATCCCATTGACCGGGGAGGGAGAGCCATCAGCAACTATGACCGGGGGCAACCGATCATGTGTGTCTAGATGAGAGAAACACTAAGGATTGCCTGTCATATGATTTGTAGTACCAGAGTCGATCAACCATCGTCCACGAGTAACAACGTGGGCACTACCAGAAGAGGTGACCACCAAGGCGGACAGCTTGGAGGTGGAATCCATTGAAGAGAGACGATGAGAGAATAGGAAGCAGCGGAGACAACAACAAGTCGCAAGCCGGGAGAACAGAAGCAGGTCGTGCGGCTAGGAAGGCCACAGGCAGGAGAAAACAAGTCGGACGGCAAAAGAGTAGGCCGCAACGACTAGCAAGCAGGAGCGGCTAGAAGAAAACAGGTTACAACGACGTAGGAACAGGTCGAGGTGATTAGCAACAAGGTCGTGGCGACTACTAAACAGGTCGCGGCGACTAAGAAGAGGAGAGAAGTTAGAACAGGTCGCTGCGACTTAAGGACAGGTCGCGGCAACAAAGAAGAGCAGCTAGAGAAGAGAAGCAAGGAGAAACAAGCCGTGCGAGCAGGGCAGCGGTTAGAAGAGAAAGCAAGCCGTGAAGATAATTCGCGGAAAGCAGAAACAAGCTGCGCGAACAGGGAAACGGTCAGAGGAGGAATCAAGCCGCGAAGATAGGTCGCGGAAAGCAGAAACAAACCGAACGAACAGGGCAATGGTCAAAAGAGGAATCAAGCCGCAAGAATCAGAGAGCGCACACAATCAGGAGGAAAGGACCGTGTCCTCTGATACCATGTGCGAACAAAAAATAACAGACCAAAAAATTGGAGTAATGCAAACTTTATTATCACAAAAGGTATCAATTACAATGGTATAGACTCCCTTTTATAGAATGGAGGAGATGAGAGAGATTACAAATAAGCAATGTGGGATTAAAAATTTACAAGTATATGCGGCTTTACAAAATGACAAACCGGACAAGTCGTGCGGTTTGACAAACCGGCTAACCGCCCGACCACAACCTGGATGAGAGAACAAGCAACACAGAGAGCAAGTCGCCACAGGAGACCGCTAGACCGCCCGGTCTCCAAGTCGTCTGAGACAAGCCTCCTGACCACTGGGACACCAAACTACAACAGCCCAGCACACAGGCCTGCTTGGAGAAACCGCCAGACCGCCCAGTCTCCGAACAGCAACAGACCGCCCGGTCTCCATCCTGCAACAGGAATTGGGTGTATAATCGTTGCTAATAATAAAACCGTGGCTAATAATGAAGTATTAGCCACAGTACCTATTCCGTGGCTAATAAGTTACTATTAGCCACAGATGACTAATTCGTGACAAATAAAAAAGTTCTTGCCACGGTTTGCCTATTTTGTGGCTAATACTATTAGTATTAGCCACGGAAGCCTAATCCATGGCAAAAAATCGGTATTTTTTTGTCCCACACCGCCAGTTAAAACTTCTATTTCGGGTTTATATTGCTCATTCTGCAATGAATGTTTGAATTAAGCTGAGCTCGCTGGCGGGGTCGTGGGCGGGCGGCCCGTGTGACGCGGGCGACCGACAGCGGGCAGTGGGCGACCGGCAGCGAGCGGCGGGCGGCCGGCGGCCGACAGCCGGCGGCGGGCGGGCGGCGCCGACGGAATTTTTTTTATATGAGAAAAGAATGAGCTTTTACCCACGACAATTGAACCGTGGCAAAATAGGAGCTTTTAGCCACGACAATTGAACCGTGGCTAATAATTGCTGAAAACAGGCCCTTTAGCCATTATTTTAAATCATGGTTTTAGCCACGGTTTTGGACATTTAGCCACTGCAATCTGCCGTGGCTAAAAATCTATTTTCTAGTAGTATATTATCCTAGACACACATTTCTATTTATTATTACCCTACTCGAGAATGTGGAAAGGCGCATACCTGTCGTGATTTACACGAGATAATAAACGGGTGTGATTAATCCCTTGAATTTGCCATATTTTGACCCGTTAGAATGTATGCATTGAGTGCACTCGACGCACTCGACGCTCTAAACACTAGGAGTTAACTCAACACATTCGATGCCTAAAGTTAACTCAGTGCTCTCAAAACCTGAACAATTTGTAACATCCCATTTCGCGTTAGACCCTCGTGCGCGTTCTGGGTCAAGAGAGTTGACTCAGGCTCGTGAAGCGTCGAGTGGGTCGAGTTGACTCGACGGATACAACCATTTTACTTAAGAAGATTTCTGGCTCGGGGCGTTGAGTGCGTTGAGTGGACTCAACACCACTCAACGCCATAAACTGATGTTAATTCGTCTAACACTAAATTCATCAAGTGCCAATTCGTTGAACTGAGGTAAATTCGTCGAGCTCCAATTCGTCGAACGTTAAATTCGTGGAACACTAATTCGTCGATCTGAGGATAATTCGTCGAACTGAGAATTAGTAGAACCGACTCAATACTTTTGGACTTAAAGGATTTTTAGAAACTGATGGCGTTGAGTGCGTTGAGTGCACTCGATGCCATTTGACAATTTAATCTGTGGCGTTGAGTGGACTCGACACCACTCAATTCCATTTGACTTAGAAACATTTCTATGATGATTGGCATCGAGTGCGTTGAGTACACTCGACGCCATTAGATGATAGCCGCACAGTGCGTTGAGTGCACTCGACGCCACTCAATGCTTTTACTTGGATTATTCGGAGAACGGCGATGTCGAGTGCGTTGAGTGCACTCGAGTGCGATGAGTGCTGTACTTGCAACGACGTTGAGTTGTGTCGACGAATCTCGACGATTTGTCGAGTAAGAATATTATACTCGACGATTTGAACTTGGGAAGTGCTGGACTATGTATGGCTTTGAGTGGACTCGACGAATCACGACGATTCGTCAAGTAAGGATATAATACTCAACGATTCGTCGAGTAAGAGCTACTTACTCGACAAATTTGGACTTAGCAGATTTTTGGCCTCCGTTTCCTGATTCATGTACACGGTCTGACCGGATTTTCGGGAATTGCACCAAACGAATATATTGGACACGTCTTTTCATTATGACATATTTAAAGCTATAAATGGGCGGCACACTAATGCAGCGACACGTGGCAAGTGAGTTAAATCTAATACCTTGATTATAAAATGAAGAAGCTAAAACCCTAGCCGTCTCTTATCATTCTTGCCAACCCATTGCTATACGAAACTGTTAGAGAGGAAGAGATCTCCAGAGTCGTCCGTTTCTGTGGAAAGTGCCGACAACGAAGAGATGAACCATGCCACCGTGGAGGATGATAAAATCCATGGCCGGAAACCTAGGAACCGTCGGAAATGAGGTGAGATTTCTACTATCTCCCTTGGTGCTAGATCTCCTATAATTCCTAGGAGAGATATCAATTCAAAGGAGTTTTGATTCTTGAGAATAAGTTTCCTAGGAGAATGCCATGCTACGACTGGTGTCCTAGAGATATGATGTCTTCGATCACTCCTTCCTTCTATGTGAAAATAGAGACTTGGTTTCGTGAAGAGAATTGATCTTTGAGGGTGAATAAGGGAGGAGAAATTTTGGATGTGATTTGGGAATTTCGGTCGGAGGAGGAAGACGAACCGATGACGTTCGTTTCGCTTTGAGATGAGCACAGAAATCTGTCTTCTGCGTGCAACGCTCATTAAACAAATTTTCAGGCATGATGCCGCCAGATCTGAGTTTTCGGCTAAACATGAAAGTCATACCTTTCCAATGGATGGTTACACGCCTCCATACGAGTCCCGTATGCTCGAGAATGGCTGATCGAATTGGCTGTACAGTCGGGTCCTTGTGTTTTATACTCTCGGGTTAGTATATGATTGGGCTTGGTGGAGTAGGGAAATTGCAAGTATAAATGTTGGGGTTTTGGGTGAATTTGGCCCTATGAGATTGTACTAAACAGATGATTTGGAAACACAACTTTGCATGATTATTATTTGGGGAATGGAATAGGTTTGGAAGAAGAGATGATGCTCTGGAAATGAACTATCTTTTTGTGGATGTGAATACCGTGATGGAAGCGTAATGGTTGGGGATGCTTGAGCCTTGAAAGAAATCAGAAGAGATTGATGCTTGGTCATGAGGCTTGCCAAATAAGGAGAGTGTAAGATGGTCCACTGCTGTGAGGTGTGTTTCCTCACGGGTATCAGTGTGGATTGTATATTGTATGAGGTGGTTCGCACCTGTGTTGATGATGAACCCTTAAGTGCCTTGGGGAACAAGATTGTGAAAGGGTGTAATGCGGGTGTTTGACCGCACTGGATTAGTAATGATGAAAAGAGACATAAGTGGACGGTTGACCTTGGTACTTCAGTGATTTGTTCACAGAGGCACCTTCCGTGCCAAAATGATGTGAAACTGCTTGCGATTTGAGTCGACACGCGATGTCGTAATCCTATGTTAATGATAGTGTAGCAGGTCTACGGGCTCGCCAGTCGTCACACCGACGGGAGTTGACAGATAGACTTCCACGGTTGGTCCTTAGTCCTCGGTGATTACTTCCCGAGTCACCCTTCGTGCTAGTGGATAGTTAGCCTTGGTCAATTAGTAATTTGCTCACAGAGACACCTTCTGTGCCACGATGATAGGCTAGTTTGGGTTGTGTTCTTGGTGCACATCTAACCGAGACCCCTCTGAGCCATAGTACGCATGTTATCTTCGCTATTATGTTCTTAGCATTGAGGCGTACAGAGGCCTAGGCTTGGTAGTGTGGATGCCCGTCTAGTAGTTGAGAAGCCCGCTCCACTGTCACCACTTGGCCACGACGGTTGATGCCTGAGAGATTAGTTACCTGCTCAAAAATTGGTAACTATGAGTCTGTGTCGACATAGCAGTTGCATGTGCGTGATCATGGTGAGTCATTGCATTGCATTCATATCATTACATTACATTGCATACACAAGATTCTTATCGTATAAGTTTGTATGGGCGCTCTTATACGATGAGTTACTGAAAGTCCACCTAGTGTCAACTATCTTCACATATGGGGGGGGGGGGGGGAATAGGTGACGTGCAGCGTTTTTGCGGAATTTAAGATTGTACCTGCACAATAAAAATAAACAGCACAGCACACAGAATACACAAGCTATTTATAGTGGTTCCCCGATTTGGGTACATCTACTTTCCCCCTTCGACCTATCTCCCACCAAGGGACGACTCGGTCTCTTCTCCAACAGGATTGAAATCCAATCCCTGCACTATCGGAAGGAACCCTTCCACACATAGGAGTCAACATTCCCACAACACGGGTTGCACCCAACTCTTACAACTAGGAACCACCGTTCCTTTACAACAAAAGTAAAACTAGAATGTACAAGAGATACAAACTACGTTTGGAGACAAAGGTGTCCCTCTTTGTTGACGACGTGTTCTTGAAGTCCACAAAGAGTCCACAACCCTAGATCTCTCTTGGAGAGGATCTCCCCGGAACCGGCGGCGGCGATATGGGCGGCGGCTAGGTTCACGGGATCGGCGACAACAACGATGTGCGGTTGCACTTCTTTGGAGATCCAAACTTCGTAGCGAAGCTAGCTAGGTCTACCAACGATCACACTAGGATCAATCGTCTCGATCGATTCGGATGGGGAAGATTTTCCCGATCAGCAAATCAAGAGACAAGAGATCTCCGGTTAGATACGTGAGATGCTGAGCTTAGCTAGGCTTCTGTCGCAGGACGATCTGGGCGAAACCACGATCAACCGGCGAACAACTTGGCGCGAGCGGCGGCGGCGGCGGCGGCGGCGGAGCGGAAACGACGATCTAGGTCACGTTGCGGCTCGCGTAATTCTTATCTTCTTCGCTCCTCCTACTGTTCAAAAATACCCGTGTATTTATACACACGTATACTCCCAAATGACCGTTGTGAGTCCCACCTGAAGGAAACCCTAGTTCCGGTTCAACATAGTCCAGCGGCAGAATCCGGTCCAGCAGCTTCCAGAGAAATTGCTAAGTCAAAATCGGCGAGAATCGCAGGTGATTCTCGACGAATCGGCGAGAATCAGTTAGTGATTCTCGACGATTCGTCGAGAATCACTAGTGATTCTCGCCGAATCACTTGTTGATTCTCAACGAATATTGCTTGGTATTCATGATCTGCTCAATGATGGGTTCGGCGAGAATCACTAGTGATTCTTGCCGAATCTTACTTGGCACCGTTTTGAGGTAGCCGGTTAGAGTCGGCGAGAATCACTAATGATTCTCGACGATTCGGCGAGAATCACTAGTGATTCTCGCCAAATCGGCGAGAATCACTTGGTGATTCTCGTCGAATTATACTTAGACGAATTTTCGTCTTTCCACCCAAGAGCTGCTCCTTGACCCATCCTTGCTCCTTGTCTGCTCTTGTATAAACACGACCCTGTACTTGAAAGTAAGTGCACCCCAATAGAGAGAGTACACGTAGGCCAACACACTGATCTGCTCAACGAGGGATTACGTCGTGCAGACCCGTGTATATTGACCTACTGCACCCTGACATTGGTGTGCACTTAGCGTGGAATAACTGCAAGCACAACTTAAGAGGTTTCATCAAATATATTGTGAATTCATCTTAGCTTGACAGGTGGCTTCCTCAAATCCAGGTAATTGTGGATACAATACCCAACAATCTCCTCCTATTTGACGAAGCCAAAATCCTACTAGCTAAGATGAATAACACCAATCAAATACTATAAACAGCATTCAGAATTTAAATATGCAACACAAAAGAATATAGGCAGACCAATCAAGACTTGAGTCATTCATAAATTCAAATGCATATATATATATATATGTATATATACATAATCTCAAGATTGTTCAAATAATAACAATAACCATTAATTGTTCTTAAGAAAGAATAACAAGCTATGAGTTTTTGACTACTTTTCTTTGGCTAAGTCATCCTTGAGTTTTTGAGCCAAATACTTCTTTCTTTGCCTCTCCATATACTCTTTGGGCTTCGGATAATATCTGGGAGGAGGAGCTTTATCTGCCGCCGTGTTGGTCCTGAAGAAGATGTTTCGTTTCGCTTCATATGTCTTGTGCATTTCCCACTCATACTGGCTGTATACTTCGTTTCGATTGATTTCTCCTTTTTCTTGTAGCCAGAAGGTGTCCAAGATGAAATTCTTTGAAACTGGACTCCACTTTTCGTTTCTTACTTCCTCCTCACTCAGTCTGATTCTATTCTCAGCTTGTGTCTCCTTGGAGGTCCCTTCTTGAGCTTTTCTCTTGCCCCTGGCTTTTGCTAGGGCCTCTTGGTCAAACATGCTCATCAGTTTTGCTTTGGAAATAGCCCTAGCATTAGCTTCACTCATGGGAACGTCTGCAGCACTTACTCCCTCAACAGCCGTAGAAGTCTCAGGAGTATGAGGACCCGCAGGATTTTCAGGCAAAACGACGCCTAACGCCTGTTGGAGCATCCACCAGCAGCTGTCATAGACATATTTGTTGGACTGTTCAAAGTTGCAGATCATGACTTCCTGAAGCTCAGCCATCTTAGCTATGTAGTCCTTCTCCCCCTTTTTGGCTTCGACTGCGATGGAGTTTGCATAGGAGTGCAGTGAGTCATCAATATGCTTGGTAGTCCTGGAGAATTCAGTGACCAAGGCCTGCTGATTGGCGTTGAGAGTTACCATATTACCGTCAAACTTTTGAATGTTGTTTGCTATAACATGAGCATTCTGATTCACTACGACAAGAGTATCGGGGTTCTTTTTCAATCCGGCCATAAGAAGTGTGACAGCTTGGCCGGCCGCGGTATACTTTTCTTCAAATTTCTTTTCCATCACGTCAAGTTTATTATTGATCTCCACAATATTCTTGAGCATGAGATTTTCAGATTTCTTAATCCTTTTCAGCATTTTATTTTGAGCTTTTTCAAAAGAGGTCTTAAGCTCATCCACTATGCCCTGAATGATATTCACGGTGTGAGTGGCTATATCATCTCGTAGGGGAATATTCTGAGGCACTTCTTGGCCTTGCTCTTCAACAGAAGCACCTGTAGAGCTAGACACAAGCACAGTCTCTAATGGGGGAATGATGGCGGCCTCTGTAGATTTCTCTGACTCCCACTCCACTCGTGCACCAATGTTCTCAGGAACCATCTCAGGTACGTGCTTGTCAGATGGAGGTTCAATGATATCCTGAGTCTCCACTGCGTCCTGTCCCTCATTTCCGTCTTCCTCACCTTCAGCATCCATAGGATCATTTTCATCAGCTTCATCTTCCAAGTCTTCGTCAGCAGTCTCCTGTACATCAGCTTCGGCTCCTTGATCGTTCAGGTTCAGGGCCTCCTCATTCTCCGGCACAGCTTCACTGTCTTCTTGTATATCTGCCACAGCATCTTTGGCCATTTGGGAGATGTCAGATACGATATCAGCATGAGTGGGTAGAGGCTCCCCCTCAATTCCTGCAGTCAAAGTATCAGGAATTTCACTGGGGGTTACTGCTGGAGATACTTCCTGTTGTTCTTCCACGGCAGCCTGCCCAATTCGCCTCTCCCATCTATCAAAAACACTTGAATCCATCTTCTTCAAGTAGTGTAGAGGAACACCTTTGCTCATGTCATACTTGTCTCCATTCAGCTGATTGAGATACAGACTTATGATTCGGCCAAAGCTCGGAGAGCTCAGGGTGTCCTTTATCTTCTCGAACATCAATGCCCCCCAGTTGAACCTTTTACGGCAGACAATTGCCACCAGGATCTTGAACATGTCTGCAGAGATATGGTCATGAGAGCCTGGCTTGCAGATGAGTACTTTTCCGATTATGTCTGACAGAAGCTTCCCTTCTTCATTCATATCCTTGCGCTTTATTGACCGAGTTCCTCGTGGGAGACCACAAAATAAGAGAGTCCTGGTTTTATCTTCTTCCTGCAGATGGTCCTCGTGCTCCGAGCTAGAGAGCTGCAGGAAGCGGGTCAGCCTGCTGGCAGACATCTTGATCTTTGCCCCAGCCACCTTGCTTTTGATAAGAGAGTCGCCATTCCGGAGTTTTGCGGTAGCGAAGAACTCCAGCACCTCTTTGTCCAAGATTTTGCACGGGTGCTCCAGGACGAATGAGAGCCCAGCCTCTTCCAGCATCAGAATGATGTTTCAGAATTCGTCAGAGGCATGAGAGAACCCTATTCGAACTAGCTCGCAACCAGTGACCAGCCCAGCGGTTGTCCTTGGAGCCATTGCAGATCTAGGGAGAGAAGCCCTACTCTACGCTTAATCAAAAATCAAAAAGGAAGTGACACTAGTGATCAAGTCCAAGTAAGGGTGAGGGGGTGGTTACCTAAAGGCGTAGACGGTGAGTTAGTTCGATGAAAACGAGGGACACCCGATGAGTGCACGCGGAGAAATTCCTGGAAGGAGGAATCGAAACCGGGAGAGATCGTTGGTGAGAAACTTCGGCGGGATTCTTGCAGGAAACCTTCGGTGAGAAACTAGTGGATTCGGTGAGTTTCCAGCGGAGTTCGGCGGGATTCGGCGGGATTCGACGGAAGCCTGCACGATTCCTGGTGAGTTTCCTGCGGAGTCCTGCGGAGTTCTTCTTCGCTCGACGAAAATCCTGCGGAGTTCGGCGGGATTTGGCAAGAACCTTGCGGGAAGACGATTCGGCGGAGACCTTGCGGGATTCGTAAGGAATGTGAAGAGTCGGCGGGAACGGGATTCTCCTTAACTGTGATTCTCCTTAAATGTGATTCTCCTTAAAGCCAAGCTCGACGAGTTAAATGGGATTCTCACGGTTTTCGTTTGTCTAATTTAATTTGAAAGTCTTCTAACTATATAGATACTCCTTGAAGCCAAGCTATTAGGGTTTGAGCCGGCTTTTCCATACATTTATTGATGGCAAGGTTTCCAATGATGTATTTTCGTTGTCGAGATTTCCAAAGACGTATCTTCGTTAGTCTTCAGTGAACTAATTTACGCCTGCAGATGTTAGTTCTCGAATCTACCAGTGGAATTTCCGATAACTCTTTAATGAGGTATCTAATCTTTATATTCACCGTGTTGACCTATCCTTAGATGGGCACACATATATGTAAAGCATAAGTATAAATATACATATATATATATATATGTAAATGTGGATACAATATGACTCAAGTCCTTGAACTGATCAAAAGTACCTGGGATTATGAGAGTTAACATTTAGTCTCTCTGACTATAACATACCAGGTGCTCGATGTGAGTATGCTTATATTGATATCACTTCTGTTATTCCAGATGCATGTTCCAATTCAGTCTTGGAACACCTACTGTCTAGTTCCCATCATATTTACGGGAACCTAGACTACCCTGCAAGAAAGAATTACCTTACCTTAGGAACCCAAATCATATTGGGTCCTAGGTTCTTGTTAGCATAAGCACTCGACTGCCTTCCCTCAGAAAACCTGTCAGGAAGACTACCTCTGCCTAGAAAATGTGGATAGGCCCTTGCCCTTGACACAGAGGGGTTGTGCCAACAGTCGATGGCAAAGTGTCCCACTTTGCCACAGCACCAACACGGGTGAATGTTGTATCGCCGTTTCTGACCTGATCTAGTGACTGAGGTAGTCACGGTCCTAGGTCTAAACGGGATAGGGCATGATCTCCTTACAAAATTTCCTCTTCCATCGTGACACGTGGAAGGGTGGAAGGAATGCATGTTGCGAGCGTCATGAGGCCGGGGAGGTGGTGCCTTTCTTTCAGGCATCCCCCTTCCTGAGGCCCCATGAAAACTTACACCATGACTTCTAACCTCCCTATCCTGTGTCCTCGGGTGGTGAGAAGTGTTCTGTGAGCTGGGACATGAAGATTCACACCGAGTTGAGGCAGTGGCAGTGAATACAAAGGGCTCAGAATGAGCCATAAGTATTCTCTTATGGGTGGCCACGACAGCCCTTGCACTACGGGTGTCTCCACCTAAGGACAGATCACCCTTGCAGTGACCACGATTATTCCTGTGGTCATACCTGAAGGCATGATGAGTTGCCTTCCTGCTTGGAGTGGAGGGTCGGAAAACCGTTTCCCCATTTCTCCACGAATTGATAATCCGGGAGATCCACCCATTTTCTTGCTTTCTCTTTATAGAATCAACCTTGGAAAAGTTTGATACTATTCTTTTCTCATTCTCTAGACTACTCTCTAGAGCTGAGATTTTAGAGTCCTTGACCTTGTTGGATGCCAATTGGAGAACCAACAAGATCTTCAGTCGAGCAATATCTTGAGCTTGCTCCTCAGCAAGTAGGTTGCTTGTCTGGAGGGCTCTCTTCAGAGAATCAGAATTTTCTGGAGGAAAGCAGTTCCTGTCTTCAGAAAGTTCAAGAGAGATGGGGCAGGATGAAGAAGTTACCTGCTCTTCAGTGTTATTGTCATTAGAGCCAGTGACCATTGTGTCATCCTCATCAGAGCTGCTTTCCTCACTGGCCTCTTCAGTCTCTGACACGGACACTGGAGCTCTGATGCTGTCCGAGAGATCCTTGCCTTCATCTTCAGAGGTGAGGACCCCCACATAGGCTTCATCCTCTGGTTGACAGCAGATTCCAGCTTTCTCTGACCCCCCCATCAGCTCTGAGATCATCTCCCACATAAATTTAGTCGTCCTACATTTTTCCAATCTAGAGAGAGAAGCTCCAGACCAGATATCCATGATAATTTGACGAATCCTCTTGTCCAAATTAAATAATGAAAGTTCTGTCTCTGACATCTCAGCAATGCACTTGGGCACTTGGATTCCAGAGTCGGAGGTCTTCATAGGAATAAACGGACCCTCTTCCAGGATGAAGGATGCTCGAGGATCGATAACATCCAAGTGATACGACACTCTCATCCTCCAGATGGGATAATAATCCTTTGTGCATGTGGGGAGTCTTAGTGGCGATATCTCATAATCCAGCTCCATGCTTCTGACACTGGTGGCAGGATTCTACTCAAGGTGTAAACCTTTTTGATGAGTAACCTGCCTCTGATACCACTTGAAAGTCCACCTAGTGTCAACTATCTTCACCTATGGGGGGGGGGGGGGAATAGGTGACGTGCAGCGTTTTTGCGGAATTTAAGATTGTACCTGCACAATAAAAATAAACAGCACAGCACACAGAATACACAAACTATTTATAGTGGTTTCCCAATTTGGGTACATCCACTTTCCCCCTTCAACCTATCTCCCACCAAGGGACGACTCGGTCTCTTCTCCAACAGGATTGAATTCCAATCCCTGCACTATCGGAAGGAACCCTTCCACACGTAGGAGTCAACACTCCCACAACACGGGTTGCACCCAACCCTTACAACTAGGAACCACCGTTCCTTTACAACAAAAGTAAAACTAGAATGTATAAGAGATACAAACTACGTTTGGAGACTAAGGTGTCCCTCTTTGTTGACGACGTGTTCTTGAAGTCCACAAAGAGTCCACAACCCTAGATCTCTCTTGGAGAGGATCTCCCCGGAATCGGCGACGGCGATATGGGCGGCGGCTAGGTTCACGGGATCGGCGTCAACAGCGATGTGCGGCTGCACTTCTTTGGAGATCCAAACTTCGTAGCGAAGCTAGCTAGGTCTACCAATGGTCACACTAGGATCAATCGTCTCGATCGATTTGGATGGGGAAGATTTTCCCGATCAGCAAATCAAGAGACAAGAGATCTCCGGTTAGAGACGTGAGACGCTGAGCTTAGCTAGGCTTCTGTCGCAGGAGGATCTGGGCGAAACCACGATCAACCTGCGAACAACTTGGCGTGAGCGGCGGCGGCGGCGGCGGAGCGGAAATGGCGATCTAGGTCACGTTGCGGCTCGCGTATTTCTTATCTTCTTCGCTCCTCCTACTGTTCAAAAATACCCATGTATTTATACACACGTATACTCCCAAATGACTGTTGTGGGTCCCACCTGAAGGAAACCCTAGTTCCGGTTCAACATAGTCCAGCGGCAGAATCCGGTCCAGCAGCTTCCAGAGAAATTGCTAAGTCAAAATCGGCGAGAATCGCAGGTGATTCTCGACGAATCGGCGAGAATCAGTTAGTGATTCTCGACGATTCGTCAAGAATCACTAGTGATTCTCGCCGAATCACTTGTTGATTCTCAACGAATATTGCTTGGTATTCATGATCTGCTCAACGATGGGTTCGGCGAGAATCACTAGTGATTCTCGCCGAATCTTACTTGGCACCGTTTTGAGGTAGCCGGTTAGAGTCGGCGAGAATCACTAGTGATTCTCGACGATTCGGCGAGAATCACTAGTGATTCTCGCCGAATCGGCGAGAATCACTTGGTGATTCTCGTCGAATTATACTTAGACGAATTTTCGTCTTTCCACCCAAGAGCTGCTCCTTGACCCATCCTTGCTCCTTGTCTGCTCTTGTATAAACACGGCCCTGTACTTGAAAGTAAGTGCACCCCAATAGAGAGAGTACACGTAGGCCAACACATTGATCTGCTCAACGAGGGATTACGTCGTGCAGACCAGTGTATATTGACCTACTGCACTCTAACATTGGTGTGCACTTAGTGTGGAATAACTGCAAGCACAACTTAAGAGGTTTCATCAAATACATTGTGAATTCATCTTAGCTTGACAGGTGGCTTCCTCAAATCCAGGTAATTGTGGATACAATACCCAACAGTTACTTTACTGTTGAGCTGATCCTGAACTTATATATTTGTATGGACATTCATATAAGTTGAGTTACTTTCTGTTGTAGCTCTATATTTTATACTGCTGTTGATGGTAGAACTACTAGAGTAGATTACTTTTTCTTTTGTTGTATTATTCTGATATACACTGATACTATTACTCTTATACCACCTGTTTGTACTTCTGCTCATTAATATATATTGTACCTTGTTCTTTTCTCCGCCAGGTGCCGAGGAGTCTTCGGGGGAGCGGATGTGATATCCACTTAGTCTTTATGACTAACGGTTACTACGTCTTCCTTTTTAGGAGGGAACCCCGCAGACAGAGCAACAACAAGTTACATAGGAGGACAACCAGGCTAGTGCAATAGGTCCTGATGTGACGGTACCGTCGTTGCCGTCAATGACTGATGTGAGTGTTTGGTAACGAGACTCTTTTGTAGCCCCTTTGGGCATGTACTCTGATATTTGGAAGCCTTGGTTGCTTCTTATTTATTTTGTACTCATGGACTTATATACTAGTGTGTTTTTTGACTTCTGCTTATATATTCTTTATGTTGGGTTGACATTAATGATATGATTAGCCGGCAGGATAGACATCTTGTAGTACAAGTTAGCCCATGTGCTAACGTTACCACAAGACGACTATTCTGGGCATAAGACTCCCCTCGTGTCGTGTCTTGTGTTCCGGGAGAGGGGTCTGACACCATTAGTCTTTTTCTTCCTTATTTACCTACAAAAGGTTAACGTCCAAATGAACACATACATGTAATAGAAATGTATTACCATACTTGTGTTGCTTCAAGTTCAACATATCCAATTCAAATTTGAAGGTGTTGAACTTGGCTTGATCAAGAAGCTTAGTAAAATGTTAGCCACTTATTTGTCTGTGGGGACAAACTCAAGACTGATATCTTCATTCTCAACATACTCTCTAATGAAATGATATCTAATTTCAATATGCTTGGTCCTGCTATGTGAAACATGATTCTTAGCTATTAAAATTGCACTAGATGAATCGCAGAACATAAGGGTTTTACTTAGCTGTAGATTATAATCATGGAGTTGATGTTGAATCCACAGTAGTTGTGCACAACAACTCCTAGCAGTGATCTACTATAATTCTACTTTGGAGATGGCTACACTAGTCTGTTTTTTGCTACTTCAAGACACTAGCCTTCTTCCCAGAAACTGACAAGTGCCTGATCTGTTTTTTTGTATTCTTTACAACCTGTAAAATCTGCATATGAATACCCTATTAGTTCAAAATCATTATTCCTAGGGTATTGCAGACCAAGTTTAGACATGCCCTTGAGATATCTCAGAATTCTTTTGGCAGCAGAATAATGAGACTCTTTAGGGTAGGACTGGTACTTAGAACAAACACATGTATCATACATAATATCTGGCATAATAGCAGTTAAATAGAGGAGGGATCCAATTATGCCTTTATACACGGTTTCATCAATAGGTTTACCAT
Organism: Platanthera guangdongensis; assembly: GCA_039583875.1. Lineage (NCBI taxonomy): Eukaryota > Viridiplantae > Streptophyta > Magnoliopsida > Asparagales > Orchidaceae > Platanthera > Platanthera guangdongensis. Next base: position 141,140,509 of record CM077153.1, read on the forward strand.
TCTTATCCTTGTCTATTGACATACTTGACCCTATAGGAGTTTTCATGATGGAGGCACTCTCCATTCCAAACTTTTTGATTTACTCCTTAGTTAACTTAGATTGGGAGATGAATAATCCATCATTCGACTATTTAACTTGGAGGCCCAAGAAGTACTTGAGTTCTCCCATACTGCTCTTTTCAAGCTACCCTTACATAAGTTTAGCAAACTTCTTGCAAAGACCATTATCAGTAGAGCCAAAAATTATGTCATCTACATAAATTTGGACTAGGATTATCTTACCCTTGAATTCTCTTAGGAATAATGTCTTGTCTATCTTCCATCTTGAGAATTTGTTCTCAAAAAGAAAGCTAGACATGATTTCATACCATGCCCTAAGGGCCTATTTCAACCCATACAAAGCTTTTCTTAACTGAAATAGATAATCAGGAAAGTTAGGATTGACAAAATCTAAGGGTTGCTCAAAATAGACCTCCTCTTTCAGGTCACCATTCAAGAAAGCTGACTTAACATCCATTTGGTAGACCTTAAATCCCTTCTATGCATCATATACAAGGAGTAATCTTATAGCCTCTAGTCTAGCAACTGGTGCAAAGGTTTGATCAAAATCAGCACCTTCCTCTTGTCTACATTCTTTGGCAAGCAGTATAGCATTGTTTTTGATGATAATACCATTTTCATCAAGCTTGTTTCTATAATTCCATTTAGTTCTAATGCTGCTATGTCCATGAGGTTTGAGAACCAGCTTCTACAAATTGCATCTCTTGAACTGATTCAGTTCTTCTTGCATAACCACATTTCAAAATCGGTCTATGTCGGGATCTTCAAACTTCTTGGGTTCAACTTGAGACAGAAAGCTTGAGTACATTTTAATGTTGAGGCTTTTGATCCTTGTTGTAATACTGTGGATTGCATATCCAATGATTATATTTCTGGGATGATCTCTCAAGTATCTGACTGCAACTGACATTCTTTCTTCAACATCTTGAACCAAAACTTCAACTACCTGAAGAACATCTACCATTTCTAATCCGCTTGGACCTTATGGAATGACCACATCCTCTTCTTGTTCAGCAGGAGGTGTGTCATTGATGCTCTGCTTGTTCATCTTCAAATCTTTACCATCAGTTCTAGAGGAGCTTGGCAGCTCACTGTGAATCATAGAGGTCTCATCAAACACTACATTAAAAGACTCTTCTATAACTTAATTTTCCAAGTGGTAGACCATATAGGCTTTGCTGTGGTTGCTATACGTAACAAAAATTCCCTCATAGGATTTTACAGTAAACTTTATGAAGTAGAACTTCCCATTGTTTAGCACAAAATACTTGCTTCCAAAGATTCCAAAAAAGGCAAGATTTGGTTTCCTGTCTTTCATAATCTCATAGGGAGTCTTCTTGCGCTACTTGTTGATAGTGGCCCTATTTAGGACATGAAAAACAGTGTTCACTGCCTCAGCCCAAAATTATTTTGGGAAAGAGGTGTCACTAAGAAAAGTCCTCTCAGTCTCTATGAGAGTCCTATTTTTTTCTCTCAACAATCTCATTTGAAAGTCCTTAGTTTCAAGAGAAGCTAAACGCCTAGAGGGGGGGGGGGGGTGAATAGATTTTTAAGTGTTTTTGTGCTTTTTCTATTTTAGGTGAGTTGTGATTTATTTAACCTTAGCTTTCAAGACTATCACAAACATCACACAGAAAATTTATAGTGGTTTCCTAGATTATGAGTACATTCACTGTCCCTCCCACCTTTCTAATAGTTTGTTAGACAAGGCAACTTCTCCAACTCGACTCAAAAGAGCTTACAACTCAGATCCCTCAGGATCTATTAGACTCCTCCAAGTCCTATAGCTCAGGCACAAAGCCCTACCACTCAGAGATATAATCTCCTACCACTCAAGCCCACATGCCCTATCTCAAACTTTCACTCAAAGTCCTACAACTCAGATCCAAACTTGGATCCTACCTCGGATTAATCACTTGAATCCTACAACTCAGATCTACTGAAAGATCCTACACTCTGCCTTTATAAGTTTAGGCTTACACTCAGATCAAAATGATCCTATTGAAGAATAGTGGTTGGTTGATGATGTTTGACACCAGAGTTAGAGTCTCAATGTCTTTTCCTTCTGAATAGAGATCAACTCTGTCCACTCCCTTCACCGCTCCAAGAATGGTTCGTCAGGAAAGTTTAGCTTGAAATGTGAAATCACTGCAGCTAGGGTTTGTCTTTATTGTAACTTCTACCTAAGAATATTTACTCTGAACTTGTTGTTGAAGATCATCAACTAACTTATGCAATTTCAGATCAATGACTTGAACAACTTCTTCAAGCTCCACATCTTAGTCGAGAGGAAGAAGATGAAGTTCAGATTTTTCCAATAGTTAATTTCTTCTCACTGATTTGTTCTATTTCTATCCCGCCATCCAACAACTCTTTGAGCATTTGGCCCACCTAGATTTTATAGCTGCAGGTCCACTTTTGCATTAAATGCTATACAACAGGCAAGCGACGCCATTTGTCATGTACTATAGACTTCTTGCAACATTTGAATTTCCGCTGACGTCAGCACCTGTGGACTTTGTCAAATTCAGACAATTCAACATAGGCGTTAAGTGAAGGCATGTCACTCAACGCCAAAACACATAGTCAGTTCTTTGTAAATACCAGACATTGAGTGATCAGTCATCACTCAACGAATATAGACTTTTGTAGTATAAATGATTAGGCATTGAGTGAACGTTCATCACTCAACACATTTGGACTTAGCTGATTTTCTCTGTATGGTGGCGTTGAGTGAGTTGTCTTCACTCAATGCTTTCTGTCTTAGCCTGCCATCTTATTGAGGCGTTGAGTGAACAACCTTCACTCAACGCTCCTGTACTTAGTTGAATTTTCTTTAGAGTTGGCGCTGAGTGAACAGCCTTCACTCAACGCTTCTGGACTTAGATAGATTTTCTGTCTACATCTTCTATGGCTTTGACATCATGAGTTCCACTCAACACTTTGCTCATTTGGCGTCGAGTGAGCTATCCTTACTCGATGCTTTTGGAGTTAGCCAGCTTTCTTGGCATATTCGTTTGTGGATTTGACTGCTTGAGCTTTACTTAATGCTTCTGTACTGGGCGTTGAGTGAACTGCCTTCACTCAACGCTTCTGGACTTAACCAAAATTCTTGGCAGCTTCTCTCTGTGGCTTTGTCTGCTTAATCTTTACTCAACGCATAAGGCTATCTGGAATTGAGTGAACTGTCTTCACTCAATGCCTGTGGACTTAGATAGATTTCTATCTTTTTCAGCATTCTTCCACGTGTCCACCTCTCATTGTTACTTAGACAACTTGTCAAATAAGTGTAACAAGTAACCACCTGCATTCAAAGGACTTATAACATGCATCAGATACAAAATATGTGTATACCATTATCATGTAGGCCTTCTTCAAATCTGGGATTTTGTGATCAATGGACCCAACAATCTCCCCCTATTTGAAAAAGTTAAAACCTTAGACAATGATATACACCAACACATAAACAACATATTACTCATTTAAGAAGGTAGAAATAATGGAAGCACATCCAATCATATGATTTTCATTAATCAGAAGGAATGATTATTTTTGTAATGTGCATAAGACAAAATAGAATCCCAACAACCCTTAAGACAAATAAGAAACACTTTTATGTTTCAGGTTCTCTTATGACTAGGCCCCTGCTTGGCTTCTTGGCTACTTTCTCTGCTTTTTCTTCTGACTTCTTTTCTTTCTACCTCTAGAAGTAGCTATATGGTTTTGGGAAATATTTGACAAGTTCCACAACATCTGGTGGTAAAGTGCCTAGCCACATGTCCTTCTTGAACTTCCTTCAGTCTCTTTCATTCTTTTTAAGCTTTGCCCACTCTAGGGAGTTGTACAACTTTTCCCTTTCAGTGTTCTTTGCATGTGAGGGATAAACCTGATTTACACTAGAGGGGGGGGATAGTGTATATTAAAAACTTTAATTTATTTTTATAGCGGATTTAAAGTAAGCGTTATATATATGTATAAAGAAAAATCACAGCACACAAATACTGGAAGTAAAGCAATCACAGAAGACAAAAGGAAATTTAGTGGTTTCCCAATAAATCTGGGTATGTCCACTCTTCTACCACCCTGGTAGGAATCCACTATAGGTTTTGATCAGGTGCCCTGCCACCAGAAGATCTATTTTTTAAGGGAGATTTAGCAACACTTTGAGCTTTTGATCAGGTGCCCAAAAACCAAGCCAAGTCTTTTGATCAGGTGAGTTATGAACCAAACGATAACTTTTGAAGGGAGTTAAAAACATGTACATAGTTTATGAAATAAACTAAAAATGATGTTGTATTTCCATTCAACTATCTTTGAGAAGACTAAGTGGATTGATGTTAAAGCAAAAAGCTTCCCCTGAGTTGAGTAAAATTTATGATCAAGGGAGAAGCTTTTCTTTAGGGTGTAGGCTTTCAAGAGTATTGTTCCTCTCCAGTAGAAATTTCAGACTGATGTGAAATTGGTTGTCTCTTGGGGAGTCAGAAGCGAATTATCCAAAATCTTTGTGTGTGTATTTATGAGTAACCCCCAAAAATCTGTGTTTAAATAAGCAGCAATTTTCTAAATATATTTTCTCTAAGAAGAATTCAAACTTTTGAATTAAAACCTTTCCTTAAAATGTCTGAAGAGTCTCTGAGAATTTGTAACGACCATATTCAAATATTAAGAATAAAAAGCATTCCTTAACTGCCCTGGTAATTAATTAGACTAATATAAAAGTGAGGGATAAATAGAATTTACTCTAGAGGGGGGGGGGGTGAATAGAGTATTAAAAAAATTTGATTAGATTTATTGCAGAATTAAAATATTGATACTTATATGAAAGAGGGAAAATCACATAAAACTATCACAACACAATACAAAAAGAAAACATAAGGCAACCAGACGACACAAGAAAATTTATAGTGGTTCCCCAAATCTGGGTACATCCACTCTTCTACCACCCTGGTAGGAATCCACTTAGGTTTTTGATTAGGTGCCCTATCACCACAAGATGTGCTTCAGGTAGATCTAGAAACCCTTCAGGCTTTTGATCAGGTGCCTAAAAACCAATAGGTTTTTGATCAGGTGCCCTATCACCAAGGAGTTCACTTTTGAAGGGAGTAATAACCCTGTACAAGAGAGTTGAAAGAAAAATAGATGACAGTCTTCTCTTTCTCAAACACAATGAGAAGACTATGTGGATTTGATGATGCCAAAGCTCCCCCTGAGATATTGAGTAGATTCAGGAAGATGGAAGCTTTGTCCAGGGTGTAGGTCTTCAGATTGATGTTGATTTCCAACAAGTTTTCTTAGATCTGTAGACTGATGTTGATTTGAGCTCTCTGTAGATTTTTGAAGCCTGAGGAAAGAAGAAGACTAGAGAGAATTGTATGTATCAGAAAATTCTTCTTCTTCCTTGTTTTAGCAATGCAAGAGCCCTTGAGAACAAAACAAAAATTTCTTTTCTGATTAACTGTCTGACTGATTATTGTTGTGCTCTTTCTTTTTGAGTTCTCTGTTTTAATCAAAATGACCAACGACATGAATTTGAATTCCCAAGGCAGTACTTAATTCTCTGCAAGAATTTAGGAGCCCAAACGACTAGAATGGCTGGAAATCATAAATGCGCTTCCATAACTGTATTTACATTATATTCAGTGAATACCATAATTAATGCTTCATGAAATACGGCTATCAGCCTTGAGAATGTCAGCATTAATTATCAGAATATACTTGCCTTAAAATAATTTACCAAACCAAAATAAATACTTCTGACCGATCTGAGAAGAACTGAAAACTGAAGGCAACATAAAATCATAGAGCTTAGTCCAGAGATCGTCGAACTGGGTTAAGAGATCGTCGACCTGAGAACAACTATCATAGATCTGAGATAACTGCTGAGAAGCATGAGATCGTCGACCTGAGCTCGTAGATCGTTGATCTTAGTTCAGAGTAGAGGACTCTGAGATCGTCGATGGGAGATCGACGATCGTCGAGCTGAGTTCGATTATAGTCGAACTGATATAGATAATCCACAAAATCTTTTTGAATCTAAATCTGAGTCCACTACAATGCTGGTCTGCACAAACCTGACCTAAAAGGATCTAATTAAGACTAGACAAGGACCCTGGCTATTCATGGGGGTCAAGACATCCTAAGAGTGAACCTAGCACAAATCCAAATAAGTGTTCCAACTATCTCCCCCTAGTTGTGTGAGGTCACTCAAAAACAAAACTGAAGAGAAATAAAAATACAAAGACCATAAATATCTGCAGGGATGAAATAACATCAGCAGATATGTTATAGCAATGCATTGTACATAATCAGTTAAGCATTAACAAAAAATACAAACTATAGTTTATCGGATGAAGGACCAGAGGAGGGTTTAGAAAAGATTATCTTTCTAAGTGAATCTGGTATATTCTCCTTAGAAGTCATCAGGTCTTGTCCACCAAGAGTTGTCTGAGCACTAGTCCTGTGCACAATTGCTTCTGGATGCAATGCCATATATTCAGCTGGATTAAAGACTTTCTCGCTAACTTGGAGTTTGTCCAGCTCTTTTTCTCTATAGGATGACATGGTGGAAAACCTAGATGGATCTTCTCCTTCTGCTACAGTTTTCTTATCTGAGAGAGACCAATCAGTTCTTGAAGCCTGGCCATCCTAAAGTTAGGATCAACTTCCTGTTCAATAGGTGACTGATCATCTTTAGGAGGCAACATTGTAACTGCTTTGAACTGAGTGGATTGAGCCTGAAAGCTTGTTGTGCTGTGCTGTTCATCACTTTGAGAATAGTGAGATCTTGGAGGAGCAACCACACTATACTTTCCTTTGGGCTTATGAGATTCATCATGTCTTCTGGACTGATAAGCAACTGTCTTCTGAACCTTGGGAAGAACTTGTTGTTGGGGAGGAGAGAAGGAGGGGCTTTGATAAATAATTTCCTTTACTTGCTCTGTAGAACTTTCATTTTTATGCTGCTGAATGCTTCCTTGGGAATGAGATCTGGAAGATCTATCCTGCCTTTGATATGTTCTAGAGAAAGAGGAAGGCTTGGAAGATAAATCAGAAGCTTGAGGAGATGTTCCTGAAGCACCAGCAGGAGGAGGAGGAGGAGGACCTCTTCTGAACTTCTGAGGAGGAGGTGAGTATCTCCTGCTCTTCTTCCTGGCTTTCTGTTCATTCTTAGATAACCACATCCAGCTTTCCATGCCAGGGTATGGAGTAATCCCTTTCAAGATGTAGTAAGGAGTATCATTAGTATTGCCTGGCTTGGGAGCAGCCTTGGGAGCAGTTTTTCTTTTCTTTGACACTTTCTTTTTCTTAGAATTATCATCCTCTGAATCATCATCCTCATCATCATCAGATGAATCAGGAGGATTGTCATATAGGTCATTTATTTCCTTCAGCTGTTTATCATAAATCTTTTTAGCAGCCTTTTCTTTAGCTTCTTCCTGAATGTCAAGAGCAATAAGGTAATCCAGAGAGGGCAGAGGACTATCATCTATGGAATAGGAAGGTCCAAGGGGACTTGGGACTAGATCAATATCCATAGAATATATTTCAGCAAGAGGAGCACAAGGCTCATAGAGATTTATTAAACATGTCTCTAGGGCTAAGGCCAGATTTCCTGAAGCCACTAGATCAAGCAGTGCATCAACAATTAAGAGAGAATCAAGCTCATCCTTATCTTCTGTAACAAGCATAGGCTCAACAGCCATAGGGGATGACATATCTGTACAAACTGTAACTGACTGAATAACTCTACAAATTGGAGCAATTGGAGCTGACTGAATCTGCAAGAGTTGTTTCACAACTAAAGGACTCATGGGTCTGGTATAACAGACCATGGCCTTGGAGGAATTTATCTCAACTGAAGTTTAAACTAATCTAAACCTAGAGAAAGAATGCAAAAGAAATTGTAAATCAATGGAGGGATTTATAAAGCAGTAACCACTAGAAATGCCAGGAATTGACACATCAGTGTCCTCATCTGACATAAGCAAATCTGAATAAGGAACTATATCTGCACAAAAGTTCTGAAAAACTTCTTCTTCATGTACTACTGGAGGAGACTGAGCTTGAAGTTCTACTGAGGCTGAACCCGCTGCATCTTCATTGGACATCTCCCCCTGCCTGGTTTCAGTGAGAGCGGGAACCAGGCCCCTAGATGAAGAAGGGACAGAGGAAGCAGAAAGGGAAGCAGATAGAGAGTCAGAAAAAGAGGAAATAGATTGAGCAAGAGGTGAAATAGCCTCCGCTATCAAGGATTTTAGAGTTGGAGTGAGGAGTTCCAGAAGATGAGAGAGGAAAGAGGGATCACCATGAAGAAACTTAGTTGGAGTCTGAGTTGAGACAGAATAATGAGAGGGAGGAGGAGTGAAATCAGTCATGATGTCATCCTGAATAGGGGAGTTTCTTGAAGAATTTAGTGGAGAAAGTGGTGTTGAGTCTTCAATGTTGATGGGTGAATCATTTTGACGAGAAGGAGATGAGTGAGGTGAGAGTATGTCAAAATTGGGAAAGGACATGGTGTGGAGGTTTTGAGGTTCAACAGTGTGAAGGGTAGATGGTGACTGAGTATGTGAAGAAAGAGGGATACCGGGGGATGCTAGAGGTGGAGGAGGAGGAGGAACTTCTTCATTAGGGTGAGGAGTGGTTGTTATAGCCCTTGTGTCCTCAGATATATGGGAGGAAGTTCCAGCCTTGGAGGGCTTTTAAATTGACCTCTCCCACTTCCCAAACAGAGAGGAGTCCAACCTCTTGCTTGCATTGATAACTATGGTTGTGGAAACCAGTAGCTCTGGAGCTTTCTTCTAAAGGAAGAGTCCCAGAATCCTTCCTAAAGAAACTTCCTTCTTACTGTTCTTTCTCTTAATCAAATCAAAGAACAAATTGGCCCAATCTATGGACTTCTTATTAACTAGAGCGGACATAACGACAAACTATTGCCTATTGATATTGTCATGGGCCGAATGCTTACCCAGCAAGACCTTGCCCACAATATCAGCAAGGAACTTAAAACCAACAGATAAATTCTTATTTAAGAGCTTAGATTGGATGCCCTCAGCATGACCCATCTCCATTAACATCCTGCTATACTTAGAACTATCCTGTTCCAGTGCGTCTGTTCCATTTTTCAACTCAAAACTTTCGGTAAGAATTGCAGGGTTTAGAATCACCTGCTGTCCTGATATGAAACCGATCATTGAAGAGTCATTTGTTGAAGAAGAGTAAACCCATTCTTTGATCTCAGCAACAGATAGTTTGATCCTTGTAGACATGAACTTCTTCAGGCCCTGATCATCACATAACTGTAACATTTCTTGAAAAATAGGATCACAGTGACTGATTGATTCGAAGTCGACGTCGAAACCAGTGTCGAACTTCATCGCTGAAAGAACCGCCACAGAAATTGCCATGGAAGATATATAGACTCAAAAGAGAAGAGATCAAGGGTAAAGGGAAAATATAATATGAAAGCGCGGGACAGAGATCGAAGAGAAACCTATATATACGTTTTTGGAATATGAAAAGACGATCTCTGTCCGACGATAAAATCAAAAACATCGATCTTAGGTCAAAGATTAATTTATAAACAAATAATATCTTTGGTCTCTAATCTCAGTCGGAAATTGATAGTAGAGCATAGCTCGACGATTAATTTACTGAAGCAAAGTCGTCGATCTCTGGTCGACGATTTTTATCTTCACACAGAGCTGTCGTCAAACATAGGTCGACAATTTAGCTCAAGATCAATTTGAAGATCATCGATCTCAGTTCGACGATTTAGGAACAAATCCGAAAACCGAAGACAAAAATTAAATTAATCCTTCCCATTGATTATTCCAAGCTGATTCAGGAAGAACATGTGCTTCTTTTCATCAAGGGGTTTGGTGAAAATATCTGCTCTTTGAAAATCAGTGGAGATAAAGTCAAGATTAAATTTTTTTTGTCTACATTATCTCTAATGAAATGATGTCTTTTATCTATATACTTTGTTTTAGAATGATGCACTGGATTATGTGCTATGAATATAGCACTATTATTATCACAAAAAATGGTTGAATTATTTAGATTGAAATCATAATCTAAGAGTTGGTTTTATATCCACAAAATCTGTGAACAGCACTGCCAGCAACCATATATTCAGCTTCAGCAGTAGATGTTGATACAGAGGTTTGCTTCTTGCAAAACCAGGATACAAGTCTATCACCCAAGAACTGACAAGTTCCTGAAGTGCTCTTTCTGTCCACTCTACATCTAGCATAGTCAGCATCTGAAAATCCAGTCAACTCAAATGCTGACTCTATTGGATACCAGAGTCCTAGATTAGGACAACACTTTATATATCTCAAAATCTTTTTTATAAAAATAAGATGAGATTCTTTAGGGTTCACCTGGAACCTAGCACATAAACATGTAGCAAACATGATATCTTGTCTGCTTGCTGTTAGATATAGTAGGGATCCAACAATGGTCCTATACCTGGTCTGATCAACAGGTTTTCCATGTTCATCAGTGTCTAATACAACATTGGTAGCCATGGGAGTCTTCATAGAAGATGCATCAGCCATCCCAAACTTCTTAATAAGCTCATTAGCATATTTAGATTGGGAAATGAAGATACCATCAGGAGATTGTTTCACTTGGAGACCAAGGAAATAAGATAACTCTCCCATGCTACTCATCTCAAATTTGGAGTGCATTAGGTTAGAAATTTTTTTACACAATTTGGGATCAGTAGAACCAAATATAATATCATCTACATATATTTGTACTAATAAAATTTTATCATGATGCAATTTTGTAAAATGAGTTTTATCTACCATGCCTCTAGAAAAACCATGCCCTAAAAGAAAGCTGGCTAAGGTCTCATACCAAGCTCTTGGAGCTTGCTTTAAACCATAAAGAGCCTTATGTAGTTTGAAAACATACGAGGGATGAGTTGGAGAAACAAAACCTGGAGGTTATTCAACATAGACTTCTTCTTTAAGTTCTCCATTTAAGAATGCACTTTTAACATCCATCTGATAAACTGTGAACTTTTTGAATGCAGCATAGGCCAGAAAAATCCTTATAGCTTCTAGCCTGGCAACTGGTGCAAAGGTCTGATCATAGTCAATTCCTTCCTCTTGCCTATATACTTGAGCAACAAGCCTAGCCTTGTTCCTCACAATCACACCTTGGGCGTCATGCTTATTCCTGAAAACCCACTTAGTTCCAATTACTGGATAGCCTTTAGGCCTTGGCACCAAGTCCCAAACTCTACATCTCTCAAATTGATTTAGTTCCTCTTGCATTGCAATGATCCAATGGGGATCTTGCTCAGCATCAATTATGGATTGAGGCTCAATTTGAGAGAGAAAACAGACATGCATCACATCATGGTTGAGTTGATGCCTTGTCTGTACACCTGCTGACATGTCTCCAATTTCTTGGGATCTATGGTGATCCCTAAGTGTGACAAAATCAGATGGTGGAGTTGGTTCAGCAGCAGCAATTGGAGTGAATTCCTCTTGTGGAATTACTTCTGCTATTGGAGGAAGTTCAGTTTCTTCCATAGTGTCTTCTTCACTGTCTTCATTTGCTTGTGGTGAGGGATGAGATATCACCTTCTGGGTGAGATTTAAATCATCCAACTTTTTACATAGACTTGGTACCTGCAAATAATCACTGGTAGAAGATTCCTTCTCCTTGTAAAACATATTAACTTCATCAAATGTAACATGTATAGATTCTTCAATTTTCAAGGATGTTTTATTGAGAACCCTATATGCCTTGCTAACTTGGGAATATCCTAGAAAGATTCCCATTGTAGCTTTGGCTTCAAACTTTCTAAGATAATCTTTGTTGTTATTATGTATATAACTGATACAACCAAAAATTCTAAAGTAGACTATTTTAGGTTTCTTCTCTTTGAGTAATTCATAGGGAGTCTTGCCTTTAAGTTTGTGTATCAAACTTCTATTCATGACATAATTTGCTGTGCTTACAGCTTCTGCCCAATATGATAGAGGCATGTGAGCATCAGCAAGCAATGTGCCTGCAGTTTCAATGAGTGTTCTGTTTTTCCTTTCAACTACCCCATTTTGTTGAGGAGTTCTGGGAGCAGAGAAGCAATGCCTGATACCTTCCTTCTCACAAAATTATTGCATAGGAAGAGATTCAAACTCAGTGTCATGATCACTTCTGATCAATGCAACTGGAGTAGAGTACTCAATCTTTATGCATTTTAGAAAGTTTGTAAGAACTTTGAAGTTATCAGACTTGTTTCTCAAGAAGAAAACCCAAGAGAACCTAGAGAAGTCATCTACAATAACTAAAGTATAGGACTTCCCTCCCAGGCTTTGTACAACAATTGGTCCAAAAAGGTCCAAATGAAGCAGATACGAAATCCTAGGTGAATCACTCTTATTAACTGATTTAAAACTATTTTTAGTTTGCCTTCCTTCTTGACAAGCCTTGCAAAGGCTTTCCTTCTTGTATGGGCAAGAGGGAAATCCTCTAACAAGGTTGTCCCTAAATAACCTAGCAATGTTTCTAAGATTTACATGTCCTAGCCTTTTATGCCACAATGTATTATTATTGCTAACCTGGTTAAACAAACAGATTTTTGAACAAGCAGAATTAAAATCAACTAAATAGATATTGCCCAACCTAATACCTGATAACACAGTATTACTGTTTAAAGAAATATTGCATTTAGATTCAGTAAAACATACCTCATAACCTGCATCACATAGCTGACATATGGATATCAAGTTATGTTTCAGGCCACTTACATATGCCACTTTCCTGAATGTGACAACTCCAAGTGTAAATTCTCCATATCCTTCTGTCTGACCAAAGCTTGAGTCTCCAAATATAACCTTTGGACCTAGCTTTGCCTTATAGTTACTTAGATTGGCCTTGTTTCCTGTCATGTGTTTGGAACACCCACTATCCAAATACCACTTATCCTGTTTGGTAGGATAGGTCTTTATCTGCAAGAAAAAATAACTTATATATTTTGGACCCAGGTAACCTTGGGTCCTGGCTTCTTTTCATACTTAAAACTTGAAATATAAGAGTAATCAGGTTGAATTTTATAACCTAAGGGATGAAATCTCCTAGGTGGGATTATCTAGTTAGTTAAGGGATGGAAAGGTTTAGAGTTAGAATTCTTATTGAAATTTCTGTTGAAATTATAGTTTTGATGAAACTGTTTTGAGTTCGATGATTTTAGTTGAGATAGTCGACCTGCGTTCGACAACCAGCATTGGTATCGTCGATCTTGGTTCTCAGAATAATAGTGGCTATTATCTGGGTTCCACGATCGTCGATCTCTATTTGACGATACATGATGATATCATCGATCCCCGTTTGTAGAGTGTTTAGGCTCAAGCTCTGGGTTCTGAGAACATCGATCGTCATTCGACGCATAATGCTGAGATCGTCGATCTTGGTTCGACAATTTTTGTTTAGACTTAGCTTTTTGTTTTTTTTATTTATCTCAACTTATTTTAAAACCTTGTTAACTGTTTTAATTTGTTTTGTATTCTTCTTACCCTTATCTGAAATAAACTTTATAGGTTGTGAAATGTGGTTTTTCTGAATAATTGGTGGTTCACTGGATGATGCACCTAATCCTAACTTACTTCTATTAAGTCTAGCATTAAGTGTGCTGGTAATTTCTACTAGCTGTTTGCTTCTTCCATTCAGTGATTCCTCTAGCTGTTTTGCTTTACTTAATTCAACTTTCAGAAAAGTGATTTGTTCACTATACATGTCTATTTCATTTTTCAATTTAATGTTTTTTGATACTAAGCTATCATAATCAAATTGTTTATCTTTGACAAGTTTGATTTCCTTCTAAGATCTAATCAGATCACTACACATAGATTTAAAGTCATTTTTAAAATCTTCAGAGGTAAAGTCAAAGTCTTCCAATACCTGATCACAATCTGAACATTCTTCAGATTCTCCTTCTTCTGATACATGCCCTGAAGCATTGATGGACATTAAGTACATTTCTTTGGCCTTTGCTTCTTCTTCATCTTCACTAGAACTGGAGGAAGATGATTCTTCAGTGTCACTCCATGTCTCTGCAACAAACCCTCTATCCTTCTTCTTGTGCTTGTATGAGGATGGTTTGCTGGAGTGCTTCTTGGAGTCTTTCTCCTTTCTCCTTTCCTCATGCTTGTTTTCTGGACATTCTGGAAGAATATGTCTAGGTTTCCTGCAACCAAAACAGATAATCTCTTTAGAAGGGGTATTGTCATACCTTGGTTTATCATCACTCCTTGATGATTTCCTTCTGAATTCTTTTCTCCCAATCTTGAAGAATCTCTTTGCAAAGAGACTCATCAACTCTTCATTTGATGGAGAAGTTTCTGATTCTTCTGATGCTTTGAAAGCTATATTCTGCTCCTTCCTAGTTGGTGTAGCAGACTTTTGTTGCTCAGCTTCTCTTGTCTTCAGCAGCTGTTCATAGGATTTTAGCTTTCCTAAGACTGATTCTGTAGTCATCTCATGTGTGTTTCTGGTCTCTCTGATAGGCCAAATTCTAGAGTCCCATGAGTGGGAAAGCACATGAGAATCTTGTCATTTATTTCTGTAACTGAGATGTCTTTGTCAAGAGTTTTCAGCTCATTAACAATGATACTGAGTCTATTGTACATCTCAGAAACTTGCTCAGTTTCTTCCTTTTTAAAATTCTCATACTGGGAGATGAGATGAGCTTTCCTGTCCATCCTTTCATCTGCTGATCCTCAACCATCTGGTTTAAGGAATCCCAGATGGCCTTAGCTGATTCACATTATTCTACTTTCTGAAATATATCATCAGACATTGTTTGTGCCAACATGTTCAAGGCTTTTGCATCAGCAATCTTTGCTTTCTTGTATGCATCATTGTAGTCTGGAGGAGGTACTGCAGTCATGTTTGTGGAAGTACTTGGAGGGGAAGCTGGTGGTGAAGGTACTCCTGTTAAGATAGAAGTAAAAATGTCTTCATCAATAGAATTCATATAAAGCCTGATTCTTGCCTTCCATTTTCCAAACTTTTGCAAGTTGCAAACTGGAGGTCTGGTGTGTGCAAAGTCCTTGTACTATGCCATGGTATAACAACAAAAAATAGTAGAGTAAACAGATATCTATCAGAGATCTTAGGTTCAGGTGTTAGCCTATACAACCTTAAAAACACACCCTCTGATACTAATTGAAAGTGAGGGATAGATAAAATTTACTCTAGAGGGGGGTGAATAGAGTATTAAAATTTTTGTTTAGATTTATTGTGGAATTAAAATATTGATACTTATATGAAATAGGGAAAAGCACATAAAACTATCACAACACAATACAAAAAGAAAACACAAGGCAACTAGACGACACAAGAAAATTTATAGTGGTTCCCCAAATCTGGGTACATCCACTTTTCTACCACCCTAGTAGAAATCCACTTAGGTTTTTGATCAGGTGCCCTATCACCACAAGATCTACTTTAGGTAGATCTAGAAACCCTTCAGGCTTTTGATCAGGTGCCTAAAAACCAATAGGTTTTTGATCAGGTGCCCTATCACCAAGGAGTTGACTTTTGAAGGGAGTAATAATCCTGCACAAGAGAGGTGAAAGAAAAATAGATGACAGTCTTCTCTTTCTCAAACAAGATGAGAAGACTATGTGGATTTGATGATGCCAACGCTCCCCCTGAGATACTGAGTAGATTCAGGAAGATGGAAGCTTTGTCCAGGGTGTAGGTCTTCAAATTGATGTTGATTTCCAATAAGCTTTCTTAGATCTGTAGACTGATGTCGATTTGAGCTCTCTATAGATTTTTGAAGCCTGAGGAAAGAAGAAGACTAGAGAGAATTGTATGTATCAAAAAATTCTTCTTCTTCCTTGTTTTAGCAATCATATGTACTTGTTCGGTCCACTGCAAGTTATAAGTTTGGGAGGTAGTGATTATACGTTGGCTATTGTTGATGATTACTCGCGCTTTGCGTGGGTGTTCTTTCTAAAAGACAAGTTAAATACCTTTCACATCTTTAAAACTTTTGTTAGGCATGTCCAAAATAAATACAACTGTTCCGTAGTCAAAATAAGAAGTGACAATGGAGCAGAGTTCAAGTCTGGGGCCGTGACAAAATTTGCGAAAGCTTGGGTATCTTTCATGAGTTTTCCTCTCCTCATACGCCTCAACAGAACGGAGTGGCTGAGAGAAGGAATAGAACACTCATAGAGGCCTGCAGGACCATGTTGAGTGATGCCTCACTACCAGAATACTTCTGGGCTGAAGCCGTCAACACTGCATGCCACGTGTAAAATCGAGACTCATAAACAAAAACCACAATAAGACACCTTATGAACTTCTAAAGGGTAGGAAACCGACTGTCTCGTATTTTAGAATTTTTGGCTGTAACTGCTTCGTTCTTAACAATGGTATGTATCACACTACCAAATTTAGCGAAAAGAGTTTTGAAGGTCTTTTTGTAAGGTATAGTAGCCATAGTATGCCATACATGATATTTAATAGAAAAACTCGGGTCTTAGAAGAATCCATACATGTTGTATTTGATGAGACGAGTTTGCTGCAAAGAAAATCTTCTAGTGTGTTCATTGAATATGCAGGTACAAAGTTAAAAGAACTGAACTTAGATGAGCCATCTGAAGAAAAAGGTGAAAAGTTCATCAAGATCACCACTCCAACCCCTATTGGAGAGGTTGATGATCAAGATGAAGAAATCGTCCAAGTTGATGAAGTCACTCCGGTGATTGAAGAAGAAGTTCCAGATGCAAGAACTCTAGAGCTCAGACATCTGAAGGATCACCCAATGGACCAAATCATAGGAGATCCCCGGGATGGTGTCAGAACTCGTATAGGTACAACTAATGAGAATTTATATTTGAGTTTTCTATCACAGGTTGAACGGAAAAAGTTTGAGGAAGCGAACTCAGACGCATCTTGGATAATGTCGATGGAGGAAGAACTAAATCAGTTCAAGCATTGCCAAGTCTGGAAACTTGTTCCAAGACCCAAAGGTAAGAATGTCATTGGGACAAAGTGGGTCTACATGAATAAGATGGACGAGGATGGAACAATCATAAAGAACAAGGCTACACTCGTTGCCAAAGGATATCATCAAGAAGAAGGAATCGACTTTGACTAGACGTATGCTCCAGTGGCAAGGCTGGAGGCAATCAGGTTATTCCTAATATATGCCACTCTTAAGAGCTTCACTGTCTATCAGATGGACGTGAAGTCTGCCTTCCTTAATGGTGACATAAAGGAAGAGGTGTATGTGGAACAACCTTCAGGTTTCGTTGACTCTAAATTTCCTGATTATGTTTATCTACTATCTAAAGCTTTATATGGTTTGAAATAAGCTCCTCGAGATTGGTATGAGACGCTGTCTACCTTTCTTCTTTAGAACAAGTTCACAAGGGGAAAGAAAGATAAGACATTATTTCTTAGGGAAGTAAAAGGCAAGATTCTGCTAGTCCAAATCTATGTCGATGACATTATTTTTGGCTTTACAGATGACAACCTCAGCAAGAAGTTTTCAAAACTTATGCAAGGGAAGTTTGAAATGAGCAGTATGGGCGAGCTGAAGTATTTCTTAGGGCTTCAAGTGAAATAATCTGAAGATGGAATTTTCATCTCGCAGACTAAGTTCACCAAAGAGCTAATTAAGAAATTCGGAATGGAGATGTAACATCGCTCAAAAAAGTAGACCCCTAGGATTTTGCTTTGTCATGACTAGGTCATGATAAAACCATCAGAAGCTCAAAGGACCAAGTGAACAAAGACCATGGTGAAAATCACCTTGGTCTGCCTATAGCTCATCCTCAACATTTAGACCTAAAGTTTGACATTAATGCTACACCCTAATCCCATGACCCTACCACAACACCCCTAACACCTTGGGTAGTCCATACGGCCACTAAGGACCCACTGTAGGTAGTCAAAATGGATAAGTTGACCTAAGTCAACCCTAACCATAAATGGGTCAAACTAGCTTACTTAGGGTCAATTGACCTTCCCCTAGCCAAGTGGACCCCACCCATGCCCTACTAACCCTAAAGTGAGGTCAATGGGCCCCCAAGGACCCATTGGGGTCAACCAAAGAGTTTAGGTTGACCAAAGTCAACCCTAGCCCTAATTTGGTCAAAGTACCCTTCCTAAGGGCAGGTGACCTCCAAAGTGCCAAGTCAACCCTACCCAACCCTACCTAGACCTTAGGGGAGTCCAATGGGTCACCAAGGACCCATTGATGGCAACTCAAAAGGTCAAATTGGCCTAGATCAATCCTAGTCAAGGCTATGTCAAACTCAACCAAAATGGGCTAACCCAAGCTCAATCTTATGATGATATGAATTAGTGGACTGCAAATAGCCTAAAATGAGTTGACCAAGTCAGCCTTGATGACTAGGAGAGAGGAAACTTCATTTTCTCCCTTTAATGGAGGAGAGAGAAAATGAAGGGAGGGGGCCATTCATGTCTAGGGAGGCCAAGAGCCTTCTCCTCTTGCTAGAACCATCTCCCCTAGTCTGTTAAGAGGAGGCCAAGGGTTTTCCCGGCCATGACAGAGGCTAGGGGAGGAGAATAACCATGGCCGAGCCAAGCTTTCAATGTCCATTAATGGCCATTGAGGACTTGACCTCTCCCCTCCCTAACTGAGGCTTTAAACACCATCAGTGGGCAGAGAGGAGCTTTCCCCACCGTTTACCTGAAGAGATCGAGCCCTTCCACTGTATAGTTGTAGATACCCGAGCGGCGCTACCACCACCAATGTCTTCCCGGCGATCGACGTGCCTCCAGGCCGCAAGCAAGGTACTCCCCTCCTCCTCTCTCTATGGGTAGATCGTAGCAATCATTAGGGTTAAGAATCGGGCTCAATTGAGCCCGATTGGGAAGGGAGTTTTCCTGGTTTTTCCGCAAAAATGAACCCATCGGGATCGCCAAAATCTGCCCCTCCGGCGGATGTGTCGCCGCCTGGCGATAGCCACCACCTTAAAGGAGGTGGTGGCGGTGGCCGGCTAGGGTGGTGGCTGGAAGTAGCTCCAGGACGGGTCAATCTTAACAGTCAGCTGGAGGAAGAAGATCAGCTAGAGCCCTTGGATCCGCTTTAAGATTGGTGCTGGAGATGGATTTAAACTATAGGATATGATTCCATTTTATTTCATTTTTGTCACAGAATTTGTATTTAATGTCTCTAATTATTAAAAAATACCTAGATGCAGAATCGGGAAAAGTGATGAATATCAAAATTGTAGCCCTTTGGGTCTACGTTAATTTAAAATTGGTGTGAACCAATTTGGGTGCCTGCTTTAACCAGGGCACTCATTTTGGTGGGGGTCTATACCTAGGGTTAGACAGAAATTAAAATGTATGCCCCCACTTATTTTTGAAATCATTTTGAGTTGATTTGGTGGGGTATTGGGCAAACTCTAGCCTATCCCTAATAAGGGGTAATTAGGTGAAAAAGTGCACTTTGATGTTAAGTGGTCAGATCACCTCAACAGAGGCTGAGACCATGGCCACTAGTTTTAAATGACATTTAACACCCTCATATGGGTTATGGGGTGGTTTGGGGTAGGTTTGACCTAGGACCCATGTTCAAACCCTATGGTAGGACTTTGGGGGTTTGAGAAGGGCATGGGGTCAAATGACCTTGTATGGACTTGAAATTTTGCAGAGAGGATATTGGGTAGCTAAGGTCCTCTGATAAAAATATTAGAGGATTTGGAGATGGTTCAACCCCTCAAAATCATAACCCTAGTTTAGGGCACATCACTTATACATGCAAGATAAGCCACCAAAACTTAATGAAAAGTTATGAAACTTTGTAGGTATGGTCTTAGGGTTAATTATAGTCTCTGGTGATTTTATAAGTAATTTAGGAACATTTCACTTAGTACCTCCTTTATAGTACATGAAGTTGCCCTTGTAATCTTTTAATTATTATGATCACACTGTTTATAGGAAGTTATGAAATTTGGGGAGAGAATGTTTTAGGTCAATTTACTCTTACTTGAATTTTATTACAATTTTTGGATGTGTATTCCCAGTACTTACTTCACAAATGTATAAACACGGGAATATGATCAATAATAGATTTAGAGCTTCCTTTTTATTGGAAAATTATGAAACTTGATCAGTAGTGTATCTAGGTCAATATGTTAATATGAGAATTTTATTGCAGTTTTTAGATAAATAATTGTTGTACTTAGTTCATTAACCTATTACTTGGAATATTATGGGAAAATCAATTATAGAGTTCATTGTTCACTGATAAATTGTGAAACTTGACCTGGAGTGTTTATATGTCTTTATGTTCATCCTTGAATTTTCTCAAAATTTTTGAAAGTATATTGACAGTACTTGTCTCTTTAATTTGGTTAATGTATGTTATGTTCAAAAATTATGTTTAGAGGTTTAAGTCTTACTGAAAAATTTGGAGACCTTGGATTTACTGATAAATAGTTGTCTTTTATTTATCATAATTTTGTGGAACATTTCGCATGCCTAAAAATAGTACTTCATGTTCAAACTAAGGCAAATGATAAACTATCAAATAAATTAGGAAAATTATAAACTTCTATATTTAGGCTAATCATGTCATGATAGACCTCCAATAAATATTATAGGAATTTTGGATGATAAATTAGAGTACCTCCCATTGTACACATTATATGGCTTCAGATGGTCTGTGTTTAGTAAAAACTGCAGAGATCAAAATATGATGCAAAATGAACTTAGGGAGTTGGAATATTATTGTGTTGGTCTGGTAAGTGGAATGCGACTATCATCGGGAGTCGTGATAAGGAGTGAGAAGTTTGGCTGGTGTTAAGAGGTGCTCGGGGTCGACGAAACATCGTCTTCCCCGTAGGGAGTGAAAAAGTCAAAATACACTAGGGATAGATCAAGTACAACATAAAGGGATAGAGAGTTGGGTAACAACCAATAATAATAAGTGCCTTGCGAAAGGGAGCTTTGGGGTTCAGCCCATCGTAGTTCCTAGTGCGCTTGAGAGCCCTTCACGGGAATACCTTGGGCAGTCCTGTGCTAAAAAAAATAGTTTGAATAATAAATTACAAGAGCAAATAGTATAACTATGGTTTCGCACACCCCGGTACCTCGGGAGGTTGGTTAGGTTGTTTGAATTGCCATCCAGACGGTAGGTTCGGAAGGTAGATGTACGAACGGGATAGTCCGGGGAGCTTTGGCTCAGTAGATATTTGTGACGGACGGGTTAGTCCGGGGAGCTTTAGCTCGGTGGTGATACATCAAGATTGCATGTGCACTATAAGGTGGTGGGTCATCGGTGTTGGAGGGTCGATGCACCGACGCCAATACGTTGACTCGGCAAGTGTGGTTTAGCACTTCACCAATTTAAGTTCGGTAGACCAGCCGACAAAGAGTATGCAGGAGCTCTGCTTAGTGCACCAACATCAAGGCGTACGATATGTCTGACTGGTAGTGTTATTACCGGTTTAGATGTGGGCGAGGCCTAACCCACCGCTTCCGTTAGCCACTACGGAGGTATCCTGGGAGGTTTTGGCTCCAGAAAGGGGGAACTAAAGTTCTGTGCGCATAGAGTCGTGTGCGTGAGTTGCACTTGCATGAATCATGGCATAACATATCACTACACTCATACTTGCATACAACTGACACCCCAACGTATAAATTGGTATGAGACTTTTTATACGATGGGAGCCTTGCAGAAGACCCCTTAACTTATAAGTTTGTATGGGCATATTCTACTTGTTTACTTTACTGCTTACTAATGTAGAACTGCTAGTTTGTACCTTTTCTTCCTTAGTTATATATACATTATATGTTAACTGCTAGATTAGTTCCACTGTCACCAGTCATTTTATACTCTCCACCTCTGTAGCTTCCCTTTCCTCCTCCCCGCTTGGTGCCTAGGAGCCATGGGGGGAGGTGTAGGGATGATAGGGCTTAGTCTTTATGACTAATGGTTTTCAGACCACAACATTACAGGTGCTCCGGATGGGAGACACGGATCAGCAGCACAGGGACCAGCACCAGCGGAGTACGGTGCTCATGGAGGTGGGCCAGTCTACTACCGGAGCACCAGCGGCCAGCTCTGTGAGTGATAGTCTTCTTATAGCTTCCGCGAGAGTTTGTAGCGAGGATCTGATGTACCAGGCTTAAGCCCGTTTATATTTCATTTGTACTGTTCTTTTGCAGTACTCTCTCTTCTTTATTTATGGACTTGTGTGGTTTCTCCTTATATATGATGTTTGTGGACTCAATTCTATTTCATTCATGATTACTGCTCCCTCTGTGATGATCGAAAAGGCCGGTAGAATCGGCGTTTTATAGTGGCGGCTTTCTCATGTGTCGGGGCCACCGCAAAACGATGATTCTGGGCATAAGACCCCGGGTTTGAAAAAGAAAAAAAATGGGGTCTTACAAGTGGTATCCGAGCAAACCTCGATCGAAGGAGAAGTAGTCTACAAAAACCTTGGGCCACCCCCGCGCGAGCTTAGTTTGCGGACAAACTAGCAGCAGAAGCTGTGGTGTGCCCATAAGGGAAATCACATGTAAAAGTCCATTCTTCTTCTTATTTTACTCCATTCGTATGCTATCTAACTATTTGAATTTTCCTTGTAGCCTGCGATGAACCCTACTCCACAGCAGGGGACATATCAGGCTCCGAATATAGTCCCACCTCCGCCGGCTCCGGTTCCATTTCAGCAGACGGAGATGGGGCAAACACTGACGGCCATTCTGGAGGCCTTCAGAGCTCAGCAAGCCCCGACTCCACAGCCAAATCCCGGGCCCAACTAGATGACTGCCTTTCGAGCACTTTCCCCTCCACCCTACTAGGGGACGGAGTCGGGAGTACGCATGGAGGAATGGTTAGATACCATTTATGAGATGGTTGCGGGGATTCGATGCCCTACTAAGGAGGCAGTTGCTTTGCCAGTCTCCTGCCTGGAGTCACACAGAAAGAGGTGGTGGAAGTCATAGCTAGAGACCACCTTTGTGGATATGGATTGTGCAGATATCTCTTGGGGAGAGTTCAGAGCGCCACTTCATGGACATTTCATACCTCAGTCGACATGGGACGAGTTGGAGGATAGGTTCCTGCGGTTGAAGTAGGGCAACCAGACTGTGCTGGAGTATTACCAGGAGTTTACTCACTTAGCCCGCTATGCAGACTCTTATCAGTTGGACGACGCTGGCTATGCTAGGAGGTTCTACAAGGGGCTGCATGATGACATGAGGCAGGCCCTCCTCTTCATCTCTGAGGGAAGTTTGGCCAGGATTCTTGAAATGGACAAGAAAAGGGAAGCAGATCAGCTTACATTCAAGAGCCGGAAGAGACCGGCTGACAATGCAGTGATTGGAGGTCGTAGAGACCGCCCTAGAGGCCAGGTCATCGGGGAAACAAGGAATGGGGATCAACCCCGTCAGGAGATTGGACAAGAGTAGAGGAACGAGGGGGTATTGGCCCGCCATCCCTTACAGATGCTGGAGATACCGAGGATAGCAGAGCATGCAACGATATGCTTCCAGTGCAAGAAGCCGGGACATTTCAAGAGGAATTTTCCAATGAGGCGAGCACCACCACCATCACATCAGGGTGCCCCACCTCCTCGACAGTTTAGCGACCGAGGATGAGGATATCAGGCCAGAGGCCACAGACTAGAGAGGGAGCAGGTGTACGCTCTAGATCTGGCACAACCCCGGAACCCGGAGCAAGTTATAGCAGGTACGCTAGTACCTTTGAATTTCTTCCTTCCTAAGAACTAGTTTTCATAAACATAGACTAGTTAGAAATTAGGAAAAGAAAAACTATAACTAGAACACTAAGACACTTAATTACCTCAGGCGTGGTTTTCATCAGCGGCAAGCCCGCTCACACACTCTTCAACACCGGTGCTTCACCCTCATTTGTGTCAAAAGATATTGTGAAAGGACTGGCAGGCATGGAGCAATTCATAGGAAGGACGATGAGGGTGCGTCTACCCGATGGATCAGAGATAATGACCTCTTCTCCTTGCAACATGGAGGTGGAAATCAGCGGGAAGGAGTTTGAGGCACCAGCGACGATCCTCGGGATTCCACGCTATGATTTGATCCTGGGCATTACATGGCTGCAATGGAACCATGCCCAGATTGACTGCTTGGCGAAGAGGATGATCATGAGGCACGGGAACTCCCCTAATGTTATCGAAGGTATTATACCAGCGCCCATGTATTATTATCGTCTGTACAGGACATCAAGGACCACCTACAGGGAGACAAAGTTTATCAGGTTCTCTTCGAGATGGCCGCGGCCAAGGATTCTATTTTAGATATTCCAGTGGTGCGTGACTTTGCCGATGTATTTCCGGAGAAGCTACTAGGGCTACCCCCGCATCGGCAGAAGGACTTCCAGATTCAGCTAGTGCCGGGGGCTAAGCCGGTATCCAGAGCTCCTTACCGAATGGCCCCAAAGGAGTTGGTGGATTTTCGAAGCCAGCTTCAAGAGTTAGTGGAAGTCGGGTTCGTCCGGTCTAGCTCTTCAACATAGGGAGCTCCGGTATTATTCGTTAAAAAGAAGGACGGGACACTTCGGCTGTGTATTGATTACCAGGACCTAAACATGCTGACGGTCCGGAATACGTATCCCTTGCTACAGATAGATGAGTTATTTGAACAGCTGGAGGGAGCGCATTGGTTCTCAAAGTTGGACCTGAGATCGAGGTACTACCAGCTACGCATTCAGGAGGAGGACATACCGAAGATGGCCTTCAGCAGTAGATATGGACTGTACTAGTTTACCGTGATGCCCTTCGGGCTCACGAATGCACCCTCCGCGTTCATAGACTTGATGAATCGGGTGTTTGAAGAGTATCTAGATGTCTTCGTCATCGTATTCATTGATGACATATTTATTTATTCGAGGACTGAAGAGGAGCAAGCTAGGCATCTAGCTTTGACTTTGGAGAAGCTCCGGGAGCATAAGATGTATGGTAAGTTCTGCAAGTGCCAATTCTGGCTAAAGGAGGCGGTCTTTTTGGGCCATGTCATCAGTGGAGCAGGTTTGGTTGTAGATCCAGCAAAAGTCCAGGCAGTACGAGATTGGCCACCGCTGAAGACGGCCACGGATTTTCGAAGTTTCTTAGGACTTGCCGATTATTACCGGAAGTTCGTAGAGGGGTTCTTTCAGATTGACCTCCCTCTTACGACCCTGACGAAGAAGGAGTCTCCTTTCATTTGGACGCCACAATGCGAGTTTGCCTTTCTGGAGTTGAAGGGTCGGCTTACCTCGACCCCTATCCTTGCTTTTCCATTAGGGAAGGAAGGATTCCAGGTATACACAGATGCCTCTTATCAGGGGATGGGTGCCGTTCTGATGCAGAATGGGCACATGATAGCCTACTCCTCCCGTCAGCTGAAGAAACATGTGCAGAATTACCCGGTACATGACTTGGAGATGGGGGGCCGTTATATTTGCTCTAAAGATCTGGTGACACTACCTCTATGGGGTCCCTGCGATATATTCTTAGACCACAAGAATTTGATGTACGTAGACACACAAAAGTAGCTGAACATCAGGCAGATATGCTGGGTGGAGTTTCTGTCGGACTACCAGTACACCATGCACTACCATCCCGGGAAGGCAAACGTAGTGGCAGACGCTCTGAGCCGGAGAGAGAGTACGTCAGGAGTAGGCCCGCAGCTGATGGCCTTGGAGTTGGTTGAGTCGTTTAAGAAGATGCAGATATCACCAGGGTCCGAGGATGATCCAGATTTATATACGGAGTACCTGGCATCAATGACTGCCACCGATGACATTCAAGACAGCATTAGAGACAGGCAGAGGCTCTATGCGAGGGCAGAGCCGATATTCAGAGCCTTGGAGGAAGGCACGGCAGGGGATTACTCCTTGAGGGATGGGATCCTATGCTTCAGAGGCAGGGTCTACATACCGGCAGGGGTCCAGATCCGGGAGCACATCATGACGGAGGCACACTATAGTAGATGCTCGGTGCACCCGGGGATCACTAAGATGGCAGTGGACCTGAAAAAGACGATGTATTGGCCAGGTATGAAGAAGGACATTACGTATGTTGGATCCCTAGTTGATTTGGGCTAGGTTCACTAAACTAGGATGTTTGACCCAACATGTATCGCTAGGGTCATGAATGAGTCCTAGAGTATGGGCCATGTCCTTAGAGTCAACACTGCATGAACCAACCATCAACAGACTGCAAAAGATTCAAGACTTAGAGAAATTTCAAAGACTCAGAAAATGAGTTCAATATTCGTCGAACTCAAGTCGATGATAATCGTGCTCAGCTCGACGAACTCAGAGAAAATTCTCTGAGCTGAGCTCTACGAACTTGGTTCTCAGTTCGACGATCTATGGACACTATACTTCAACATTCCAAGTCCAGAATTCTTCGCTAAACTCCAGTCGATGAAGTTAGAATATCAACTCGACGAACTTGGATCTTAGGTCGATGATTTCTGGATCATCTACTTCAACATTATAAGACCAGGAACACCTAAGTATTCTAAGTCCAGAATCATTCTTCAGTCCTGACAAGTTTTATCAAGTAGTAGTTAGCAGTTCTCAGCTCGACAAACGTAGTTCTCAGGTCGACGAACCTAGTTCTCAGGTCGACGATATCTGGACACTCTACTTCAGCATTCTAAAAGTTCAAGAAACATTTCTATGAACACTAGTCGACGAAGTCAGAATCTCAGCTCGACGATCTTGATGCACATAATTGGCAAGGTTCTAGAGAAAGCAGTTATCTGTCCCCAGGTCGACAATCTTGGATCTCAGCTCGACGAACAAAGATTATCTGGTCGATGAACTTGACTTCTCAGCTCGACGAACTCTGGATCCAGGTCGACGAATTCTGTTATCTGTTCTATGATTTCTGTGCAGATCCAGACATGGACTTTTCCTCCCTCTGTCCCTTAGTTTATTGCGATAATTCCTGAGTAATCAATGCTCAACAGTTTCTGAATATTACCATTAGACGCAGCATTGATTACAGTCTTCATCAGGATTATTACTTGTCGCTTTTCAATGGGACAATTGGTGAAATCAATCAATGCAAATATTCTCCAGGCCGCCAGCATTGAATGAAGGAAGAAATTCAAAATTCAGAAGGAAGATTACACAGAAATATAAAGAAGATTTTTCTTTTTCTTCCTTCAGCAGCAAGAACAACACAGACAACAAGACAGTGCATAGGCTTTTCTTCTTCCTTCTCGTCTGAACACAGAGAACAAGAATACATAGGGCAATAACACAGTAGAGAAATCAGAAGCCCTAGACCAAAGAAAGAATATCAAGCTGAAGAAGAAGAACAACATCAATCAAGAGTCTTCTTGCTTCTTTATCTCAGGATTCTTCAGAGGACAACAAGTATTCTATTTGTAAAAGAAGCTCCTGGATACCTGCTGGTCAATGCTGAAATATTGAAGGCCTACTTACCCTGCAACAAAGCTCAAATCTTCCTGAGTTCAATATCTCAGGGGGAGCTTTTGCTAACATCTTAGTCTTCTCAGTTGTATTTTGAGAAAGAGAAGACATAATCACTCTCTCACCCCCACTATAAAAGGGGTTCTTTAACTCCCTTCAAAAGTTATTCTTGGTTGCAAGTCTCCTGATCAAAAGACTTGGGTTGGTTTTTGAGCACCTGATCAAAAGCTCATTGGTGGTACTCACCTGATCAAAAACCTGAGTGGATTCCTACCAGGGTGATAGAAGAGTGGACGTACCCAGGTTGGGGAACCACTATAAAATTCTTGTGTTGTCTGGTTGCACTTTTTCTTTTGTTCTTGCTATGGCTGTGCTAGCTAGGTGCTGTGTTTGTAATATTTGGTTTTGCTGTGCATGTGATAAGTGCTAGATTAATTTATCTTAGGTCTGTTTTTATTTACAGCAAAAGTTTTCTAAGTTTTTCAAGATACTCTATTCACCCCCCCCCCCCTCTAGAGTATTTCAGATCTAATCCTTACTTTCAATTGGTATCAGAGCTAGTTTCCTTTGGTTGAACAAGTTAACCATTGAACCAAAAGATCCTTTGTTAGATCTGACTTTTACTTCTATTAAGTTTATATTGACAGCATAGCACATAACAAAGACTATGCAAGCACCCGACCTCCAGTGTGCAACCTAAATAGGTTTTCCATCTAGAAGGCATGAATCAAATTATATATGAATTAAATTGATGAGGACATCTACAATTCCATTTTGACATGTCCTCCTCAAGCAACTGCCTCTACATCTACAACAGCTTCAAGCACCAATGCAATTCCACCACCTGAGTGGACTGAAGCGCAAAAGAAAGCCAAGGTTGCTGATGCCAAGGCCATGGACATTCTGGCCCAAACAATATCTGATGACATTTTCCAAAAAGTTGCAGAATGCACATCAGCTAAGGCCATTTGGGACTCTCTCAACCAAATGGTGGCTGGATCAGCTGATGAGAGGAAATATAGAAGATCCAATCTCATATCCCAATATGAGAACTTCAAGAAGGAGTAAGCAGAATCTGTTACAGATATGTACAATAGGCTGAGCTCAATCATCAATGAGCTGAAGACCTTGGACACGGACATCACCCTCACTGAAGTGAATGATAAAATCCTTATGTGCTTCCCAAGCTCATGAGATTCAAGGATCTGGCCAATCAAGGAGGCCAAAAGCTTAAATGAGATTTCTATAGAATCTCTTTTAGGAAAGCTCAAGTCCTATGAGCAGCTCATTAAATCCAGAGAAGCAGCAGAGAAAAGGACACCTCCACCAGTAAGGAAGGAGCACAACCTGGCATTTAAGGCTGCTAAAGAGACAGAAACTTCAACAGTGAATGAAGAGTTAATGAGTCTGCTTGTCAAAAGATTTTATAAAATGGCAAGGAAAGACTTCAGAAGAAAGTCATCCAGGAAGGATGACAAGCCAAGTTATGAAAAAACCCATACTAAAGAGGTAGTTTGTTTTGGCTGCAGGAAACCTGGACACTTCATCTCAGAGTGTCTAGAGAATCAGAAGAAAGAGAAAAGAAGAGAGAAGGATACAAGAAGGCAACAAAGTTCAAGACCTTCCTCTAGCAAATATAAAAAGAAGGAGAAAGGCTTTGTAGCTAAATCCTGGAGTGAAACTAAGGATGAATCCACATCTTCAAGTTCTAGTGAAGAAGAAGAAGAGGCAAGGGCCAAAGAAGTCTGCCTCATGGCCATTAATGCCTCCAGAAGTCAATCTGATGAAGAAGATGCATCTGAAAATGTCGAAGCTTTAGAAACAGAAGCTGATCATGTACTTTTATCTTTTGACTATAATTCTGATGCTTTTAAATTTGAATTTAAAACCATGTGTATTGATTTAGTAAATTCTGAAAAGGAAATCAAAATACTTAGGGAAAGACTAGCTAATCAAAAAAATGTAATTTTTGAAAACACTAAGCTGAAAGATGAACTCACTCGAGCTAATGAAAAAATCATTGCTTTTAAAAACAGAGCTATGTGAGGCCAAACAACTTGAGGAATCTCTCAATGGGATAAGCCTTAAGCTGATGGACATCACAAGCACAGTCAATGCCAGACCAAATGGCAAACTAGGCTTGGGTGCATCATCAAGTTTACCCCCATTCTCAAGAAGAACATATTATCAACCCTCATTAAATTTGTGTCAGCTAAGAATAAAGAAGTAATGAACAACAATCAAACTAAAATCACACATAAAAACAAGAAAAATCAAAATCAGAAAACCTTAGAAAAAAATAAAGTTTAGCAGATTTCATCGAACTCAGATCGACGAAATGTTGCAAGTTCGTCGAACTCAAGTCGACGAACTCTGAATGCAAATCTATATAATAATCATTCGTCTTACTGCGATCGACGAACTGTATATGGTTCGTTGAGCAGAGGTCGACAAACTTGGGGCACAGAAAATGAACATGTTCATTCTCTGAGCAGAGATCGACGATCTCATCCCGTTTCGTTGAACTCTGGTCGACGAAATCACAACAGTTCGTTGAAACCAGAATGACTTAATAAAAGTCATAACTTTAACAACAACTCTAATAAATCTAGGAAACCTTTTAATCCAGTGGCTGATTAGATAATTTCACCTAGAAGATATCACCCATTAGGATATAAATCACAACCTGAATTTTCTGTGATTTCAAGTGTTGCCTATCAGCAAAACAAAGGACCCAAGGTAACCTGGGTCAAGAATAATTAATTATTTTCTCTGCAGGTGAAGAGCTGTCCAGTTGTTAATCAACTATTGTATCTGGACAGTTGTTGCTCCAAGCACATGACTGGCAGCAAGGACAACTTAAATAACTACAAGTCCAAGCTGGGGACAAAGGTTATCTTTGGTGATTCAAAGTGTGGACAGTCTGAAGGCTATGGAGAAGTAAGTATTGGAGCAGTCACATTCAAGAAGGTGATTTCTGTAAAAGGACTCAAGCATAACCTCATCTCTATCAGCCAATTATGTGATGAAGGCTATCCGGTACACTTTAACTCTACATCCAGTATTATTTCTAATAAAGAAAAACAAAAAGTTTTAATTGGAAATAAAAAAGGAAACATATAATTAGTTGACTTTCTTTCTACCAATTCAGATATTTGTCTGCTTAATATTATTTGCAATCAAAATGAATTATGGCATAAAAGACTAGGACATGTGAACATGAAAAATATTTCTAGTCTATCTAAAGACAGCCTTGTAAGAGGCTTACCTTCTGGTCCCTACAAGAAGGAAGGTCTTTGTAGGGCTTGTCAACTAGACAAGCAAACTAAATCTAGTTTTAAATCAATTAATAAAGTGATTCACCTAGGATTTTGTACTTGCTACACATGAACCTATTTGGACCTATTGCTGTACAAAGCCTAGGAGGGAAATCCTATACTCTAGTCATTGTAGATGACTTCTCAAGATTCACTTGGGTGTTATTTCTGAGATCTAAGTCAGATACCTTTAAAGTTCTTACAGTTTTTCTCAGTACCATACAGATTGAGTACTCTACTCACGTGATATTGATCAGAAGTGATCATGGTACAGAGTTTGAGTCTCTTCTTATGCATGAGTTCTTTGAGAAGGAAGGTATCAGGCACTGCTTCTCAGCTTCTAGAACTCCCCAACAAAATGGGGTAGCTGAAAGGAAGAATAGAACCTTGATTGAAGCTGCAGGAACATTACTTGCAGATGTTTATATGCCACTATCCTTTTGGACAGAGGCTGTAAGCACAACAAATTATGTACTGAACGGAAGTTTGATACATAAACTTAAGAATAGGACTCCCTATGAATTACTTAAAGGGAATAAACCTAAAATCACTTACTTTAAAGTATT
Source organism: Platanthera guangdongensis (assembly GCA_039583875.1). NCBI lineage: Eukaryota > Viridiplantae > Streptophyta > Magnoliopsida > Asparagales > Orchidaceae > Platanthera > Platanthera guangdongensis. The sequence continues at coordinate 141,171,879 of CM077153.1, forward strand.
TGGATGTGTATGCTATATATATAATAACAACAAGAAATATATTAAAAAGTTTGAAGCTAAGACTGAAGAGGGAATTTTTCTAGGATGTTCCAAAGTAAGCAAAGCTTATAGGGTGTTTAATAAATCTACTCTAAAAATTGAAGAATCAATTCATGTTACCTTTGATGAAACTAACATGTCTTATAAGGAGAAAGAGATCTCTGCCAGTAACACTTTGCAGGTACCTCACTTGTGTGAGAAAATGGGTGAATTAAACCTTCCATAAGAAGCTATAGCACCCTCTCCTCCATAAGTTATTGAAGACAATGAAGATGAATGTTTGGAAGAGGTTGAACCTCATTCAACAGCAAACATAATTCCACAAGAGGAATTAAATCCAAATGCTGTTGCTGAACAAACTCCACCCACTGATCTTGTCACACTAAGGGATCACCCTAGATCCCAAGTGATTAGAGACATAACAGTAGGTGTACAGACAAGGCATCAACTCAACCAAGATGTGATGCATGCCTTTTTTTCTCTCTCAAGTTGAACCTCAATCCATAAAAGATACTGAGCAAGATCCCCACTGGATCATTGCAATACACGAGGAACTCAACCAGTTTGAGAGATATAGAGTTTGGTATTTGGTTCTAAGACCCAAAGGCTACCCAGTCATTGGAACCAAATGGGTATATAGAAACAAGCTTGATGCCCATGGTGCAATTGTAAGGAACAAGTCTAGGCTTGTTGCTCAAGGTTACATACAAGAAGAGGGTATAAACTATGATCAAACCTTTACACCAGTTGCAAGGTTAGAAGCAATTAGAATCATTCTTGCATATGCTGCCTACAAGAAGTTTAAGGTCTACCAGATGGATGCAAAAAGTGCCTTTCTAAATGGAATACTAAAAGAAGAGGTTTATGTTGAACAACCTCCCGATTTTATCTCTCCAACCCATCCTTCTTATGTATTTAGATTGCATAAAGCCCTCTATGGTCTAAAGCAGGCTCCAAGAGCTTGGTATGAGACCTTAGCTAGCTTTTTGATAGAGCATGAATTCACTAGAGGCATAGTAGATAAAACATTATTCACTAGGCACCATAAGGATAAAATCTTATTAGTACAAATTTATGTGGATGACATCATATTTCGGTCTACTGACTCTAAATTATGCTAGAGGTTTTCTGATCTCATGCATTCTAAGTTTGAGATGAGTAACATGAGTGAGCTCTCCTACTTCCTTGGTCTCCAAGTGAAGCAGCTACCTGATGGCATCTTCATCTCCCAGGCTAAATATGCTAAAGAGCTTCTCAAAAAGTTTGGGATGACTGATGCCTCAGCTAAGAAAACACATATGGCTACTAATGCTGTAATAGATTCTGATCCACATGAGAAACCTATTGAGCAGAAGTTATATAGGGGAATTGTTGGGTCCCCATTATATCTTACAGCTAGTAGACCTGATATAATGTTTGTCACATGCCTTTGTGCTAGTTTTCAAGTGAACCCTAAACAATCTCACCAGTTTTTCTAAAAAGAATTTTGAGATATATAAAGAGTTGTCCTAGTCTAGGACTTTGGTATCCTACTGAGTCAGAATTTGATTTAACTGGATATTCAGATGCTGACTTTACTGGATGCAGGGTAGACAGGAAAAGTACCTCAGGAACTTGCCAGTTCCTTGGTATGAGACTAGTGTCTTGGTTCTGCAAGAAACATTCATCTGTGTCTGAAAGATATGGTACCTAAACACCTAGAGGGGGGGGGGGGTGAATAGGTGACCTAAACCTTTTTGAAACTTTGTTGGCAGCAAAATAGTTATCTCACAGATTTCTACAGCTAACAACAATAACAAAATATAAACTGCTAATCCACAGCACAGCACAGCACAGCAGACACACAAATTTATAGTGGTTCCCCAATCTTTGGGTACATCCACTTTCCCCCTTCGCCTATCTAGCAGTGTACTAGATTCGGCCAAACTTCTCCACTATCTCAGAACCCAACTAGGTTCCTACACCTCAGGCCCAAAGCCTTACACTCAGCCACCAAGGCCTACACTCAGCCACCCAGGCCTACACTCAGCCAATCAAGGCCTACACTCAGCCAATTAAGGCCTACACTCAGAGTTATTCAACTCCTACACTCAGGCAACCAAGCCCTACCCCCAGCCTTTATAATATAGGCTTACAATTCACTCAGATCCAATGGATCCTACAAGTTAAAATTGAATTACAATAACTAACTCTACAACTCAGAAAATAAGAGAGGAGTTGAGAGTTTCTTGAAGAGTTCTTGGAAGAACTCAGCTAGATCCAAACTGACTTAGCTTCCTTCAAAGCTTCTTGAGTAGAACTGAATTAGTCTGAATCCTCTGCAGTTGATCCTTGACCTCTGCTTCTTGAGATCCAGTTGATTCTGAATCCTTCTTCTCAGCCTTAGTTCCAAAGACTGAATTCTTGATTGGAGCTCTCTCTCTCCAACTTCTTAGATCTGCAGTTGGACTGTCAGATCTTCTTGTGTTGATACTCTGTGTACCACTTTTCTGATTACTTGAATAATCTGATCAATTACTTCAAATAGCTTCAACAACAACAACCACCACACCTTCTGTAAACAGTCTGTGCCTATTTATAGGCCTTCTTCATGGTAACCGGCTGGTCCGGTTCATAACTGACTTCTGACATCTCTGACAAGTGCTATAGACCGGCTGGAATGGCAGCTGTCATGTCATCCAGTCAATTCTTGAAAATCTCTAACTGTTTATAAGTGTCGAGACTTTCTGTCTTTAAGTGTCGACACTTATAGTCCAAGTGTCGACACATGTTGTATAAGTGTCGACACAAGTCTACAAGGTGTCGACACAATTCCTTGTATGTCTCGACACAGATTCTTCTGCATGTGTCGACACTGAAATTGAGTGTCGACACAAGTACTTGATCTTCTATCTTCAACTGTATTCTTCTAAGTGTCGACACATCTCCTATGTGTCGACACATCTTCATGTGTTGAAACTGTCAAGTGTCGACACTACTTCTTGGTGTCGACACAAGTCTTCAATATAGATTCTTCAGCTGAGTGTCGACACATTCCCTTAGTGTCGACACTTGTACTTAGAATATTTTTGTAGATATTTCTGTTCTTTGCTAAGTGTCGACACAGCTCCTTGTGTCGGCACTTTCTTTGAGTCTTCAACTGAGTGTCGACACATTATGCTGGGTGTCGACACTTTCTTCAAGTGTTGACTCTTCTGGCTGTGTGTCGACACATTGTGTTGAGTGTCGACACATAATACAAATGCTGACTCCTTTTGTTGAGTGTCGACACATTGTGCTGGGTGTCGACACTTACTTTAAATGTTGACTCTTCTGCATAGTGTCGACACATTGTGTTGAGTGTCGACACTTGTACTTAGACTCTGCAGACTTTTGCTGAGTGTCGACACAGCTCCAAGTGTCGACACTTTCTGGTGTAGACACAGCTCTTCTAGGTGTCGACACTTCTGCTAAGTGTCGACACTGCTTCTCTGCATTCTTCTTCACTGAGTGTCGACACAGCTCCTTGTGTCGACACTTTCTATCTAGTGTCGACTCTTCATCCCGGGTGTCGACACAATGACTCCAAGTGTCGACACTGCTTGTCTGGGTGTCGACACAAGCTTTCTCAAGTGTCGACACTTTCCCTCTGGGTGTCGACACATGGACTTAGAGAGTTTTAGCTTCAGTCCAGTGAATACCTAACCTGCACAAGTAACTCAAACAAACATCAAATACATTATGATGTATATCATTGAGTTAGGTGAGGCTTCTTCAAATCAGGTACATTTGACCAATGTACCCAACAATCTCCCCCTATTTGGAGAAGTCATAACCCTTTGTCAATGATATACACCATTCATAATTAAAAATTACAAAATGATGAAAAGCAGATTATAATCAGCAGGGTTAACATGAACATGTAAAACTTCACACATATACACATTCAACATTCCAGAACAAATAAGAAACAAACACATTTCAGAACAATCATACTATATTTATCATATATTGTTCTAACATTGTTCCTTATACATTTTTAATGTTGTACAAAAATGTTTTTCATTTAAAAGATTACAACAAGCTTCAAGTTTAATTCCTAATCTATTTCTGATCAGGTTCTTTGATAACAATTCCTTTTCCAGCTTTAACTTGAGCTTTGACAGCAGCAGTAGCAGTAGGCTCAGCATCAGCAGGCTTCTTGCCTTTTGAGTCTTTCTTCTTTTGTTCTTCAGCCTTGATTTTCTGCCTCTCAAAGTAATGATAGGGCTTAGGAAAGTACTTGCTAGGCTCCACAGCTGTAGGAGGTAGCTTTCCTAACTTAGCCTTCCTTCTATACTGGACAATGGCTTCCTGCCTAATCTCATGCTTCCTCCATTCTGCTTATGAGAACCATTTGTTCCTTTCATGAGCATTGTCCTTGGCTGCTTTCCAGGCAGTTAGAATTATGTTCCTAGAGGTAGGGCTCCATTGTTCAAAATCTGGCTTTTGTTCTGCTAGTTCCCTAAACCTCTTCTTTGACAGCCTTGTCTCTTCTTCTTTGTCCAAAGCCTCTTGCATAGCTGCTGTTATAGGTTGAACAACCTTTTCTAAATGGACATTGTCCTTGCCCCCAGATGGGCTATACATAGTGCTCACCTCTGCATGAATCATTTCAGAATCTGGAGGTGGATAAATGACTTGAGCTACTTCTTGTGGCTCACCTCCAAAGTATGCAGGGTTCAGTCCAGATTCAGCAACTTCATTGTCATCACACAGGGGAGGATATCCAAGTGTAGCCCTGATTGAATTTGATATCCATTTTGCATGCTCAGAACTTGCCTTGACTAACACTCTCTCCCCCTTTATGACTTCTTGGGCCACATGGTCTCTTACATCATCCTTTTGGAATCTAATCTGACTATCCAAATACCTGATTCCATCCTTAAAATAAGGTCTAAGATTTGTAAGCTGTTCAGAAATGACCTTCTGTGAATCCTTGATTGCAGTCTTGACAGCAGCAATTTCATCTTGAAAAGCTTTATCAAATTCAGCCTTAACATCAGCAGATGTAGAAGATTCAGCAGTCTTATTTTTCAATTCAGTGACTATAGCTTTGTGGGATGCAGTCAAATTATCATTCATCCTTAATTGATTTTCCAGCACATAGCCTTGCTTCAATGCTATATCATCTACTTGTACTTTTATTTTCTCTTGGTGTGTAGCCAGAAACACCACAACATTTCCACCCTTGTGGAAGCATTCATTCATCTCCTTTTTATTAAGGTTCATCTCAAACCTTATAGACTTTATGTCCTGAGCTAAATCAAATTGTAAAGACTTTTGTCCTTCATCAATATACTTCTCTATGGCTCTCCTGTGCTCATCCAGCTTGACTTGCATGGCTACCATTAAGGCACTGTAATCAGGTGATGGAGCTTGTGTGACTGAGGATTGTTGAGCAACAGTTTGTAGAGCCTTCTTGTAGCTCTGACTTCTTCTTTTGAATACAAATAATTTCTTCTTCTTGGCCCTAGCACTCTCCTCATCTTCAGAGGCAGAGGTGCTGGCAATATCAACTCTATTCTTAGGGCTCTCAGGCCTCTCAGTTTGCACAACTAGTGCTTGCTCAGTTTCCAGCCTAATAGGCTCTTCCAGAACTTCCATGTGCTCCCCCTCAGTATCAGCATTCTTATCTTCAGCAGCAGCAGTCTTGTCCATGTCAAAATCCTCTTGATCTAAATTCAGAAAGAGGTCTTCCATTGTGTATTCAGGAGGTGACTGTGCAGGAGAAGTACTGGGTTCATCAACTACTTTATCAGGAACCACTTCTAGGATAACTGATGTGTCTTGGAGAACAACATCTGGGTCTTGATTTGCTTGCTGAGTTTGCTGATGGACATCAGACAAATCAGAATCTATTACAGAAAAATCTAAAGTATTGAGGTCAGTAAGTACCTCTTGGATAATGATTGTGGCTTGCTCACTGTCCAGAGTAGAGCGTTCTTCTACTGCTGGAAGCTCCCCCTGGCTGTGATCCCTATGGATGTGGCTAGCTGGAGGCAGCTCCCCCTGGAGCTCAGCTGCATCTTGAGGAGCAGGAGTCCTCTCTGCAGCCACTTCTTCATGGTCATCAGGTGTGAAAACAACCTGTTCTTCACTATCAGAACTGCTGGAGGACTCTTCTGTCACAGCAGCTATCTTCCTCTTCTTCTTTGGAGGTGAAGCTTTCTTAGTAACTGGCTTCTCTGGGGTAGGTATTTCCTTAGATAGTACTCTTTCCCACCTGGAAAATATCCTTTGATCCATCCTTCTCATGTGATTGATTTTAGTACCAGCAGCATTGCTCATTACCTCTGGTATTGTACCAGCCAGGTAGAGACTTAGTATTCTGCCCAGATTGGGCTTCTTCAGACTCTCCTTAATTTTCTCATACACAATCATTGACCAGTCTGTTTTTAGGTTGAAGATAATTCTGGTCATAACACTGAACATGGAGGCTGACACCCTGTCATGCCCTCCAGTCTTGCTGAGTATAACTTTCCCCACAATTTCAGACAAGAATTTTCCTTGGTTATTCATTCCTTTCCTGTTGAATACAGATCCTATCTTCATCGTAGGATCTAGTCCACACCAGGTAAGTGCTTCCCTGGTCTTAGATGTAGTCACTTCCTCTTCTGCTTGAATTTTAGGTAGCTGAAGTACCTTTCTCAGAGTTTTGGGTGAAATCTTGACCTTGGTTCCATGCACTCTTGATTTGATTCTGTAACCTGAGTCATCTACAGAAGCTCCAGTAAGGAATTCAAGAACTTCCTTCTTCCATATTTTGGTTGGTTCTGAAACCAAGTACTCCAATCCAGAATCGGTGACTAGGGTTACCACCGATTTGATTTCTTGATCGCCATCGTCGAACGCGCCACGAACCAGTTCATAGCCTTCATTGACGTTCTCCTCGAGCTTGGGAGCCATTAGGGTTTGTAGAATTAGTCTTTAGAAAAGAGAAATGTCGACACAGTAGTTTGGTCTCGAAACTCTGAAAGCGTGTCGACAAACAAAGACAGAATCCTATTTATACCTTTCTGGTTTGAAGACGAACAGGCGGGATGAATTACTAAAGATGTGTCGACACTGGCAATAAGTGTCGACACTGACTTATAATGTCTCGACACTCATGTGTCGACACAAGTTTAGTCAACAGATTTTATGTGTCGACACATATTTATGTGTCGACACCACTCTACTCGACGAATAGTCGAGACTTTACTTAGAAAATTCTGAGTAAAACTTAAGTGTCGACACCACATTGGATGTGTCGACACCTACTCGACTTGTGTCGACACTAACATTCTGAAGTGTCGACACCAACATCCTAGATGTGTCGACACCTTTTTCCTGAAGTGTCGACACTACTATTCTGTGTCGACATAGACTTGTCTATGTGTCGACACCTTTTACTTAGCCAATTTTTAGTTCTGTAAACTTAGTCTAAGTTTATCATACCTAGTTCAATTTTGAACCTATTGAACTTAGCTTCTTCTAAGGGCTTAGTAAACATATCAGCTATCTGATTATCAGTTTTAACATATTCAAGTGCAATATCATTTCTTTCTACATGCTCCCTAAGAAAGTGATATTTAATCTCAATATGTTTTGTTCTACTATGAGATACAGGGTTGTTAGCTATTGAAATAGCACTTGTAGAATCACAGTAAAGTGGAGTTCTACTTACCTGAAATCCATAGTCAACTAGCTGATGTTGAATCCATAGAAGTTGAGCACAGCAACTTCCTGCAGCTACATATTCTAACTCAGCTATGGAGATAGCCACACTAGTCTGCTTTTTGCTGCTCCATGAAATTATTCTTCCTCCTAGGAATTGACAGGTTCCAGTTGTGCTCTTTCTATCCTCTTTGCATCCTGCAAAGTCTGCATCTGTATAACCTGTTAGATCAAAATCTCCATTCCTAGGGTACTAGAGGCCTAGATAGGGAGTGCCCTTTAGATATCTCAAAATTCTCTTGACTGCAGTCAAGTGAGACTCTTTAGGGCAGGCTTGATACCTGGCACAAACACATGTAGCATACATAATGTCAGGCCTACTTGCAGTCAAGTATAGTAAGGAGCCAACTATCCCTCTATACAAGGTTTCATCTACAGGTTTCCCTGCATCATCCTTGCTAAGAGACATACTTGACCCCATAGGAGTCTTCATGGTACTGGATGAATCCATACCATATTTCCTTATGAGTTCTAGGGTGAACTTGGACTGACATATGGACAAGCCACTTTCAGTCTGTTTAACTTGGAGACCCAAGAAAAACTTTAGCTCTCCCATACTACTCATCTCAAATTGACTTTGCATAAGCTTTGCAAATTTTTTGCAAAGGCTGCTTTCAGTAGACCCAAATATAATGTCATCTACATATATTTGGACTAGTATGACTTTGCCTCTAGATTCCCTAAGGAATAGAGTCTTATCTATTTTCCCCCTTGTGAACTTGTTCTCAATGAGGAAACTAGATAGGGTTTCATACCAAGCTCTAGGAGCTTGCTTTAACTCATACAATGCTTTCCTAAGTCTATAGACATAATGTGGAAGAGTAGGATCAACAAAACCTGAAGGCTGCTCCACATATACTTCTTCCTTTAGATTACCATTTAGGAATGCTGACTTCACATCCATTTGGTATACCTTGAATCCTTGATAGGTTGCATAGGCCAAGAAGATCCTTATGGCTTCCAGTCTGGCTACTGGAGCAAAGGTTTGATCAAAATCAATACCTTCTTCTTGCCTATATCCTTTTGCAACCAGTCTTGCTTTATTCTTTATGATGACCCCTTGTTCATCTAACTTATTTCTGTAGATCCACTTAGTTCCTATAATATTGTGGTCTTTAGGCTTTGGAACCAGCTCCCAAACCTTGCACCTTTTGAACTGATTAAGCTCTTCTTGCATAGCTTCAGTCCATTGTGGATCTTGTATAGCTTCTTCAAATTTCTTTGGTTCTATTTGAGACAGAAAACTAGAATATACTGCAGCATTCTGATTTCTGCTCCTTGTCTGAACTCCTTGTCTAGGATCTCCAATAATCAGCTCTACTGGATGATCTCTTAGATGCCTGTTGGCTGGTGGCATCCTAACTTCTGGTTGTACTTCTACAGCATCTTCATCATGCTGAGTTCCTTGTACTTCTTCAGCTCCTGGTACATGTAGTTCTCCCCCTGGACATAAGCCATCTTCTTCTACTTGCTGTCTTGCAGCAGGTATATCTTCTATGGTTAGCTTGTCCATCTTCTTAGTAAGACCTGTGGGGCTGCACACACTACTAGACAACTCATTGTTAATAAGTTTTGTCTCATCAAAAACTACATGCACAGACTCCTCTACAACTTGTGTAGTCAAGTTGTAGACTCTATAAGCCTTACTATTATTGCTGTACCCAACAAACACTCCCTCTTGGGACTTGGCAGCAAACTTAGTTAAGTAAGACTTCCCATTGTTAAGTATGAAGCATTTGCAACCAAAAATCCTGAAATAGGATAGGTTTGGTTTCCTGCCTTTCACAACTTCATAGGGGGTCTTGTTTAACCTTTTAGTGATGGTAGCCCTATTTATCACATGGCATGCAGTGTTAACTGCTTCAGCCAAGAAATACTCAGGCAGTGATGTATCACTAAGTAGGGTTCTACCAGCCTCTATCAAGGTTCTATTCTTCCTCTCAGCAATGCCATTTTGCTGAGGTGTTCTAGGTGAAGAGAATTCTTGAAATATCCCAAAGTCTTCACATAGTTTTGTCATGCTTTCAGATTGAAACTCAGTACCATGGTCACTTCTAATTTTGACCACAGTACTATTTAGTTCATTCTGAATTTGCTTGACAAAGCTGTAGAAGACACTAGGTGTTTCATATTTCTGCCTTAAGAAGAACACCCAGGAAAACCTTGAGTAGTCATCAACAACTACAAAGGTATAGACCTTCCTACCTAAGCTGTGAACTGGCATTGGACCAAAGAGATCCATATGCAAGAGGTATAAGCACCTCACAGCATCTTTGTTCTCAATGCTTTTAAAGGTGGATTTGGTCTGCTTGCCCTTTTGACAAGCTGAGCAAATGCCATCTTTAACACACTTAACTTGAGGACCATTCCTCACTAACTCTTTGCTAAAGAGTTTGCTAATAGTCTTGTAGTTAAGATGAGCTAGCCTCTTGTACCACTTGACACAATGAGAGACTGTCTCATCAGCTACAAGACAAACAGGAGAACCATTGTTCTCAATCATGATGTCTAGACAGTAGACATTCCTCTTTCTATATCCTGTCAAAATGATCTCTTGATCACTTGACCTCTTGATATGACAACCATTTTTAACAAATGAGATGTCATACCCTACATCACTTAACTGACTTATACTTATAAGGTTGTGTTTCAACCCTTTAACATAAGCCACTTGAGTAATGGTAACAAGGTTTGAAGAAATGTTACCAAACCCTTTGATGATTCCTTTTTCAGAACCACCAAAGGTCACTTTAGGACCATTTTTGATTGGAATGTAGTCCTTCAGTAGTCCCCTTGTTCCAGTCATATGTCTGGAACATCCACTATCCAAGTACCATGTTGGGGTATGGCCACTTGGATTCACCTGCAAAACAAATTAATGAACCTTAGAACCCAAAGTAAACTTGGGTCCTTGGTGATTGTTAGTTTGCAACATGACATAGCTACCTACTGGCTTTCCACCAGGTAGCTTGCTACTCCCATTGGCACTTGCATTGTGCCAACAGTCCAAGGCAAAGTGACCAACTTTGCCACAGCACCAGCATTCAAACTTGTTGTACCTTTGCTTAGGTACAGACTTGGCTGTCTTGACTACAGCAGGCTTATTGAATGTTGGGGCTTTGCCCTTGGACTTGGACTGATCCTGAACAGTCCTAGCTGGTTTAATAAAACCCAGTCCAGCCTTTCCTTTATGATGAACAAATTCATCAATCAAGGGTAGCACTGATTTAGGTTTTGAAAACCTAGCAACTAGCTCTCTTTCCTTCTGAAGATTGATCTCCAGTGAAAGTCCACTTAGTGTCGGCTATGTGCACCTATGGGGGGGGGGGGGGGGGAATAGGTGACGTGTGGTTCTTTTGCGGAATTTACAGATGTACCTGCACAATAAAAACAACAAACACAGCACACAGAAAACACAGCAAATTTATAGTGGTTCCCCGACTTGGGTACATCCACTTTCCCCCTTCGACCTATCTCCCCAACAAGGGACGACTCGGTCACTTCACCAACGGGATTGAAATCCAATCCCTGCACTAACGGAAGGAGCCCTTCCACACGTGAGAGTCAACACTCCCACAAAGCGGGTTGCACCCAACCCTTACAACTCGGAACAACAGTTCCTTTACAACGAAATGAAAATGTAGAATGTACACGTGATACAAACTTCTTTTGGAGACTACGGTGTTCCTCTTTGTTCGACGACGTGTTCTTGAAGTCGATGAAGAGTCTACGACCTTGGTCTCTCTTGGAGAAGATCTCCCCGGAACCGGCGGCGGCACACGAGCGGCGGCTAGCTTCGGGATCGGCGGCTACGATGAAAAGTGGCTGCAGAACTTGGAGATCTAAACTTCGTAGCGAAGCAAGCTAGGTCTACCAACGGTCACTCTAGGATCAGTCGTCTCGATCGATTCGGACGGGGGAGTTTTCCCGGTCAACAAATCGAGAGACAAGAGATCTCCGGATAGACGCGTGAGACTCAAGCCTTGCTAAGCTTCTGTCACCGGAGATCGGGAAGAAGAGCGATCAACAGCGGCGACCACTTGATGCGAGCGGCGGCGGCGGAGCGGAGCGATTTCGCGAAGTTAGGGTTACGTCGCCGCTGGATTTTCTTTCTCTCTTATCCGTAGATTTACTGTTCAAAATACCTGTGTATAAATACTGTAGGATTCTCAAATATGACCATTTGTGGGACCCACAAATGAAATCCCCAAAATCCGGTTCAAACAAATCCAGAAGCAGAATCCGGTTCAGCAGCATTCTGAGAAAACGCCAAGTAAAAATCGGCGAGAATCGCAGACGATTCTCGACGAATCGGCGAGAATCACCATGTGATTCTCGACGATTCGTCGAGAATCGTTTGTGATTCTCGTCGAATCACTTGTTGATTCTCAACGAATTTTACTTTGTATTCATGGGCTGCTTGACCACAGGTTCGGCGGGAATTACAAGTGATTCTCGCCGAATCTTACTTGGCACCATTTTGAGATGGCCAGAAGGAGTCGGCGAGAATCACTGATGATTCTCGACGATTCGACGAGAATCACCTAGTGATTCTCCCCGATTCGGCGAGAATCACTTGGTGATTCTCGTCGAATTTGCCTTGGACGATTTTTCGTCTTCCACCTAGGAGCTGCTCCTTGATCCTCCAAGCTCCTTGTCTTCTCTTGCATATGAGCGGCCCTGTACTTGAAAGTAAGTGCACTCCAATAGAGAGAGTACACATAGGGCAACACACTGATCTGCTCAACGAGGGATTACGTCGTGCAGACCCGTGTATATTGACCTACTGCACCCTGACATTGGTGTGCACTTAGCGTGGAGAGACTGCAAGTACAACTTGAAAGAGTTTATCAAATACATTGTGAATTCATCTTAGCTTGACAGGTGGCTTCCTCAAATCTAGGTAATCGTGGATACAATACCCAACAAACTCCCCCTATTTGACGAAGCCAAAACCCTACTAGCTAAGATGAATAACACCTATCAAATAATAATTATAGCATTTAAAAAATTAAATATGCAACTCAAGGGAATATATGTAATCAGAACAGGACTTGAATCATTCACACATTCAAGAATATATATATATACCAAGAGAAATATATTCACATATAATTCAGAACTGTTCATACGACAGTAATAATTATTAAATGTTCTTAATACACCATGACCAGCTATAAAATAATGACTATTTGTCCTTAGATACGTCACCCTTAAGAGTTTGCGCCAAGTACTTTTTGCTCTGCCTTTCCATGTATTCCTTGGGCTTCAGGTAGTACCTAGGAGGAGCAACTTTGTCTGGATCCTTGTTGTTTCTGAAGAAAATGTTGCGCTTCGCTTCAAATGCTTTGTGCGTCTCCCATTCATACTGGCTATATGCTTCATTTCGATTTATCTCTCCTCTTTCTTGCAGCCGGAAGGTGTCTAAGATGATGTTCCTTGAAACTGGGCTCCACCTTTCGTTTCTTACATCCTCCTCACTCAGTCTGATCCTCTTTTGAGTTGGTGTCTCCTTTGATGTCCCTTCCTGAACTTTCCTCTTTCCCCTTGCTTTAGCTAAAGCCTCCTGGTCAAACATACTTCTCAGCTTAGATTTGGAGATGGCCCTAGCGTCAGCTTCATCAGTGAAAATATCAGCAGCACTTGTACTTACATCCTCAGCAATATGTACTTCCTCAGCAGCCTTAGAAGTCTCAGGAACCTGAACACCGGCAGGTTGGTCAGGTAGGACGACGCCTAACGTGCCCAGTGCCTGTTGTAGCATCCACCAGCAACTCTCATAGACGTATTTGCTTGATTGGGCAAAGTTTGCATCCATGCTTTCTTGGAGCTCGGCCAGCTTAGCGATATACTCCTTCTCCCCCTTTTTGGCTTCGTCAGCTATGCAATTGGCATATGAGTGCAAGGAGTCATCAATATGCTTAGTTGTCTTGCTGAATTCAGTGATTAGGGCCTGCTGATTTGCATTTAAAGTGACCATGTTACCATCAAATTTCTGAATATTGTTGGCCACAACGTGTGCGTTCTGATTGACAACAGCCAGAGTATCAGTAGCCTTTTTCAAGCCGGCCATTAACAGTGTGACAGCTTCGCCGGCCGCGTTATATTTTTCTTCGAATTTCTTCTCCATTACGTCTAGCTTATGGTTGATTGCCACCATATTCTTCAGCATGAGATCTTCAGAAGTCTTAATCTCTTGCAGCATTGTTTTCTGAGCTTTATCAAAAGAGGTTTTAAGCTCATTCACGATGCCCTGAATTATATGGGCAGTGTGAATGGCTAGGTCATCTCGTAATGGGATACCCGGAGGCACTTCTTGGCCTTGCTCTGGCTCGGCAGCAGACGCATCAGTAGAGCTGGATACCATCACAGTCTCTATAGGAGGAATGTTTGTGGCCTCATTTACTTCCCCCTCCACTGGTGCAGACTTATCAGTAGGAGGTTCATCAGTATCCGGAGACTCAAACACTTCATGGCCCTCATTCACAGCGTCCTCTCCGTCCGCATCCAAAAATTCATCCACATCAGCAGCTTCTTCCTCTTCTTGATCAACAGAGTCCAGTGTTTCAGCTTCAGTTCCTTGAGTGTGTCTGTTCAGGACCTCCTCATCCTCCAACCCAGGTTCACTTTCTTCATGAACTTCGGCCACCGCATCCCTGGCCACCTGGGCGATGTCAGATATTATATCCATATGAGAGGGTAGAGTCTCCCCCTCGATTCCTGCAGTCAGGGTATCAGGAATTTCACGGGGGGAGGCTGCGGGAGATACTTCCTCATGCTCTTCTACAGCAGGCTGTCCGATGCGCCGCTCCCATCGATCAAACACAGTAGCATCCATCTTTTTCAAGTAATGGAGAGGGACTCCTTTGCTCATGTCGAATTTGTCTCCGTTGAGCTGGTTGAGATATAGACTGATGATGCGGCCGAAGCTTGGAGTGCCCAGAGTGTCCTTGATCTTTTGAAACAACAACTCTCCCCAGTTGAACCTCTTTCTGCAGACCACAGCTATGAGAATTTTGAACATATCTCCGGAGATATGATCATGGGAGCCTGGCTTGCAGATGAGTACTTTTCCTATGATGTCAGATAGGAGCTTCCCTTCTTCATTCATCTCTTTTCGCTTTACTGATCGAGTGCCTCTGGGTAGACCGCAGAACAGGAGGGTTCTGGCTTTGTCCTCGTCCTCCAAATAGTCTTCCTGCTCCGCACTTGAAAGCTGCAGGTAGCGTGTTAGCTTACTGGCAGACATCTTTACCTTAGTCCCAGCCACCTTGCTCTTGATGATGGAGTCTCTGTCTCGAAGCCTTGCGGTAGAGAAGAACTCCAGCACTTCTTTATCTAAAACTTTGCAAGGATGCTCCAATACGAAGGTTAGTCCGGCTTCTTCCAGCATGAGAATGATGTTCCGGAACTCGTCCGAGGCATGAGAAAAACCAGTGCGAACCAGCTCGCAACCAGAAATCAAGCCTGCAGTCGTCCTTGGGGCCATTGAGGATCTAGAAAGAAGCCCGACTCTAAACATTAGTGAACATTCAAAAGGAAAACATCACTTGGGGTTCGGCCTTGGAGCCATTGAGGAGGAGGTTACCTAAGGGCTTACACGCAAGTGAGTTGATGAGCTTCGGGAAGATCTTCGGTGGAGGGAAGAGTATCCCGAGGGGTGCGGCCTTGCTAGAACCTTGCCGTGAGAAGATGGTCACACACAGCAGCGATTCGACGGCATCGACGAGAGCGTCGGAGGGCTGCGGGTGTCGGCGAGTTCGCGGAAGTGCCCGTGCGCGAGTCTTAGGGAGTTCTCTTGCGCGAGGGTCGTCGGGTGGGCTCTTGCGCGAGTCGTGAGGAAGGCGAACAGGCGGGGATGGTCTTTCGGCGGGATTTATATACGTCGTCGGGATTCGGAGTAAATATTGAGGTTTTTCTTGACTACTTTGGGAAGCATTGCACCACTTTAGAGATTTTCCGATGTCAAGTTAATAAAAGGAATGATAAATACAAGTATATTCTAAAGTCAATCTATTTGAATTTTACTGAGGTTTTTGCAAAGTCTTCTAAATGTCAATTGTATGTTGTCGAGATTTACAACGGCATGTCTTCGAATGTCAAGTTAATACAAGATTAATAAATACATGTTTATTATAACGACAATCTATTCGGATTTGAGCGAGACTTCTTCAGACACTTCTTGATGTCAATTGTGATGTGTCAAAATTCGCAATGACATATCTTTGTTATCCTTTTATTGATGTGTAATGGTTTGCATGCCTCGTGATAAGCATAAGTATACGTATACACAAGGATAGAAATATATATATATTTACTTTGAATGAGGATGCATCATGACACAAGTCCTTGAACTGATCAAAATTACCTGGGATATGGAGAGTCATCGTCTTAGTCCCACAGGTAGAACATATTAGTAGCTTAAAGTGAGTATGCTCAACAGGTAGCACATCTGTTATTGCAGACGCTTGTTCCAAGTTAGCCTTGAGCCACGTACTGTCTAGTTCCCAAAGTATTCACGGGGACCTAGACTACCCTGCAAGACAGAATTACTTTACCTTAGGAACCCAAATCATATTGGGTCCTAGGTTTCTATTAGCATAAGCATGCAACTGCCTTCCTTCGGAAAACCTGTCTGGAAGACTACCCCTGTCCCTAGAATGTGGATAAGCCCTTGCTGTGGGCACTGAGGGGTTGTGCCAACAGTCAATGGCAAAGTGTCCCACTTTGCCGCAGCACCAACAAGAGTGAATGTTGTATCGCCGTTTTCGACCTGATCTAGTGACGGATGTAGTCACGGTCCTAGGTCTAAAAGGGATAGGGCATGTTCTTGTTGCACAAATTCCTCTTCCGTCGAGGCATGATGAAGGGTGGAACGAATGCATGATGTGAGCGTTATGAGGCCGAGAAGGCGGTGCCATTCTTTCAGGCATCTTCCTTGCTGAGGCTCCATGACGCCTGACATCATGACTTCTATTCTCTCTATCCCGTGTCCTCGAATGGAGAGAATTCTTCTGTGAACTAGGACCTGCAGATCCACACTTTGTTGTGGCAGTGGCCGTGAATACAAAGGGCTCAGAATGAGCCTTAGGTATTTCCTCATGGGTGGCCATGACGCCTCTTGCACTATGGACGTTTCCACATGGGGACAATTCACCCTTGCAGTGACCACGATTATTCCTGTGGTCATACCTGAAGGCATGATGAGTTGCCTTCCCGCTTGGAGTGGGAGGTCGGAACACCGTTTCCCCATTTCTCCATCCCTGGATAATCCGGGAGATCCACCCGGTTTCTTGTTTTCTCTTTATAGCATCAACTTTGGAAAAGTTAGATACTATACGTTTCTCATTTTCTAGACTATTCTCTAGAGCTGAGATCTTAGAGTCCTTGACCTTGTTGGACGCCAATTGGAGAACCAACAAGATCTTCAGTCGAGCAATCTCTCGAGCTTGCTCCTCAGCAAGTAGATTGCTTTCCTGAAGGGCTCTCTTCAGGGAATCAGTATTTTCTGGAGGGGAGCAGTTTCTGTCTTCAGAAAAGTCAAAAGATGTGGGACAGGATGAAGATGATACCTGCTCATCTGGGTTATTGTCATTAGAATCAGTGACCAATGTTTCGTCCTCGTCGGAGCTGCTTTCCTCACTATCTTCTTCAGTCTCTGACAAGGATACTGGAGCTCTGATGCAATCCGAAGGATCCTTGCATTCATCTTCAGAGGTGAGGACCCCCACATACGCTTCATCCTCTGATTGGCAGCATATTTCAGCATTCTCTGACCCCCCCATCAGCTCTGAGATCGTCATCCACAGAGATTTAGCCGTTTTACATTTTTCCAACCTGGAGTGAGAGGCTCCAGACCAGACATCCATAATAATTTGTCGAATCCTCTGGTCCAGTTGGAAAAGTGAGAGTTCCATCTCTGTCATCTCAGCAATGCACATGGGCACTTGGATCCCCGAGTCGGAGGTTTTCATGGGGATAAACGGACCCTCTTCCAGGATGAGGGATGCTCGTGGATCGATGGCATCCAGGTGAAATAATACTCTCATCCTCCAGATGGGATAATAATCCTTTGAGCATGCAGGGAGTTTGAGTGGCAATACGTCATAATCCAGATCCATGCTTCTGACACTGGTGGCAGGATTCTGCTCAAGGTGTTAACCTTTTTGAAGAGTAACCTCCCTCTGATACCACTTGAAAGTCCACTTAGTGTCGGCTATGTGCACCTATGGGGGGGGGGGGGAATAGGTGACGTGTGGTTCTTTTGCGGAATTTACAGATGTACCTGCACAATAAAAACAACAAACACAGCACACAGAAAACACAGCAAATTTATAGTGGTTCCCCGACTTGGGTACATCCACTTTCCCCCTTCGACCTATCTCCCCAACAAGGGACGACTCGGTCACTTCACCAACAGGATTGAAATCCAATCCCTGCACTAACGGAAGGAGCCCTTCCACACGTGAGAGTCAACACTCCACAAAGCGGGTTGCACCCAACCCTTACAACTCGGAACAACAGTTCCTTTACAACGAAATGAAAATGTAGAATGTACACGTGATACAAACTTCTTTTGGAGACTACGGTGTTCCTCTTTGTTCGACGACGTGTTCTTGAAGTCGATGAAGAGTCTACGACCTTGGTCTCTCTTGGAGAAGATCTCCCCGGAACCGGCGGAGACACACGAGCGGCGGCTAGCTTCGGGATCGGCGGCTACGATGAAAAGTGGCTGCAGAACTTGGAGATCTAAACTTCGTAGCGAAGCAAGCTAGGTCTACCAACGGTCACTCTAGGATCAGTCGTCTCGATCGATTCGGACGGGGGAGTTTTCCCGGTCAACAAATCGAGAGACAAGAGATCTCCGGATAGACGCGTGAGACTCAAGCCTTGCTAAGCTTCTGTCACCGGAGATCGGGAAGAAGAGCGATCAGCAGTGGCGACCACTTGATGCGAGCGGCGGCGGCGGAGCGGAGCGATTTCGCGAAGTTAGGGTTACGTCGCCGCTGGATTTTCTTTCTCTCTTATCAGTAGATTTACTGTTCAAAATACCTGTGTATAAATACTGTAGGATTCTCAAATATGACCGTTTGTGGGACCCACAAATGAAATCCCCAAAATCCGGTTCAAACAAATCCAGAAGCAGAATCCGGTTCAGCAGCATTCTGAGAAAATGCCAAGTAAAAATCGGCGAGAATCGCAGACGATTCTCGACGAATCGGCGAGAATCACCATGTGATTCTCGACGATTCGTCGAGAATCGTTTGTGATTCTCGTCGAATCACTTGTTGATTCTCAACGAATTTTACTTTGTATTCATGGGCTGCTTGACCACAGGTTCGGCGGGAATTACAAGTGATTCTCGCCGAATCTTACTTGGCACCATTTTGAGATGGCCAGAAGGAGTCGGCGAGAATCACTGATGATTCTCGACGATTCGACGAGAATCACCTAGTGATTCTCGCCGATTCGGCGAGAATCACTTGGTGATTCTCGTCGAATTTGCCTTGGACGATTTTTCGTCTTCCACCTAGGAGCTGCTCCTTGATCCTCCAAGCTCCTTGTCTTCTCTTGCATATGAGCGGCCCTGTACTTGAAAGTAAGTGCACTCCAATAGAGAGAGTACACATAGGCCAACACACTGATCTGCTCAACGAGGGATTACGTCGTGCAGACCCGTGTATATTGACCTACTGCACCCTGACATTGGTGTGCACTTAGCGTGGAGAGACTGCAAGTACAACTTGAAAGAGTTTATCAAATACATTGTGAATTCATCTTAGCTTGACAGGTGGCTTCCTCAAATCTAGGTAATCGTGGATACAATACCCAACATCCAGTCTCTTAATTTGATCATTTTTATAGGTGATAGTTCCCATCTGAATCACAGTAATGTGTTTCAGCCTGGCTACCTCATTGAGCTTTTGATCAAATTTCTTCTCAAAATCTGTTGCAGCTGCCTTGAGATCAGCAATCTCCTTTGCCTGATTTTTGGCTAGGGTCTTGCTTTTCTTATAGGCTTGCAACAGTACTTTATATTCATCTAAGAGCTGATGAATATCTCCCTCAGATTCAGAAACACTTCCATCACTTGATGAAGATGAATCTGACTCTGAACTAGAACTGGAATCTGAACTTTGAGTTGGACTTTGTACCTGACTAGGTCCTGGCTGCTCCAGGATTTTGGTACTTTCAGTCAATGCCATCAGTCCTTGGCACTGACACTCTTCTTGTTCATAGATTGATTCCATGATCTGCATAAACTCTTCTTCTTCTTCAGCAAATAGCCCTATGTAGGCTTCAGCATCTGTCTCAGTGTCTGAAGAAGAAATGTCTGAAAGAGTCTTCTCATTCTTTGCAACAAAGGACTTCTCCTTCTTTCCTTTGAAGTGAGTCTTCTTTTTATCACTGGATTCTTTTCTTCTCTCAGGACAATCTGCAATAACATGACCCTGTCTATTGCAGCAGTAACACACTATCTTAGACCCAGTTGCCTTGCTAGTCTTTGTCTTTTTCTTGTCCTTCTTTGAAGGCTTCTTCTCCTGATACTGGACTTCTTTCCCTTTGGAAAATGAAGGTCTGGACCTCCACTGTTTCTTCTTCAGGAATTTCTGAAAATGTCTGGTGAATGCAGCAAAGTCTTCATCACTTTCACTACTTGTAGACTTTGTGCTAACAGACTCATCAGATTCTGATTCAACTACCTCTGGAGGAGGAGTTGATGACTTAGTCCTGCCCTTTCTAGGTACTTCTGACTTGAAGGCAACTGTCCTTTCCCTGTGCTCAGTCCTTGTTGATTTTTCCTCCTCTTTTCTTACTGACAGCTGCATCTCATAAGACAACAATTTGCCAAACAGTGTGGGAGGAGGAATTTCTCCCAACTTTACCATTTCTCTGATGGCACAGATCTTGGTGTCCCAATCTTTGGTTAGGGACCTTAAGAACTTATCATTCAATTCATAGGTAGTGAACTCTCTTCCATAGGACATGAGTTCATTAACAATTCTATAGAACTTCTTGTAGCATTCAGTGATGCTATCTCCTCTTCCTTGCCTAAAGCTCTCATACTCTTGATTAAGCAAGTACTTCCTATCTTGCCTAACTTCTTCAGAACCTTCCATATAGACAATGAGAGTATCCCACATCTCTTTTGCTGTTTTATAGTGAATTAAGTTCTGAAAAGTGGCATCATCAATGGCACTTACTATAATGTTTTGTGCCCTCTTGTCCATAGTGGCTAGGACAATTTCATCCTTGGTCATCTCAGAGAAATCCTTTGGAGTCCTCTGATTTGCATCCAATACTGAGATCTTCATTGGCACATAAGGCCCTTCCTTAACTGTGATGTAGATTCTTGGGTCTGAGGCCTCCATAAATAGCCTAACCCTTTCTTTCCAGATCCCAAAGATCTCTTTTCTGCATATGGGCAGTTTCATTGAACCCAATTCCTTGTGATTCTCTGAAGAACCCATGTTTCTTGATTTTCTTGAAACTGTATTCTGACTTACACTGAATCTGCCAAACTGGATCTCCTCAGACAGTTAGTCCTTTTTGAGGAACCTGGCTCTGATACCACTTGAAAGATATGGTACCTAAACACCTAGAGGGGGGGGGGGAGGTGAATAGGTGACCTAAACCTTTTTGAAACTTTGTTGGCAGCAAAATAGTTATCTCACAGATTTCTACAGCTAACAGCAATAACAAAATATAAACTGCTAATCCACAGCACAGCACAGCACAGCAGACACACAAATTTATAGTGGTTCCCCAATCTTTGGGTACATCCACTTTCCCCCTTCGCCTATCTAGCAGTGTACTAGATTCGGCCAAACTTCTCCACTATCTCAGAACCCAACTAGGTTCCTACACCTCAGGCCCAAAGCCTTACACTCAGCCACCAAGGCCTACACTCAGCCACCCAGGCCTACACTCAGCCAATCAAGGCCTACACTCAGCCAATTAAGGCCTACACTCAGAGTTCTTCAACTCCTACACTCAGGCAACCAAGCCCTACCCTCAGCCTTTATAATATAGGCTTACAATTCACTCAGATCCAATGGATCCTACAAGTTAAAATTGAATTACAATAACTAACTCTACAACTCAGAAAATAAGAGAGGAGTTGAGAGTTTCTTGAAGAGTTCTTGGAAGAACTCAGCTAGATCCAAACTGACTTAGCTTCCTTCAAAGCTTCTTGAGTAGAACTGAATTAGTCTGAATCCTCTGCAGTTGATCCTTGACCTCTGCTTCTTGAGATCCAGATGATTCTGAATCCTTCGTCTCAGCCTTAGTTCCAAAGACTGAATTCTTGATTGGAGTTCTCTCTCTCCAACTTCTTAGATCTGCAGTTGGACTGTCAGATCTTCTTGTGTTGATACTCTGTGTACCACTTTTCTGATTACTTGAATAATCTGATCAATTACTTCAAATAGCTTCAACAACAACAACCACCACACCTTCTGTAAACAGTCTGTGCCTATTTATAGGCCTTCTTCAAGGTAACTGGCTGGTCCGGTTCATAACTGACTTCTGACATCTCTGACAAGTGCTGTAGACCGGCTGGAACGGCAGCTGTCATGTCATCCAGTCAATTCTTGAAATTCTCTAACTGTTTATAGGTGTCGAGACTTTCTGTCTTTAAGTGTCGACACTTATAGTCCAAGTGTCGACACATGTTGTATAAGTGTCGACACAAGTCTACAAGGTGTCGACACAATTCCTTGTATGTCTCGACACAGATTCTTCTGCATGTGTCGACACTGAAATTGAGTGTCGACACAAGTACTTGATCTTCTATCTTTAACTGTATTCTTCTAAGTGTCGACACATCTCCTATGTGTCGACACAACTTCATGTGTTGAAACTGTCAAGTGTCGACACTGCTTCTTGGTGTCGACACAAGTCTTCAATATAGATTCTTCAGCTGAGTGTCGACACATTCCCTTAGTGTCGACACTTGTACTTAGAATATTTTTGTAGATATTTCTGTTCTTTGCTAAGTGTCGACACAGCTCCTTGTG
This sequence comes from Platanthera guangdongensis, assembly GCA_039583875.1. NCBI lineage: Eukaryota > Viridiplantae > Streptophyta > Magnoliopsida > Asparagales > Orchidaceae > Platanthera > Platanthera guangdongensis. The sequence goes on from CM077153.1 coordinate 141,194,675, forward strand.
TCGGCACTTTCTTTGAGTCTTCAACTGAGTGTCGACACATTGTGCTGGGTGTCGACACTTTCTTCAAATGTTGACTCTTCTGGCTGTGTGTCGACACATTGTGTTGAGTGTCGACACATACTACAAATGCTGACTCCTTTTGTTGAGTGTCGACACATTGTGCTGGGTGTAGACACTTACTTTAAATGTTGACTCTTCTGCATAGTGTCGACACATTGTGTTGAGTGTCGACACTTGTACTTAGACTCTGCAGACTTTTGCTGAGTGTCGACACAGCTCCAAGTGTCGACACTTTCTGGTGTAGACACAGCTCTTCTAGGTGTCGACACTTCTGCTAAGTGTCGACACTGCTTCTCTGCATTCTTCTTCACTGAGTGTCGACACAGCTCCTTGTGTCGACACTTTCTGTCTAGTGTCGACTCTTCATCCCGGGTGTCGACACAATGACTCCAAGTGTCGACACTGCTTGTCTGGGTGTCGACACAAGCTTTCTCAAGTGTCGACACTTTCCCTCTGGGTGTCGACACATGGACTTAGAAAGTTTTAGCTTCAGTCCAGTGAATACCTAACCTGCACAAGTAACTCAAACAAACATCAAATACATTATGATATATATCATTGAGTTAGGTGAGGCTTCTTCAAATCAGGTACATTTGACCAATGTACCCAACAGTGTCCACATCAAATGCTGAAGCAGAATACATTGCAGTTGGCAGTTGCTGTTCACAGATATTGTGGATTCAGAATCACTTGTTCTTTATTAATCAGCTGGGCATGATCAATGGAGAAGCTTTGATTTAACTTCTGTCTGCACTCGACGAATTCTTCAAAGTTCGTCGAACGGAGTTCGACGAACTGGGAAAAGTTCTTGAGATATTCGTCGAACGGAGATCGACGAACTCTCTGTGAGTGAAGTTGTTTTCGTCGAACGGAGACCAACGAATCTGCTTCAGAAAACTTTCGTCGAACGGAGCTCGATGAAATGTCTTCAAATCTTCAGACTGAGCTTGACGAATTATTTAACTACAAATTATTACGTCGATCTCAGATCGAAGAATTGTTTATTTTTCGTGGAACGGAGTTTGTCGATTCATATTCCGGAAAATCTTATATCTAGGTTTTCTTCGACCTCCGTCCCATACTTTTAGTTCCCTTGCACTTGATCTTCGTTTTTCTCTTGCAGCTAAACTAATGACGATTCCAGTAGGCAGTCTTGCAGCGATGAAATTTGACATAGGATTTGATGTCGACTTTGAATCATTTCAACATTCAGACCCTATCTTTCTGGACATCCTGCAACTCCTTGAAGAACATCAGTTGAAGAATCTGATGTCCACCCGGATCAAGATAGCTGGCGTTGAGATCAGAGAGCGGGTCTACACTTCTTCCACCCCGATGAGAATACCATGACCGGAACTATCTTGGGTAATGCCGTCTCCCTTACCCCTGCAGTGTTAATCGAACTTTTTGGATTAAACAATGGTACAGAAGAATTAGAGATTGAAAAAGAAAAGTTTGATGAGATGCTGAGTATGATAGGTTATTCTGTAGAAACCCCTAACAAACTGCTGAAGAAACACCTTTCTGTTGAATTTTAATTCCTAGCAGATCGTGTGGGAAAGGTGTTGCTGGGCAAGAACACTGCTTATGATTACATAACCGGACTCCAATTCCTAGTAATGTGTGCTGTGGTGAACAAGAAGCAGGTGAACTGTGCTCAGATTTTGTTTGAGCTGATTAAGAAAAAGAACAATAAAAAGGAGGTTTGTTTTGGCAGAATTCTAGGAATCTTCCTGAAGTAAAAGGCTGCTGAATCACTGGTCTCCCCGACCATATTCATCAATGCTTCCAAGAGGCTCACTTGTGGCCTCTTTGGAAAGTGGGAGAGGAGCATCACCAAGCCCTCCAAGGCTTCTTCCTCTTCCACCAGGCCTTCTGAGAGCACTAGGGCTGCTCCAGCCACTTCACAACCTCCTGAAGATATCCCTCCTCCAACTCTATCACCTCCAGCCATACAAACTCAACCTTAGATTGTACAAAAACTCCCCTCCATAGTTCAAACCACTGTCCACATTCCTACACCTTCATCATCTCCAGTCCCTCCATCCCCACCTCATATACACTTTCCTACCTCACCTCCTGTAAGACCCCCCCTCATGGATCCCAAAACATGGCACGAAGGGGGGTCTTATGCCCGGAACAGCTGCCTTACGGTAGCATTAGCACTCGGGCTAACTTGTACCACAAGACGCCTATTCCGCCGGCTACAACCAATATCAATATAAACATGCCCACCCAACCATAATATAAAGGAGAAGAAGTCAAATCCACACTAAGTAATACTGTCCAAATAGTACAACAAATAGAGAAGCTAAAACATGCTTCTTCAATATTAGAGTACAACTATGAAAGGTTGCCCAAACGGGCTACATCAGAATCTCACAACACTCACATCTGTAACCGACGGTAGGGACGGTACCATCACTTCAAGCCCTATCATCCTGGCCTGGCTGTCCTGCTGCAAAGTCTGTGTCTGCTCTACCTGCGGGGTGACCTCCTAAAAAGGAGGACGTAGCAACCGTTAGTCGAAAAGTCTAAGTGGCTTCACATCCGCTCCCCGGCGACTCCTCGGCACCGGGCAGAGAAAAGAGCAAGAGTACAAGTATAATAAATAGTGTAAGAGGTACAAGCTGGTGGTAATGGTACAATAAGACTAATAGCATTTTATTCTAGCAGTTCTACATAAACAATGACAAACTATCAAGTACATGTGTCTATAGCAGGAAAGTAACTTAACTTATAAGGATGCCCATACAAGCTTATAAGTTAAGGATTGGGTTACATAAAAGTAACTCATCGTATAAAAGTGCCCATACAAACTTATACGATGAGGATCTTATTTGTGCAATGCTATGTAATAGTATGTATGCTATGCAATGACTCACCCATGATCACACACATGTAATTGCTATGTCGACACAGACTATAGTTCCCACTATTTGAGCAGGTAGCTAACCTCTCAGGCATCAACCACCGTGGCCTGACAGTGATAGTAGAGAGGGCATCTCAACTACTAGGCGGGTATCCACACTACTTTACCTAGGCCTCCGTATGCCTCAACGCTAAGAACACAACAGTGGAGCCCATACGTACTATGGCCCAGCGGGTTCTCGGGTAGATGTGCTCCGAGAACACAGCCCGAACTGGCCTGGTGTGACCCGGAAGGGGCCCTAGAAGTAAGCACGAGGACACAGCCCAACTGTTCACTTGGCACGGAAGGGGCCTCGGGACGTGAACACCGTGGACACAGCCCAACCGCCCGAATTCAAACTGTCAACTCCCGTCAGTGTGACGATCGGCGAGCCCGTAGACCTGCCACACTATTCTTAACCCAGGATTACGACACTGCGTGTCGACTCACACCGCATGCAAATTCCACATCACCGTGGTATGGAAGGGTCCTTGGAAGTAAGCATGAGGACACAACCCAACCATCCATCTATACCTCATCTCAACACTAACCCAACTAGTGACAGTCAACACCGCACTTACATCCCTTCACAATACTACCCGTAGGGAGACTACGCTCTAAGTAGTGGACTACTAAATTTCATTCCAACCCTCAAATTTACTCATGGCCATAGTTTATATTTCTATATGTCATTCCAAATGATTTCAACATAATATAACATAATGAGCATAACTAATTGTCTACCAATTTCTAATAAGTCACTTTGTTTAAATAAGCTTGCTTCACAATTCAGTTATATGAAATCCAATTAGTAATCTTCATCATTCATAGAACTACGTTGGTTAACATAAAATAGTTCACCAAAATCTCGAATTAATTTGCAACATCAATTCCATCGAATCCAAATTCATAATATATAAAAACCCAGAATTTAAGTGCATAATAAATCTGGACAGCAACTTCAACAGGAGATTCCCAGAGCTACATGAAACCGGTGAAGATGTGTAACCCCTCGATGGAAAGGTCTTTCCATGGGCTACAACTTATATGTTCAGACCACATTCCAGATTCAAAAGTGTCAAACTTGAAATCAGCCTTGAATTCCGCTGCGTATAGAACACAATTTCTGCATGCAGGATTTATCGGATGTCATGTTCGTTCAGACTTTCCCATGGCTACAGACATCGCATGAAGACGTGCAACAACTCGTTGGAAAGGTATTTTCAAGGACTGCAACTTTTGTGTTTAGTCGAAAGCCCAGATATGGCCATATCATATCAGAAAATGGCCAAGAATATTACTGTGTGCAAAATACAGATTCTGCACGCATCTTAAAGAGGAATGAATGACATCAGTTCATCTTCCTCCTCAAGTCGATCCTCCAAAATCGCTGTTGGATCCCTAGTTGATTTGGGCTGGGTTCACTAAACTTAGGATGTGACCCAACATGTATAGCCAGGGTCAAATTTGTGTCCTAAAGTCTAGGCCAAGTCCTTAGAGTCAATATCAGATGGACCAGCTATCAACAAGACCATCAGAGACTCAAGACTTAGAAGATTTCAAGACTAAGTAAAATGACTTCGACGTTCGTCGAACTCAGGTCGACGAAAGGCATTCTTAGCTCGACGATCTTGAGATTTTTCTCTGAGCTGAGCTCGACGATCTTCATTCTCTAGTCGACGAAAGCTGGGATACTTCAAGAGACTAAAGTCAGGATAAACTCAAGATTATTCTAAGTCCAACTTCAGGCTTTGGTCGACGAACCCGATTCTGAGCTCGACGAACTTGGACCTCAAGTTCACAACTTCTCAGGTCGACGAAGTCAACTTCTCAGGTCGACGAACGCAGTACTCTACTCGACGAATTCTAGAACAAGAAGATTTGTGTCGACACTCAGGGCATGTGTCGACACCAACTTTTGTCGACACCAGAATATTTATGTCGACACCAAGATTATTAGTCGACACCAACTGTGTCGACACCAGCAGACTTTTGTCGACACACAGAATATCAGTCAACATAAACTATTTGACTAAGTTCAGAATTGTTGCTGATCTCCAGTCGACGAATGCAATTGTCAGCTCGACGAACTTCAGACAGAAGAGGCAAAGTTCTGAAACATGCAAGTTTTGTTATCAGCTCGACGAACTAGTAACTCAGCTCGACGAATTCTGTTATTCGTTCGATGATTCCAGACTCAGCCATTTCCGACATTTAATCCTCACTCAAATGCAATAATTCCTGACAGATTAATGACTCAAACATTCTCTGAATGTAGCCGTTAGAGGAAGCATTAATTACAGTCTTCTTCAGGAATATTACTTGCTGATTTTCCACGGGACAGTTGGGGAAATACATTAATGCCGATTATTCTTAGGCCGTCAACATTAATTACAGAGGATTCAAATGTTTGAAGAGATATAGAAGAAAAGAAGATCAAAAGATTAGAAAATGAGCATACAAGAATATACTCAGTCAGAAAAACAAAAATAGATAGACTGACTGCAAGATTTCACAAAAAAAGGGCACCAAAAAGGCTTCACACAAAACTGATTCTGAAGCTTACAGTGATAAGCAGTGATATTCAGAACAAGAAAAACAACTATAATATATCAAAAGTCTTCTTCTTCCACATTCTCTCCAGGACCTCTCTAAGGACAACAGATTTCAAATCAGTCAAGAAGATCCTGCATCACTACTTATCCAGAACTCTGATTGAAGACCTATCACCCTACAGAAAAGCTCCAGATCTTCCCTGAACCATTCTATATCTCACGGGGAGCTGTTTGCTAACATCATTCCACATAAGTTTTCTCAGTTTATTGAGAAAGAGAAGACATAATCACTCTCTCACCCCCTCCTGTACAAAGGGTTGTCATCTCCCTTCAAAAGTGATTCCTGGTTGCAAGTCTTCTTACCAAAAGACTTGAGTTGGTTTTTGGGGACCTGATGAAAACCCATTGGTGTCAGGCACCTGATCAAAAATCTGAGTGGATTCCTACCAAGGGTGGTAGAAGAGTGGATGTACCCAGTTGAGGGGGAACCACTATAAATTTCTTGTGTTGTCTGGTTGTTTATCTTTTCTTTTTGTTTCTTGCTGTGTGGCTGTGAGTAGGATTAATAGTATCTATTTTTCTGTTCTCTATTTATTTACTACAACTTACAGTTTACAGCAAAAGCTGTAACAGCACTTTTTGTTTTGGGAGCTAACAAATTTTTAATATACTCTATTCACCCCCCCCCCCTCTAGAGTATTGTAGATCTAACCCTCACTTTCAATTGGTATCAGAGCAAGGTTCCTTTGGTTGCACAAGTTAATCTTTGAATCAAAGATCCTGTGGTAGATCTACATATCACTTTGTTCACATTTTAAAGTAGAACCACAGCCATGGCACAGAACAAAGATTATGCAAGCACCAGACCTCCAGTTTGCAACTTGCAAAAGTTTGGAATCTGGAAGGCAAGAATCAAACTGTACATGAATTCTATTGATGAAGATATCTTTTCTTCCATCTTGACAGGAGTATCTCCAGCACCAGCAGCTTCTACAAGCACCTCTACAAATATGACTGTAGTACCTCCTCCAGACTATAATGATGCCTACAGAAAAGCCAAGATGGCTGATGCAAAAGCCATGAACATATTGGCACAAACAATGTCTGATGATATTTTTCAGAAGGTTGCTGAGTGCACATCAGCAAAGGCCATTTGGGATTCCCTGAACCAAATGGTTGATGGATCAGCAGATGAAAGGAAGTCCAGGAGATCAAATCTCATATCCCAATATGAGAATTTCAAGAAGCAGGAAGCTGAAACAGTCTTAGAGATGTATAATAGACTAAGCTCAATCATTAATGAGCTAAAAACTCTGGACAAGGTCATCTCTCTCACTGAAGTGAATGACAAAATTCTGATGTGCTTCCCAAGCTCATGGGACACAAGAATCTGGCCTTTTAAGGAGGTTAGATGCCTGAATGAGATATCAAATGAATCTCTATTGGGCAAACTGAAATCTTATGAGTAGTTAATTAAGACAAGGGAGGCTGCTGAACAAAGAACACCTCCTGTAGCCAGAAGAGATCAGAACATAGCATTCAAAGTCTTAGAAGAATCAAAATCCACTGCATCAAATGAAGAGCTCATGAGTCTCTTTGCAAAGAGATTCTTCAAGATGGGTAGAAAGGACTTCAGGAGGAAGTCAGCAAGAAAGGATGACAGGACAAAGTATGATATGACACCAACAAAGGAAGTGGTGTGTTATGGATGCAGAAAAGCTGGGCATTTCCTCTCTGAGTGCCCAGAGAATCAGAAGAAAGAGAAGAGAAGAGAAAGGGAAAAGGATTCCAGAAAGCAGTTCACCAGCAAACTCTCTTCCAGCAAGCATAAGAGGAAGGAAAAAGGGGTTTGTAGCTGAGACTTGGAGTGAGACTGAAGAGGAGTCAACATCTTCAAGCTCCAGTGAAGATGAAGAAGAAGAGAGAGCAAAAGAGGTTTGCCTCATGGCAATTGATGCCTCAAGAAGCAATTCAGAAGAAGGAGAGTCAAACAATGAAGAAGCTTCTGAATCAGAAGCTGATCAGGTATTATCATTGTTTGATTATAATTCAGAATCTTTCAAATCAGATTTTAAAATCATGTGTTTAGACTTAATCAACTCTGAGAAGGAAATCAAACTTCTCAGAGATAAGCAAGTTAACTATGGTACCTTAGTATTAGAAAACACCAAATTGAAAAATGAGATAGATATGTTAAGTGAACAAATCACCCTTCTAAAAGATGAATTAAATAAGGCAAAACAGCTAGAAGAATCACTAAAGGGAAGAAGTAAACAACTAGCAAAAATCACTAACACATCTAATGCTAGGTTTAATGGAAGTAGGTTAAGATTAGGTGCATCATCTAGTGAACCACCTGTTCTTCAGAAAAACCATCTATCACAACCAATAAATTTTATCTCTGAGAAAGGAAAGAAGAATATTGATCAAGTAAATAAGGTAAATAAGATTCTAGAACAAATTAAAACTAAGGATAAAATTGAAAGACAGAAAACACCAACTAAAAACAAAGTTCAGCAATTTTCGTCGACCTCAGATCGACGAAAAGGGACCAGTTCGTCGAACCCAGATCGACGAACTCTGAACGCCAACTATAGTCATAGTTATTCGTCTAACTGCGATCGACGAACTTTGTATGGTTCGTCGAGCAGAGATCGACGAACGTGGGGCGCAGAGAATGAACATGTTTATTCTCTGGGCAGAGATCGACGATCTCAACCCAATTCGTCGAACTCTGGTCGACGAACTTACATAAATTCGTCGAACCCAGGAAGAATTAACAAAAAGTTTAACTATAACAAAAACTTAAATACTTCTAGGAAATCATTTAATCCCCTAGCTGACTGGACTATTTCACCTAGGAGATACCACCCCCTAGGATATAAGTCCCAGCCAGAATTTTTTGTTATTTCTAGTTTCTTCTATCAGCCATACAAAGGGCCCAAGGTAACCTGGGTCAAAAATCACTAACTGTTTATATTGCAGGTGAAAAAGTGTCCCGGGGTAAATGAAACTTGGTACCTGGACAGTGGCTGCTCCAAGCATATGACTGGCAGCAAGGACATCCTAATCAACTACAAGTCCAAATTGGGGCCAAAGGTTATCTTTAGTGACTCAAACTGTGGTCAGTCAGAAGGAGTTGGAGAAGTAAAAATAGGAGCTATCACATTCAGAAAAGTGACATATGTAAGTGGACTAAAGCATAACCTCATCTCCACAAGTCAATTATGTAATGATGGTTATCAGGTATACTTTAACCCTTCTACTTGCTCTATCATTGATAAAAACAACCAAAATGTTTTAACTGGAAGTAGACATTGCAATATTTATCTAATAAATTTTTCTTCTGCCACAACTAATATCTGCTTACTGAATTTAACTAGTAATCAGAATGATTTATGGCACAAAAGACTAGGGCATGTAAATCTGAAAAATATAGCTAGGTTATCTAAGCACAACCTTATTAGAGGTCTACCTTTTACTCCCTATAAGAAGGAAGGCCTCTACAGGGCTTGTCAACTAGGCAAGCAAACTAAAACTAGCTTCAAGTCAATTAATAAGAGTGATTCACCTAGGATCTTGTACTTGCTACACTTGGATCTATTTGGACCCATTGCAGTACAAATCCTAGGAGGGAAATCCTACACCCTGGTTATTGTGGATGGCTTCTTTGGGTTCAGTTGGGTTTTCTTTCTGAGAACAAAGTCAGATACATTCAAGGTTCTTACAGATTTTCTCAGGACCATACAGATTGAGTTCTCTACTCATGTTGCATTGATCAGAAGTGATCATGGCACAGAGTTTGAGTCTCTTCTTATGCATGAGTTCCGTGTGAAGGAAGGTATCAGGCATTGCTTCTCAGCTCCTAGAACTCCCCAACAAAGTAGGGTAGCTGAAAGGAAAAATAGAACACTCATTGAAGCTGCAGGTACATTACTTGCTGATGCATACATTCCACTAACCTTTTGGGCAGAGGCTGTAGGCACAACAAACTATGTCCTGAATAGGAGTTTAATTCACAAACTAAAGAATATGACTCCCTATGAATTGCTCAAAGAGAAGAAACCTAAAATTAACTATTTTAAATATTTGGTTGTACATGCTATATACACAATAACAACAAGAAATACATTAGAAATTTGAAGCTAAGGCTGGAGTGGGAGTTTTTTCTAAGATACTCCCAAGTAAGAAAGACTTATAGGGTATTTAATAAATCAACCTTAAAAGTTGAAGAGTCTATTCATGTGTCATTTGATGAGACTAACATGTACTGCAAGGAGAAAGAAGTTTCTACCATTAGCAACTTGCAGGTACCCCACTTGTGTGAGACATTGGATGGACTAAACCTCACCCAAGATGTTCCCACTCATCCCTCTCCACAGGTCATTGAAGATAGTGAAGAAGATGAAGCTGAAGAACATAAGCCTCAACCAACAACAAATATAATTCCACAAGAGGAATATATTCAAAATGCTGTTGCACAACCAAATCCACCCACTGATTTTGTCACACTTAGGGATCACCCCAGATCTCAAGTAATTGGAGACATTTCAGCAGGTGTACAGACAAGACATCAACTCAACCAAGACTTGATGCATGCCTGTTTTCTCTCTCAGGTTGAACCTCTAACTATTCATGATCTTGAGCAAGATCCCCACTAGATCCTTGCAATGCAAGAGGAATTAAACCAATTTGAGAGATGTAGAGTTTGGGATTTGGTTCCAAGAACCCAAAACTATCTAGTTATTGGAACCAAATGAGTTTTCAGGAATAAGCTTGATGCCCAAGGAGTTATTGTGAGGAACAATGCTAGGCTTGTTGCTAAAGGATACAGGCAAGATTAATGAATTGAATATGATCAGACCTTTGCACCAGTTGCAAGGTTGGAAGCTATAAGGATTTTCCTTGCCTATGCAACATTCAAAAGATTCAAAGTTTTTCAAATGGATGTGAAGAGTGCCTTCTTAAATGGAGTGCTACAAGAAGAGGTTTATGTAGAACCTCCAGGTTTTGTCTCTCCAACTTATCCCTCTTATGTTTTTAGATTAAATAAGGCTCTTTATGGTCTAAAGCAAGATCCAAGAGCTTGGTATGAGAGCTTGACAAGTTTTTTATTAGAGCATAAATTTACAAGAGGAACTCTAGATAAAACTCTATTCACTAGACATCATAAGGACCAAATTTTGTTAGTACAAATCTATGTAGATGACATCAAATTTGGCTCTACAGATTCAAAATTGTGCAAGAGGTTTTTTGACCTCATGTATTCTAAATTTGAAATGAGTAGCATGAGAGAGCTTTCATGTTTCCTTGGTCTCCAAGTGAAACAACTTCCTGATGACATCTTCATTTCACAAGCAAAATATGCTAAAAAACTTCTAAAGAAGTTTGGGATGACTGATGTCTCAGCAAAGAAAACTCCCATGGCCACAAATGCTGTTGTGGACTCTGATATACCAGGAAAACCTGTAGATCAGAAACTTTATAGGGGCATTATTGGGTCCCTATTATACCTCACAGCAAGTAGGCCAGATATTATGTTTGCTACATGCCTTTGTGTTAGGTTCCAAGTGAACCCTAAAGAATCTCATCTAATTTTCTTAAAAAGGATTTTAAGATATATAAAGAGTTGTCCTGATCTAGGCCTATGGTATCCTGCTGAATCAGAATTTGAGTTAACTGGATACTCTGATGCTGATTTTACTAGATGTAGGGTTGATAGAAAAAGTACTTCAGGAACTTGTCAGTTCCTGGGTATGAGATTAGTATCATGGTTCTATAAAAAGAAAACATCTGTGTCAAAATCAACTGCTGAAGTAGAATACATTGCAACAGGCAGCTGTTGTTCACAGATGCTCTGGATACAAAACCAGCTACTAGATTATGGGTTCAACTTAAATAATTCAACCTTATTCTGTGATAATACTAGTGCTATATCCATATCACAAAATCTAGTTCACCATAGTAGGACAAAGTATATTGATATAAGACATCATTTCATTAGGGAGTGTGTAGATAAAAATAAGATTAAGCTTGTCTATATCTACACTGATTTACAGAAAGCTGACATATTCACCAAACCTCTGGATGAGAAAAATCATGCTTTCTTTCTAAATCAGCTGGGAATGATCAATGGAGAAGACTTAGCTTAAGTTCTGTCTGCAATCGACGAATTTTCCAAAGTTCGTCGAACGAAGTTTGACGAACTAGGGAAGGTTTGAGAGATATTCGTCGAACGGAGTTCGCCGAATTCTCTATGTGAAACAATTTTCGTCGACCAGAGCTCAACGAACTCTGCTTCAGAAGCTATTCGTCGACCGGAGTTCAACGAATTGTCTTCAAGTCTTCTGAATGAGATCGACGAATTACTTATTCTTAACTCATTTCGTCGACCTCAGTTCGGAGAATTAATTTTATTTTCGTGGAACGGAGATTGTCGATTCATATTCTGGAAACCTTATATCTAGGTTTTCTTCGACCTACATCCCGCGCTTTCTGTTCCCTTGCACTTGATTGCCGTTTTCTATGTCTTTCTTGCAGGTGATCTCAATGGCGATTCTAGCAGGAGCTCTAGCCGCTATGAAGTTTGACACTGGCTTTGATGTCGACTTCGAATCATTCCAACACTCAGACCCAATCTTTCTATATATTCTGGAACTTCTTGAAGAACAGAATCTGAAGAATCTGACGACCACCAGGATAAAGTTGGCAGGACCAGAAATTAGAGAATGGGTCTATACCTCAACCACTTCTGAACACAATACTATGACAGGATCAATCTCCGGTAACACTGTCTCCTTAACCCCCGCAGTTTTAACTGAAATATTTGGTTTGACAACTGGAGAGGAGGAATTAGAAATTGATTCTGAAGAGTTTACTATGATGCTAAATCTGATGGGTTATGCTGGTGACAACCCTCACAAACTGTTGAAGAAACATTTGTCTGCGCCATATAAATTCTTAGCAGACATGGTTGGTAAAATACTACTCGGAAAACACACAGCACACGACTACATCACCAGACAACAGTTTCTGGTCATGTGTGCCATTGTCAACAAGAAGCAAATAGACTGGGCACAACTACTGTTTGACTTGATAAAGAAGAAGAATACCAAGAAGGAAGTATGTTTTGGAAGGATCCTAGGGATCTTCCTCAAGGAAAAGACTGCTGAATTCATTAATGCCAGTAAAAGGCTCACCTGTGCCTTATTTGACAGGTGGGAGAGGACAATCACCAAGCCCACTAAGGCTTCTACCTCTTCCACCCCAGCTTCTGAAGGCACCAGGGCTGTTAAAGCCACTCCCACACCTGCTGAAGAGATTCATCCCACTCCACCATCTCTTCCAACAACCCTTCTAGTAAAACAACTCACTTCCTCTCCCATTATTTCTTCAACACCCCAATCACCACATCATACTCATGTTCCAACTCCACCTCCATCTCCACCACTTGACATCACTGACATTCCATCTACCCCTCTTCAAGAAAATCCACAACCAACACCTCCTGAATCACCTCAAGACACCTACATTCCTACACCACCCCAGTCTCCACTTCCCCCACATTTATCTTCCATCCCATCTTACATCCTACCCACAGAAACTATGATGCAAGATGCCATCCCTCCATCCTCATCACCATCAAATCTTCACATACCTGATGTTTCACCCTCCATTCCATCACTGGTTTCCACCTCTTCTACACTAATTGCAACACCACCTACCACTTTATCTCTGGACCCCTCTACCATATCCTTTATCATCACCATCATCACCCCTCTTCTGAAATCCCTAATAATAGAGGCCATTACCCCTCTTGCTACCACCATTCAATCTCTATCTGCTCAAATCTCTGCCCTCACTGCTGCTGAAAGATATAGTACCTAAACACCTAAAGGGGGGGGGGGTGAATAGGTGACCAAATTATTTTTAAACTTTAATGGCAGCAATCAGTTTATAACACAGAATCTATACTACTTTTGCACAACAATCACACAGCATTCACCATCACAGCAGAAACAGAGTTTTATAGTGGTTCCCCAAGCTTTGGGTACATCCACTTTCCCCCTTCGCCTATCTAGCAGTGTACTAGATTCGGCCAAACTTCACCACTATCTCAGAACCCAAACTGGTTCCTACATCTCAGGCCCAAGGCCCTACAACTCAGCTTTATCCCAAAGCCTACACTCAGCCACAAAGGCCTACACTCAGCCAACAAGGCCTACACTCAGCCACAAAAAGGCTACACTCAGAGATTCCAATCTCCTACACTCAGGCTCCAAGCCCTACACTCAGCCTTTATAATTACAGGCTTACAAACACTCAGATCCAAAGGATCCTACAAGATAAAAATGATTATACAATTGATAACTCAGCAACCCAAAGACAAGAGAGGGGAGTTGTGAGTTTCTTGATGAGTTCTTGGAAGAACTCAGCTGAAATCAATCTGACTTAGCTTTCTTCAAAACTTCTTGAAAGTAGAACTCAATTAGATTGACTCCTTCTGCAGTTGATCCTTGATCTCTGCCACTTAGAATTCAGAATAAATCTGAACCCTTCTTCTCAGTCTGGTTCCAACAACTGATTTCTTGGATGGAGCCCTCTCTCTCCAACTTCTTAGATCTGCACTTGGACAGCTAGATCTTCTTTTTTTAGATACTTGATCAATACTTTGAACAACTATGTGAACCACTTCAACAACTATCTGAACAACAGTTTCTGTAGACTGTATGAGCCTATTTATAGGCCTTCTTCATGGTAACCAGCTGGTCCGGTTCATAACTGTCTTCTGACAACTCTGACAAGTGCTGTAGACCGGCTGGAACGGCAGCTGTCAAGTCATCCAGTCAATTCTTGAAAGTTCTCTAACTGTCTGAAAGTGTCGAGACTTTCTGTCTTTAAGTGTCGACACTTATAGACCAAGTGTCGACACAAGTTGTGTAAGTGTCGACACAAGTCTACAAGGTGTCGACATAACTCCTTGTGTTGTAGATACTATGTCTCGACACAGTTTCTTCTTCATGTGTCGACACTGAAATTGAGTGTCGACACAAGTACTTGATCTTCTGTATTTTGCTGAATTCTTCTAAGTGTCGACACATCTCCTTTGTGTCGACACATCTTCATGTGTTGAATCTGTTAAGTGTCGACACTGCTTCTTGGTGTCAACACAAGTCTTCAGTGTTGATACTTGCTGAGTGTCGACACAGCTCCTTGTGTCGACACTTGATTCTTCTGTTGAGACTTCAGCTGAGTGTCGACACATTCCCTTAGTGTCGACACTTGTACTTAGAATATTTTGTTGATCTTTCTGTTCTTTGCTAAGTGTCAACACAGCTCCATGTGTCGACACTTTCTTCAAGTGTTGAGTCTTCAGCTGAGTGTCGACACATTGTTCTAGGTGTCGACACTTACTTCATGTGTTGACTCTTCTGTTGAGTGTCGACACATTGTTCTGAGTGTCGACACTTACTTCAAGTGCTGACTCTTCTGTTGAGTGTCGACACATTGTTCTGGGTGTCGACCCTTATACTTAGTCTCTGCTGTTTTTTGCTGAGTGTCGACACAGCTCCAAGTGTCGGCACTTTCTGGTGTAGACACAGTTCTTCTAGGTGTCGACACTGCTGTTAAGTGTCGACAGAGCTTTACTGTACTTTTCTTCACTGAGTGTCGACACAGCTCCTTGTGTCGACACTTTGTGTCTGGTGTCGACTCTGCATCCCAGGTGTCGACACAATGACTCCAAGTGTCGACACTGCTTGTTTGGGTGTCGACACAAGTCTTCTTAAATGTCGACACTTTCCCTCTGGGTGTCGACACATGGACTTAGAAACTTTTTGCTTCAGTCCTGCAAATACTTAACCTGCACAAGTAAAATCAACATACATCAAATACATTTTGATGTATATCATTGAGCTGGGTGAGGCTTCTTCAAATCAGGTACATTTAAAACAATGTACCCAACAATCTCCCCCTATTTGGAGAAGTCATAACCCTTAGTCAATGATATACACCATTCATAATAAAAATTACAAAATGATGTAAAGCAGGATTATATACAGCAGGGTAAACATAAACATGTATAAATCACACATGTATACAAATACATCAACATAGAACAATTATGAAATAGACATTGACATCATCACAGAACAAATATGAAATAGATCTAACATATAACATATTGTTCTAATATCTGTCTCATACATTTTCAGAAGTTCACAAAATGTTTTACATCAAAAGGATTACAAAGTAAAATTTAAGAAAATTCTAAATCTATTTCAGTTTTGGTTCCTTAATAACTATTCCTTTGCCAGCTTGAACTTTAGCTTGGACGGGAGCATCAGCAACATCAGCATCAGCAGGTTTCTTGCCTTTCAGATCTTTCTTTTTAAGCTCTTCTGCTTTGATCTTTTGTCTTTCAAAATAATGGTATGGCTTTGGAAAGTACTTGCTAGGCTCCTGAGCAGTAGGAGGTAGCTTTCCCATCTTGGCCTTCCTTCTATATTGGACTATTGCCTCCTGCCTTGATTCATGTTTCCTCCATTCAGCCTCAGAGAACCACTTGTTCCTGTCTTGAATGTTGTCTTTGGCAGCTTTCCAGGCAGTCAATATAATGTTTCTAGAGGTAGGGCTCCACTGCTTAAAGTCTGGTCTCTGTTCAGCTTGTTCCCTAAACCTCTTCTTAGACAATCTTGTCTCTTCTTCTTTCTGCAATGCCTCTTGCATGGCTTCAGATATAGGCTGATCAACCTTTTCAATATTAACATTGTCCTTGCCCCAGGTGGGCTATACATGGACAGTACATCAGCATGGATCATGTCAAAATCTGGAGGAGGGTATATAACTTGAGCCACTTCAGGTTGCTCTCCTCCTAGATATGCAGGTTGAATGCCAGATTCTGCCACATTGTCATCATCACAAAGAGGAGGATAACCCAGTGTAGCTATGATAGAATTTGATATCCATTTGGCATGATCAGAGCTTGCCTTGACTAACACTCTCTCCCCCTTTATGACTTCTCTTTCAATATGATCTCTCACATCATCCTTTTGAAATCTTACCTGATTATCCAAGTAATTCACTCCATCTTTGAAGAAAGGTTTTAACCTTTGGAGTTTGTCAGTTATCAGCTTCTGAGATTCTTGAATGGCTGTTTTAATAGCAGTGAGTTTTCTTGAAATGCTTTGTCAAATTCAGCTTTAATAGTAGCAGTAGAGGTAGAAGGTCCAGCAGCCTTGTTCGTTAATTCAGTGACAATAGCATTATGGGAAGCAGTCAAATTGTCATTCATCCTTAGCTGATTTTCAAGAACATACCCTTGCTTCAATGATATGTCATCCACTTGTGCCTTTATCTTTTCCTGGTGTGTAGCTAAGTACACCACTGCATTCCCCCCGTTGTGGAAGCAGTCTGTCATCTCCTTCTTGTTTAGGTTCATTTCAAACCTTATAGATTTTATGTCCTGGGCTAGATCAAATTGTAAGGATTTCTGCCCTTCATCTACATACTTCTCAATTGCCTGCCTGTGCTCATCCAGTTTAATTTGCATTGCCACCATTAAAGCACTATAATCAACTAATGGTGTTTGCTGAACTATAGGCTGTGGTGCAATAGATTGGAGAGCCTTCTTATAATTTTGACTCCTTCTTTTGAATACATAAAGTTTCTGCTTCTTAGCCCTGGCAATCTCCTCATCTTCAGAGGCAGATGTGCTGGCTATATCCACCCTCTCCTTAGGGCTTGGAGGCTTCTCAGTTTGCATATCTGGTGCTCTCTCAGGCACATTCCTGGCAGGGACTTCATGAGTTTGCACTTGCTCCCCCTCAGCAACAGCATTATCTCCTTCAGTAGTACTATTGTCTTTGTCAAAATCTTCTTGATCTAGATTTAAGAACAGATCTTCCATAGTGTACTCTTGTGGTGAAGGAGCAGGAGAAATTTTGTGCTCTTCAACCACTGGATCAGGAACTATTGGAGCTGCAACAGATGTGTCTTCCAAGACAACATCTGGGACTTGATTATACTGCTGAGTTTGCTGATGAACATCAGACAAATCAGTATCTTCCATAGGAAAATCTAAAGTGTTTAGTTCAGTGATTACCTCTAGTATGATAGTGGTTGCTTGTTCACTTTCCAGTGTAGTGGTTTCATCTACAACTGGAAGCTTTCCCTGGCTTTGATCCTTGTGGATGGGGCTTGCTTGAGGTAGCTCCCCTGGATCTCAGCATCATCCTGAGGAGAAGGAGATTTCACAGCAGGCTCCTCCTCATTCTCATCAGGTGTGAAGACAACCTGTTCTTCACTTTCAGAGCTTCTAGTTGGAACCTGAGCCATTGGAGCTATCTTACTCTTCTTCTTTGATGGAATCTCCTTCTCAGAAACTGGCTTCTCAGGGGTTGGCATCTCCTTTGACAACACCCTGTCCCATCTGGAAAATATTCTCAGATCCATCTTCCTCATATGATTGATTTTGCTTCCAACAGCCTGTTGCATAACCTCTGGTATGGTACCAGCTAGGTATAGACTTAAGATTCTGCCCAGGTTGGGCTTCTTCAAGCTTTCCTTGATTTTCTCAAAGACTACCATAGACCAGTCAGTGTTTAAAGAGAAAATTATCCTTGTCATTATACTAAACATATGGGCAGACACTCTGTCATGCCCTCCTGGCTTACTGAGAATTACTTTTCCAACAATCTCATACATGAATTTGCCTTGATTGTTCATACCTTTTCTATTGAAAACAAAACCAATCTTCATCTTAAAGTCTAGTCCACACCAGGTTAGAGCTTCCCTGGTCTTTGAAGCAGTAACCTCATCTTCCTCCTTAGTTCTTGGCAATTGAAGCACCTTCCTCAAGCTCTTTGGTGAAATCTTAACCTTTATGCCATGAACTTTGGATTTGATTTTGTATCCAGATTCGTCCACTTCAGCTCCATTGAGGAATTCAAGTACCTCTTTCTTCCATATCTTAGTAGGTTCAGAAACTAGATATTCTAACCCTGAATCTGCTACTAGGGTTATCACGTGCTTGATTTCTTGATCAGCATCTTCAAAAGCGCCGCGCACCAGCTCGTATCCTTCGTTGACGTTCTCCTCTAGCTTAAGCGCCATTAGGGTTTGTAGAATTTGTCTTGAGAGAAGAGAGGTGTCGACACAGAAGTTTGGTCTCTAAACTTTGAAAGCGTGTCGACAACCAAAGACAAAACCCTATTTATACCTTTCTAATTTTGAAGATGAACATGCGGGACAGCTAACTTAAAATGTGTCGACACCGACAATAAGTATCGACACTGACTTATAATGTCTCGACACATATGTGTCGACACAAGTTTAGTGAACAGATTATATGTGTCGACACCTGTCTAAGTGTCGACACCACATAACTCGACACATAGTCGAGACTTTACTTAGAAAATTCTGAGTAAAACTTAAGTGTTGACACCACTTTGGATGTGTCGACACCTACTTGACATGTGTCGACACTAACATTCTGAAGTGTCGACACCAACTTCCTAGATGTGTCGACACCTTTTTCCTGAAGTGTCGACACCACTATTCTGTGTCGACACAGAAATCTCTATGTGTCGACACCTTTTTACTTAGCCATTTCCAAATCTGTAAACTTACTCTAAGTTT
Source organism: Platanthera guangdongensis (assembly GCA_039583875.1). NCBI lineage: Eukaryota > Viridiplantae > Streptophyta > Magnoliopsida > Asparagales > Orchidaceae > Platanthera > Platanthera guangdongensis. The sequence continues at coordinate 141,213,839 of CM077153.1, forward strand.
ATCATTCCTAGTTCAATTTTGAATCTATTGAACTTAGCTTCTTCTAGGGGATTAGTATACATATCAGCTACTTGATTATCAGTTTTAACATATTCAAGTAAAATATCTTCTCTTTCTACATGCTCCCTAAGAAAATGATATTTAATTTCAATATGTTTTGTTCTACTATGGGATACAGGATTATTAGCTATTGAAATAGCACTAGTAGAATCACAAAAGAGTGGAGTTCTACTTACCTGAAATCCATAGTCCTCTAGCTGATGTTGTATCCACAGAAATTGAGCACAGTAACTTCCTGCAGCCACATACTCTGACTCTGCAGTGGAGATAGCCACACTGGTTTGCTTTTTGCTACTCCATGAAATTAGTCTCCCACCTAGGAATTGACAGGTTCCAGTAGTGCTTTTTCTATCTTCTTTGCATCCTGCAAAGTCTGCATCTGAATAACCTATTAGTTCAAAATCCCCATTCCTAGGGTACCAGAGGCCTAGATAGGGAGTGCCCTTTAGATATCTCAATATTCTTTTGACTGCTGTCAAATGAGACTCTTTAGGGCAGGCTTGATACCTAGCACAGACACATGTAGCATACATGATATCTGGTCTACTTGCAGTCAAGTATAATAGGGAGCCAACTATCCCACTATACAAGGTTTCATCTACAGGTTTCCCTACATCATCCTTGCTGAGAGACATACTTGACCCCATAGGAGTCTTCATAGTACTGGATGAATCCATATCATACTTCCTTATGAGTTCTAGGGTGAACTTGGACTGACATATGGATAAACCACTCTCAGTCTGTTTAACTTGGAGACCCAAGAAAAACTTTAGCTCTCCCATACTACTCATCTACAAAAGTTTTACAAACTTTTTGCAAAGGCTGCTTTCAGTAGACCCAAATATAATATCATCTACATATATTTGGACTAGTATAACTTTGCCTCTAGATTCCCTAAGGAATAGAGTCTTATCTATTTTCCCCCTTGAGAACTTGTTCTCAATGAGGAAACTAGATAGGGTTTCATACCAAGCCCTAGGGGCTTGCTTTAACCCATATAAAGCTTTCCTAAGTCTATAGACATGATGAGGTAGAGTTGAATCAACAAAACCTGAAGGCTGTTCCACATAGACTTCTTACTTAAGATTACCATTCAGAAATGCTGACTTGACATCCATTTGGTAAACCTTGAATCCTTGATAGGTTGCATAGGCCAAGAACATCCTTATGGCTTCCAGTCTGGCTACTGGAGCAAAGGTTTGATCAAAGTCAATACCTTCTTCTTGCCTATATGCTTTAGCAACCAATCTTGCTTTATTCTTAATGATGACCCCTTGATCATCCATCTTATTCCTGTAGATCCACTTGGTTCCTATTACATTGTGGTCTTTAGGTTTAGGAAAAAGTTCCCAGACCTTGCACCTCTTGAACTGATTAAGCTCTTCTTGCATTGCTTCAGTCCATTGTGGATCTAGTATGGCTTCTTCAAACTTCTTTGGTTCAACTTGAGATAGAAAACTGGAGTAGATAGCTGCATTCAGGTTTCTGCTCCTTGTTTGTACCCCTTGTCTTGGATCTCCAATAATCTGCTCTACTGGATGATCTCTAAGATGCCTATTGGCTGGAGGCATCCTGACTTCTGGTTGAACCTCTTCAGCATCTCCATCATGCTATATTCCTTGTACTTCTTCAGCAATTGGTACATGTAGTTCTCCCCTGGACAACAGCCACTGTCTTCTACTTGCTGTCTTGCAGCAGGTACTTCTTCTATAGTAAGCTTGTCCATCTTCTTTGTTAAACCTGTGGGGCTGCATACACTACTAGACAACTCATTGTTAATAAGTTTAGTCTCATTAAAAACTACATGCACAGATTCTTCTACAACTTGTGTAGACAAGTTGTAGACTCTAAAAGCCTTACTGTTGTTGCTGTACCCAACAAAAATTCCCTCTTGGGACTTGACAGCAAACTTAGTCAAGTAAGACTTCCCATTGTTAAGTATGAAGCATTTGCAACCAAAGATCCTGAAATAGGATAGGTTTGGTTTCCTGCCTTTCACAACTTCATAGGGGGTCTTGTTGAGGCCTTTAGTGATGGTAGCCCTATTTATAACATGGCATGCAGTGTTAACTGCTTCAGCCCAGAAATACTCTGGCAGTGATGCATCACTTAATAGGGTCCTACCAGCCTCTATCAAGGTCCTATTCTTCCTCTCAGCAATGCCATTTTGCTGAGGTGTTCTAGGTGAAGAGAATTCTTGAAATATCCCAAATTCTTCACATAGTTTTGTCATGCTATCAGACTGAAATTCAGTACCATGGTCACTTCTAATCTTGACCATTGTACTGTTTAGTTCATTCTGAATTTGCTTGACAAAGCTATGGAAGACACTAGGTGTTTCAGATTTCTGTCTTAAGAAGAACACCCAGGAAAACCTTGAGTAGTCATCTACAACTACAAAGGTATAGACCTTCCTACCTAAGCTGTGGACTGGCATTGGACCAAAGAGATCCATATGCAAGAGATATAAACACCTCACAGCATCTTTGTTTTCTATGCTTCTAAAGGTGGATTTAGTCTGCTTGCCCTTTTGACAAGCTGAGCAAATACCATCTTTAACACACTTAACTTGAGGACCATTCCTCACTAACTCTTTGCTAAAGAGTTTGCTAATAGTCTTGTAGTTAAGATGGGTAAGCCTCTTGTGCCATTTGACACAATGAGAGACTGTCTCATCAGCTACAAGACACACTGGAGAACCATTGTTCTCAACCATAATGTCTAAGCAATAGACATTCCTTTTCCTATAACCAGTAAAAATGATCTCTTGATCAGTTGACCTCTTGATATGACAACCATTTTTAACAAATGAGATGTCATACCCTACATAACTTAATTGACTTATACTTATTAGGTTGTGTTTCAACCCTTTAACATAAGCCACTTGAGTAATGTTAACCAAGTTGCTAGCAATGTTACCAAATCCTTTGATGATTCATTTTTCAGAACCACCAAAGGTGACTTTTGGACCATCTTTTATTGGAATGTAGTCCCTTAGTAATCCTCTAGTTCCAGTCATATGTCTGGAACATCCACTGTCCAAGTACCATGTTGGGGTATGGCCACTTGGACTCACCTACAAAACAGATTAATGAATCTTAGAACCCAAAGTATTCTTGGGTCCTTGGTACTTGTTAGTTTGCAACTTGACAAAGCTACCTGCAGGCTTTCCAACAGGTAGTTTGCTACTCGCTCTGGCACTGGCATTGTGCCAACAGTCCATTTCAAAGTGGCCAACCTTGCCACAACACCAACATTCAAACTTATTGTACCTTTGCTTAGGTACTGTCTTTGCTGTCTTATCTACAGCAGACTTGTTGAATGTTGGGACTTTGCCCTTGGACTTGGACTTGGACTGCTCAGTCCTTGCAGGTTTAATAAAACCCAGTCCAGCCTTGCCTTTATGATGAACAAATTCATCAATTAAAGGTAGCACTGACTTAGATTTAGAAAACCTAGCAACAAGCTCTCTCTCTTTCTGAAGATTAATCTCCAGACTCTTGATTTGATCATTCTTAAAGGTGATAGTCCCCATCTGAATCACTGTAATGTGCTTCAGCCTGGCTATCTCATTAAGCTTTTGATCAAATAACATCTCAGAATCTGTTGCAGCAGCTTTGAGATCAGCAATTTCTTTTGCCTGACTTTTGGATAGGGACTTGCTCTTCTTGTAAGCTTGCAACAGTACTTTATATTCATCTATCAGCTGATGAATATCTTCCTCAGACTCAGATACACTTTCATCACTTGATGATGATGAATCTGATTCTGTACTGGCACAAGAAATTGAACTTAAAGTTGAACTTTGTACCTTACTGGGTCCTGGCTGTTCCAGGATTTTGTCACTCTCTGTCAAAGCCATTAGCCCTTGGCATTGGCTGGCTTCTTGTTCATATATAGACTCCATGATCTGCATGAATTCTTCTTCTTCTTCTTCTTCTTCAGCAAATAGCCCTATGTATGCCTCAGCATCAGACTCAGTTTCTGAAGAAGAGATATCTGACAGAGTCTTCTCCTTCTTGGCAACAAAAGACTTTTCTTTCTTGCCTTTAAAATGAGTCTTCTTCTTGTCACTAGACTCTTTTCTCTTTTCAGGACAATCTGCAACAACATGGCCTTGTCTATTGCAGCAATAGCATACTATTTTTGAAACAATTGCCTTGCTAGACTTAGTCCTCTTCCTGTCCTTCTTTGAAGACTTTTTGTTCTGATAGAAGTCTTCTTTTCCTTGTGAAGTAGAAGGCCTTGTCCTCCACCGTTTCTTCTTCAAGAATTTCTGAAAGTGTCTAGTGAAGGCAGCAAAGTCTTCATCACTTTCACTGCTTTCAGACTTTGTGCTGACTGATTCATCTGACTCTGATTCAGCAACCTTTGGAGGTGGAGTTGGTGACTTTCCTCTGTGCTTTCTGGGAGCTTGTCTTGAAAGCTACTGTTCTTTCCTTGTGTTCAGTTCTTGTTGATTTCTCCTCCTCTTTCCTCACTGTCAATTGCATTTCATAAGACAACAATTTGCCAAACAGTGTAGGTGGAGGAATTTCTCCCAACATAGCCATTTCTCTAATGACACAGATCTTTGTGTCCCAATCTTTAGTTAGGGACCTTAGGAACTTGTCATTTAGTTCATAATTACTGAACTCTCTTCCATAAGACATGAGTTCATTCACTATCCTGTAGAACTTCTTATAGCACTCAGTTATGCTATCACCCTTTCCTTGTCTAAAACTTTCATACTCTTGATTTAGCAAGGATTTTCTATCTTGCCTAACTTCTTCAGAACCATCCATATACACAATAAGAGTATCCCACATCTCTTTGGCTGTCTTACATTGTATTAGATTCTGAAAAGTTGCATCATCTATGACACTCACTATAATGTTTTGTGCCCTTTTGTCCATGGTGGCTAGGACAATCTCATCCTTTGTCATTTCAGAGAAATCCTTTGGTGTTCTCTGATTTGCATCTAGAACTGATATCTTCATGGGCACATATGACCCCTCTTTTACTGTGATGTAAATCCTAGGGTCTGAGGCTTCCATAAACAGCCTTACCCTTTCCTCCCAGATCCCAAAGATTTCCTTTCTGCATATAGGTAATTTCATGGATCCCAATTCCTTGTGATTCTCAGAGGAACCCATGGTTCTTGATTTTCTTGAATCTGTAATCTGACTTAGACTGAATCTGCCAAACAGGATCTCCTCAGACTGTTAGTCCTTTTTGAGGAACCTGGCTCTGACACCACTTGAAAGATATAGTACCTAAACACCTAGAGGGGGGGGGGGGGTGAATAGGTGACCAAATTCTTTTTAAACTTTAATGGCAGCAATCAGTTTATAACACAGAATCTATACTACTTTTGCACAGCAATCACACAGCATTCACAATCACAGCAGACACAGAGTTTTATAGTGGTTCCCCAAGCTTTGGGTACATCCACTTTCCCCCTTCGCCTATCTAGCAGTGTACTAGATTCGGCCAAACTTCTCCACTGTCTTAGAACCCAAACTGGTTCCTACACCTCAGGCCCAAGGCCCTACAACTCAGCTTTATCCCAAAGCCTACACTCAGCCACAAAGGCCTACACTCAGCCAACAAGGCCTACACTCAGCCACAAAAAGGCCTACACTCAGAGATTCCAATCTCCTACACTCAGGATCTAAGCCCTACACTCAGCCTTTATAATTACAGGCTTACAAACACTCAGATCCAAAGGATCCTACAAGATAAAAATGATTATACAATTGATAACTCAGCAACTCAAAGACAAGAGAGGGGAGTTGTGAGTTTCTTGATGAGTTCTTGGAAGAACTCAGCTGAAATCAATCTGACTTAGCTTTCTTCAAAGCTTCTTGAAAGTAGAACTCAATTAGATTGACTCCTTCTGCAGTTGATCCTTGATCTCTGCCACTTAGAATTCAGAATAAATCTGAACCCTTCTTCTCAGTCTGGTTCCAACAACTGATTTCTTGGATGGAGCCCTCTCTCTCCAACTTCTTAGATCTGCACTTGGACAGCTAGATCTTCTTTTTTTAGATACTTGATCAATACTTTGAACAACTATGTGAACCACTTCAACAACTATCTGAACAACAGTTTCTGTAGACTGTATGAGCTTATTTATAGGCCTTCTTCATGGTAACCGGCTGGTCCGGTTCATAACTGTCTTCTGACAACTCTGATAAGTGCTGTAGACCGGCTGGAACGGTAGCTGTCAAGTCATCCAGTCAATTCTTGAAAGTTCTCTAACTGTCTGAAAGTGTCGAGACTTTCTGTCTTTAAGTGTCAACACTTATAGACCAAGTGTCGACACAAGTTGTGTAAGTGTCGACACAAGTCTACAAGGTGTCGACACAACTCCTTGTGTTGTAGATACTATGTCTCGACACAGTTTCTTCTTCATGTGTCGACACTGAAATTGAGTGTCGACACAAGTACTTGATCTTCTGTATTTTGCTGAATTCTTCTAAGTGTCGACACATCTCCTTTGTGTCGACACATCTTCATGTGTTGAATCTGTTAAGTGTCGACACTGCTTCTTTGTGTCGACACAAGTCTTCAGTGTTGATACTTACTGAGTGTCGACACAGCTCCTTGTGTCGACACTTGATTCTTCTATTGAGACTTCAACTGAGTGTCGACACATTCCCTTAGTGTCGACACTTGTACTTAGAATATTTTGTTGATCTTTCTGTTCTTTGCTAAGTGTCGACACAGCTCCATGTGTCGACACTTTCTTCAAGTGTTTAGTCTTCAGCTGAGTGTCGACACATTGTTCTAGGTGTCGACACTTACTTCATGTGTTGACTCTTCTGTTGAGTGTCGACACATTGTTCTGAGTGTCGACACTTACTTCAAGTGCTGACTCTTCTGTTGAGTGTCGACACATTGTTCTGGGTGTCGACACTTATACTTAGTCTCTGCTGTTTTTTGCTGAGTGTCGACACAGCTCCAAGTGTCGACACTTTCTGGTGTAGACACAGTTCTTCTAGGTGTCGACACTGCTGTTAAGTGTCGACACAGCTTTACTGTACTTTTCTTCACTGAGTGTCGACACAGCTCCTTGTGTCGACACTTTGTGTCTGGTGTCGACTCTGCATCCCAGGTGTCGACACAATGACTCCAAGTGTCGACACTGCTTGTCTGGGTGTCGACACAAGTCTTCTTAAGTGTCGACACTTTCCCTCTGGGTGTCGACACATGGACTTAGAAACTTTTTTGCTTCAGTCCTGCAAATACTTAACCTGCACAAGTAAACTCAACATACATCAAATACATTTTGATGTATATCATTGAGCTGGGTGAGGATTCTTCAAATCAGGTACATTTAAACCAATGTACCCAATAGCTGCCCCCTCCTTAGTTAGGGGCCTGGCCTCAGTCCCCACTGAAACTAGGCACGGGGAGATGCCTGATGATGAAGCAGCAGCAAAAGCTTCAGATACTTCAGCACCAGCACCAGCAGAGACTTCAGCCCCAGCAACATATACAGATTGTATAGATACAGATTTAATTGATTTTATTGATACTGATATGGACATTGATGAAACTGTTGGTGATTTTATCATCAATCCCATAGTTAATTTACAAGACCTACTGAAACTTTTGACACTGTACATATGCAATATCTTCCAGGAGAATTTACTAAGCCACAGTTGGCTATTGTACCTTATACTCCTACTATCAGTCAAGCAGTTGCTAAGAAACTATGTGACAGTTTTGAAATTCCAATTTCTGCCCCAACCTCTACAGTCATTCCATCCTCTCCAGAAGCTATCTCAGCACCAATCTTTGTGATGGATGACTCCCCTATGCCAGATCTAGATGAGTTGATATTGGTTGATATTGAAGAAGAAAATAAGGCGGCAGCTGAAAGCTCTTTTCCAATTACTTCTGATTCCAGTATAGTCTTTTCTTCACCTACTGCTGAAGCTCCAGTTTTTGAAACTTCTGCTCCTGCTCCAGAAAAGACTGCCACATATGATAAAGCCTTGAAAGCATTGGATGCTCTATATGATAACCCTCAGGGTTCTGGCAGTGAAGATGATGAAGATGATGGTGAAGATGATTCAGATGAAGAAGCTGCCAAGAAGAAGAAGAAAATTCTATCAAAGAAAAGGAAAGCCCCTCCTCTTCCTGCTGCTAAACCAAGCTCAAAGAATGATACCCCATTCTACATCCTTCAAAATATTACTCCTTATAAAGGAATGCCAGCATGGATGTGGCTGTCCAAAAATCAGCAAAATGAGAGGAAAAGAAGTAGGAAATATTCTCCACCACCAGTTCAGAGATACATGAGAGATCCACCTCCTCCACCTCCTCTAGCAGCTGGTGCCACTGGCTCTAGCTCTCAGAGATCTACCCCTATGCAAACTTATCAGAGACATCAAGGGAGATCCTCTGGAAGCAGTCAGCAAGGGCATCTTTCTTCAGGAAATCAACATTAACAACATCAACAGCATCAGCAGCAACAACCAACTCTCTCTGCAGGACAGAAAACTAACAGTCCCAACAAGCCAGATTCACCTCCTATTCCTTTTGAGGACCCTGAGACAGCAAACACTGCTAGAATGGCTTGATTTCAGGAAATTGTTGGTCTATCCTTGATTAATAAAGCAAAAGCTGAAGGCAAAGACATATCAGAATATACAACTATGTCAAAATACAGGAAGGAAGAACTAAAAAGATTTGATAAAGCAAACAAACTGTTTAATGTTGATGATTACATGAAACTCCATCCTGGAGCAGTTGTCCCCAGAACTACATCACTGAAGATTATTGGGGCAGCTGACATGATAATGACACAGGCACAAGCTTTGGATCCAAAGAGAGAAATTATCTTTACCAAGCCAGGAGAAAAGCCTAAAGAGGACAAGACCATACAGAAGAAGCAGAAGAAGTAATCCTTACTTTGTTTTAATTTCTTTGCTCTTCTTCCTACACTTACTTTCAAACTATGTTGCTTGTTTAAACAAAGCCTATGTACATTAATATTTGCTGCATGTGTTAGTAATTCTATGCCAGATATATCTTTTTCTTGCTTTGTTTGTCTTTATGTTTACGTTTTGAGTCTATTAATGAACTCACCCAAATAGGGGGAGATTGTTGGATCCCTAGTTGATTTTGGCTAGGTTCACTAAACTTAGGATGTGACCCAACATGTATAGCCAGGGTCAAATTTGTGTCCTAGAGTTTAGGCCAAGTCCTTAGAGTCAATATCAGATGGACCAGCTATCAACAAAACCATCAGAGACTCAGGACTTAGAAGATTTCAAGACTAAGTAAAATGAGTTCGACGCTCGTCAAACTCAGGTCGATGAAATGTGTTCTCAGCTCGATGATCTTGAGATTTTTCTCTGAGCTGAGCTCGACGATCTTCATTCTCTAGTCGACGAAAGTTGGGATACTTCAAGAGACTAAAGTCAGGATAAACTCAAGATTATTCTAAGTCCAACTTCAGGCTTTGGTCGACGAACACGATTCTGAGCTCGACGAACATGGACCTCAAGTTCACAACTTCTCAGATCGATGAAGTCAACTTCTCAGGTCGACGAACGTAGTACGCTACTCGACGAATTCTGGAACAAGAAGATTTGTGTCGACACTTAGGGCATGTGTCGATACCAACTTATGTCGACACCAGAAAGCTTATGTCAACACCAGAAGATTTATGTAGACACCAAGATTATTAGTCGACACCAACTGTGTCGACACCAGAAGACTTTTGTCAACACACAGAATATCAGTCAACACAAACTATTTGACTAAGTCCAGAATTGTTGCTGATCTCTAGTCGACGAATGCAATTGTTAGCTCGATGAACTTCAGACAGAAAAGGCAAGGTTCTGAAACATGCAAGTTCTGTTATCAGCTCGACGAACTAGTAACTCAGCTCGACGAATTCTGTTATTCGTTCGACGATTCCAGACTCAGCCATTTCTGGCATTTAATCCTCACTCAAATGCAATAATTCCTGACAGATTAATGACTCAAACATTCTCTGAATGTAGCCGTTAGAGGAAGCATTAATTATAGTCTTCTTCAGGAATATTACTTGCTGATTTTCCACGGGACAGTTGGGGAAATACATTAATGCCGATTATTCTTAGGCCGTCAGCATTAATTACAAAGGATTCAAATATTTGAAGAGATATAGAAGAAAAGAAGATCAAAAGATTTGATCATGAGCGTACAAGAATATACTCAGTCAGAAAAACAAAAATAGATAGACTGACTGCAAGATTTCACAAAAACAAAAAAGGGCACCAAAAAGGCTTCACACAAAAACTGATTCTGAAGCTTACAGTGATAGGCAGTGATATTCAGAAGAAGAAGAACAACTATAATATATCAAAAGTCTTCTTCTTCCACATTCTCTCCAGGACCTCTCCAAGGACAACAGATTTCAAATTAGTCAAGAAGATCCTGCATCACTGCTTGTCCAGAACTCTGATTGAAGACCTATCACCCTACAGCAAAGCTCCAGATCTTCCCTGAACCATTCTATATCTCAGGGGGAGCTGTTTGCTAACATCATTCCACATAAGTCTTCTCAGTTTATTTAGAAAGAGAAGACATAATCACTCTCTCACCCCCTCCTGTACAAAGGGTTGTCATCTCCCTTCAAAATGATTCCTGGTTGCAAGTCTCCTTACCAAAAGACTTGAGTTGGTTTTTTGGGACCTGATAAAAACCCATTGGTGTCAGGCACCTGATCAAAAATCTGAGTGGATTCCTACCAAGGGTGGTAGAAGAGTGGATGTACCCAGTTGAGGGGGACCACTATAAATTTCTTGTGTTGTCTGGTTGCTTATCTTTTCTTTTTGTTTCTTGCTGTGTGGCTGTGAGTAGGATTAATAGTATCTATTTTTCTGTTTTCTATTTATTTACTGCACCTTACAGTTTACAGCAAAATCTATAACAACACTTTTTGTTTTGGGACCTAACAAATTTTTAATATACTCTATTCACCCCCCCCCCACTCTAGAGTATTGTAGATCTAACGCTCACTTTCAATCGCCTCCAGAAATTCCTCCACCCTTATTCAACCTCATGAGGCCTTTACTCTTCACGAAGCCATCCCCCATCTTCGCATAGAAGGTTGGAGAGGTTGAAGACACAACTAGCCTTAGAGCACAAGCCCTAGGACGGCCTCTTCCTAGATAAATCACCATCTCGCAAGTCTAGACTCTTTTGAGATGACATCTCGCCTAGATAACTACAGATCTAGCACCAAAGGAGATGGGAGTAATCTCACCTCATTTACGGCATTTCCACTATTTCCGGCCATGGATCGTGTAACTCTTCTCGGCGGCATCTTCTCCTTCACGGTGACGGTGGATCTTCTCCTCTACAACTAGATCCAGCAACTTCCTTCTCTCAATAGGAGTTTCTCTCAGAAAATAGGGGATGAAATGAGCATGGAAACGGCTAGGGTTTTCATTTCCCCTTATATATGAAAACTGACACGGGTAGGGACACGCCCGTGTCCTTACCTGTGTCCTGCTTCGTGCGAAGCGTCAATGACGGTTTCAGTGTCGGTTCAACACTCGACACGGGTAGGGACATGGGCGTGTCCCGACCAGTGTCCCCATGACACGGCCGTGTTCCCTGGCCATGTCCTTCTCTGGATGCATCTCGATAGACTCAACTCGACATACACACACACGGGCAGGGACACGCCCGTGTCGCTACCCGTGTCATACACCATTGTGTCGACAGTGTGTCGACACCAATGTGTCGACACACTGTGTCGACACACTATGTCGACACACTGTGTCGACACCACTGTGTCGACACACTGTGTCGACACCATTATGTCGACACTAGTGTGTCGCCACACTATGCCGACACACTGCACCAGTGTGTCGACACACTATGTCGACACAAGTGTGTCGACACACTGTGTCGACACACTGCATCAGTGTGTTGACACAATCATCATTGTGTCGATCAAAGACTCGGGTGTTACAAATCCTATTCACATGTGTTGCCTAGTTGTCGGCACTCCCATGAACCCTAGTCAGCTCTCCTAACTAAAAGAAACATGCACGAGGGGCCAAGTGCGATTTGGGACGTTACAAATCCTATAAACAAAATAAAAGATTTTGTCCCCAAAATCAGGCTGTCTATGGGGAGAACAGCATAACATAAAATATAATATGATTTTAAATATAATTACCTTGAGCAAACAACTCCGGATAGCGTTTTTGCATCAAATCCATTGGCTCCCAGGTGTATTCCTCCTTCCCATGATTGGACCATAGCACCTTCACCAAGGGAACACTTTTGCGGTGAAGCATTCTTGTCTCGTTATCTACGATCCGCACCGGCTCTAGTCACACAGACCTATCAGACGCCACAGCACCATCGGTTGTGGGGATGTATTGATCGGGCTCCAACAGCGCCTTCCGAAGCGACGACATATGGAACACGTCTTGGAGGTTCTCTAGCCCGGATGGTAACTCCAACTGATAGGCCAATGGGTCAATCCTTTACAATATAGTATAAGTCCCAACATACCTTGGGTTGAGCTTTTTCACACCACGCACACGTGACACTCCATGCATCGGTCGGATTTTCAGGAACACCTTATCACCCACTTGAAACTCCACCATCCGTTGCCTTGCATTATAATACTTCGCCTGCCGACTTTGAGCCTCCAACATGCGATCCCATATCAGTCTAACCGACGCATCGGTATCCTCAATATATTCAACACCCAAAGCCTTCGGGTCTTCATCTTGCACCCAAGACAAGGGGGTTCTGCACCTCCTTCCATAAAGAGCTTTATGAGGGGCCATGCCGATTCTAGCCTGGTGGCTATTGTTGTAGGAGAATTCTACCAATGGTAAGAGTCTTTACCACGGCTCTCCTCTATCCAACACACATAATCTCAGCAAATCTTCCAATGTCCGGAGGGTCCTTTCAGATTGCCCGTCCGTCTGAGGATGAAATGCGGTGCTGAAGGTAAGGCACGAGCCCAGATATGCCTGTAGCGCTTTCCACTCCTTGGAGGTAAACTGACCATCACGATCAGACACGATCGTCTTAGGCACGCCATGATACCGTACGAATTGCTCCACAAAGAGGCGTACTAAGACATCCACATGAGCTTCTTTCTTCATTGGGATGAACCAGGCTACTTTTGTCAGGCGATCAACTATCACCCACAACGAATCATTTCCTGAGCATGAGCGAGGTAACCCATGGACAAAGTCCATGGAGATATCCTCAAACTTCCACTCGGGGATGGGCAACGATTGTAGCAAACCACCGGGACTCTTGCATTCCGCCTTCACCCTTTAACAAGCTTCGTAATGTGTAACAAAATATCAGACATCCTTTTTCATTCCCGGCCAACACATGGTCTTCTGTAAGCCGGCGTACATCTTAGAAATGCCCGGGTGCACTGAATATTGAGAGTAATGAGCCTCTCTCAAGATATCCTCCCGGATTTTACCGCCTTTGGGAATGAAGAGCCGGCCACGAAAAAAAATGAGGCCGTCTTTTAGCGTATACTAATCCGTAGTACCATCTTCGATTGACTTGATTGTCGGGGCCAGGGCCGCATCCATACCTTGCTCCACTCTGATTCGGTCCCGGATATCACAAACTATGCTCATGCTTGCCAAGTACTCTGTATACTCTACCGAAGGAGCCTTAAATATCAATGTAATATCCATCTCCTGAATCATCCGAGCCAACTCCATACTCATCAACCGAGACTCTGGACTAGAACATGGTACCTTTCTACTCAATGCATTGGCCACCGAGTTCGCCTTTCCGGGGTGGTAGTTCATGGTGAACTCATAGTCGCATAGAAATTCTAACCACCGCCGTTGTCTCAAGTTCAACTCCTTCTGAGTATGAACGTACTTCAAGTTTTTGTGATCTGAAAAGATCTCGCAGTGGACGCTGTATAGATAATACCTCCAAACCTTCAAGGCAAACAACACTGCTCCCAATTCCAAATCATGAACCGGGTAATTGATTTCATGCTTCTTCAACTGTCTTGAAGCATAGGCAATCATGTGTTCGTGCTGCATCAACACCGCTCCCATCCCTTGATATGATGCGTCAGTGTAAACTTGAAATCCTTCCTTCCCAGATGGAAGTGCAAGGATGGGGGCAGAGGTAAGTCTATCCATCAGCTCCTGGAACGCCGCTTCACATTGGGGTGACCACTCAAATGGCACACCTTTCTTCATCAATGAAGTAAGAGGAAGAGCAATCTTTGAAAATCCTTTTACGAACCTGCGGTAGTACCCGGCAAGTCTAAGGAAACTCCTCACATCGGCCGCCGACTTCAAGGGAGACCACTCCTTTACGGCACACACCTTGGCCGAATCCACCGCTAGTCCTGCTACACTAATCACATGCCCCAAGAAAGCAACCTCTTTAAGCCAGAATTCGCACTTGCTGAACTTGGCGAATAAGGGGTCCTCTTTTAATTTCTTCAATACCAAGGTCAAGTGCTCAACATGCTCCTTATCCGTCTTTGAGCAGACCAAAATGTCATCGTTGAACAAAATGACGAAGACATCCAAATAAGGTTTAAACACCTTGTTCATCAGGCTCATGAAGGCCGAAGGGGCATTTTTGAGCCCAAACGGCATTACCGTGAACTCGTACAATCCATATCTTGAACTAAAGGCCGTTTTTTGGATGTCACCTTCTTGTATTCTCAACTGATAATACCCTGAGCTTAAGTCCAGCTTAGAAAACCAATGCGCTCCCACTAGTTGATCGAACAACTCGTCGATCCGAGGTAACGGATAAGTGTTCCGCATCATCAGCCGATTGAGTTCCTGATAGTCTATGCACAAATACAGGGTTCCATCCTTCTTCTTCACGAACAATACAGGGGCTCCCTACGGTGACGAACTAGGCGAATGAACCTTGACTCCACCAATTCTTGCAGTTGAACTCTAAACTCAGTGAGTTCCTTCGGGGCCATTCGGTAAGGGGCCTTGGATACCGGCTTGGCGCCCGATACTAGATTAATCTGGAATTCAACCTCTCTAAGCGGGGGTAATCCTGTCAGTTTCTCAGGAAATACCTCGGGGAAGTCCCGCACTACCCGTACGTCTTTTATATCCAATGCTAACTCCTTCAACTAGAATTAGATCATGAAGACTTCATCCCCCTTCATATGAGATTTTACTGTCTGAACTGAAGATAACAACATACGAGGTGCGAAACTAATACCTTGGAAGATGACGTCGGAGTCTCCATGTCTCAAGTAGATTCGTTTCTCTGCACAATCAATCCTTGCAAAGCGCCAGTCCAACCATGCCATGCCCAAAATGATGTCAAACTCCGGCATTCTCAAGACCGTGGCAGGTGTATCAAAGGCCTTTCCTTCAATAAATATCTCGAACTCGCACTTAACGGTTGCAATCATCTCCGAGCCGTCCGGTAGGCACACTCGTCGGGCTATACCAGTAAAGTATTGTACGCCCTCTATGTCCTTAATGAAATCCTCAGACACAAAGGAGTGTGAGGCACCGGTATCGAATAGCGCATAGGCCGTCTTCCCGCCAACTATCACGGTGCCTAAGTACCAATAACCAAAACTTATTGCCAGGTGTCTAGTATGTCTCAAGCAACTTTAAGTTAGACAATGAAAATATGATAATCAATTAAATCATACCTGCAATCACATCTTGGGGATTCCGTTCTTGCGCCATGTACAGTGCATACACTTGATCCCGGGCTGTTAAAATTCAACAAACCTGCAGAGGCCCCCTCGGATACCCTGTTGAAACTCAACAAACCAGAGGAGAACACCCCACTTATAATGTTGAAAGTTTTCCCGGATCGTGGATTTAGCAGGGGTTATCTCAACAAAGCAGTAACAACCAGCAACACATGCAGCACAAGCTTCTTATTGATCAAGAGCAAACTTCTTTATAAGGCGAGACATACATGGTGAGACATGCTTCACCAAAAACCCAAACCGGGAGAGCAGAAACAGTTACAAAGACAAGAAACAAAAACAAGCCGCGCGGACTCAATCAACAAGCCGCCGGTCTACTGCTGTGGAGTCCGCTCAGTCCGCCAGGTCTCCAGACCGCAAACCAAGCCGCACGGACTACCCCCTCTTCCAATGCTTAGCTATTCACCGCCGATCTGCAGGCCGCCTGACCGCGAGGTCGCCTAGCCGCCAGACCGCACGAGCTGCGTCACCGAATGGAACAGTCCGCCTGAAGCAGGCGACTTCCTGAACCCCGAACCAAGTTGCCAAAGAGAAGACCGTCTGGTCACTATCCGCGACCTGCTGTTTACCGCCTGTTGCTTAACCGCAGAGTCCGCACTGTCCCTGACCGCAATCAGAGCCAAGTCCTGGCTTTCCAGCGCTATCCGCACAACCTGCAAAGCACAACCAGGTCAACTCTCAAACCGCGCGGACACCAAAGTCCAGACCGCAGCAACTTACGCGAGCTCAATACTGTTCACTTACTTCGGTTTAGGTCACCTTGGTTACTTCCTCCTGATGTGACATGGGTCCTATTTATAGGCACGATGATGAGTATGGTCACCGCCCTAGCCGATAGGATCACCGTCATATCCCGCAGCAAGAACAAGTGTGTCCGCCAGCCCGCGGACACACACTCCAGTTCGCCGCTCCTGTGCGGATAGCCAGTCCGCCCCAGCTTCTCCAAGGCCGGACTCCGATATCCAGCCCGCCTTGCCGCCAAAGGCCAAGCCAGGACCACCACAGCCGGACTCCACAACAGCTGTGTCCGCCAATCTGCGGACAAGGCATCAGCCCGCAAAACCCGAGCCAGCAGCCTCGCCATCAAGGCACCTGCCGGACTCAGCGGACACCCGGCTTCCATCCGCACCTCCTGAGTCCATTGCCTCTCCAAGGCACCGCCGGACTCAGCGGACACGCTGATCCAGTCTGCTTACATGGCAAACTCCAATCCGCATTCCTGAGTTCATAACCTTATCATAAGGCTAAACCGAACTTAGCCGACTCTAGCTCTAGTCCGCACGCTCTTGCACAGGCAATCCTCCAGTCAGCATACCCTCAAGCTAGCAATCAAGGCAAAAACACTTCTACTAGGCTTGGCGGACTAAGAAAGCAGCCCGCGCTCCACTGCGCGATCTCCCCGGACTAAGCCAACCTGGACTTGGTTCAGAACCCACCAAGTCCAGTACACTGACCGCAAGGTCTAGTCCGCACCTACAAGCGGACACTGGATCTAGCCCACCATACCAGGCGACCTCCAGCTTCTGTCCGCACTGACCGGCGGTCTCCGCGGCTTCCACTTGCCGCTTCACTAGAGCAAGACCAAGGCAACTGCCAAACCGGTCTGCCGAGCTCCAGTTCATCAGTCCGCTTCATGCCGGACTCCGCGGGTAGGATTTCTATCCGCCCGGTTACTTCTTGGGATCCAACTGCCTGCTAAGTATTCACCGGCCTGACAGACTGCTGCTGCTGTCCGCGTAGTCCGCGCGAACAGACCGCCCAGGCCGCCACAGAGCAAACCGCCTGCAACATCCCTGCCGACCTAGCAATCCGCAAACCTTGTCCGCGTAGTCCGCACGGATAGGTTGCCCAAGCCTTCCATTCACCCACTTTCACTTCACAGTTTTCAACAGTCCCCCTTGAAGTGATAAGTGGTGAATAACTCCAGCAGCTCCCGTAACCTTGCACCTGGTCCTTCTGATAGCATCTACGAAGAAATGTCCAAGACATAGTCCTCGCCCCGCATATCATAGACCATGAGGGAGCCCTCCAGCATCTCCCAAAAGGAGCCATGATTCCCTCTGCCTTCTTTAGCTTCAACCTCCACTCATGCATCATAGGAGTATCACCAACTACCTTGGGCACAGAGGCCCAAGCCTTGTTATCTCTGAGAGAAGTCACCTCTTCAGCCTTGGTGTCAACCACTTCCTTGATTCTAGTGGGGTCATCACAGCCAGAAGTACCTTTCTCGACCTGAGGGCTAACAAGGAAACACGAAACCAAGTCCGCCGTGTTCCCTTCGCTATATCGAGTTGGTGGCTTACTGATCCTCTTCGATCTCCGAAGAACCTGATCATGGCTAACCACCTCCGCTGCTCCTGAACCATCTCCGTTCTCGTGCAAATCCGGAACAATGCTCCCTTTGCTCCCTGAACAAGATGCCTCCTTACTGGAACCAAGAGCACCTGGAGAAACGCTCCCCCTGCTACCTGAACCAGAAGACTCTCCTCTTGAACAAGAACTGCCTGGAACATCGCTCCCCCTGCTTCCTGAACTGGAAGCCTCCGCCTTCGAGCCAGAAGATCCTGGAGCTTTGCTCCCCCTTCTTCCCGACTCTGATGCCTTTGCCCCGGAGCTAGAACAACTTGGAACACCTGGTGACTCAGGTAACTCCACTTCCTTAGCAGCAGCCTCCTTCAGCCCACCATCTAACCTGCTTATCTCTAGCTCCACATGAGAGCTATACCAGTACGACGTCGACTCATCAAAAACAATGTCTCTCGACACTATGAGTTTCTTCGTCGCAGGATCCATACACCTCCATCTTCTCCTCTGCTCATCATACCCAACAAAGACTAACTTTGTCTTGAGAGCACCCGGAGAGTGTATGTAGCAGGTAGATCCAAACACCCGAAGGTGCTTCACTGAGGGCTTCACACCAAACATCAGCTCATAAGGAGTCTTCACTATGATCGGACTAAGAGGCATCCGGTTGATGACATGAGCAGCACAGACCATCCCTTCCGCCCACAGAGCCTTCAGAACGCCTTTACTCTGAAGCCAACACTTCCAGGTCTCCGTTAACCAACGGATCATCCGAGCTGCAATACTACCTTGTTGTGAAGTATGTCCACAAGAAAGCTCCTTCCGGATCCCTTTCTTCCTGCAAAAGTGTGAGAACTCGGTTGAGCCAAACTCACCACCGATACTTGTCCTCAACACCTTGATCCTCCGGCCAAGCTGGCCTTTCACAAGCTTCTTGAACTCCACAAGCAAGCGTACCATGTTGGACTTCTTCTTCATGAAGTATACCCAAGTATACCTAGAATAGTCATCAACCAATATCAGCATGAACCTGCTGCCTCCAAGACTGGCCGTGACGGTCGGTCCCACCAGAGCACAATGGACAACCGCCAATGGTGCTTTACATCTGGATTGTGCTTTATCAGCCATGAAGCGATAGGCTCCACTTTCCTGACATCCCGCACACCCCCGACCATCGCCATAGGACGACAATCTTGGCAAGCCTCTTACGAGTCTTCTTTCCGCCATTTCTTTCAGCTTATCCATCCCTACATGCCCCAGTATTTCATGCCAGATAGCTGCACTATCACTGGCATTCATCCGATCAGATCCAGAACTAGTTGATGTCCCAACTACGTTCTTCTCCTTACCTCCTACATGAGCTACGTTCGCCGAGAGCAAGACAACCTTGCACTCCTTCCGAAGATGACCTTGCTGCTTGCATTTATAGCACCGTGGTCCTTCCTTCCTCTTCCTATCACGCCTAGGAGAAACACTCCTTTCTTCCTGATATGAAGTAGAGGGACCATTGTCAGCAGCAACCTTCACCTTCTTCCTGAACAACCCATCAAGGGAAGTCCAAACCTCCGCAGCTGACCGACATCCACTGATGTGGTCCAAGAGCTCCGATGAGATCACCTGCCTGAGAATAGACTCCGCTTTCGCATTTGTCTCCTTCCAAGCTCTCATCGCTTCAGCACTGCTAGCAGTAGCCTCTTGTCTTCCTGCTCCGCATATAACCTCCCAAAGGTCCTCGCCAAGAAGAAAGCTCTTCATACAGGACTTCCACCGTTCACAGTTCGTCTCTGTAAGGAGATCAATGCGAAGACAACTTGCATCCTCCACTGCCATGGTTCTACCACTGGTGTCCTCTACAGAAGAGCAACTACTTCCATTGAGCACTGCTTGACCACTCCAACAACCTCCCTCTGATACCATGTTAAAATTCAACAAACCCGCAGAGGCACCCTCGGATACCCTGTTGAAACTCAACAAACCAGAGGAGAACACCCCACTTATAATGTTGAAAGTTTTCCCGGATCGTGGAGTTAGCAGGGGTTATCTCAACAAAGCAGTAACAACCAGCAACACATGCAACACAAGCTTCTTATTGATCAAGAGCAAACTTCTTTACAAGGCGAGACATACATGGTGAGACATGCTTCACCAAAAACCCAAACCGGGAGAGCAGAAACAGTTACAAAGACAAGAAACAAAAACAAGTCGCGCGGACTCAATCAGCAAGCCGCCGGTCTACTGCTGTGGAGTCCGCTCAGTCTGCCAGGTCGCCAGACCGCAAACCAAGCCGCACGGACTACCCCCTATTCCAATGCTTAGCTCTTCACCGCCGATCTGCAGGCCGCCTGACCGCGAGGTCGCCTAGCCGCCAGACCGCACGAGCTGCATCACCGAATGGAACAGTCCGCCTGAAGCAGGCGACTTCCTGAACCCCGAACCAAGTTGCCAAAGAGAAGACCGCCTGGTCGCTATCCGCGACCTGCTGTTTACCGCCTGTTGCTTAACCAAAGAGTCCGCACTGTCCCTGACCGCAATCAGAGCCAAGTCCTGGCTTTCCAGCGCTATCCGCACAACCTACACAGCACAACCGGGTCAACTCTCAAACCACGCGGACACCAAAGTCCAGACCGCAGCAACTTACGCGAGCTCAATACTGTTCACTTACTTCGGTTTAGGTCACCTTGGTTACTTCCTCCTGATGTGACATGAGTCCTATTTATAGGCATGATGATGAGTATGGTCAACGCCCTAGCCGATAGGATCACCGCCACATCCCGCAGCAAGAACAAGTGTGTCCGACAGCCCGCGGACACACACTCCAGTTCGCCGCTCCTGTGCAGATAGCCAGTCCGCCCCAGCTTCTCCAAGGCCGGACTCCGATATCCAGCCCGCCTTGCCGCCAAAGGCCAAGCCAGGACCACCACAGCCGGACTCCACAACAGCTGTGTCCGCCAATCTGCGGACAAGGCATCAGCCCGCAAAACCCGAGCCAGCAGCCTCGCCATCAAGGCACCTGCCGGACTCAGCGGACACCCGGCTTCCGTCCGCACCTCCTGAGTCCATTGCCTCTCCAAGGCACCGCCGGACTCAGCGGACACGCCGATCAAGTCTGCTTACACTGCAAACTCCAATCCGCATTCCTGAGTTCATAACCTTATCACAAGGCTAAACCGAACTCAGCGGACTCCATATCCAGTCCGCATGCTCTTGCACAGGCAATCCTCCAGTCCGCATACCCCCAAGCTAGCAATCAAGGCAACAGCACTTCTACTAGTCTTGGAGGACTGAGAAAGCAGCCCGCGCTCCACTGCGCGATCTCCCCGGACTAAGCCAACCTGGACTTGGTTCAGAACCCACCAAGTCCAGTCCACTGACCGCAAGGGCCAGTCCGCACTTACAAGCGGACACTGGATCTAGCCTGCCATACCTGGCGACCTCCAGCTTCTGTCCGCACTGACCGGCGTTCTCCACGGCTTCCACTTGCCGCTTAACTAGAGCAAGACCAAGGAAACTGCCAAACCGGTCTGCCGAGCTCCAGTTCATCAGTCTGCTTCATGCTGGACTCCGCGGATAGGATTTCTATCCGCCCGGTTACTTCCTGGGATCCAACTGCCTGCTGAGTATTCACCGGCCCGACAGACTGCTACTTCTGTCCGCGTAGTCCGCCCGAACAGACCGCCCAGGCCTCCACAGAGCAAACCGCCTGCAACATCCCTGCCGACCTAGCAGTCCACAAACCCTGTCCGCGTAGTCCGCGCGGATATGTTGCCCAAGCCTTCCATTCACCAACTTTCACTTCACAGTTTTCAACACGGGCAGGGCCGGGGTTTCCTCCTCGCGGTCCACATCCTCAACCACGCATATAACCACACCCCCGCGGAGCTGCCAGAGGGAGAGCAGGAGGGACATTCCAAAACAACCGCGGGCAGAAACGTCGAATGTGGCCCGACTGGTTGCATTCAAAACACACCAGCCCACGACGCCCTTCATGTTGCTGAATTTGTTGAGGCTGAGGCGGTGGAGGCAACGCAGGCAGCTACGGAACCTGATGCTCCACTTTAAAATCTCGGTGGAAACGTCCTCCACATCTTTGATGTCCCCTTCCTCTCCTAAAGTCCTACATTCTTTTATTGCTTGGGCTAGCTTCCATCACACCCTCCACAGGTCTCTTACCACTACTCACGTGATCCGCCTCCAATCTCTTCGCCATGTCGATAATCTCTGCCAAACTATCGCCCGCTATAAACAAAAGGGCTTGCCTTAGGGGATCTCGCAGCCCTTTGTAGAAATGCTTGGTGTATCCTCTATCATCAAGGTCATATGAGTCCGCGAACCTTGCGAGGTGCTCAGCCAATTAGAGCCCGGAGTCTGTTGCTGGACCGGAGACTGCTGGACCCTAAAGGCATCCAGGATGGCGGTGTGCGTCTGCCCTAACTCGGATTGTTGAAACTGAGTGGGTATGGAAGGGGCAGGAGTGCCCCCATCGGCTCAGCGTGTACTAGAATCTTCACGTAAAACACACACGTATGGTCAGATTGGCTAATCTTGAGGTCAAAGTTGGACAACTTAGTGTGAATTACATATGGGCACACCACTGCTTCCACTAAGTCAGTTTGTCCGCAAACTGACTAATAGAACGGGGGTGGTACCATTGTTGAATGACTTCTTTAGTTGAGGATCGTGGCAAATTGATACCATTTGTAAGACCCCCCTCACGGATGCCAAAACACGACACGAAGGGGGGGGGGGTCTTATGCCCGGAACAGCCGCCTTGCGGTAATATTAGCACTTGGTCTAACCTGTACCACAAGATGCCTATTCCGCCGGCTACAACCAATATATATATAAACATGCCCGCCCAAGCATAATATAAAGGATAAGAAGTCAAATCCACACTAAGTAATATTGTCCAAATAGTACAATAAATAGAGAAGCTAAAACATGCTTCTTCAATATCAGAATACAACTATGAATAGTTTCCCAAATGGGCTACATCAGAATCTCATAACACTCACATCCGTAACCGACGGTAGGGACGGTACCGTCACTTCAGGCCCTGTCGTCCTGGCCTGGCTGTCCTGCTGCAAAGTCTGCGGCTGCTCTACCTGCGGGGTGACCTCCTAAAAAGGGAGACGTAGCAACCATTAGTTGAAAAGACTAAGTGGCTTCACATCCGCTCCCCCGACGACTCCTCGGCACCGGGCGGAGAAAAGAGCAAGAGTACAAGTATAATAAATAGTGTAACAGGTACAAGCAGGTGGTAATGGTACAATAAGATTAATAGCATTTTATTCTAGCAGCTCTACATAAACAATGACAAACTATCAAGTACATGTGTCTACAGCAGGAAAGTAACTTAACTTATAAGGATGCTCATACAAGCTTATAAGTTAAGGATCAGGTTACATAAAAGTAATTCATCGTATAAGAGTGCCCATACAAACTTATACAATGAGGATCTTGTTTGTACAATGCTATGTAATGGTATGTATGCTATGCAATGACTCACCCATGATCACACACATGCAATTACTATGTCGACACAGACTATAGTTCCCACTCTTTGAGCAGGTAGCTAACCTCTTAGGCATCAACCGCCGTGGCCAGGCGGTGACAGTAGAGCAGGCATCTCTACTACTAGGCGGGTATCCACACTACTTCACCTAGGCCTCCGTACGCCTCAGCGCTAAGAACACAACAGCGGAGCCCATGCGTACTATGGCCCAGCGGGGTCTCGGGTAGATGTGCACCGAGAACCCGAACTGGCCTGGTGTTACCCGGAAGGGGCCCTGGAATAAAGCACGAGGACACGGCCCAACCGTTCACTTGGCACGGAAGGGGCCTTGGGACGTGAACACCGAGGACACAGCCCAACTGCCCAAAGTCTAACTGTCAACTCCCGTCGGTGTGACGATCGGCGAGCCCGTAGACCTGCCACACTATCCTTAACCCAGGATTATGACACTGCGTGTCGACTCACACCGCATGCAAATTCCACATCACCGTGGTATGGCAGGGGCCTCGGAAGTAAGCATGAGGACACAGCCCAACCATCCATCTATACCTCATCTCAACACTAACCCAACTAGTGACGGTCAACACATCACTTACATCCCTCCACAATACTACCCGTAGGGAGACTACGCTCTAAGTATTGGACTACTAAATTTCATTCCAACCCTCAAATATACTCATGGCCCTAGTTTATCTTTCTATATGTCATTCCAAATGATTTCAACATAATATAACATAATGCGCATAACTAATTGTCTACCAATTTCTAACAAGTCACTTTGTTTAAATAAGCTTGCTTCACAATTCAGTTATATGAAATCCAATTAGTAATCTTCATCATTCAGAGCACTACGGTGGTTAACATAAAATAGTTCACCAAAATCTCGAATTAATTTGCAACATCAATTCCACCGAATCCAAATTCATAATATATAAAAACCCAGAATTTAAGTGCAGAATAAATCTGGACAGCAACTTCAACCGGAGATTGCCGGAGCTACAGGAAACCGGTGAAGACGTATAACCCCTCGATGGAAAGGTCTTTCCAAGGTCTACAACATTTATGTTCAGACAACAACAAATATTCAATAGTATCAAACTTGAAATCAGCCTTGAAGTCTGCTGCGTACAGAACACAATATCTGCATGCAGGATTTATCGGACGTCATGTTCGTTCAGACTTTCCCATGGATACAGACTTTACATGAAGACGTGCAACCACTCGTTGGAAAGGTATTTTCAAGGGCTTCAATTCGTGTTTAGGCGAAAGCCCAGATCTGGCCATATCATATCAGAAAATGGCGAAGAAGATAACTGCACGCAGAACATAGATTTTGCACGCATCTTAAAGTGGAATGAACGACATCGGTTCATCCTCCTCCTCAAGTCGATCCTCCAAAATCACCTCCAGAAATTCCTCCACCCTTATTCACCCTCATGAGGCCTTTACTCTTCACGAAGCCATCCCCCATCTTCGCATAGAAGGTTGGAGAGGTTGAAGACACAACTAGCCTTAGAGCACAAGCCCTAGGACGGCCTCTTCCTAGAGAAATCACAATCTCACAAGTCTAGACTCTTTTTAGTCGACATCTTGCCTAGATAACTACAGAACTAGCACCAAGGGAGAGGGGAGGAAGCTAACCTCATTTCCGGCGTTTCCACTATTTTCGACCATTGATCGTGTAACTCTTCTCGGCGGCATCTTCTCCTTCACGGCGACGGCGGATCTTCTCCTCTACAACTAGATCCAGCAACTTCCTTCTCTCAACAGGAGTTTCTTTCAGAAAATAGGGGATGAAATGAGCATGGAAACGGCTAGGGTTTTCATTTCCCCTTATTTATGAAAACTGACACGGGTAGGGACACGCCCGTGTCCTTACCCGTGTCCTACTTCGGGCGAAGCGTCAATGATGGTTTCAGTGCAGGTTCAACACTCGACACGGATAGGGACACGCCCGTGTCTCGACCCGTGTCCACATGACACGGCCGTATTCCCTGGCTGTGTCATTCTCTGGATGCATCTCGACAGACTCAACTCGACACACCGACACACACACATGGGTAGGGACACACCCGTGTCGCTATCCGTGTCATACACCATTGTATCGACAGTGTGTCGACAGTGTGTCGACACCACTGTGTTGACACACTGTGTCGACACTACTTTGTCGACACCACTGTGTCGACACCACTGTGTCGACACCACTGTGTCGACACCACTGTGTCGACACACTGTGCCGACACACTGCACCAGTGTGTCGACACACTGTGTCGACACTAGTATGTCGACACACTGCATCAATGTGTTGACACAATCACCATTGTGTCGACCAAAGACTCGGGTGTTACAAATCCTATTCACTTGTGCTGCCCAGTTGTCAGCACTCCTCTGAACCCAAGTTAGCTCTCCTGACTCAAAGAAACACGCACGAGGTGCCTAGTGCGATTTGGGACGTTACACCTCCATCCCAACATGGTACCCACAATCCCTCCAACACTCCCACTCCCTCTCCCCATGGTACACCAACTAAATCCCCACCTTCCTCTCCCTTACCCCATCATCTGGCTAACATTCCATCTTTCACTCTACCCACTTCCCCTCCTCATACTTCTTTTATCCCAGATGTCCACATGATAGATGCTTTACCTCCTACTCCACCATCATCTTCCATCCCTCCCTCTATTTCTACTGACACACCTTCTACCACACCCTATGCCTCTCTGCCATTGGACCCCTACATTATTCCATATCTCATTGCACTTCTCACTCCCCTCCTCAAAAACATTATAGCAGAGGCTATTACACCTCTTGCTTCTTCCATATCCTTACTTGTTGATCAAATATCTGCCCTCTCTGCTCCTCCATCTTCAGTCAGGGGCCTGGCTCCAGTTCCCACTGAAACCAGGTAGGTGGAGATGCTCTATGAAGAAGTAGCAGCAGAAGCATTAGTAACAGCAATAACAACAGCAGTAGTAATAGTAGAAAAAGAAGCAGCAGAAGTAGAAGTAACAACAGATGCAGATGTTGATGATTTATTTGATTTAATTAATTTTATTGAGTCTGATATGGATATGGATGAGCAGGTTCCAGATGAAATAAATACTGCTGGTGATTTTATTATAAATCCCACAGTTGATCTCGTAAAGGTTTTGAACAATTTTGATGCAGTTTATTTTAATAATCTTCCAGAGTGCAACATTAAGCCATCCATGGCTATAGTCCCATACACCTCACCCATAAGCCCCAAAGTTGCCAAGCAACTCAAGGCTAGTTTTGTCATTCCAGAGGCTCCTGTCCTGCCATCTCCACACAGAGCTGATCCCATTATTGTTGTATCCCATCCCAAAGACATCTATGCTCCAACTTTTGTAATGGATGATTCACCAATGCCTGATCTTGATGCACTGATCATGGCAGATATAGAAGAAGAAGATAAAATAGTTACTGAAAGCATTATTATGTATAGCCCTCCAGTTCCTCCTCCAGTTCCTCCTCCAGTTCCTTCTCCAGCTCCTACTCAGGCTGAAAAGCCCATTGATAAATTAGTACTAAAAGCTATTGATGCTTTGTATAATGCTCCTCAAGATTCTGATGATGAGGATGATGATGAATAGGACTCTGATGATGAGTCTAAGAAAAAGAGAGTCTTTAAGAAGAGGAAGGCTCCTCCAACTCCTGCCCCAAAACCAAATCCAGCAAATGATGCACCATATTATATACTTCAGAAGATCACACCTTACAAGGGTATGCCAGCATGGATGTGGCTGTTCAAGAACCAACAAAAAGAAAGGAAGAAAAGTTGGAGATTGATACTCACCTCCTCCTCAGAGATTCAGAAAGGATCCTCCTCCTCCTCATCCACCTGCTGCTGGTGCTTCAAGTTCTTCAACTCAGAGGACTACTCAGTTTCAAACCTATCAGAGACATCAGAGTAGGTCCTCCTCTTCTTCAGGAAGTAGCCAGCAGTGGCAGTATTCATCAGGCAGGCAACAACAACATCATCAACAACAACAGTAACCTCAACATCAATACTAACAAATTACAGAACATTAGAAAGCTGAAAGCTCAAAGAGACCTGCCTCCCCTCCTGTACCATTTGAAGATCCTGAGACAGCTACAACTGCTAAGATGGCCATGTTTCAGGAACTGCTTGGCCTATCCATTATTAATAAAGCAAAAGCTGAAGGAAAGGATCCTTCTCAATACTCAACCATGTCCAAATATAGGAAGGAAGAGCTTAACAGGTTTGCTAAGGCTAACAAATTTTTAATGTTGATGATTATATGAAATTGCATCCTGATGCTGTAGTGCCTGTAATATCCCAAATTCTGGAATGGTGGAAAAATTGGGTGACACGGCCTGGGACACGGGCGTGTCCCAGGGCGTGTCCCGCTCGGGTTGCATCGTGAGGGGCGAGGTCGACGATTTTTCGGTCGACAAAGTGTTTGGGTGGTCACGCCCTGTGTCACGGGCGTGATCGGGGGCGTGTCCCATCAGTTCGACAATTTTGTTGACGATCGTCGAGCGGAGATCGACGAGGGAAAATCATCGAACTGAAATCGTCGAACGCGCTGATCGTCGAGCCCAAATCATCGAACGGAGATCGACGATCGCTGCCTAATCGTCGAACGAAGATCGTCGAGTGGGTGTCACGCCCTGTGACACGACCGTGACTAGGTTGACACGGACGTGACTTGGACGTGTCAACTTGGCGTGGATAAGTTTGGAGAAAGTGGTTTGTGCACCGCTTTGGGGAACACGGCCTGTGACACGGGCGTGTCACAGGGCATGTCGGGGCTGAAAGGCGGGTTTGTAGCGGTTTTCTGGCCATTCTTTTCCCTATCCTGTATCCAAGGGCTAGACTCTGTCCAGGTGTTGATTTGGCCGAGAATTGAGATGTAAGCCCCTTATCTTCATCTTCATCTTCTTCTCCATCTCATTTCAAGAGAGAGAAAGAGAAAGGAAGAGCAAGGGAAGAAAAGGAGAAAGCAAAGCCAGCTGTTGGAGGAGCTGCGGAGTGCGGAACGAAGATCCAAGAGAAGATTCGTGAAGGCAGAGCCGAGGCGGTGACTTCCATCCGGCTACTTCATGGCACCGAAACGATATTCGAGGGTAACGATCTCCTTCTTGGACATCGAAGTCCTTTATTTGTGCATGTGCTTGGAATCCTCCACTAAGAGGTGGATCCCGTAAGCGATTCTTTGGTTGAGTCTGCATCTAGAGCCGGAATTGTGGAGTACGACAGAGGAATGTTGTGTGAAGCCCATCTGGACCGTTAGTCTGGATTGGTGATGATCATGGGTAAACCGGAGAAGACTCTGTGTATTTGCAAAGATGATTTATGCTTTGTGGATTGAATGAATGAATGCTATGTGATGATGATTCTGGATGTTGGGATGCTGTGGTTAAGCTCCTGGTTATGTGGAGAGATCAATTGGTAGCACGCCTGGGGAGCGCGAGATAAACCCGGCCTGTTACACCACTAGGGTGGGTTGATCTGGTTAGTAAGGGATCGATTGGCGGCAATGCCTGGGGAGCCGAGTTAAACCCGGCTTGTTGCACCACATGGGTGGGTCGATCAGGAATAGGTGAGGGGTCGATTGGTGGTAATGCCTGGGGAGCTATGATAAACCCAGCTTGCTACACCACATGGTGTGGGTCGATCTGCTCTGGTTGTTGATGAATGCTGCGAGGTTGTACCTCTGAGTAGTATGGACCGGATGTCGCCAGCTTGCGAGACTGGTGGACTAGGCTTGAGCCTTCCAACCAACAAGTGAAGTACCTCGATCGGCGGTGTACGACTGGGATGCCCGGTACGCCAAGAAGGTACCCTGAGTGCACGAAGCATTTGGTGGATTCCGACGTTTGTGATGTGATTGTGCTTGTTAGAATGCTAAAGAGGATGATTGATGATATGATTCTTGATGATGGCACTACATATAGGGAATGAACCACTGCCCCGGGTAGGGGGTAGGGTCGTTATAATGGGTCAGCGAATGCTGACCGTTACTTTGTTTTCTGTTTTGGATTGGATGGCAAATTGCAGGTAGAATGAACAAGTGGAATGGATGGATTGCTGCTAAAGGCCCTTGAAGGCCATGCGAAGAAGTGTGTTTGGATTTCATGTGTGGCCGGCCTGCATGCCGATGTACAAAAATGTAATGGTGTGAAAATAGAAATTTGTAAGGCCTTAAGGCCAGTGTGTGCGCGTTATATACATTACAGATGTTGCTATATAAATGTGGCGTTTATATAGAGTGGACATTCTCTGAGCTGAGTTCTTGAACTTAAAAATGCTGCGCTAGAATGGATTGAGTTAAGGATGCGAATAGAGTTTGATTTCCACAAGTAATTCCACTACTTGTCTGTGACATATGGCGTGGGGCCCCGGCCGGACCCACTGTTATATGCCATATGACTAATGAGGGAGTTACAAAGTGGTATTAGAGCTAGGTTGAGATTGTTTGGGAGGGAGAGAACATAATTGAACTCACGAATGTCCACTAGGAATGTATTTCATGTACGTGCGGTACATGTGTGTTTAGTCAATGTATAATTCCCGTTATGCCATGGATGATTAATCGTGTTTTGTACATTGACTATAGGTGGCAAGGAGTGGAGCTGGGCAGTCTGAGCGCCAGCGGTCTGATGAGAGTGCAACACCTATTGAAGCGCCTACGCCTCCTTCGGCGAAGACTATACAGGTGGTGACGGAGACAGTGCTTGTGGTGCTACAGGCACAACCTACTGGACAGGCAAGGCCTGTAGACGTGCCAATATGGCTTGGTGTAAGACAAGAGCATGCTGCAGTTATGGTGGAGGCGCAAGCAATCGATGAGTCATTGAAAAGCTTTATGGAATTTCATCCACCTACGTTCGGTGGGGCGATTTACCCAACGCAGGCGGAAGATTGGTTGGCTAGAGTGAAGAGGATCCTGACTGCAATCAGGACGGCAGAAGAGCAGAAAGTGACCTTAGCCACTTTTTTGCTGGAAGGAGATGCAAGATTGTGGTGGGATGAGATAGAAGTGCATCATTTGGCAGGTCGAGGTTTAGCGGCGGTTTCAATGGAGGAATTCTCCCGATTATTTCTTGCCAAATATTTGCCGGTGTCGCAGCGGATTGCGATGGATAATGAGTTTCAACGTGTGGTGCAGTGTGATACGGATTTTGATACGTACCTGCATGAGTTTACCAGATTGGGGCGATATGCGGGATCTACCTTTACGGAGGAAGCGCAAAAGACAAATCGCTTTTATGAGGGACTGCTGGATGAGTTGAGACTATTACTCCCTAGTTTGGTAAACCAAGGCTTCCAAGCATTCGTAGATACGGCCCGTGCCCTAGAAAAGGATTTGAAGCGGGTACAAGAAAAGAAGAGACTTGCAGTGGAAAAGCCAGAGTTGAAAGTGCCTCAATCGGAGCAATCAGAGTTTAGAAGGTGAGAGAAGAAAAGATTTAGGCCTGCGGAATCAGCTCCGTCGACTGTTTCTTCGGGGGCGACATATGGGCCAGGACGTGTTGACACACGTATATGTTATAAATGTGGGCAGCAAGGACACATAGCAAGATTTTGTTGGAATACCCCTCCAGGGAGTGAGAAAAAGACATGTGAGTCATATGAAGAAAATGGTAAAGCAGTGGCCGAGTCATCTGCACCCCGGACACAACCTCGATTGCAGGATATGGAAGGGCCAGAGCCGCAAAGCTCAATTGGTGAAATTCAGCCTCGAGTGTTTAATTTGTCTCTTAATCGAGAAATGCAAAATAGAGAGGTTGAGCGGAAGTGAATAGTGATTTGTATCACTTGGACGATGTGTATATAGTATATATATGATCATGTGCATCTATGTGATGTGTAAGAAACAATGTAATGTTGATGCAAACTTGGTATGTGTTTTGTTTAGCTATCAATGCTTAGCAGAATTGGTGGATGCATGGGCACATGTAAGGGATTTGGATGTGTAAATGTGTTGTAGGCAGTGGTTGGCTTGGATGATGCCCCGGGATGAGACCAAGAACAGTTTGTAAGCGAAATATTTGACATGTTATAACATGTATTTTTGATGTTGCAACAATTTGGTTGCTATTTCGCTGCTGTGTACAAATTTCGAGGACGAAATTTCTTGAAGGAGGGGAGGGTTGTAACATCCCAAATTCTGGAATGGTGGAAAAATTGGGTGATACGGCCTGGGACACGGGCGTGTCCCTCTCGGGTTGCGGCGTGAGGCGCGAGGTCGACGATATTTCGGTTGACAAAGTGTTTGGGTGGTCACGCCCTGTGTCACGGGCGTGACCGGGGCGTGTCCCATCGGTTCGACGATTTTATTGATGATCGTCGAGCGGAGATCGACGAGCGAAAATCATCGAACTGAAATCGTCGAACGCGCTGATCATCGAGCCCAAATTGTCGAACGAAGTTCGACGATCGCTGGCGAGCTCGACGATCGCTGCCTGATCGTCGAACGAAGATCGTTGAGTGGGTGTCACGCCCTGTGACACGGGCATGATTAGGTTGACATAGGCGTGACTTGGACGTGTCAACTTGGCGTGGATAAGTTTGGAGAAAGTGGTTTGTGCACCGCTTTAGGGGACACAGCCTGTGACATGGGCATGTCACAGGGCATGTCAGGGCCGAAAGGCGGGTTTGTAGCAGTTTTCTGGCCATTCTTTTCCCTATCCTGTATCCAAGGGCTAGACTCTGTCCAGGTGTTGATTTGGCCGAGAATTGAGATGTAAGCCCCTTATCTTCATCTTCATCTTCTTCTCCATCTCATTTCAAGAGAGAGAAAGAGAAAGGAAGGTGTTGGAACACCCTATTACTGATTTGGGCAAGGATCACTATGTCTTTTAGGAAATCTGTTTTGACCTCCTTGTATAGATCTAAAGGTCAATTAGAATTGAGTCTAAGGGTTAGTATTTAGGTTTGGAAGCTACCCTCAAGACCAGAGATTTCAGTTCAGGAGACTAAGTCATTTCGTCGAGCTCAGTACGACGAATCGTCGAACTCCATTCGACGATCGCTGAGCTCACTTCGACGAATCGTCGAACTCCATTCGACGATCTCTGAGCTCAACTTCAACGAGTCGTCGAACTCCATTCGACGATCTTCGAGCTCAGATCGACTCTCCTGTCTCCAGTTTGTTTCTCTATCTCTGAGCTCAGTTCGACGATAGTAGAGCTCAGATCGACGATCTCTGTTTCAGTCTAAGACCAGTCTCTGAGCTCAGTTCAACGATAGTAGAGCTCAGGTCGACGTTTTTCTGGTGAGATCAACGTTTTTCAAGATTCAAATTCAAACAGTTATGGAGTTATTCTCAGCATTTATTTCAAGGATACTGTAGCCGTTTCAATTAATCTGGAGCAAGTTTCAAGGGATTTACAAAGGAATGTTTTATTGGACTTTCCTCCAGAAGACAAAATGCAGTAAAGGAAGTCATTTATGACAGGCTAACGGCTATCTTGGACAGAGAATCATTCTATTCAGATCAAAGGAATAAAAGATCAGTTTTTTCATCACTACTGTAGAAGAATACAGAGAGAACATCATCAACAAGTGAATAACAACAAGAAAAAGAGCTGCAAAAATTCTCAGTCTTAGAACTCTTACAAGAACAAACATCACAAAAGGAGATCAACATACTGAAATTTTCTGATCCCTTTTGATTCCAGTGTTCAAAGGCCATCATCATTCAAGACTCCAGACACCACATATTTCAGCTGTTGCTGAAATCATTTTTTGCTGGAGATCAAATTTTCTGAAGGCATATCAACCTACTACAAAGCTTCACTTCCTGAACAACTCAAGATCTCAGGGGGAGTTTTGACAACATCCACTATCTTCTCTCTAATTGTTGACAGAGAAGATCATCTCATCTCCCTCTCTCTCTCTCTGTTGTAAAGGGTTTATCAAACTCCCTTCAAAAGTTTGTGCTGGTTTCTGAGACCTTGTCAAAACTCAGTGGTGACAAGACACCTGATCAAAAAATCTAGTTTGGTTTTTGAGTACCTTATCAAAAGCTCATTGGTGCCCAGGACACCTGATCAACTCATCCTGCAGTGGATTCCTACCTAGGGTGGTAAAAGAGTGGATGTACCCGAATTGATTGGGGAACCACTATAGCTCCTTGTGTCTTCTTGTTGCTTATTTTCTTTTATTTTCTGGCTGTGTTTTGTGATTGCTTTTTGATTAGATAGTTGCTATAGTTCATTTGCTTCCCTGTTCACTTAGGAATACAACAACAGTTGTAAAAAGGTTTTAGCAAACAACATACTCTATTCACCCCCCTCTAGAGTATATCAGATCTAACTTGCACTTTCAATTGGTATCAGAGGCAAGTTGGTTAAAATACAACACCTTAGTGGTTGCACAGGATAACACCTGAACCCAAAGATCCCTCTAGTTAGATCTGCTTGTTTTGATTTTGTTATTAGAATTATTTCTTCACAAAACATGGCCCAAAACAAAGATTATGCTAGCACCAGACCTCCAGTGTGCAATCTATCTAAGTTTGCACTTTGGAAGACAAGGATTAGACTGTACATGAACTCTATTAATGAGGATATTTTCAATTCTATTTTGACAGTATGTCCAAGACCTCTAGAGAATACAAGTACAAGTGATGTTCCATCTCCATCAGGAACAGATGCAGAAATAAAGAAATGGAAATTAGCTGATGCAAAAGCTATGAACATTTTATCTCAGACTATGTCTGATGAGATATTCCAAAAGGTAGCTCAATACAACTCAGTAAAGGACATCTGGGACAAGTTATCTGAGATAGTCTCAGGATCTGCTGATGAGTGAAAAGATAGAAGATCTCATCTCATAACCCAGTATGAGAATTTCAAGAAGGGAGAAGCTGAGTCAGTAGCAGACATGTATAATAGACTCAGTCTCATAGTCAATGAGCTGAAAACTTTGGATAAGGAGATCTCATTGACTGAGCTCAATGATAAAATCCTAATGTGCTTCCCAAGCACTTGGGACTCAAGGATCTGGCCAATCAAGGATTCCAGAAGCCTAAATGAGATCACAACTGAAGCTCTCTTGGGCAAGCTCAAGTCTTATGAGCTGCTCATCAAGAATAGAGAAGAAGAGCAGAAGGCTGCCTCACCAGCTACAAGAAAAGAGAAGTCAATAGCTTTCAAAGCCACTGAAGATCAGCCTGAAGACAAAGTCACAGGCAATGAGGCGCTGCTAAGCCTACTGGACAAAAGATTTTACAAAATGGCTAGGTAGGATTTCAGGAAAAGATCATACAGAGAGCATGACAAGCCAAGGTATGACAAATCAAATAACAAAGAAATTATTTGTTTTGGTTGCAGGAAAACAGGCCACATTGTGCCTGACTGTCCAGAAAACAAAAACAAGTACAAAAATGACAGGAAAGAAAGGAGAAAAGAAAAAGACTTCAAGAAGAACAACAATGGAAAACCCTCCTCCAGTAAGAACAAAGATACAAGGAAGGGATTTGTTGCTGAAACTTGGAGTGAGATAGAAGAAGAATCTGAAGCTTCATCCAGCTCAAGTGATGATGAGGATGATGCTGAAGAAAAAGAATTCTGCATGATGGCTATCAATGCCTCACAACATAATTCTGATGTAGAAGAATCAGAGTCAGAATCAGAGACTCAATCTAAAGAGGACCAGGTAATAAGTTCTTTTGATTTTAATTCTGAGGACTTCAAGTGTGAGTTTAAAGCACTATGTTTAGATTTATTAAAATCTGAGAAGGAAATCATTTCTCTCAGAAATCAATTATCTGAATACAGTACTTTAAAATCAGATAACCTCAAACTCTCTGAGGAGTTAGAGTGTTGTAGGGAGCAGATAGTCTCACTGAAGAGTGAACTATCAAAGGCCAAGCAGTTTGAAGAATCCCTTAATGGGAGAAGTATCAAACTAATGGACATCATAAGCACAGTGAACTCAAGATTCAATAGTACACTAGGCTTGGGTGCTTCATCCAGCCAACCTATAGTACTAACAACCCCAATTAAATTTATCTCTAATAAAGGTAAGGGAGTTGTAGAGGTAGCTAGGAAGAATTCTGACTTACCCAAGAAAACAAGAGTTCAACAGAAATCGTCGAACGGAGCTAGACGATCGTCGAATGCAGATCAACGATCTCAGGCTAAATCGTCGAACTCAGGTCGACGATCTCTAAACCCTGAACTCTGCCACAGTCGATCTTCGAATGGAGCTCGACGATCTGACCCAAGA
The DNA here is from genome assembly GCA_039583875.1 of Platanthera guangdongensis. Classification (NCBI taxonomy): domain Eukaryota; kingdom Viridiplantae; phylum Streptophyta; class Magnoliopsida; order Asparagales; family Orchidaceae; genus Platanthera; species Platanthera guangdongensis. The sequence goes on from CM077153.1 coordinate 141,249,656, forward strand.
TCGTCGAACGCAGCTCAATGATCGTCGAGCAGAGATCAGAGTTTTGAAATCTTTTTCAAAGGTAAATCAAATTCCAAACCTAGGGGTCCTTCATCCCAAAGATTTAACCCTTATACTGAATGGATAATACCTCCAAGGAGATATCATCCTGAAGGCTATAAGTGTCAACCAGGGATGTCTTTCATTTCTGAATTCAAAGGTTATCAACCTAGGCCCAAGGTAAACTGGGTCAAAAATAAATAAATTATTTTATGTGCAGGTGAAGTGCTATCCAACATCAAACCAACAATGGTATTTGGATAGTGGGTGCTCAAAGAACATGACTGGAAACAAGGACAATTTCACATCCTTCAAAGCCAAGCTTGGACCCAAAGTAATATTTGGTGATTCAAACTTTGGGCTAACAAAAGGATATGGTGCAGTCCAGATTGACACAGTCATATTCAAGAAAGTAGCCTATGTGGAAGGACTGAAGCACAACTTGATCAGTATCAGTCAACTATGTGATGAAGGCTACCAAGTGACTTTCAGCAAATCCTTATGCAAGATCAAATCATAGGACAACACAATTGTGTTGACAGGTAAAAGGAAAGGTAACAACTATTTAGTAGACTTTCTTTCAACAAAAGTAGATATTTGCTTGTTTAACTCTATTAGTAGACCTAATGAACTATGACATAAGAGATTAGGACATATAAACCTTAGAACCATTGCTAGGCTATCTAAGGACAACCTTGTTAGAGGACTACCTTCTGGCCCCTACAAGAAGGAAGGAATCTACAGGGCTTGTCAATTAGGCAAGCAAACCAAAAATAGTTTCAAGTCACTTAATAAGAGTGATTCACCTAGGATTTTGTATCTGTTACACATGGATCTTTTTGGACCCATTACAGTACAAAGCTTAGGAGGGAAATCTTATACTTTAGTGGTTGTAGATGACTTCTCTAGATTCACATGGGTGTTCTTTCTGAGGAAGAAGTCTGATAACTTTAAGTGTTTCTCAAATGCATACAGAGTGAGTTCAATACTCACATTGCCCTGATCAGAAGTGATCATGAGACAGAGTTTGATTCTCTTCTTATGCAAGAGTTCTGTCAGAGTGAAGGGATCAGGCACACTTTCTCAGCTCCTAGAACTCCTCAACAAAATGGGGTAGCTGAAAGGAAAAATAGAACCCTTATTGAATCTGCTACTACATTGTTGTCAGATGCTCACCTTCCTCTATCCTTTTGGGCAGAGGCAGTGAACACCTCCAGCTATGTGTTGAATAGAAGTTTAATACATAAACTGAAGGGCAAGACTCCCTATGAATTACTCAAAGGGAAGAAACCTAAAGTAGATTACTTTAAAATTTTTGGTTGTATCTATTACATTCATAATAATGACGAGAAATACTTAGCAAAATTTCAAGCTAAAGCTGATGAAGGAGTGTTTTTGGGATACTCCATGATCAGTAAAGCTTATAGGGTATATAATAAATCAACTCTCAAAATTGAAGAATCTGTTCATATACCTTTTGATGCATCTAACATGTCTTTCAAGGAGAAGAATACTTCTACTATAGAACCTTTGCAGGCACACTCTCTTGCTGAAGACTTGGACAGGTTACAAATCATTCAAAAAGAGGAAAGCAGTGAAGATGAAGAAGACATTCAACACCTTGAAGAGAAACTTCTTGAAGAGCCAGTTGTTGTACCACCAGAGGAAACAACAACACAGGTTGGTGAACAATCAACATCTCCTATTGATTTAGTAACATCAAGAGACCATCCAATCTCCCAAGTGATTGGAGACATCTCAGCTGGTGTGCAAACCAGAAATCAGGTCAACCAAAACCTGATGCACACTTGCTTCCTTTCTCAAATTGAACCTCAATCCATTCAAGATGCAGAGCAAGATCCACACTGGATCATTGCAATGCAAGAAGAGTTGCATCAATTTGAAAGGAACAAAGTTTAGGAACTAGTACCAAGGCCAAAAGATCACTCCATTATTGGAACAAAGTGGGTGTTCAGAAATAAATTGGATGATCAAGGAGTCATTGTAAGGAACAAGGCAAGGCTAGTTGCTCAAGGGTACTCTCAAGAAGAAGGGATAGATTATGACCAGACCTTTGCACCAGTTGCAAGATTAGAGGCCATAAGAATCTTCTTAGCATATGCAGCACACAAAGAATTCAAAGTATACCAGATGGATGTAAAAAGTGCTTTTCTCAATGGAGATATCAAAGAAGAAGTCTATGTCAGACAACCCCCAGGTTTTATCTCTTCAACTCATCCTGATTATGTTTTCAAATTGCATAAAGCATTATATGGTCTAAAGCAAGCTCCTAGAGCATGGTATGAGACCCTAGCATGCTTTCTTCTGAAAAATGAGTTTATAAGGGGTATAGTAGACCAAACTCTTTTTATTATAACCCATAAGTCCCATACCCTACTAGTACAAATCTATGTAGATGATATTATATTTGGTTCTACTGATTCAAATTTGTACAGAAGGTTCTCCAACCTAATGCATTCTAAATTTGAAATGAGTAGCATGGGTGAGCTATCCTTCTTTCTAGGATTGCAAATCAAACAACATGCTGAAGGCATATTTATTTCTCAAACCAAGTATGCAAAAGAATTGGTTAAGAAATTTAGTATGTCTGAAGCATCATGTATGAAAACACCTATGCCTACCAATGCTGTATTAGATGCTGATGAACATGGGAAACCTGTTGATCAGACAACATATAGAGCAATGATTGGCTCTTTATTGTACCTTACAGCTAGTAGACCTAACATAATGTTTGCTACATGAATATGTGCTAGATTCCAAGTGAGCCCTAGAGAGTCACACTTAACCTTAGTAAAAAGGATTCTTAGGTATGTAAAAAGTTATCCAAATCTAGGTCTCTGGTATCCAAAAGATTCAGCATTTGACTTAACTGGATTTTCAGATGCTGATTATGCTGGATGCAGAATAGACAGGAAAAGCACCAGTGGAACTTGTCAGTTTCTTGGTGACTGACTTGTCTCCTGGTTTTGCAAGAAACAAACATCTGTGTCAACTTTAACTGCTGAAGCTGAATATATGGCTGCAGGTAGTTGTTGTTCACAAATCTTGTGGATTCAAAATCAACTCCTAGACTATGGCTACAACTTAGATAAGTCAAAAATATTTTGTGATAATACTAGTGCTATTTCCATAGCACAAAATCCAGTCCTCCATAGTAGGACAAAACACATAGAAATTAGGCATCACTTTCTAAAGGATAATGTTGAGAAAAATAAAATTGAACTTCAATATATCCCAACTGATTTGCAAATGAGAGATATTTTCACCAAATCCTTGGATGAAAAGAAACATATATTCTTCCTGAATCAGTTAGGAATGTTAGATGGAGGAAGTCTAAAATAAGATCCAAGATTTTAAAATCTAAAAATGACCAAGACTAGGCAAATCAAAGTGCTTTTTATAGTGTATAGAGTGTTTCTGATCTCTGAACTGCGCTCGACGATTTTCCCCAAGATCATCGAACAGAGATCGACGACTTCCGAAATCGTCGACCAGAGTTCAGCGCTTCTCAGATAGTGCTAAACTATCTTTCTTCAGGTCAGCGATCGTCGAACGGAGCTCGACGCTCTCCAATATCGTCGAACAGAGATCGACGCTATTGATGACCTTTCAGTTTCCTTTAGAAACCCAGATCGTCGAACTGAGTTCAACGATCTTTCCTTTTCTGCGTCGAACCCTAATATAAAACTCATTTTTTTGGCCGTCGTTCTCCCTTTGCGCTTTCATACTCTCTGCAAATTTTCTCTTTCCCTCCAAACTTCTCGACACTTGGTCATTTGTTTGTTCATTTTTGCAGGAATCAATGGCAGTATCAGTCGCCATCTTGGCCGCAATGAAATTTGACGCTGGATTTGATATCGACATGGATTCTTTCAACAACAACGATCAAATCTTCAAGGATATTCTGGAACTTTTCAAAGAAAAACAACTAGTTACCATCATGACTACCAGGATCAAATTAGCTACAGATGAGATAAAGGAATGGGTGTATACTGCCCATAACCTGGATCAGAATACAGTGGTTGGAAGCATCTCAGGAACCCAGGTATGTCTAACACCTGCTGCCTTGACAGAGGTTTTTCAATTAAAATCTGGAGAAGATTCTGTTGAGCTTTATGAAGAGGAATTTTCTAATATGCTTGAAAGGATGGGACACTCAGAAGCAAACCCTAGCAAATTACTTAAGAAAAATCTGTCTGTTGAGTACAGATTTCTAGCTGATGTTGTTGGAAAAGTGTTGTTGGCCAAACACTCAGCTCATGATATCATATCAAGGTATCAGCTCTGTCTGATGGGTGCCCTGGTGGACAAGAAGCAACTCAACTGGGGAGAAGTTTTCTTTGATTTGATTAAGAAAAAGATTAACAAGAACTTTATTAATTTTGGAAGGATTTTAGGGCTGTTCCTTTACCACAGATGCCCTGCACTGCTTGTTTCCAGTGGGATGCACATCAATGCCTCCAAGAGGCTCACCTGTGCCATATTTGGAAAATGGGACAGACAGATTGTCAAGCCCAGCAGGCCCTCTGCAATCTCTACTTCAGGCACAAGGACTGCTTCAGTCTCTTCCCCTCAGGTTTCTGCCCCTGCAGAAGACTTGCCTGCTTCTTCTCCTCCTCCTCCACCTCTTGTTTCATCTACCACAGTCACATCCACCATAATAATTTCCACCCCATCTCCAACTTCAATCCCTTCTCCAACTCAACCACTCACTGAAGAAATCTTCCATCCTCTACATCACTACCCACACCTGGATATTGACTCATCCTCTCATATTCCATCTTTCACTCTTATAGATGATTCCTATATGGATGATTCTCCTTAATCCCCTCCTGAGCCACAATCCTCATCCACCTCTTATCAACAACTCCTTCAGGACATAATTGCTCAACCATCCTTCACACCATTCATTTCCATTCCACTCTCTTCCATCTCCACAATTCCAATTTCCCAACCATCATTTCCACAATCCACAGGTTCTCCACCAACATCTCCTGCTGCTCCAACCTTCATTTCTACCTCATCCATCCCTACCTCTACTCAAGTCCCTCTTAAGCAAGTAGATCTTCCAGCCCTTGTAGACAGGTTATATGAGCTGATAGCTCCAAGACTATCCCTCTTGTTGGAGACCTCTTTGGCTCCACTTCTAAAAACAGTTCAGGAACTGTCTGCCAGGCTTTCTTCTTTTCTTCCTTCTCAGGAAATCCCTTCTTATGGGTGCCTTGATCCAGTTCTCACTGAATCTAGGCAGGGGGAGATGCCTTATGAAGTTGAAAGATTGCCTGCTGTAGTATCCTCAGTCCAAGCTCCAGTAGCTTCAGTTGCATTCATCACAGTGGACCTCAGGTCACTGTTATCAGTTTTTGATTCTGTGTACTTCAACTACCTTCCAGTCCAGCATTCTGAAGACATTACTAAGGCCATTGTGCCTATTTCCAGATGTGACCCCAGCCTAATAAGCTCTTATATAAATTCCTTCAAGGCTGTTGACACTCCTACTGCTGCTGCTTCTACTACTGCTGCTCCTACTGCTACTCCTACTGTTGCTGCTCCTACTGCTGCTTCTCCTACTGCTGTTACTGATGTTTCTGTTAGTTCTCATATTGCTGTTTTTGAGGATATGCATATGACAGAGGCATTTGATTCTGAGCCTGCTGTTACTGCTGCTGTAGCTTCTGTTTCTGAAATTGTTGTATCTGAATCTGCTGTCATAACTCCTTCTGCCAGTGTTGCTTCTACTCCACTTCCTGCTGTTGCTACTGCTACTGTTGCTGTTTCTGTTGTTTCTTCTGCTCAGTCTCAACAACAGAAAGATTACCTCAAAAGGATTGATGCAGTGTATGATAATCCTCCAAGCTCAGACAGTGATCAGTTTAGGACTGACTCAGATGATTCCTCTGCAATAATTGCAAGGAAAAGGAAAGGCAGAAGCAAAGCCATGAATAGAGTTCCTCCAGAGAAAGTAAAAGATACAAATGACATTCCATACTACATACTGCACGATTGCCCTATCACAGAACCTTGGATGCAATACTCCAGGAATCAACTGAAAGCTATGAAGAAGAAAAGAAAGTATGACAAAGGATCTTCCCATTTCAATCCTCCTCCTCCTCCTCCCTCACCTGATGCAGGTGCAGGTGATAGTTCTGCTTTCCAATCTTCTGCTAGAAGCCAAAGCTCATATCAACCTCAAGGAAGATCCCAGTACAGAGGAAATCAATCTAGAGGTTACCAGTCCAGAAGAGGACAATACAGTGGAAATCAGAGAGAACTCAAAGTGTACTCCAAAGGATATTCCAGGCAACATCCTTATCCAAGGGAAGGACAAGGTCCATCTGACACTACTTCTGGTCCCTTCCCTTATAAGCTGAAAGAACTAGTCTCCTCCAGAGCTCCTCCAGACAATTCTTCAAATAGATATGAGCCTCCTGTTCCATTTGAAGATCCAGAAAATAACCCCACCTCATGGACAGCAAGAATGAAAGAATTGACTGCTTTGGACCAAATCAAGAAAGCTAGAGAACAAGGAAGAGATACTTCAAATATCACTACTTTATCAGATCAAAGAAAGAAAGAGCTTGAGAGATACTTGTTGGGTATTGTATCCACAACGTACCTGATTTGAAGAAGCCCCTGAACAAGCTAAGGTAAATAGGCAATGTTTTTGACAAAATATTTCAAGTTATGCTTGTAGTTTTTCCACGCTAAGTGCACACCAATGTCAGGGTGCAGTAGGTCAATATACACGGGTCTGCACGACGTAATCCCTCGTTGAGCAGATCAGTGTGTTGGCCTACGTGTACTCTCTCTATTGGAGTGTACTTAATTTCAAGTACAGGGCTGTGTTTATGCAAGAGCAGACAAGGAGCAAGGATAAGTCAAAGAGCAGCTCAGAGGCGTAAGACGAAAAATAGTCTAAGTAAGAATCGACGAGAATCTCCAAGTGATTCTCGCCGATTCGGCGAGAATCACTAGTGATTCTCGCCGAATCGTCGAGAATCACTGGCTGATTCTCGCCGGCTAAATTAGAGTGCAATCAAGGCAAATTCGACGAGAATCACCTTGTGATTCTCGACGAATCGTCGAGAATCACCTTGTGATTCTCGCCAAATCGTCGAGAATCACCCTTGATTCTCGACGATTCGACGAGAATCACTGGTGATTCTCGCCGATTTTGACTTAGGCGATTTTCTGGAAACCGCTGGACCGGATTCTGTCGCTGGCGCTATTCTGAACCGGGGTTAGGGTTTCTTCTGGTGGGACCCACAACGGTCATCTTGAAGATTGTCTACAGTATAAATACAGGCGTATTTTGAACAGTAAGGACACGAAAAAAATATACGAAGCGAGCCGCGACGTGACCTAGATCGCCATTTCTGCTCCGCCGCCGCCGCCGCCGCCGCCGCTCGCACCAAGTTGTTCGCCGGTTGATCGTGGTTTCGCCCAGATCCTCCTGCGACAGAAGCCTAGCTAAGCTCAGCGTCTCACGTGTCTAACCGGAGATCTCTTGTCTCTTGATTTGTTGATCGGGAAAATCTTCCCCATCCGAATCGATCGAGACGATTGATCCTAGTGTGACTGTTGGTAGACCTAGCTTGCTTTGCTACGAAGTTTGGATCTCTAAGTACAGCAGCCGCACATCGTCGTCGCCGCCGATCCCGTGAACCTAGCCGCCGCCCATCTTGCCGCCGCCGGTTCCGGGGAGATCCTCTCCAAGAGAGATCTAGGGTTGTAGACTCTTCGTTGACTTCAAGAACACGTCGTCAAGCGAAGAGTAAGACCTTAGTCTCCATAAGTAGTTTGTATCTCTTATACATTCTAGTTTATTTTTGTTGTAACGGAACGTTGGTTCCTAGTTGTAAGGGTTGGGTGCAACCCGCTTTGTGGGAGTGTTGACTCCTACGTGAGGAAGGGTTCCTTCCGATAGTGCAAGGATTGGATTTCAATCCTGTTGGAGAAGTGACCGAGTCGTCCCTTGTTGGGAGATAGGTCGAAGGGGGAAAGTGGATGTACCCAAGTCGGGGAACCACTATAAATAGCTTGTGTATTCTGTGTGCTGTGCTGTTTATTTTTATTGTGCAGGTACAATTTTAAATTCCGCAAAAACGTTGCACGTCACCTATTCCCCCCCCCATAGGTGAAGATAGTTTACACTAGGTGGACTTTCAATACTCTTCCATTAAATTTTTTGATTCAAAAAGCTATATGAAGTTGCACCAAGAAGCTGTAGTGCCCAGGCCAAAGCAACAAACCTCTCTAGGTGCAGCTAATGATAGAATATCTAAGAAAGAAGCTCTCAATCCCAACAGAAAAATAGTTCTCATAAAGAGCAAGGAAAAGGAATGATTCTGTAAGATGACAATATATTTTATTTTTTGAACTATCTGAGATAATGTCTGTGTTTCTGCAATGTCTTGTTTGTTATATTTCTGCTTTGTATGTTTTTATTTTTCCAATATCTGTAAATAGTAATCCTAACCCAAATAGGGGGAGATTATTGGAACACCATATTACTGATTTGGGCAAGGATCACTATGTCTTTTAGGAAATCTATTTTGACCTCCTTGTATCGATCTAAAAGTCAATTAGAATTGAGTCTAAGGGTTAGTATTTAGGTTTGGAAGCTGCCCTCAAGACCAGAGATTTTAGTTCAGGAGACTAAGTCATTTCGTCGAGCTCAGTACAACGAATCATTGAACTCCATTCGACGATCGCGGAGCTCACTTCGACGAATCGTCGAACTCCATTCGACGATCTCTGAGTTCAACTTCAACGAGTCGTCGAACTCCATTCGACGATCTTCGAGCTCAGATCGACGCTCCTGTCTCCAGTTTGTTTCTCTATCTCTGAGCTCAGTTCGACGATAGTATAGCTCAGATCGACGATCCCTGTTTCAGTCTAAGACTAGTCTCCGAGCTCAGTTCAACAATAGTAGAGCTCAGGTCGACGTTTTTCTGGTGAGATCGACGTTTTTCTGGTGAGATCGACGTTTTTCAAGATTCAAATTCAGACAGTTATGGAATTATTCTCAGCATTTATTTCAAGGATCCTGTAGCCGTTTCAATTAATCTAGAGCAAGTTTCAAGAGATTTTCAAAGGAATGTTTTATTGGACTTTCCTCCAGAAGACAAAATGCAGTTAAGGAAGTCATTTATGATAGGCTAACGGCTATCTTGGACAGAGAATCATTCTATTCAGATCAAAGGAATAAAAGATCAGTTTTTTCATCACTACTGTAGAAGAATACACAGAGAACATCATCAACAAGTGAATAACAACAAGAGAAAGAGCTGCAGAAATTCTTAGTCTTAGAACTCTTACAAGAACACACATCACAAAAGGAGATCAACATAATGAAATTTTCAGATCCCTTTTGATTCCAGTGTTCAAAGGCCATCATCATTCAAGACTCCAGACACCACACATTTCAGCTGTTGCTGAAATCATCTTTTGCTAGAGATCAAATTTTCTGAAGTCTTATCACCCTACTGCAAAGCTTCACTTCCTGAACAACTCAAGATCTCAGGGGGAGCTTTGACAACATCCACTATCTTCTCTCTGATTGTTGACAGAGAAGATCATCTCATCTCCCTCTCTCTCTCTGCTGTAAAGGGTTTATCAAACTCCCTTCAAAAGTTTGTGCTGGTTTCTGAGACCTTGTCAAAACTCAGTGGTGGCAAGACACCTGATCAAAAAATCTGGTTTGGTTTTTGAGTACCTTTCAAAAGCTCATTGGTTCCCAGGACACCTGATCAACTCATCCTGCATTGGATTCCTACCTAGGGTGGTAGAAGAGTGGATGTACCCAGATTGATTGGGGAACCACTATAGCTCCTTGTGTCTTCTGGTTGCTTATTTTCTTTTGTTTTTTGGCTGTGGTTTGTGATTGCTTTTTGATTAGATAGTTGCTGTAGTTCATTTGCTTCTTTGTTCACTTAGGAATACAACAACAGTTGTAAAACATTTTTAGCAAGCAACATACTCTATTCACCCCCCTCTAGAGTATATCAGATCTAACTTGCACTTTCAGAAGGGCAAGGGAAAAAAGGAGAAAGCAAAGCCAGGTGTTGGAGGAGCTGCGGAGTGCGGAGCGAAGATCTGAGAGCAGATTCGTGAAGGCAGAGCCGAGGAGGTGACTTCCATCCGGCTACTTCATGGCACCGAGGCGATCTTCGAGGGTAACGATCTCCTTCTTGGACATCAAAGTCCTTTCTTTGTGCATGTGCTTGGAATCCTCCACCAAGAGGTGGATCCCGTAAGCGATTCCTTGGTTGAGTCTGCATCTAGAGCCGGAATTGTGGAGTACGGCATAGCATGTTGTGTGAAGCCATCTGGACCGTTAGTCTGGATTGGTGATGATCATGGGTAAAATGGAGAAGACTCAGTGGATTTGCAAAGATGATTTATGCTTTGTGGATTGAATGAATGAATGCTATGTGATGATGATTCTGGATGTTGGGAGGCTTTGGTTAAGCTCCTGGTTATGTGGAGAGATCAATTAGTAGCACGCCTGGGGAGCGCGAGATAAACCCGGCCTGTTACACCACTAGGGTGGGTTGATCTGGTTAGTAAGGGATTGATTGGCGGCAATGCCTGGGGAGCCGAGTTAAACCCGGCTTGTTGCACCACATGGGTGGGTCGATCAAGAATAGGTGAGGGGTCGATTGGTGGTAATACCCGGGGAGCTATGATAAACCTGGCTTGCTACACCTCATGGTGTGGGTCAATCTGCTCTGGTTGTTGATGATGTTGCGATGTTGTACCTCTGTGTGGTATGGACGGGATGTCGCCAGCTTGCGAGACTGGTGGACTAGGCTTGAGTCGGGCAACCAACAAGTGAAGTACCTCGATCGGTGGTGTACGACTGGGATGCCCGGTACGCCAAGAAGGTGCACTGAGTGCACGAAGCATTTGGTGGATTCCGGCATTTGTGATGTGATTGTGCTTGTTAGAATGCTAAAGAGGATGATTGATGATATGATGCTTGATGATGGCACTGCATACAGGGAAGGACCACTGCCCCGGGTAGGGGATAGGGTCGTTATAATGGGTCAGCGAATGTTGACCATTGCTTTATTTTCTGTTTTGGATTGGATGGCAAATTGCAGGTAGAATGAACAAGTGGAATGGATGGATTGCTGCTAAAGGCCCTTGAAGGACATAGGAAGAAGTGTGTTTGGATTTTATGTGTGGCCGTCCTGCGTGCCGATGTACGAAAATGTAATGGTGTGAAAGGAGAAATTTGTAAGGCCTTAAGGCCAGTGTGTGCGTTATATACATTCCTGATGTTGCTATATAAATGTGGCATTTATATAGAGTGTACATTCTCTGAGCTGAGTTCTTGAACTTAAAAATGATGCGCTAGAATGGATTGAGTTAAGGATGCGAATAGAGTTTGATTTCCACAAGTAATTCCACTACTTGTCTGTGACATATAGCTTGGGGCCCCGGCCGGACCCACCGTTATATGCCATGTGACGAATGGGGGCATTACAGTGCCAAGGGCTACCTCCCTAAATATCATTGGAGCTGCTGACATGACAATGACAAAATCTCAAGCAGCTGATCCTAATAGGGAAATTAAGTTTACTCAGCCAGGTGACAAAGCTAAGGAGGATAAGCGAAAGGAGCCCAAGAAGAAGAAATGAACATTTTGAATTATTCTTAATCTCTCTATTGTTTTAAAACTGCCTGTATATACTCTTGATACAAAGCTCTCTGTGTATATATATATATCTACTGCATATGTTAAAATTTCTGCCAGATATATTTTTCTTGCTTTAGTATTAATGTGAGTCTGTAATTAGTGACCTTACCCAAATAGGGGGAGATTGTTGGATCACTAGTTAGATTTGGGCTAGGTTCACTAAACTAGGATGTTTGACCCAACATATATAGCTATGGTCATGTAAGAGTCCTAGAGTATAGGCCATGTCCTTAGAGTCAACATTGCATGGACCAACCATCAACAGACTGCAAAAGACTCAAGACTTAGAGAAATTTCAAAGACTTAGAAAATGAGTTCGACGTTCGTCGAACTCAAGTCAAAGAGAGTCGTGCTCAGCTCGATGAACTCAGAGAAAATTCTCTGCCCTGAGTTCAACGAACTTGGTTCTTAGGTTGACGATCTATGGACATTATACTTCAACATTCCCAGTCCAGAATTCTTCACTAAACTGCAGTCGACGAAGTTAGAATATCAGCTCGACGAACTTGGATCTTAGGTCGACAATTTCTGGATCATCTACTTCAACATTATAAGACCAGAAAAACTTAAGTATTCTAAGTCCAGAATCATTCTTCAGTCGACGAATTCATGTTCTCAGTTCGGCAAACTTAGACTACAATCTTGACAAGTTTTATCAAGTAGCAGTTAGCAGTTCTCAACTCGACGAAACTAGTTCTCAAGTCGACGAACCTAGTTCTCAGGTAGATGATATCTGGACACTTTACTTCAGCATTCTAAAAGTTCAAGAAACATTTCTTTGAACATTAATCGATGAAGTCAGAATCTCAGCTCGACGATCTTGATGCACATAATTGGCAAGGTTCCAGAGAAAGCAGTTATCTGTCCTCAGGTCGACGATCTTGGATCTCAGCTCGACGAACAAAGATTATCTGGTCGACGAACTTGACTTCTCAGCTCGACAAACTGTGGATCCAGGGCGAAGAATTCTATTATCTGTTCGATGATTTCTGTGCAGATCCAGACATGGACTTTTCCTACCTCTGTCCCTTAGTTTATTGCGATAATTCCTGAGTAATCAATGCTCAACATTCTCTGAATATTACCGTTAGATGCAACATTGATTGTGGTCTTCATCAGGATTATTACTTGCCGCTTTTCAATGGGACAGTTGGGGAAATCAATAATTGCAAATATTCTCCAGGCCGTCAACATTGAATGAAGGAAGAAATTCAAAATTCATAAGGAAGATTACATAGAAATATAAAATGGATTTTTCTTTTTCTTCCTTCAGCAGCAAGAACAACACATACAACAAGACAGTGCATAGGCTTTTCTTCTTCCTTCTCGTCTGAACATAGAGAACAAGAATACATAGGGCAATAACATAGTAGAGAAATCAGAAGCCCTGGACCAGAGAAAGAACAGCAAGCTGAAGAAGAAGAAGAACATCAATCAAAAATCAAGAGTCTTCCTGCTTCTTCATCTCAGGATTCTTCAGAGGACAACAAATATTCTATCTGTCAAAGAAGCTCCTTGATACCTACTGGTCAAGGCTGAAATATTGATGGCCTACTCAACCTGCAGCAAGGCTCAGATCTTCCTGAGTTCAATATCTCAGGGGGAGCTTTTGCTAACATCTTAAATCCACTAAAGTCTTCTCAGTTGTATTTTGAGAAAGAAAAGACATAATCACTCTCTCACCCCTACTGTAAAAAGGGTTCTTTAACTGCCTTCAATAGTTATTCTTGGTTGCAAGTCTCCTGATCAAAAGACTTGGGTTGGTTTTTGAGCACCTGATCAAAAACTCATTGGTGGAAGTCACCTGATCAAAAACATGAGTGGATTCCTACCAGAGTGGTAGAAGAGTGGATGTACCCAGGTTGGGGAACCACTATAAAATTCTTGTGTTGTCTGGTTGCACTTTTTCTTTTGTTCTTGCTGTGGCTGTGCTAGCTAGGTGCTGTGTTTGTGATATTTGGTTTTGTTGTGCATGTGATACGTGCTAGATTAATTTATCTTAGGACTGTTTTTATTTACAACAAAAGTTTTCTAAGTTTTTCAAGATACTATATTCACCCCCCCGCTCTATAGTATTTCAGATCTAACCCTTACTTTCAACGTATTTTGTTACGCATTGCGAGGCTTGCCAACTCATAAAGGCAGAGGGCAAGAATCCGGCCGATCTACTACAGCCACTTCCGGTGCCGGAGAGGAAGTTTGAGGATATAGCCATGGATTTCATATATGGGCTACCCCGGTCTCGTGCGGTGAATGAATCGATCTGGGTGATAGTTTACAGACTAACAAAGGTGGCCAGATTTATTCCAGTGGCGAAGGACTCTCCGGTTAGGGTATTAGTATAGAGATTCATCGAGCAGTTTGTGCGCAATCATGGAGTACCCAGGACTATCATTTCAGATTGGGATGGGAGGTTTACGACCAAGGAGTGGAGGTCAGTTCAGGCCCATCTAGGCTCTCTGTTGACATTCAGCACGGCCTTTCACCCTCAGACCGATGGACAGACAGAGCACACCAACCGTATATTGGAAGATCTTCCGCGCTTATGTATTTTGGACCGCGATGAGCCTTGGGAGAAATTGCTGCCACTGATTGAGTTTTTGTACAACAATAGCCATCAGTCCAGTATAGGCATGGCCCCTTACGAGTCATTATATGGATAGTGATGCAGGACCCCACTGTCATGGATTCAGGATGAAGATCCGAAGGCACTCAGCTCGGAGTTTGTGGAGGATACTGATGCTCAAGTTAGATTGATCCAGGACAGGATGCTGGAAGCCCAGAGCAGGCAGGACAAGTATTATGATGTGAGGCATCGTGAGGTGGAGTTCTAGGTGGGATACTGTGTCTTCTTGAAGATATGGTCGATGTGTTGGGTACATTGGAAAATGTGTATCATATTTGAAGAAGCCTCACCTTACTCAATGATATGCATCAAGGTGTATTTGATGTTGTTTTGAGTTTATATGTGCAGTTTAAGAAAATGCAGGAATGCAGGAAAAGTTTCTAAGTCCATGAGTCGACACCAGAAGAAGATGTGTCGACACTTATGAAGGCTTGTGTCGACACTGGAGAAAAGTTGTGTCGACACCTGGAGTCAATTGTGTCGATACTTGGAAAGGCTGTGTCGACACCAGAAGAAACTATGTCGACACACAGAGGCAGTGTCGACATATAGAAAAGCTTAGTCGACATCAACTATGTCGACACACAGAGGCAGTGTCGACACACAGAAGACTTTGTAGACATCAACTGTGTTGACACACAGGACTTGTGTCGACACATGGCAGAGATTCAACAAAGTTGATTTTTGTGAAGAGAAGAAGTGACTATGTCGACACACAGAACTAGTGTCGACACATTCTACAGAAGCTGTGTCAAGAAGCAGTGTCAACACTAAGGAAGTTGTGTCGACACCACCAAGGCTTGTGTCGACACTTAGTCTACTTGTGTCGACACATGATGAAGTTCAGTCTCGACACTTTGCTAACAGAGACAGAGTTTCAAGAAGTGACTAGGAGACTTGACAGCTGCCATAACCAACCGGTCTACTGCAACTGTCAGAGCTGTCAGAAGTTCGTTAGAAACTGGATCAGCTGGTTACCATGGAGGAAGTCTATATAAAGACATTCTCTATCAACAAAAGGAATAAGATACACATACATGAGATAAAAAAACACGAAAAATAGAAGAAGATTTTCAACAGAAGATCTAAGAAGACATTCTGAAGTGGTGATCTACTCAGAGTTTGTCAAGAGAATTCAAAGAAGAATTCAGAAGAATCTTCAGAAGAATTTGGAGAGAGAGAGCTCCATCTATTCAAGTGAAGAAAGGGAGTTACATCAACAAGTCTCTTAAGTGCAGATTCTGAACCAGTCTGACAAGAAGAATTCATATTGATTTCTGAATTTCAAGAAAGAAGCTGATTGAAGATCAACTTCAAAGGAGATCAACCCTACTGTGTTCAGATTCAAGAAGCTTTGAAGAAAGCTAAGACAGGTTGTTCTCTAACATCAGATTCTTTCAAGAACTGATCAAGAAACCTTCCATCCTTTTTCTCTCAACCAGGGTGGTGGTAAACTTCAAATTTACATCTATTTTCATTATGATCTTTTTAAGATCTGAGTTGTAAGCCTGATTTATAAAGGCTGAGTTGTAGGAGATTTTCATCTCTGAGTTGTAGGCCTTGTTGAAGGCTGTGGTAGGGCAGATTGCCTGAGCTGTAGGAGTGTGGACTCACTCTGAGTTGTAGGAGCCTTATTTAGGTTCTGAGCTGTAAGATCTGCGGATCTGAGGAGAAGGAAAGAAGTTAGGCCGAATCTAGCACACTGTTAGATAGACGAAGGGGGAAAGTGGATGTACCCAGACCTTGGGGAACCACTATAAATCAGTGTGCCATCTGTGATTGTGTGTGGTATTATTATTTCTATGTTGTGGTATTGTTTGATTTAATTTGATTATCTGAATTAATATTCTGCCTTAGAGTAAAAAGGAATTGCACCTATTCACCCTCCCTCTAGGTGTTTAGGAACCAATTCTTTCAAGTGGTATCAGAGGGAGGTTCCTCAGAGAAAGACTTAATAGTCTGAGTAAGATCTGTAAGGCAGAAGTAAGTTAAAGAAGATGGGTTCAGGAGAAAACCATAAAGAACTTGGTTCAATGAAGTTGCCTATCTGCGGGAAGGAAATCTTTGGAATATGGAAGGAAAGGGTCAGACTATTTATGGAGGCATCTGATCCTAGAATTTATATAACAGTTAAGGAAGGACCATTTATTCCAATGAAGGTTTCTGTTCTTGATGCTAATCAAAGGATTCCTAAGGATTTTTCAGAAATGACTAAGGATGAGATCATCTTGGCTACAATGGATAAAAGAGCACAAAATATTATAGTGAGTACCATAGATGACTCAACATTCCTGAATCTGATTCACTGCAAAACCTCCAAGGAGATGTGGGACACATTGATTGTCTACATGGAGGGTTCTGAAGAGGTTAGGCAAGATACAAAGTATATGCTTAATCAAGAATATGAGAGTCTCAGACAAGCCAAGTCTAATAGCATAACTGAATGTTATAAGAAGTTCTACAGAATTGTAAATGAACTAATGTCCTATGGAAGAATCTTCAGTACACATGAGATGAATGACAAATTCCTTAGGTCTTTGACTAAGGATTGGGATACAAAGATCTATGTCATAAGGGAAGTGGCCAGACTGGCAGAAATTTTACCTCCAACATTGTTTGGCAAATTGCTGTCTTATGAGATGCAGCAGTTGGCCAGAAAGGAGGAAGAGAAAAATACAAAGGTTGACTCTAGAGAAAAGTCCACTCCTTCAAGGTAGAACCCACAAGGAAGAATGGGAGGATATCTCCATCTTCTCCTAAGAAAACTGCAGAAGTGATCTCAGAAAATTCTGATAATCACAGTTCATACAGCAGTAATTCTGATGAAGACTTTGCTGCTTTCACAAGGCAGTTTCAGAGATTATTAAAGAAGAAGCTGTGGAAATCTAAGCCATCCTCATCTCAGTCCAAGGATGACTATTATCAGAACAGGAAATCATCCGGAAAGGACAGGAGTGGGACAAAGCCTAGCAAATCAACTACATCAAAGATAATTTGCTATTGCTGCAATAGACCTGGACATGTTGTGGCCGACTGTCCAGACAAAAGGAAGGAGTCTGCTGATAAAAAGAAGTCTCAGTACAAGGGCAAGAAGGAGAAATCCTTGGTAGCTAAGAAAGAGAAAAGTTGGACAGATCAATCAACTTCAGAGTCTCAATCTAAGGCTGAGGCCCATATTGGTTTGTTTGCAATAGAAGAAGAGGATGAGTTCTTGAAATTACTGGACTCTATCTATGAGCAAGAAGACCATCAGTGCAAAGGACTGATGGCTGTGTCTGAAGAAGACCAGTGCCAGTATCAACCTGGTCCCAGTAAGGTAAAAAGTTTATCTGTAGATTCTGATTACTACACTGGGTCAGAATCAGATGCATCTGCATTAAGAGATGTGGATGGGTCTGAATCTGAGGAGATATTCATCAGCTTATAGATGAATATGGGGATTTATTGCAGGCACTCAAGAGAAGCAAAAACCTGGCCAAAAATCAGGCTAAGGAAATTGCAGCTCTTAAGTTGGCTGCATCTGATTCAGAAAAGCTGCTGGATTAGAAGTTGAATGATATTGTCAAGCTGAAAAACATAACTATTATTCATTTGGGTACAATCACATTCAAAAATGATCAGATCAAAAGTCTGGAAGACAGACTTCAGAAAGGGAAGGACATAGTGACTAGTTTCTCTAAGCCAAAATCTATCCTACCCTTAATTGATGACTTTGTTCCTCAAAAGGGAAAGGCAAGATTAGGCTTTAAGGGAACTGCATGGGCTACCCAGTCCAATAATAAAGGCAAAGTCCCAACACAAAACAAAAGATCTGCTGCCAACAATACAGCTAAGATTGTACCTACAAAGAGGTATAATAAGTATGAGTGTTGGTGTTGTGGCAAGATAGGCCATTATGCCTTAGACTGTTGGCACAACACCAGCGTCAGGAAGAATAGTAGTCTACCTGTTAGAAAAGCTGCAGGCAGATTTGTCATGTTTCAGGCTAACTTGAACCAAGGACCCAAAAGAATTTGGGTTCTAAGGTTAAGTAATCTTTGTTGCAGGTGTGTCCAAGTTGCCATGCCCCTATATGGTACTTGGACAGTTGATGTTCCAGGCACATGACTGGAACAAGAGAATTGCTGAAGGACTACTCACCAATATTGAATGGGCCTAAAGTAATCTTTGGTGGTTCTGAAAAAGGAGTCATCAAAGGATTTTGTAATATTTCTAATAACTTAATCACTATCACTCAAGTGGCTTATGTGAAGGGTTTGAAACACAACCTAATAAGCATAAGCCAACTGAGTGATCTTGGATATGACATTTCATTTATCAAGAATGAGTGTCATATCAAGAGGTCAAGTGATCAAAAAGTCATATTGACTGGCTATAGAAAAAGAAATGTGTATTGCCTAAACTTTGAGAGTGAGAATAAAAATTCTCCTATCTGTCTTGTGGCTGATGAGAAAGCCTCTCATTGTGTCAAATTGCACAAGAGGCTAGCTCATCTTAACTACAAGACTATTGGCCAACTCTTTAGTAAAGAGTTAGTGAGGAATGGTTCTCAAGTTAAGTGCTTTAAGGATAGAATATGCTCAGCTTGTTAAAAAGGCAAGCAGACCAGATCCTCCTTTCATAGCCTAGAAACAAAAGACTCAGTGAGGTGCTTATACCTCTTACATATGGATTTATTTAGTCCTATGCCAGTTCATAGTCTAGGTAGGAAGGTCTACACTTTTGTGGTTGTAGATGACTATTCTAGATTTTCATGGGTATTCTTTCTGAGGGAGAAATCTGAAACCCCAAAGGTCTTCTGCAATTTTGTCAAACAAATTCAGAATGAATTAGATAGTTCAGTTGTCAAAATCAGAAGTGACCATGGAACTGAATTCAAATCTGAAAGTATGAAAAGGTTGTGTGAAGAATTTGGGATTCATCAGGAATTCTCCTCACCTAGAACACCTCAGCAAAATGGCATTGCTGAAAGAAAGAATAGGACATTGATTGAGGCTGGAAGAACACTATTGAGTGACACTACTCTCCCAAAATATTTCTGGGCTGAGGCAATAAACACTGCATGCCATGTTCTTAATAGGGCTTCCATCACCGAAAGCCACAAAAAGACACCCTATGAGGTTATGAAAGGCAGAAAACCAAACTTATCCTATTTTAGGATCTTTGGTTGCAAGTGCTATGTGCTTAACAATGGCAAGTCTCACCTAACTAAGTTTGCTGCCAAATCCCAAGATGGGATATTTGTTTGGTACAACAACAATAGTAAGGCTTATATGGTCGTCAATTTGGCTACTCAAGTTGTAGAAGAGTCTGTTCATGTCATATTTGATGAATCTTGACTTATTAACAGTGAGTTGCCTAGTAGTTCTTATAGCTCTATAGGTATACAGTAGAAGATGGACCAGCTTACTGTCAGAGAAGATCCAACTACACAGCAGGATGAGGAAAATGGTAGTTGTTGTCCAGGGGGAGTACAAGATACTCAAGAAGCTGATGAATACCATGAGGTGCAGCATAATGAAGAGATTGAAGAAGGTCAAACTGTTGATAGATTACCTCCAGCAGTTAGACATTTAAAAGATCATCCTGCACACCAGATCATTGGTGATCCAAGACATGGAGTACAAACAAGAAGCAAGAACTTAAACACAGTTCCTTGCTCAAGCGTCTTATCTCAATTGGAACCCAAGAGATTTGAAGAAGCTATTCAAGACCCACACTGAATTGATGCTATGTAGGAGGAGTTAAATCAATTCAGAAGCCTTGATATGCTATGTAGGAGGAGTCCCAAGAAGAACTTAAGTTCTCCCATGCTGCTCATTTCAAACTTCCCTTACATAAGTTTAGCAAACTTCCTACAAAAGTTGTTTTCAGTAGAACCAAATATTATGTCATCAACATATATTTGGACTAGGATGATCTTTCCTTTGGATTCTCTAAGGAATAGAGTCTTGTCTATTTTCCCCCTTGAGAATTTGTTCTCAATGAGGAAAGTAGACAGGGTTTCATACCAAGCCCTTGGGGCTTGTTTCAACCCATATAAAGTTTTCCTAAGTTTATAAACATAATTAGGATTGAGTGGATCAACAAAACCTGAGGGTTGTTCTACATAGACCTCCTCTTTTAAGTCTCCATTTAAGAATGCTGACTTAACATCCATTTGGAACACTTTGAAGCCTTGATATGCTGCATAGGCAAGGAATAGTTTTATTGCTTCCAACCTTGCCACTGGAGCAAAAGGCTGATCAAAGTCTATGCCCTCTTCCTGCCTGTATCCTTTGGAAACTAGTCTTGCCTTGTTCTTCACTATGATCCCACTCTCATCAAGCTTGTTTCTATAAATCCACTTTATCCCTATGACATTGTGGCCCTTTGGTTTTAAATCAATTCAGAAGGTGCAAGGTCTGGGAGTTGGTTCCAAAACCAAAGGGCCACAATGTCATAGGGATAAAGTGGATTTATAGAAACAAGCTTGATGAGAGTGGGATCATAGTGAAGAACAAGGCAAGACTAGTTTCCAAAGGATACAGGCAGGAAGAGGGCATAGACTTTGATCAGCCTTTTGCTCTAGTGGCAAGGTTGGAAGCAATAAAACTATTCCTTGCCTATGCAGCATATCAAGGCTTCAAAGTGTTCCAAATGGATGTTAAGTCAGCATTCTTAAATGGAGACTTAAAAGAGGAGGTCTATGTAGAACAACCCTCAGGTTTTGTTGATCCACTCAATCCTAATTATGTTTATAAACTTAGGAAAGCTTTATATGGGTTGAAACAAGCCCCAAGGGCTTGGTATGAAACCCTGTCTACTTTCCTCATTGAGAACAAATTCTCAAGGGGGAAAATAGACAAGACTCTATTCCTTAGAGAATCCAAAGGAAAGATCATCCTAGTCCAAATATATGTTGATGACATAATATTTGGTTCTACTGAAAACAACTTTTGTAGGAAGTTTGCTAAACTTATGTAAGGGAAGTTTGAAATGAGCAGCATGGGAGAACTTAAGTTCTTCTTGGGACTCCAAGTAAGACAGACTGATGATGGTCTGTCCATATCCCAGTCTAAGTTCACCCAGGAGTTAATTAAGAAGTATGGTATGGAGTCATCCACTACCATGAGAACTCCAATGGGGACAAGTATGTCTCCAAGCAAAGATGATACAGGAAAAACCTATAGATGAGTCTTTGTATAGAGGAATAATTGGCTCCCTCCTTTATCTGACTGTTAATAGACGAGACATCATGTATGCTACATATGCTTGTGCTAGGTACCAATCCTGCCCTAAAGAATCTCATTATACTACTGTCAAAAGGATTTTGAGATATCTTAAGGGCACACCTAATCTAGGCCTTTGGTATCCTAGGAATAGAGATTTTCTACTAATAGGCTATTTAGATGCAGACTTTGCAGGATGCAAAGTATATAGGAAAAGCACAACAGGCACCTGTCAATTTCTATAAGGAAGATTGATGTCATGGAGCTGTAAGAAGCAGACTAGTGTGGCAATTTCTACAGCTGAGTCTGAGTATGTTGTTGTAGGAAGTTGTTGTGCACAGCTGTTGTGGATACATCATCAGTTAAAAGATTATGGTATTCAGGTAAGTAGAACTCCATTATTATGTGATTCTACTAGTGTTATTTCTGTTGCTCATAATCCTGTTTCTCATAGTAGAACTAA
The DNA here is from genome assembly GCA_039583875.1 of Platanthera guangdongensis. Lineage (NCBI taxonomy): Eukaryota > Viridiplantae > Streptophyta > Magnoliopsida > Asparagales > Orchidaceae > Platanthera > Platanthera guangdongensis. Next base: position 141,271,723 of record CM077153.1, read on the forward strand.
GCATATAGAAATAAGATACCATTTTCTTAGAGATCATGTAGAAAAAGAAGATATTTCTTTAGAATTTGTTAATACAGATTTACAAATTGCTGACATGTTCACTAAGACATTAGATGAAACTAAATTCAATAGTTTCAAAATTGAATTAGGAATGTTGAACATAAATTAGTTTAACAAATTTGGCTAAGTAAAATTGTGTCGACACAAAAAGTTGTCTGTGTCGACAAATAGTAGTTAGTGTCGACACTCCAGGAAAGTGGTGTCGACACATCTAGAAAATTGGTGTCGACACTTCAGATCAGTTGTATCGACACATCCAGACGTTGTGTCGACACTTAGGATTAGAATCGACACAGAATTTCTGTCGAACTGATAAGAATGTCTGTGTCGACACATTATCAATTGGTGTCGACACATAGAAGTCAACACTTCTGTCGAGATATTAGAAGTCTGTGTCGACACATTTCAACTGTGTCGACACATTAAGAGAATTTTGACGTGCCTTTTGACCTTCCTAATTTAGAAGGGTATAAATAGGTCAACAACATACTCTGTCGACACACTCTCCATATTATTGAGAACAAAACCTTGTGTCGACAAATTCTCTCTTCTCAATCCAAGATTTCTCTCAACCCCAATGGCACCAAAGCTTGAAGATAATGTCAACAAAGGCTATGAGCTGGTTCGCAACGTTTTGATAATGCGGAACCCGAGATTAAAACAGTAATTACCCTAATTACTACGAATTGTTTGGAATTTCTGGTATCCGAACCTACAAAGATATGGAAGAAAGAAATACTGGAATTCTATCGCGCGGCTACTTTAGATTCGACTGGACTTAAGATCAAATCTATAGTTCAGGGAGCTAAAGTTAAACTTACCTTGAAGAGCTTGAGGAAAACTCTTCAACTCCCACGAACTCAAGAAGAAGGAGATGTTACCTTATACAAGTCTAGAGAAGCACTTCAGTGGTGTGGATTGGATCCCACCATGAAGATTGGATCTGCAATGAACAGGAAAGGGATGAATCTGCAAGGAAAATTCTTTTCTGAAGTGGTTGGAAAGGTCATTCTCTACAAGCCAGGGGGACATGATAGGGTTTCATCCTATATGTTTAGCCTGATGACCAGGATTATCTTCAGACTGAACACAGATTGGTCTTCAGTAATCTTTGAAAAGATTAAGGAAGGCATCAAGAAGCCAAATCTGGGAAGAATCATGAGTCTATACTTGGCTGGAACAATTCCAGAAGTAATGGAACAGACTACTGGTTCTAAGATCAACCACATGAGAAGAATGAATATAAGGATAATCTCCAGATGGGATAGAGTCCTAACAAAGGACATGCCTGATGAAGAGAGGCCAGAGATTGCTGAAAAATCACCTGCTCAAGACAGTAGACTTGATGATCATATGTAGGGGGAGCCTCATCTTGAGGAAGAGCCAACACACTTGGAAAGTGAAATGGCTACTCAAATAATTCTTGAGGTAATCCAAGAAGTTAATCAAACACTTTTCAATAATGAGTGTGAAACACTAACTGTGCCCTTGATTGTTGTTGATCAGACAACTCACCTCAACACTGAAGCACAAGATGTTATCATGAAAGATACATCTATAGCTGCTGATGCTCCTGAGTTGGTGGTGCCTCAAGTCCCAACTCAAAAAGAGTTTACCCTTGAAGAGTTGTTCCCTGATATAGAAGAAGTAAGAACTGAGGGGGAGAAAGACAGAACTGAGGGGGCGCAAGCAAGAACTGAGGGGGAGCAAGCTGGAATTGAGGGGGAGCAAGTCAGGACTTAGGGGGAGGAGCAAGGGACTCAGGGTGAGTTACCTAGATCTGACAAAGAGCTGCTCAGAAGTCCAAAGGACACTGTGAATCTAGGAAGTACTTCTGATTCTGATGATGAAGAAGCTCTAAGAGCAAAGAAGAGAAACCTGATGGTTTTCAAAAGAAGAAGCCAAAGCTATAAAACGGCATTGCAAACTGCTCCACAACCTGCCCCAGCCACTAATTATAGCTCCTTACTGGTATCTTTGCAAGTCAAATTAGATGAACAAAGAATAACCATGGAAAAGTATATGGATGGGATACATAATGAATTGTAGTTATCATTATCTCAAGATATTAAATCCATAAGATTTGAAGTAAATCAGAACCAGAAGGAAATGACAGATTGCTTCCACAAAGGTGGCAATGTTGTAGTCTATCTTGCAAAGCAACAACAAGCAATACAGACTCAAGTTGATGATATTGCTGTTAAACAAGGTTATGTCCTTGAGAATCAGATCAGGATGAATGACAATCTGACAGAATCTCACAATAAAATTGTCACAGAAGTTCATAAACAAGCTCCCATTGGGACTGAACATTTTGTTCAATTGAAGTCGGATTTTGATAAACAATTACAAGAAGAACTAGCTGTTGTACAAACAGCTATTAAGAATTCTCAAAATATCATTTCTGATCAGCTACTGAAACTAAGGTCATTTTATAAAGATGGTGTTAATTATCTAGATGACCAAGTAAGATTTCAGAAAGATAACCTCAGAGCTCATATTGAGAGAGAAGTCATAAAGGAGGAGAGAGTGTTAGTCAAAGCAGGCTCAGATCATGCTAAATGGATATCTAATAGCATCAGAGCCACACTTGGATATCCACCCCTATGTTATGATGATAATGTAGCTGAGTTAGGTGTGCAACCTGCTTATTTTGAAGGTGATCAACCTGAAGTTGCTCAGGTCATTTACCCTCCAGCAGATTTTGATATGATTCAGCAAGAAGTACAGTCAATGTACAGTCCTCCATAGGAGGTTGACAATATTATTATTGAGAAAGTGGAAATGTCAGAGGCTACCAAGGAATCTCAAAAGGAAGCTCTCTTGTCTAAGAAAAGGTTCAGAGAACAGGCTGAGTTGAAGCTTGATTTTGAGCAATGGAGCCCAACTTCCAGGAATATCATATTGACAGCCTGGAAGGCTGTGAAGGACAAGACCCATGAAAGGGGTAAATGGTATGCTGAGCAAGAATGGCAAAAGCATGAAGCTAGGCAGGAAGCCATTCTACAATATAGAAGAAAGGAAAAAGCTGGGAAGCTACCTCCTAATGCTCAGGAGCCTAGCAAGTACTTCCCAAGACTTTTCACTATTTTGAAAGACAAAGGATAAGGGCTGAATAACAAAAGAAGAAGGATCTGAAAGATAAGAAGCCAGGTGAAGATACTGAAGCTCCAATACAAGCCAAGATCCAGTCAGGCAAAGACATAGTTCTCAAGGAGCCTGATCAGCCTTAGAATAGATTAACTAGATTTTACAACATTGTAATCTTTAGTTTTTAAAAATCTACGTAAACCATTGTTTAGAAACTTTTGAAAGTTTAAACAAAACAATGATTAATGCTCATTATGTTTGCAACATTATTCTGTGATGACATTTTATACATGTTTTGTTTATAAGTTACCCTGTCATGTAATGTTTTTTTATACATCATAATGTGTGTTTATTATGAATGGTGTATATCATTGACTAAGGGTTATGACTTCTCCAAATAGGGAGAGATTGTTGGGTACATTGGAAAATATGTACCAGATTTGAAGAAGCCTCACCTTACTCAATGATATGCATCAAGATGTATTTGATGTTATTTTGAGTTTATATGTGCAGGTTAAGAAAATGCAGGAATGCAGGAAAAGTTTCTAAGTCCATGAGTCGACACCAGAAGAAGCTGTGTCGACACTTATGAAGGCTTGTGTCGACACTGGAGAAAAGCTGTGTCGACACCTGGAGTCAATTGTGTCGACACTTGGAAAGGCTGTGTCGACACTAGAAGAAACTGTGTCGACACACAAGGCAGTGTCGACACACATAAAAGCTTAGTTGACATCAACTGTGTCGAGACACAGAGGCAGTGTCGACACACAGAAGACTTTGTCGACATCAACTGTGTCGACACACAGGACTTGTGTCGACACATGGCAGAGTTTCAACAAAGTTGATTTTTTGTTAAGAGAAGAAGTGACTGTGTCGACCCACAGAACTAGTGTCGACACATTCTACAGAAGCTGTGTCGAGAAGCAGTGTCAACACCAAGGAAGCTGTAGTCGACACCACCAAGGCTTGTGTCGACACATGATGAAGTTCAGTCTCGACACTTTGCTGACAGAGACAGAGTTTCAAGAAGTGACTGGGAGACTTGACAGCTGCTATAACCAACCGGTCTACTACAACTGTCAGAGCTATCAGAAGTTCGTTAGAAACCGGACCAGCCAGTTACCATGGAGGAAATCTATATAAAGACATTCTCTATCAACAGAAGGAACAAGATACACATACATGAGATAAAAAAAACACGAAAAATAGAAGAAGATTTTCAACAGAAGATCTAAGAAGATATTTTGAAGTGGTGCTCTACTCAGAGTTTGTCAAGAGAATTCAAAGAAAAATTCAGAAGAATCTTCAAAAGAATTTGGAGAGAGAGAGCTCCATCTATTCAAGTGAAGAAAGGGACTTACATCAACAAGTCTCTTAAGTGCAGATTCTGAACCAGTCTGCAAGAAGAATTCAGATTGATTTCTGAATTTCAAGAAAGAAGTTGATTGAAGATCAACTTCAAAGGAGATCAAACCTACTGTGTTCAGATTCAAGAATCTTTGAAAAAAGCTAAGACAGGTTGTTCTCTAACATCAGATTCTTTCAAGAACAGATCAAGAAACCTTCCATCCTTTCTCTCTCAACCAGGGTGGTGGTAAACTTCAAATTTACATCTATTTTCAGTAGGATCTTTTTAAGATCTGAGTTGTAAGCCTGATTTATAAAGGCCGAGTTGTAGGAGATTTTCTTCTCTGAGTTGTAGGCCTTGTTGAAGGCTGAAGTAGGGCAGATTGCCTGAGTTGTAGGAGTGTAGACTCACTCTGAGTTGTAGGAGCCATGTTTGGGTTCTGAGCTGTAAGATCTGTGGATCTGAGGAGAAGGAAAGAAGTTAGGCCGAATCTAGCACATTGTTAGATAGGCGAAGGGGGAAAGTGGATGTACCCAGACCTTGGGGAACCACTATAAATCAGTGTGCCATTTGTGATTGTGTGTGATATTTTTATTTCTGTGCTGTGGTATCTGTAGAACTGTTTGATTTAATTTGATTATATGAATTAATATTCTACCTTGAGTAAAAAGGAATTGCACCTATTCACCCCCTCTAGGTGTTTAGAAACCAATTATTTCACGATGCATGGGAGTCTCGCGGGTTCGCGGGCGGAAGAAGCTCAGTCCGAGATACATGGGGCCCTACAGGATCATGGACCAGATCGGCCCCTTGGCTTATAGACTGGAGCTACAGCCAGAGTTAGCAGGATTGTATGACGTCTTGCACGTCTCCTCACTACGGAGGGATCTACTATGCCCTGAGCAGCTGATTTCCACAGCCGACGGTCTGGTGGCCTCAGATCGATCAGTCAGCTTGGAGCCGATCAGGATCGACGACACGGTAGTGCGGGTCTTGCGACGTAAGAAGGTTCCGCTAGTCAAGGTTCTGTGGAGAAACCATGGGCAGGAGGAGCATACGTGGGAGCCATAAGACTTGATGCAGCAAAAGTACCCAGAGCTCTTTGGGTTAGGTATACCTTAAACCTTAGGGATGTTACAAGTTTCATTTATTTCAGTAGAAGCCTCCGTAGGCTTAACCTTAATTTCGGGACGAATTTATATATATATATATATATATATATATATATATATATATATATATATATATATATATATATATATATATATATATATATATATATATATATTGGGATTTGTAACATCCCTCAAACAACTAGACCCCTAAGATTTTATTTTGTCATGAGTAGGTCATGACAAAACCATCAGAAGCTCAAAGGACCAAGTGAACAAAGACCAAGGTGAAAATCACCTTGGTCTGCCTATAGCTCATCCTCAACATTTAAACCTAAAGTTTAAATTTAAGGCTACACCCTGATCCCATAACCCTACCACAACACCCCTAACACCTTGGGTAGTCCATAGGGCCACTAAGGACCCTCTGTAGGCAGTCAAAGTGGTTAAGTTGACCTAAGTCAACCCTAACCCTAAATGGGTCAAACTAGCTTACTTAGGGTCAATTGACCTTCCCCTAGCCAAGTGGACCCCACCCATGCCCTCCTAACCCTAAAGTGAGGTCAATGGGCCACCAAGGACCCATTGGGGTCAACCAAAGAGTTTAGGTTGACCAAAGTCAACCCTAGCCCTAATTTGGTCAAAGTATCCTTCCTAAGGGCAGGTGACCTCCAAAGTGCCAAGTCAACCCTACCCAACCCTACCTACACCTTAGGGGAGTCCAATGGGTCACCAAGGACCCATTGATGGCAACTCAAATGGTCAAATTGACCTAGGTCAATCCTAGTCAAGGCTAGGTCAAACTCAACAGAAATGGGCTAACCCAAGCTCAAGCCCACTTTCATTTGGGCTAACCTACTCTTAATCTTATGATGATATGAATTAGTGGACTTCAAATAGACTAAAAGGGGTTGACCAAGTCATCCTTGATGACTAGGAGAGAGGAAGCTTCATTTTCTCCATTTAATGGAGGAGAGAGAAAATGAAGGGAGGGGGCCATTCATGGCTAGGGAGGCCAAGAGCCCTCTCCTCTTGCTGGAACCATCTCCACTAGTAAGTTAAGAGGAGGCCAAGGGTTTTTCCGGCCATGGCAGAGGCTAGGGGAGGAGAACCACCATAGACGAGCCAAGCTTTCAATGGCCATTAATGGCCATTAATGAATTGACCCCTCCCCTCCCTAACTGAGGCTTTAAACACCATCAGTGGGCAGAGAGGAGTTTTCCCCACCGTTTACCAGAAGCGTTTGAGCCCTTCCACTATATAGTTGCAGATACCCGAGCGCGCCACCACCACCAATGGCTTCCTGACGATCGACGCGCCTCCAGGCCGCAAGCAAGGTCCTCCCCTCCTCCTCTCTCTATGGGTAGATCGTAGCAATCATTAGGGTTAAGAATCGGGCTCAATTGAGCCCGATCGGGAAGGGAGTTTTCCTAGTTTTTCCGCAAAAATGAACCCATCGGGATCGCCGGAATCCTCCCATCTGGCGGCTGTGCCGCTGCCTGGGGATAGCCACCACCTCAACGGAGGTGGTGGTGGTGGTGGCCGGCCAGGGAGGTGGCCGGATGGCCGGTGGTGGCGGCTGGAAGTAGCTCCAGGATGGGTCAATCTTAACTGTCGGCTGGAGGAAGAAGATCAGCCAGAGCCCTTGGATCCTCTTTAAGATTATTGCTGGAGATGGATTTAAACTATAAGATATGATTCCATTTTATTTCATTTTTGTCACAGAATTTTTATTTAATGTTTTTAATTATTAAAAATACCTAGAGGCAGAATCTGGAAAAGTGATGAATATTAAAATTGTAGCCCTTTTGGTCTACGTTAAATTAAAATTTGTGTGAACCAATTTGGGTGCCTGGTTTGACCAGGGCACTCATTTTGGTGGAGGTCTATACCTAGGGTTAAACAGAAATTAAGATTTGTGCCCCACTTCATGCCTTATCCAAATGACCTGAAATTTGGACAGGTGGTCATCCTATTCTGTACCTAGGTCTTGCCCAAAAATGAGAATTTTTGGGGACAATACTTCAATAGTTTTTGAAATAATTTTAAAACTATAGGGTAAATTAATTTAGGGACCTAAAGAACTCCAACCCTCCCAAATTTTGTTGAGTGTCCTTAGGGTCATTAGGAGGCTTTACATAAATTTTCACCTCATTTTGAGTTGATTTGGTGGGGTATTGGGCAACCCCTAGCCTAGCCCTAATAAGGGGTAATTAGGTGAAAAAGTGCACTTTGAGGTTAAGTGATCAGATCACCTCAACAGAGGCTGAGACCTTGGACACTGGTTTTAAATGAAATTTAACACCCTCATATGTGTTATGGGGTGCTTTGGGGTAGGTTTGCCCTAGGACCTAAGTTCAAACACTATGGTAGGACTTTGGGGGTTTGAGAAGGGCATGGGGTCAAATGACCTTGTATGGACTTGAAATTTTGCAGAGAGGATATAGGGTAGCTAAGGTCCTCTGATAAAAATATTAGAGGATTTGGAGGTGGTTCAACCCTCAAAATCATAACCTTAGTTTAGGGCACATCACTTATACATGCAAGATAAGCCACCAAAACTTAATGAAAAGTTAAGAAACTTTGTAGGTATGGTCTTAGGGTTAATTATAGCCTCTGGTGATTTTATAAGTAATTTAGGAACATTTCACTTAGTACCTCACTTATAGTACATGAAGTTGCCCTTGTAATCTTTTAATTATTATGATCACACTGTTTAGTAGGAAGTTATGGAATTTGGGCAGAGAATGTTTTTGGTCTATTTACTCTTACTTGAATTTTATTACAATTTTTGGATGTGTATTCCCAGTACTTCACAAATGTATAAACACAGGAATATGATCAATAATAGATTTAGAGCTTCCTTTTTATTGGAAAATTATGAAACTTGATCAGTAGTGTTTTTAGGTCAATATGTTAATATGAGAATTTTATTGCAGTTTTTAGATGAATAATTATTGTACTTAGTTCATTAACCTATTACTTGGAATATTATGGGAATATCAATTATATAGTTCATTATTCACTGATAAATTGTGAAACTTGACCTGGAGTGTTTATATGTCTTTATGTTCATACTTGAATTTTCTCTGAATTTTTGGAAGTATATTGACAATACTTGTCTCTTTAATTTTGTTAATGTAGGTTATGCTCAAAAATTATGTTTAGAGGTTTAAGTCTTACTGAAAAATTTGGAGACCTTGGATTTACTGATAAATAGTTGTCTTTTATTTATCATAATTTTGTGGAACATTTTGCATGCTTGAAAATAGTACTTCATGTTCAAACTAAGGCAAATGATAAACTATCAAATAAATTAGGAAAATTATAAACTTCTGGATTTAGGCTAATCATGTCATGATAGACCTCCAATAAATATTATAGGGATTTTGGATGATAAATTGGAGTACCTCCCATTGTACACATCATATGGCTTAGGATGGTCTGCGTTTAGTAAAAACTGCAGAGATCAAAATATGGTGTAAAATGAACTTAGGGAGTTGGGATATTAGTGTGTTGGTCTGGTAAGTGGAATGATATTATCATCGGGAGTCATAATGAGGAGTGAGAAGTTTGGCTAGTGTTAAGAGGTGCTCGGGATCGATGAAACATCGTCTTCCACGTGGGGAGTGAAAAAGTTAAAATACACTAGGGATAGATCCAGTACAACATAAAGGGATTGGGAGTTGGGTAACAATCAATAATAAGTGCCTTGTGAAAGGGAGCTTTGGGCTTCAGCCCATCGTAGTTCCTAGTGCCCTTGAGAGCCCTTCACGGTGAATAACTTGGGCAGTCCTGGGCTAACCAAAACAGTAGGAATAATAAATTACAAGAGCAAATAGTACAACTAGGGTTTCACACACCCCGGTACCTCGGGATGTTGGTTAGGTTGTTTGAATTGCCATCCGGACGGTAGGTTCGGAAGGTAGATGCACGAATGGGATAGTCCGGGGAGCTTTGGCTCGGTAGATATTTATCACGGATGGGTTAGTCCGGGGAGCTTTAGCTCGGTGGTGATACATCAAGATTGCATGTGCACTATAAGGTGGTGGGTCATCAGTGTTGGAGGGTCGATGCACCGACGCCAATATGTTGACTCGGCAAGTGTGGTTTAGCACTTCACCAATTTAAGTCCGTTGGACCAGCCGACAAAGAGTACGCAGGAGCTCTGCTTAGTGTACCCGTGTCGAGGCTTACGATAGGTCTGACTGGTAGTGCTATTACTGGTTTAGATGTGGGCGAGGCCTAACCCACCGCTTCCATTTGCCACTACGGAGATATCCTAGGAGGTTTTGGCTCCAGAAAGGGGAACTAAAGGTCGATGCGCATAGAGTCGTGTGCGTGAGTTGCACTTGCATGAATCATGGCATAACATATCACTACACTCATACTTGCATACAACTGATACCCCAACATATAAATTGGTATGGGACTTTTTATACGATGAGAGTCTTGTACTGCTTACTAATGTAGAACTATTAGTTTGTACATTTTCTTCCTTAGTTATATATACATTATATGTTAACTGCTAGATTAGTTCCACTGTCACATGTCATTTTGTACTCTCCACCTTTGTAGCTTCCCTTTCCTCCTCCCTGCTCGGTGCCTAGGAGACATGTGGGTAGGGGTAGGGGATGATAGGACTTAGTCTTTATGACTAATGGTTTTTGGACCACAACATTACAGGGGCACCAGATGGGAGACAGGGACCAGCAGCACAGGGATTAACACCAACGGAGTACGGTGCGCATGGAGGTGGGCCAGTCTAGTACTGGAGCACCAGCGGCCAACTCCGTGAGTGATAGTCTTCTTATAGCTTCCGCGAGAGTTTATAGCGAGGATCTGATGTACCGGGCTTAAGCTCGTTTATATTTCATTTGTACTGTTCTTTTGCAGTACTCTCTCTCTTCTTTATTTATGGACTTGTGTGGTTTCTCCTTATATATGATGTTTGTGGACTCAATTCTATTGCATTCATGATTACTGCTCTCTCTGTGATAATCGAAAAGGCCGACAAAATCGGTGTTTTATAGTGGCGGCTTTCCCGTATGTTGGGGCCACCGCAAAACGGCGGTTCTGGGCATAAGACCCCGGGTTTGAAAAAGAAAAAAAACGGGGCCTTACAAGTGGTATCAAAGCAAACCTCGATCGAAAGAGAAGTAGTCCACAAAAACCTTTGGCCACCCCCACGCGAGCTTAGTTTGCGGACAAACTAGCAGCAAAAGCGGTGGTGTGCCCATAAGGGAAATCACATGTAAAAGTCCATTCTTCTTCTTATTTTACTCCATTCGTACGCTATCTATGTAACACCCCCTATCCGTCGCATAGCATATAACAGTAGGTCCGGTCGGAGCCCGACGCCATATACCACAGACAGACCAGGTGAATACTCATGGAAACCATCCAACCAATCGTAACGTCCTACACAGAGCATTCTAGCGGAAGCAGTTTGATAAGTTGCAATAAAGAACCCAACACAAAAGCATGAATGTCCACTAATACCAATTAGGAATGTAGTACATAACCAAGTACTGGCCTTAAGGCCTTACAAAATGGTTTACTTAAACATTACATGTTTTACAAACCACGACACGCAGGCCGGTCATACATGAGTAAAAGCAGTAAACACTCCAATTAGGCCTTCGAGGGCCGGCTTCGCAATTCGGGCTTTAGCCCGCTATTGACCGCTTGGTCCAGCAGCACCTGCAAGCAACAAAACCACTGCACGGTGGCAAACAAAGGCAACAGTCAGCAGTGCTGACCAAATTATAACGATCCCGCCCCCAACTCGGGGCGGCGATGCTCCTTCCCTGCATTTCATTAGCACAACCAAGCAGTAATTAAATACATTCCATTACACCACAGGCATTGGCATGCATGGCCACACGCCCCGTGCTCTCAGGGCACATTCGCGGTGATCACAGTCTAAGTCTGCCGACTCACCACCGTCCCCGGGACGTCAATCTCTCGTGAGCATTTGGTCTTTCTGGCCACTGCCTAAGACCCTCCATCTATGCCAACGGTAAGTGCCAAGTAAACTTTAGGTCTCTTTAACCGAATGACATAGAGCGGGTACGGTTCCGCCTAACCCGTGCTCACATCGCAATGGCAGTTTAAGCCATATGCGTGGGTCAAACTTCTCCCGAGTCCCATTTCCATCACATTTCACATAACCCGGTTATGTTCAAATTGGCTCTCAGGCCATCAAGTTGTCAAGATCACGCATCCACCCAGTTTTTCGGGTGCACCTTAGGGTTAATCCCCAAGACCCCCTGTTGCAATCTACCACGTAGAAAACCCGAAAAATACCCAATCGCACGGAGTCTTCTCCGGCATTTATGCAATGCACCATCACCGATCCAGACCAACATGTCCGGGTATACTTCACACATCATGCCTATGTCCGTTTTCGCTACGGACTATACACAACGGGGACTATTCATGTCTACCCGTAGGAATGCCTCCAACTCACCGCAAACTCGCGAGAGCGGGCTTCCTATGCAAAGAAGAAGAGCTTCACATGCTCAAGTAGAGGATCGTTACCCTAGTGTTCCTCTTTGGCGCCATGGAAATGCAAGCGGATGAAAACCACCGCACTCTCTTTGCCTCTGTGGATCCGGAGTCAGCTCGCGATTTGGAGCTCCGAAGCTCCTCCAATGGCCGGATCTAGCTTCTACTTCTTCCCTTGGCTCTCCTCTCTCTCTATGCTTTAGAAAGATAACCACTCATGAAAAGTGAGGGTTTCAAAGGCCCAATCCCGTGTATATCACATCAGGAACAACCCCCAGCCGTTGGATCCCAAATTAAAGAAACGAACGGCTTTGATTCAGGCCTGAAATGTTCAATCTGGACCAGACACGGCCTGGCACACGCCCGTGTCCAGGGCCGTGTCCCTCATTCGCCGTCAAAATCGACGAGCCTGGAACAACACACAGGCATCCGACATGCCCGTGTTCGACCTGACATGCCCGTGTTCCAACTGACACGGCCGTGTGGTCGGCCGTGTGCACCCATCGATTTATCCCGAAAACAACCCGAGAACTACACGGGTTCTTGGACACGCCCGTGTCCAGACCCGTGTCCTCTTGAACACGCCTGGGCTCCAAGCCGTGTTCACGGTCTCGACACTTCGTCGAGTGAAGTTCGTCGACACCCGACACGGCCTTGGACACGCCCGTTTCCTAGGCCGTGTGCCTTCTCTCGAAACTTCGTCGACCGAAAATCGTCGACTACACGACACGGCCATGGACACGCCCGTGTCCTAGGCCGTGTTCCTTGTATCGGCACTTCGTCGAGCGAAAATGTCGACACCCTAGGCCGGTTGTCGACACGGGCTCGACACGCCCTGCGACACGCCCATGTCGCAGGCCGTGTGCCCCATCTCGACACTTCATCGAGCACAAAATGTCGACTTCGCGGTCAAAGTGCCGACTCCAGCCTGACACGCCCTGGGACACGCCCGTGTCCCAGGCCATGTGCCTACTTCCAGATTCCAAATCTGGCCCAAACGTCCCCCATCCCTCTCTTGAGTTTCGGGGCGTTACAACTCTCCCCCTCTTAAAAGAATTTCGTCCACGAAATTATATAAAGGAAAGACAAGTACCAAAATTAAATTGTACCTGAGCGGAAAAACTTCGGATACTCGTCAAGCATAGTCTGCTCTCATTCCCAAGAGAGCTCCTCACGACCGCAATTGTCCTACCGGACCTTGACCATCCTGATCTATTTATTGCGCAGCCGCTTGACCTCCGAGTCCTCAATCCGCACGGGCTTGACTTTTGTCGTCAGCCCACTTTCAATCGGCACTTGATCGACCGCGATCACTTGCGTAGGCTCTTGCACCGCCTTCCGAAGCACCGAAATATGGAATACATCATGTAATCCACCAAGATCCACTGACAGCTTCAACCGATAGGCTGCTTTACCAACCCGCTCCAGAACCTCAAATGGCCCAAGGTACCTCGTGCTTAGCTTTTTCAATCGCCGCACCCGCGAGACACCCTTGAGCGGCTTGATCTTTAAGTACACCCAATCGCCCACAGCGAACCCCATGTTCCTGTGCTTGACATTATAGTACTTCGCTTGCCGGTCCTGAGTGATGAGCAACCTCTCCCGAATGGTATGTACCAACGAAGTAGCATCCTCCACTTCCAATTGCTTATACAACTTTGACTCACCCGTTTCTAACCAAGACAACGGCATGCGACATTTTCTACCATAAAGGGCCTCGAAGGGCGCCATTTGAATACTCGCTTGGTAGCTATTGTTGTATGCGAACTCCACCAAATAAAGATGGTCTTCCCATTGCTTTTCAAAATCCAAGATACACATGTGAAGCATGTCTTCCATAGTTCTATTGACCCTCTCGGTCTGCCCATCCATTTGCGGATGGAAGGCTGTGCTGAACTTTAGCTTTGTTCCCAACATTTGCTGCACAAGCCTCCAATCATTGGACGTGAACCGCCCATCTCGGTCACTCACGATGCTGCGGGGCACACCGTGAAGCCATACAATGTTATCCACATATAGTTTTGCCAATTTCTCCACCGGATCATCCTTCCTATGCGGAATGAAATGCGACACCTTCGTTAACCGTTCTACGACCACCCAAATGGCGTCGTTCCCCTTTTGCGACCTTGGCAAACCGTGCACAAAGTCCATCGAGATGTCGTCGAATTTCCACTCTGGAATAGGCAAGGACTTCAAAAATCCTCCCGGCTTTTGGCACTCCGCCTTCACCAAGGCGCAAGTTTGGCACTTCGCCACGTAGAGCGCCACATCCGTTTTCAAACCCGGCCACCAAAACAGTTTCTTTACATCACGGTACATCTTCGTGCTCCCCGGGTGAATCGAGTACTTGGTATGGTATGCCTCGTACAACAATTCCGCCTGCAAATTGCCCACACTTGGGACGCACAGATGACCGTCTTTCCAAAGCAATCCGTCCTCCACAACGAATTGGGAATTTGACCCATCCAGAGCCTCTACCATGAACTGCTTCATATGGACATCCATATCCAAAGCCCGCCGAATCCGATCAGCCAGGTCATATTGGACTTCAGTCCAATTCAGTACTGCTTCAGCACTTGATTGCTTGTCCACACAAACAATCTCCAATGCCTCCAACTCCCGAACCAACCGCTCGTCATGGATCGACAGCCAATTGGCTTGAGCTTGGGCCCGACGACTCAACGTGTCCGCAACCGCTTTCACTTTACCAGGCACGTAGTGGATCTTGAACGTATCGTCCCCAAGAACTCCATCCATCTACGTTGCCGCATATTCAGATCTTTCTGATCAATCAGATACTTCAGGCTCTTATGATCGGTGTAGATATCAATCTTCACACCGTACAAATAATACCTCCACAGCTTCAAGGCAAAAATCACGGCCTCTAACTCCAAGTCATGGACCGGATAATTCCTCTCGTGCACTTTTAGCTGTCTCGATCCATAAGCTATCACACTTTCGTGTTGCAGTAGCACGCAACCCAAACCGCTGCCCGAAGCATCGCTATATATCTCTTAGCCTTCGGTTCCAATCGGCGAACTCAGCACAGGCGCCGTGGTCAACCGACATTTCAACTCCTCAAAAGCTCGCGCGCACTCTGGCGTCCAAACGAACTGCTGCTCCTTCCTCGTCAAAGTAGTGACAGGTAACGCTATCCGCGAGAAGTTCTCTACGAAGCGCCTATAATAGCCGACAAGCCCCAGAAAGCTCCGGACTTCCGCTACTGTAGAAAGCTCAGGCCACTCCCGTATCGCAACAATCTTCGCCGGATCCACGGCAATACCCTCTCCACTCACTATATGACCGAGTAATGTCACTGAGGATAACCAAAATTCGCACTTCGAGGACTTGGCATACAATTGATTCCTCCTTAGCGTCTCCAAAACCAAATGAAGATGCTTGAAGTGATCTTCCTCACTCTGCGAGTACACCAAAATATCGTCGATGAAGACGATCACAAAATGGTCCAAGTTCTCCCTAAAGATCCTGTTCATCATATTCATGAACACTGACGACGCTTTAGTCAGCCCAAACGGCATGACCGTAAACTCATAATGCATGTATCTCGTACTAAACGCTATCTTCGGGATATCACTCTCCCTTATTCGCAGCTGATAGTACCCAGACTTGAGATCCAACTTCAAGTACACCGTCGACCCGACCAACTGATCAAAAAGATCATCGATCCGGGGGATCGGGTACTTGTTCTTTTCCGTCAACTTGTTGAGCTCCCGATAATCTATACATAGCCTCAAGCTTCCGTCCTATTTCTTAACAAAAAGGACCGACGCGCTCCAAGGCGAAGAACTCGGGCGCACATACCCTTGCTCCAACAACTCCTGCAGTTGAACCTTCAGCTCCGCCATTTCCTTAGGCGCTAGCCGATACAGAGATCGTGACACAGGCTTTGCACCTGGCACTAACTCAATCGTAAAATCTATCACCCGTTGAGGCGGGGCTCCAGGAAGATCTCTAGGGAACACATCAGGGTACTCCGATACCACTGAAATACTATCCAACACGGGCTTTGGCTTTGCAACCTCCACTAGTGTAAAGAATAGTTCTGCACTGGCACAAACCGCCTTCACCACCTGAAGAGCAGACATCAACGTCTTGCTCGACCCCTTTAAGCCT
The DNA here is from genome assembly GCA_039583875.1 of Platanthera guangdongensis. Lineage (NCBI taxonomy): Eukaryota > Viridiplantae > Streptophyta > Magnoliopsida > Asparagales > Orchidaceae > Platanthera > Platanthera guangdongensis. The sequence goes on from CM077153.1 coordinate 141,287,977, forward strand.
GTAAAAGTCGTCTCACGACTTGCTCCCAACTTCACTTCCTTGTGACCGCAATCAATATAGGCTTGCTGCTCCGAGAACCAGTCCATGCCAAATATAACGTCGAACTCCACCAACGGAAGTAACGACGCCTGCAGATCGAACTCTTGATTCCCAATGCGAATCTTAACAATGCAGATCCTATCCGCTCGCATCGAACACCCATTGGGCAACAACACATCCAACTTATACTTTGCCATCGAAGAAGGGACTCCGATGCGTGATATAAATCCTTCGGACAAGAAGGAGTGTGAAGCTCCCGTATCGAAGAGTGATCTTGCCCTATTTTCACAAATCAAAACAAATCCTAAACAAGCAGTGGTAAGGTAACATGTGCATAACAAGTATTTAAAGAAATTAACTTGCTATAAATTAAACCATACCTGTCACCACATCCGCCTGTTTAATGGCCTCCTGTTGGCCAAGATTATAAACCCTCGGGTTGGCTGGAGCATAGTGGGATGCGGTTGACTCCACCGCCTTGCCCTTCTCTTCATAAGTCGCTCCCAGCCTTCTCTCGGACTTGTGGCGTCCGCTCCAACAATCACGGGCAAAGTACCCCTGCTTTCCACAAGTAAAACACGCACCCGGGGTCCGACCCGTAGTCGCCCCAGAAGCACCTGAAGGAGCTGGACCCGAAGTCCTATGCTTCTTGAAGGACCTTAGATAGCCGGACTTTGAAGTAGTCGGCACTTTAAATTCAGACTTCTTGTCACCCAAGCTTTTCTTTGCTTTTACGTTCTTCATGTCCTTCTCCAAGGACCGGGCCGTGTTGACCAAGGTCAAGAAACCCTGCGTCATCGGCCCCGAGAGTAGTAACCTCAACTCATCTCTCAAGCCTTCGTAGGATCGATTCGTCTTGCGCTCCTCATCCGCAATGGTGGAGCTAGCATATCGACTCAAACGAGTAAACTCATGGAGATATTCATCCACGCTCTTCTCACCCTGAACCAACTTCAGGAACTCGTTCTCCAACGCTATCCTCTGCGCCTAAGGGAGGTATCTTGCTAAGAATAATCCCGAGAACTCCTCCATCGAGACATCAACAAGTTGCCTACCTCTCAATAGTTGCAGCTCCAATCCTTCCCTCCACATTCTCGCTTCACCGTCCAGAAGGAACGTAGCAATGGTGGTCATTTGCCACTCCTCCGTCTCCGTTGCTATCATGACTCTCTTCACCCTAGAGAGCCAGTCTTCAGCTTGAGATGGGGTTCCAAACCCCAAGAATCCCGGAGGATTTAATCTCATTACATGCTTAAGCTGCCTCTCGGTTGCCCTCCTTGGCATCACCGGCTCCACAACTACCTATTCCACCCTCCTCGGCTCAACCTCTGGAAGAGGTACCTGCTCCATCGCAGGAGCGGGCTGCTGTGTTTGCCTTGCAGGCTGCGCATTCATCATGGCCAACACTGCTTCGGCCAACAATCTTATGGTCTCAGCCGACAGAGGTGTTGTAGGAGCTTCATTAGGTGCACTGCTAGCCTCAGAAACTCGACGTTCCGACGGCCCAGCACCACCTCTGGTCCCCTATAGTGGTACAAAACACCATTAAGCGACAAAATAAAATTGCAAACAGCAATTATAGGAACACGCAGGTTCCCCAAACACGTGTATTTTCATTCCTAAGTGGACATTCATGGGTTCTTTTACTGTTATAACGATGACGCACACACATGCGCTCACCACCCCTTAAAAAGAATTCGCCCACGAATTCATTTTAAGCCCGACCAAAACCAGTAGTCTGATACTAAATTATAACACCCCATATCCGTCGCATAGCATATAGCAGTAGGTCCGGCCGGGGCCCGACGCCATATACCACAGACAGACCAGGTGGTTACTCATGGAAACCATCCAACCAATCGTAACGTCCTACACAGAGCATTCTAGCGGAGCAGTTTGATAAGTTGCAATAAAGAACCCAGCACAAAAGCATGAATGTCCACTAATACCAATTAGGAATGTAGTACATAACCAAGTACTGGCCTTAAGGCCTTACAAAATGGTTTACTTAAATATTACATGTTTTACAAACCACGGCACGCAGACCGGTCATACATGAGTAAAAGCAGTAAACACTCCAATTAGGCCTTCGAGGGCCTGCTTCGCAATTCGGGCTTTAGCCCGCTATTGACCGCTTGGTCCAGCAGCACCTGCAAGCAACAAAACCACCGCACAGTGGCAAACAAAGGCAACGGTCAGCAGTGCTGACCAAATTATAACGATCCCGCCCCCAACTCTGGGCGGCGATGCTCCTTCCCTGCATTTCATTAGCACAACCAAGCAGTAATTAAATACATTCCATTACACCACAGGCATTGGCATGCACGACCACAAGACCCCGTGCTCTCAGGGCACATTCTCGGTGATCACAGTCTAAGTCTGCCGACTCACCACCGTCCCCGGGACGGCAATCTCTCGTGAGCATTTGGTATTTCTGGCCACTGCCTAAGTCCCTCGATCTATGCCAACGGTAAGTGCCAAGTAAACTTTAGGTCTCTTTAACCGAACGACATAGAGCGTGTACGGTTCCGCCTAACCCGTGCTCACATCGCAACGACGGTTTAAGCCATATGCGCGGGTCAAACTTCTCCCGAGTCCCATTTCCATCACATTCCACATAACCCGGTTATGTTCAAGTTGGCTCTCAGGCCACCAAGTTGGCAGGATCACGCATCCGCCCAGTTTTCCGGGTGCACCTTAGGGTTAATACCCAAGACCCCCTGTTGCAATCTACCATGTAGAAAACCCGAAAACACCCAATCGCACGGAGTCTTCTCCGGCATTTATGCAATGCAACATCACCGATCCAGACCAACATGTCCGGGTAGGCTTCACACATCATGTCTATGTCCATTTTCGCTACAGACTCTACACAACGAGGACTATTCATGTCTACCCGTAGGAATGCCTCCAACTCACCGCAAACTCGCGAGAGCGGGCTTCCTATGCAAAGAAAAAGAGCTTCACATGCTCAAGTAGAGGATCGTTACCCTAGTGTTCCTCTTTGGCCCCATGGAAAAGCAAGCGGATGAAAACCACCACACTCTCTTTGCCTCCGTGGATCCGGAGTCGGCTCGCGATTTGGAGCTTCGAAGCTCCTCCAATGTCCGGATCTAGCTTCTACTTCTTCCCTTGGATCTCCTCTCTCTCTATGCTTTAGAAAGATAATCACTCATGAAAAGTGAGGGTTTCAAAGGCCCAATCCCGTGTATATCACATCAGGAACAACCCCCAGCCGTTGGATCCCAAATTAAAGAAACGAACGGCTTTGATTCAGGCCTGAAATGTACAATCTGGACCAGACACGGCCTGGCACATGCCCGTGTCCAGGGCCGTGTCCCTCATTCGCCATCAAACTCGACGCGCCTGGAACAACACACGGGCATCCGACACGCCCGTGTTCGACCTGACACGCCCGTGTTCCAACTGACACGGTCGTGTGGTAGGCCGTGTGCACCCATCGATTTATCTCGAAAACAACCCGAGAACTACACGGGTTCTCGGACACGCCCGTGTCCGGACCCATGTCCTCTTGAAAATGCCTGGGCTCCAGGCCGTGTTCACGGTCTCGACACTTCGTCGAGTGAAGTTCGTCAACACCCGACACGGCCTTGGACACGCCCATGTCCTAGGCCGTGTGCCTTCTCTCGACACTTCGTCGACCGAAAATCGTCGACTGCACGACACGGCCATGGACACGCCCGTGTCCTAGGCCGTGTTCCTTGTCTCGACACTTCGTCGAGCAAAAATGTCAACACCCCAGGCCGGTTGTCTACACGGGCTCGACACGCCCTGCGACACGCCCGTGTCGCAGGCCGTGTGCCCCGTCTCGACACTTAGTCAAGCACAAAATGTCGACTTCGCGGCCAAAGTGTCGACTCCAGCCTGACACGCCCGTGTCCCAGGCCGTGTGCCTACTGCCAGATTCCAAATCTGGCCTAAACGTCCCCCGTCGCTCTCTTGATTTTCGGGGCGTTACAATCTAACTGTTGGAATTTTACTTGCAGCCTGTGACGAACCCTACTCCACAGCAGGGGACACCTTAGGCTCCAAATAAAGTTCCACCTCCGCCGGCTCCGGTTCCATTTCAGCAGATGGAGATGGGGCAAACACTGACGACCATTCTGGAGGCCTTCAGAGTTCAGCAAGCCCCGACACCATAGCCAAATCCCGGGGTCAACTAGATGAGTGCCTTCCGAGCACTTTTCCCTCCACCCTACCAGGGGATGGAGTCGGCAGTTCGCACGGAGGAATGGTTAGATACCATTTATGAGATGCTTGCGGGGATTCGATGCCCCACTGAGGAGGCAGTTGCTTTGGCAGTCTCCTGCCTGGAGTCACACAGAAAGAGGTGGTGGAAGTCATAGCTAGACACGACCTTCGCGGATATGGATTGTGCAGATATCTCTTGGGGACAGTTCAGAGCGGAACTTCTGGGACATTTCATACCTCAGTCGGCAAGGGACGAGTTGGAGTATAGGTTCCTGCTGTTCAAGCAGGGCAACCAGACAGTGTTGGAGTATTACCATGAGTTTACTCACTTAGCACGCTATGCATACTCTTATCAGTTGGACGATGCTGGCTACGCCAGGAGGTTCTACAAGGGGCTGCACGATGACATGAGGCAGGCCCTCCTCTTCGTCTCCGAGGGATGTTTGGCCAGGATTCTGGAAATGGACAAGAAAAGGGAAGCAGATCAGCTTACAGTCAAGAGCTGGAAGAGACAGGCTAACGATGTAGTGATTGGAGGTCGTAAAGACCGCCCTAGAGGCCAGGTCATCGGGGAAAGAAGGAACGGGGATCAACCCTGTCAGGAGATTGTACAAGAGCAGAGGAACCATGGGGTATTAGCCACCCAGCCCTTACAGATACTGGAGATACCGAGGACAACAGAGCAGGCAATTGTATGCATCCAGTGCAAGCAGCCAGGACATTTCAAGAAGAATTGCCTCATGAGGCGAGCACCCCCACCAGCACTTCAGGGTGCCCTACCTCCTCGACAGTTTGGCGACCGAGGACGGGGATATCAGGGCAGAGGCCACAGGCCAGAGAGGGAGCAAGCGTACGCTCTAGATCTAGCAAAATGCCAGAACCCGGAGCAGGTTATAACAGGTACGTCAGTACCTTTGAATTTCTTCCTTCCTAAGAACTAGTTTTCATAAACATAGACTAGTTAGAAATTAAGAAAAGAAAAACTATAACTAGAACACTAAGACACTTAATTACCTCAGGCATGGTATTCATCAGCGGCAAGCCCGCTCACACACTCTTCGACACTGGTGCTTCACACTCGTTTGTGTCAAAAGATTTCGTGAAAGGACTGGTAGGCGTGGAGCAATTCATTGGAAGGATAATGAGGGTGCGTCTACCCGATGGATCAGAGCTAATGACCTCTTCTCATTACAACATGGAGGTGGATATTGACAGGAAGACGTTTGAGGCATCAGCGATGATCCTGAGGATGTCAGGCTATGATTTGATCCTGGGAATGATATGGCTGCACTGGAACCATGACCAGATTGACTGCTTGGCGAAGAGGATCATCGTGAGGCACAGGAACTCCCATATTGTTATCGAAGGTATTATACCAGCTCCCCATGTATTATTATCGTCTGTGCAGGCCGTCAAGGCCCACCATGTAACACCCCCTATCCGTCGCATAACATATAGCAGTAGGTCCGGCCGGGGCCCGACGCCATATACCACAGACAGACCGGGTGGTTACTTATGGAAACCATCCAACCAATCTCAACGTCCTACACAGAGCATTCTAGCGGAAGCAGTTTATAAAAGTTGTAAACAAGAACCCAACATTTAAGGCACGAATGTCCACTAGTACAAATTAGGAATGTATACAAAATACCCAAAACCGGCCTTAAGGCCTTACAAAATGTTTCACTTGAATATTACATGTTTTACAAACCACGGCACGCAGGCCGGTCATACATGAATAAAGCAGAAAACACTTCTACATGGGCCTTCGAGGGCCAGCTTCGCAAAAAGGGCTTTAGCCAGCTATTGACCGCTTGGTCCAGCTGCACCTGCAAACAACAAACCACCGCACGGTGGCAAAACAAGGCAACGGTCAGCAATGCTGACCAAATTATAACGATCCTGCCCCCAACTCGGGGCGGCGATGCTCCTTCCCTGCATTTCATTAGCATAAGCGAGCAATGTATATAACCATAGCCATTTCATCACAGACGTTGGCTCGCACGGCCACACGCCCCGTGCACTCAGGGCACATTCTCGGTGAACCGGTCGATGTCACATCAATTAAAGCCATTAACATTCCGGACTCACCACCGCCACTTAGACGGCCAAACCTATGAGCAATTTGTCTTCCTGGCATGGGTCACGTCAATTAAAGCCATAGACCGCCGAAGACTCACATCTATGCCAACGGCGAGTGCCACGTAACCTTAGGTCTCTCTAACCCGAACAACATAGAGCGGGTACGGTTCCATCTAACACGTGCTCACATCGCAACGACAATTTAAGCCATTTGCGCGGGTCAAACTTCCACCGAGTCCCATTATCATCACACGTCACATAACCCAGTTATGTTCAAGTTGGCTCTCAGGCCACCAAGTTGGCAAGATCTCGTATCCGCCCAGTTTTCCGGGTGCACCTTTGGGTTAGTTCCCAAGGTTCCCTGTTGCAATCTACCGCGTAGAAAACCCGAAAAACAACAAATAGCACGGAGTCTTCTCCGGCCTCATGCAATGCAACATCACCGATCCAGACCAACATGTCCGGGTAGGCTTCACACATCATGCCTATGTCCATTCTCGCTTACGGACTCTAAACAACGGGGACTTCACATATCTACCCGAAGGAACGCCTCCAACTCTCCGCAAACTCGCGAGAGCGGGCTTCCTATGCTAAGAAAGAGAGCTATTCATGCTCAAAAATGAGGATCGTTACCCTTGAGTTCCTCTTCGGCGCCATTGAAAAATAGTCGGATGAAAACCACCGCGCTAGCGTTGTCTCCGTGGATCCGGAGTCGGCTCGCGATTCGGAGCTCCGAAGCTCCTCCAATGGCGGGATCTAGCTCTTCTTCCTCCCTTGGCTCTCCTCTTTCTCTAAGGATTTAGAGAGATGATAAGTGAAGAAAAGAAAGGGTTTTCTCAGTCAAAACCCGGGTATATCCCTTCAAGAACAACCCCCAGCCGTTGGATCTCAAAACAAGGAAACGAACGGCTTTGATTAGGGGCTGAAATGCCCAATCTGGACCGAACACGGCCTGGCACACGCCCGTGTCCAGGGCCGTGTGCCGCATTCGCCGTCAAAATCGAATCACCTGGAGCCTCACACGGGTATCGAACACGCCCGTGTTCGAGCTGACACGCCCGTGTTCCACCTGACACGGCCGTGTGGCCGGCCGTGTACCCCATGATTTTTCCCCTTTTTCAACCCGAGCACTGCACGGGTTCTAGGACACGCCCGTGTCCTTGCCCGTGTCACTCTGACATGCCTGGACCCCAGGCCGTGTACACGGTCTCGACATTTCATCGCGTGAAGATTGGCGACTGGATGATACGGCCTCGGACACGCCCGTGTCCTAGGCCGTGTGCCTTGTCTCGACGATCATCGAGCGAATCTCGACGACTCCACGGGACAATCGTCGACACGCCCGGCGACACGCCCGTATCGCGGGCCGTGTACCCATACTCGACGAATCGTCGAGTATAACTCGACGACTCCGCGGCTAAGTGTCGACACGGGTCGACACGCCCTGCGACACGCCCGTGTCGTAGGCCGTGTGCCCATTCTCGGCGAATCGTCGGGAAAATCTCGACGACTTCGCGGCTAAGTGTCGACACACGCTTGACACGCCCTGGGACACGCCCGTGTCCCAGGCCGTGTGTCTGTAGCCAGAACCCAAACTGGCCCAAAACGTCCCCCTTCGCTCCTTTGAGTTTCGGGGCGTTACAACTCTACCCCTCTTAAAAGAATTTCGCCCGCGAAATTACATAAAGGAAAAACATGTACAAAACCAAAATTTTGTACCTGAGCGGAACAACTCCGGATACTCGTCAAGCATAGTCTACTCTCGCTCCCAAGAGAGATCCTTACGACCGCAATTGTCCCACCGGACCTTGACCATCCTGATCTCTTTATTGCGTAGTAGCTTGACCTCCGAGTCCTCAATCCGCACGGGCTTGACCTTTGTCATTAGCCCACTATCCACCGGCACTTGATCGTCCGCGATCACTTGCGTAGGCTCTTGCACCGCCTTCCGAAGCACTGAAATGTGGAATACATCATGTAAACAGCTAAGCTCCACTGAAAGCTTCAGCCGATAGGCCGCTTCACCAACTCGCTCCAGAACCTCAAACGGTCCAAGGTACCTCGGGCTTAGCTTTTTCAATCGCCGCACCCGCGAGACACCCTTGAACGGCTTGATCTTCAAGTATACATAATCGCCCACAGCAAACTCCACGTTCCTGTGCTTGGCATTATAGTACTTTGCTTGCCGGTCCTGAGCGATAAGCAACCTCTCCCGAATCGTTCTCACCAAAGAAGTAGCATCATCCACTTCCGATCGCTTATACAACTTTGACTCGCCAGTTTCTAACCAAGACAACAGCGTGCGACATCTTCTACCATATAGGGCCTCGAAAGGCGCCATCTGAATACTTGCTTGGTAGCTGTTGTTGTATGCAAACTCTACCAAATAAAGGTGGTCCTCCCATTGCTTTCCAAAATCCAAGACACACATGCGGAGCATGTCTTCCATCGTTCTATTGACCCTCTCGGTCTGCCCATCCGTTTGTGGATGGAAGGCTGTGCTGAATTTCAGCTTTGTTCCCAACATTTGCTGCACAAGCCTCCAATCATTGGACGTGAACCGCCCATCCCGGTCACTCACGATGCTGCGGGGCACACCATGAAGCCGTACTATGTTATCCACATAAAGCTTTGCCAGCTTCTCCACAGGATCGTCCTTCCTATGCGGAATAAAATGCGACACCTTCGTTAATCGATCGACAACCACCCAAATGGCGTCGTTCCCCTTTTGCGACCTTGGCAAACCGTGCACAAAGTCCATAGAGATGTCGTCGAATTTCCACTCCGGAATAGGCAAGGACTTAAGAAATCCTCCCGGCTTTTGGCACTCCGCCTTTACCAAGGCGCAGGTTTGACACTTTGCTACGTAGAGCGCCACATCCTTCTTTAAACCCGACCACCAAAACAGTTTCTTCACATCACGGTACATCTTTGTGCTCCCCGGGTGAATCGAGTACTTGGTATGGTGCGCCTCGTACAACAACTCCACCGGTAAATTGCCCACACTTGGGACGCACAAACGACCATCTTTCCACAGCAATCTGTCCTCCACGACGAATTGGGAATTTGACCCATCCAGAGCCTCTATCATGAACTGCTTCATATGAGCATCCATATCCAAAGCTTGCCGAATCCGATCAGCCAGGTCATATTGGACTTCAGTCCAATTCAAAATCGCTTCAGCACTTGCTTGCTTATCCACACAAGTAATCTCCAACGCCTCCAACTCCTGCACCAACCGCTCATCATGCACTGATAGCCAATTTGCTTGAGCTGGGGCTCGGCGACTCAACGCGTCCGCAACCGCATTCCCTTTTCCAGGCACGTAGTGGATCTTGAATGTATAGTCCCCCAGGAACTCCATCCACCTACGCTGCCGCATATTCAGATCCTTCTGATCAATAAGATACTTCAGGCTCTTGTGATCGGTGTAGATATCAATCTTCACACCGTACAAATAGTGTCTCCACAGCTTCAAGGAAAATATCACGGCCGCTAACTCCAAGTCATGGTCCGGATAATTCCTCTCGTGCACTTTTAGCTGTCTCGAGCCATAAGCTATCACGCTTCCATGCTGCAGTAGCACGCAACCCAAACCGCTGCCCGAAGCATCACTATACATCTCATAGCCTTCGGTCACAACCGGCGAACTCAGCACAGGCGCTTTGGTCAACCGACACTTCAATTCCTCAAAGCTCGCGCGCACTCCGGCGTCCAAACGAACTTATGCTCCTTCCTCTTCAAAGTAGTGAGAGGTAACGCTATCCGCGAGAAGTTCTCTACGAAGCGCCTATAATAGCCGGCAAGCCCCAAAAAGCTCCGGACTTCTGCTACCGTAGAAAGCTCAGGCCACTCCCGTATCGCAACAATCTTCGCCGGATCCACAACAATACCCTCTCCACTCACTATATGCCCGAGGAACGCCACTGAGGATAGCCAAAACTCGCACTTCGAGAACTTGGCATACAACTGATTTCTCCTTAGCGTCTCCAACACCAAATGAAGATGCTTGAAGTGATCTTCCTCACTTTGCGAGTACACCAAAATATCGTCGATGAAGACGATCACGAAATGGTCTAGGTACTCCCTGAATGTCCTGTTCATCAAATCCATGAACACTGATGGCGCATTAGTCAGCCCAAACGGCATGACCGTAAACTCATAATGCCCGTACCTCGTACTAAACGCTATCTTCGGGATATCACTCTCCCTTATCCGCAGCTGATAGTACCCAGCCTTGAGATCCAACTTCGAGTACACCGTCGACCCGACTAACTGATCAAAGATATCATCAATCCGGGGGATCGGGTACTTGTTCTTCTCCGTCAGCTTGTTTAGCTCCCGATAATCAATACATAGCCTCAAGCTTCCGTCCTTCTTCTTAACAAAGAGGACCGGTGCGCTCCAAGGCGAAGAACTCGGGCGCACATACCCTTGCTCCAACAACTCTTGCAGTTGAACTTTCAGCTCCGCCATTTCCTTAGGCGCTAGCCGATACGGAGATCGTGACACAGGCTTTGCACCTGGCACTAGCTCGATCGTAAAATTTATCTCCCGTTGAGGCGGGGCTCCAGGAAGATCTGCGGGGAACACATCAGGGTATTCCGATACCACTGAAATACAATCCAACGCGGGCTTCGGCTTTGCAACCTCCACTAGCGTAAAGAACAGTTCTGCACCAGCACGAACCGCCTTCACCACCTGAAGAGCAGACATCAACGTCTTGCTCGACCCCTTTAAGCCCGTAAAAGTCGTCTCACGACTTGCTCCCAGCTTGACTTCCTTACTACCACAATCTATATGGGCCTGCTGCTCCGAGAGCTAGTCCATGCCAAATATGACGTCAAACTCCACCAACGGAAGTAAAGACGCCCGCATGTCGAACTCCTGCTCCCCAATACGAATCTTAACATCGCAGATCCTAACCGCTCACATCGAACACCCATTGGGCAACAACACATCCAACTTATCCTTCACCATCGAAGAAGGGACTCCGATGCGTGATATAAATCCTTCGGACAAGAAGGAGTGTGAAGCTCCCGTATCGAAGAGTGCTCGTGCTGGATTTTCACAAATCAATACAAATCCTAAATAAGTAGTGGTAAGGTAACATGTGCATAACAAACATATGAAGAAATTGACTTGCTATAAATTAAATCGTATCTGTCACCATATCAGCTTGTTTAATGGCCTCCTGTTGGCCAAGATTGTAGACCCTTGGTTGGGCCGGAGCATAATGGGATGCGGTCGATTCCACCGCCTTTCCCTTTTCTTCATAAGTAGCTCCCGGCCTCCTCTCGGACTTAGGACATCCGCTCCAACAATCACGGGCGAAATGCCCCGTCTTTCCACATGTAAAACACGCACCCGGGGTCCGACCCGTAGTCGTCCCAGAAGCGCCAGAAGGAGCTGGACCCAAAGTCCTATGCTTCTTGAAAGACCTCCGATAGCCGGACTTTGAATTAGTCGGCACTCTGAACTCAGATTTCTTTTCACTCAAGCTTTTCTTCGCTTGCACGCTCTTCATGTCCTTCTCCAAGGACCGGGCAGTATTGACCAAGGTTAAGAAACCCTGCGTCATTGGCCCCGACAGTAATAGTCTCAACTCATCCCTCAAGCCTTCATAGAAGCGATTAGTCTTGCGCTCCTCATCCATGATGGTGGAGCTAGCATAACGACTCAAACGCGTAAACTCGTGGAGATATTCATCCACGCTCCTCTCACCCTGCACCAACTTCAGGAACTCATTCTCTATTGAAATCCTCTGAGTAGAAGGGAGGTATCTTGCTAAGAACAATCCCGAGAACTCTTCCATCGGAACGTCTATCAGTTGTCTACCTCTCATATGATGCAGCTCCAATCCTTCCCACCACATCCTCGCTTCCCCGTCCAGAAGGAACGTAGCGATGGTGTTCATTTGCCACTCCTCCGTCTCCGTTGCTGTCATGACTCTCTTCACCCTGGAGAGCCAGTCTTCAGCCTGAGATGGGGTTCCCAACCCTGAGAATAACGGAGGGTTAAAGCTCATTACATGCTTCAACTGCCTCTCAGTTGCCCTCCTTGGCACTATTGGTTCCACAACCACTTGCTCCACTCTCCTCGGCTCAGCCTCTTGAAGAGGTACTTGCTCTATCACAGGAGCGGGATGCTGCGCTTGCCTTCCAGGCTGCGCATTGATCACGGCCAACACCGCTTCAGCCACCAATCGTATATTTTCAGCCGACAGAGGTGTTGCAGGAGCAACATCCGGTGCACTACTAGCCTCAGAAACTCGGCGTTCTGACGGCCCAACACCACTTCTGGTCACCTATAGTGGTACAAAACACCGTTAAGCGACCAAATAAAATTGCAAACAGCAATTATAGGAACACGCAGGTTCCTCAAACACGAGTATTTTCATTCCTAAGTGGACATTCATGGGTTCTTTTACCATTATAACGATGACGCACACAATGTGCTCACCACCCCTTAAAAAGAATTCGCCCACGAATTGTAACACCCCCTATCCGTCGCATAGCATATAGCAGTAGGTTCGGCTGGGGCCCGACGTCATATACCACAGACAGACCGGGTGGTTACTTATGGAAACCATCCAACCAATCTCAACGTCCTACACAGAGCATTCTAGCGGAAGCAGTTTATAAAAGTTGTAAACAAGAACCCAGCATTTAAGGCACGAATGTCCACTAGTACAAATTAGGAATGTATACAAAATACCCAAAACCGGCCTTAAGGCCTTACAAAATATTTCACTTGAATATTACATGTTTTACAAACCACGGCACGCAGGCCAGTCATACATGAATAAAGCAGTAAACACTTCTACATGGGCCTTCGAGGGCTAGCTTCGCAAAAAGGGCTTTAGCCCGCTATTGACCGCTTGGTCCAGCTGCACCTGCAAACAACAAACCACCGCACGGTGGCAAAACAAGGCAACGGTCAGCAATGCTGACCAAATTATAACGATCCCGCCCCCAACTCGGGGCGGCGATGCTCCTTCCCTGCATTTCATTAGCATAAGCGAGCAATGTATATAACCATAGCCATTTCATCACAGACGTTGGCTCGCACGGCCACACGCACCGTGCACTCAGGGCACATTCTCGGTGAACCGGTCGATGTCACGTCAATTAAAGCCATTAACATTCCGGACTCACCACCGCCACTTAGACGGCCAAACCTATGAGCAATTTGTCTTTCTGGCATGGGTCAAGTCAATTAAAGCCATAGACCGCCGAAGACTCACATCTATGCCAACGGCGATTGCCACGTAACCTTAGGTCTCTCTAAACCGAACGACATAGAGCGGGTACGGTTCCATCTAACCCGTGCTCACATCGCAATGACAATTTAAGCCATTTACGCGGGTCAAACTTCCACCGAGTCCCATTCTCATCACACGTCACATAACCCAGTTATGTTCAAGTTGGCTCTCAGGCCACCAAGTTGGCAAGATCTCGTATCCGCCCAGTTTTCCGGGTGCACCTTTGGGTTAGTTCCCAAGGTTCCCTATTGCAATCTACCGCGTAGAAAACCCGAAAAACAACAAATAGCACGGAGTCTTCTCCAGCCTCATACAATGCAACATCACCGATCCAGACCAACATGTCCGGGTAGGCTTCACATATCATGCCTATGTCCGTTCTCGCTTACGGACTCTAAACAACGGGGACTTCACATATCTACCAGAAGGAACGCCTCCAACTCTCCGCAAACTCGCGAGAGCGGGCTTCCTATGCTAAGAAAGAGAGCTATTCATGCTCAAAAATGAGGATCGTTACCCTTGAGTTCCTCTTCGGCGCCATTGAAAAATAGTCGGATGAAAACCACCGCGCTAGCGTTGCCTCCGTGGATCCGGAGTCGGCTCGCGATTCGGAGCTCCGAAGCTCCTCTAATGGCGGGATCTAGCTCTTCTTCCTCCCTTGGCTCTCCTCTTTCTCTAAGGATTTAGAGAGATGATAAGTGAAGAAAAGTAAGGGTTTTCTCAGTCAAAACCCGGGTATATCCCTTCAGGAACAACCCCCAGCCGTTGGATCTCAAAACAAGGAAACGAACGGCTTTGATTCGGGGCTGAAATGCCCAATCTGGACCGAACACGACATGGCACACGCCCGTGTCCAGGGCCGTGTGCCGCATTCGCCGTCAAAATCGAATCACCTGGAGCCTCACACGGGTATCGAACACGCCCGTGTTCGAGCTGACACGCCCGTGTTCCACCTGACACGGCCGTGTGGGCGGCCGTGTACCCCATGATTTTTCCCCTTTTTCAACCCGAGCACTGCACGGGTTCTAGGACACGCCCGTGTCCTTGCCCGTGTCACTCAGACACGCCTGGACCCCAGGCCGTGTACATGGTCTCGACATTTCGTCGCGTGAAGATCGGTGACTGGATGACACGGCCTCGGACACGCCCGTGTCCTAGGCCGTGTGCCTTGTCTCGACGATCGTCGAGCGAATCTCGACGACTCCCCGGGACGATCGTCGACACGGGTCGACACGCCCTGCGACACGCCCGTGTCGCGGGCCGTGTACCCATACTCGACGAATCGTCGAGTATAACTCGACGACTCCGCGGCTAAGTGTCAACACGGGTCGACACGCCCTGCGACACGCCCGTGTCGCAGGCCGTGTGCCCATTCTCGGCGAATCGTCGGGAAAATCTCGACGACTTCGCGGCTAAGTGTCGACACACGCTTGACACGCCCTGGGACACGCCCGTGTCCCAGGCCGTGTGCCTGCAGCCAGAACCCAAACTGGCCCAAAACGTCCCCCTTCGCTCCTTTGAGTTTCGGGGCATTACACACCTATAGGGAGACTAAGTTTATCAGGATCGCTTTGAGATGGCCGCAGCCAAGGATTCTATTTCAGATATTCCAGTGGTGCGGGACTTTGCCGATGTATTTCCAGAGAAGCTACCAGGGCTACCCCCGCATCGAGAAGGACTTCCAGATTCAGCTCATGCCGGGGGCAAAGCCAGTATCCAGAGCTCCTTACCGAATGGACCCGAAGGAGTTGGTGGAATTTCAAAGCAAGCTTTAAGAGTTAGTGGAAGTCGGGTTCGTCCGCCCTAGCTCTTCAACATGGGGAGCTCCAGTACTATTCGTCAAACAGATGGATGGGACACTTCGGCTGTGTATTGATTACCGGGCCCTGAACAGGCTGACGGTCCGGAATACGTATCCCTTGACATAGATAGATGAGTTATTTGACCAGCTGGAGGGAGCGCATTGGTTCTCAAAGCTGGACCTAAGATCGGGGTACTACCAGCTACACATTCAGGAGGAGGACATCCTGAAGACGGCTTCAGCAATAGATATGGACTGTACGAGTTTACCGTGATGCCCTTCGGGCTCATGAACGCACCCTCCGCGTTTATGGCCTTGATGAACCGGGTGTTCGAAGAGTATCTGGATGTCTTCGTCATCGTATTCATTGACGACATCCTTATTTATTCGAGGACTGAAGAGGAGCACGCGAGGCATCTGGATTTGACTTTGGAGAAGCTCCAGGAGCATAAGATGTATGCTAAGTTCAGCAAGTGCCAATTCTGGCTAAAGGAGGTGGCCTTTTTTGGGCCATGTCATCAGTGGAGCAGGTTTGGCAGTAGATCCGGCGAAAGTCAAGGCAGTACGAGATTGGCCACCGCTGAAGACGACCACGGATGTTCGGAGTTTCTTAGGACTTTTCGGTTATTACCGGAAGTTCGTAGAGGGGTTCTCTAAGATTTCCCTCCCTCTTACGACCCTAACGAAGTAGGAGTCTCATTTCATTTGGACGCCACATTGCGTGTCTGCCTTTTTGGAGTTGAACGGTCGGCTTACCTCGACCCCTATCCTTTCTCTTCCATCAGGGAAGGAAGGATTCCAGGTATACACGGATGCCTCCTATCAGGGGATGGGTGCCGTTCTGATGCACAACGGGCACGTGATAGCCTACGCCTCCCGTCAGCTTAAGAAACATGCGAAGAATTACCCGGTACACGACTTTGAGATTTGGGCTGTTATATTTGCTCTAAAGATCTGACGACACTACCTCTACAGGGTCCACTGCGATATATTATCAGACCAAAAGAATTTGAAGTACGTAGACACACAGAAGGAGTCGAACATCAGGTAGAGATGATGGGTGGAGTTTCTGTCGGACTACCAGTACACCATGCACTACCATCCCGGGAAGGCAAATGTGGTGGCAGACGCTCTGAGCCGGAGAGCGAGTACGTCAGGAGTAGGCCCGCAGCTGATGGCCTTTGAGTTGGCTGAGTCGTTTAAGAAGATGCAGATATCATTAGTGTCCGAGGATGATCCGGAGTTATATACGGAGTACCTGGCATCGATGACTGCCATCGATGACATTCAGGACCGCATCAGAGACGCGCAGAGGCTCGATGCGAGTGCAGAGCCGACATTCAGAGCCTTGGAGGAAGGCACGGTAGGGGATTACTCCTTGAGGGATGGGCTCCTATGCTTTAGAGGCAGGGTCTACTGATGAGTCCAAATATTACACTGATTTTTGAACTCATATGGGCCAGTTTTATCACCTTAGCACTGCACTTGAGAGCCATAACTGCTTATATTTGCTTATTTGCCTATTTCCTGATTAAGTGCACTTTAGGCCAGTTTTTTGTGTGCTTTAGATGTTTATGTGTTTTTGTTGTTTTACTTGTTCTTTAGCCATGTCTTGAGAATGTGGTGTGCACTTTTGGTGGCCTATCTGCCTCTTTTGCTGGTGCATGGGTCGTGTGCGTGCTCCGGAATCGCTCGGGAGACCCCGACGATATAGGAACACTGCGCATGATCACTAGACTGACTCCGCACGACCACTGGACGTGCACCACTGATTGTGCGCATTACATTCTCCTTTGCCTAATTCTGCCCGGGTAATCGCACGAGCACTGGCCATAGTGCGCACGACCACTGGTCGTGCTCCACTGCTCGTGCACATTTACCTCTTGCTTTCTGCAAATCTATCTTAGCTAATCGCACGATCAGTGGATTCAGTGCGCACGACCACCGGTCGTGCGCCACTGATCGTGCGCATATCTGTTGATGTTTCTTTCCAAGTTGCAGGTTTAATTGGAAATTGTGCACGATCATTGACCGACAGTGCGCACGACCACTGGTCGTGCGCCACTGATCGTGCGCGCTGCTTTTGCTGCCTCCGTATTTAAGGGCCTGCTCCGCGATTTAGGTCAACATTCGTCATTTCTACGATCGAGGAGTACCCGAGAAGTGCCATTCTACTTCTTCAGCTGCTCTATCCACCTCCACCTTCATTGGGAGTCCGTAGCCGGCGATTCCGAAGCTTTCCAAACCCTCCGGCGAAGCTCCCGGCCATTGATGACCTCAACTCCAAGCTTTCCACCAGAGTTGGTGAAGAAGATAACCTAGAGAACGGACTCAAAGGCCTTCGAGGTGACAGCTCATTGGTACCGAAAGCCTCCTCGGACTGAGCCCGGAAGCTGATTGACAACTCGCTATTCCGGCCACGACCTGCGGTGGACCTTCACCCTCTAGTGGTTTACTCTTCTTCCTCTTCCTCCGTTGTATGGTATAATTTGCTATTGTAATGAACTACATTTTCTACTATATGTCTAAGTGGATGTTTGTGGTTTGCATTTGCTTGTGAGTTGTGTGTTGTGAGTGCGCCTCACCCACTCTACATCCACTCCATACCCTTGTTTCACCCGATTGCACTCCGCACAAGAACACTTCCATCCATTAGCTTTCCGTCCACTCGACCAACCGAAGTTTGGCATCACGGCCGATACACTCACATCTCGTTACGAAGCGGTGCCTTCGACCAGCACAGCCCTAATTAGTTTACTAGATCAAAACCACAATCTCACAAGCCCCTTTTTACACTTTTCTACATATAACTCTCATAACGATATTTTCTGAACTGTTGCCGTTCTATGCTAATTACATTCCTCAAGAGACCGACACTCGAGGATTTATTCCAAAACTTTATTACTTGTGCGACCGGTACGCTTGTCGATTTCCATGCACCAAGTTTTTGGCGCCGTTGCCGGGGAAAGCAACTATAGAGCGACTCAGGATGACTGAAAATATTGTTATAAGAGTTAGTGTTTTTGATTGTTGTTTCCTTGTGTAGTTTTCCGCAGTGAATGCAGGGTCGAGCACAGGAGATCTAGTAGCCTACTAACCCCTTTTCATTCAAGCCACTTTCAATGACTACCATTCAGCAACAGACTTATAAAGCAAGCCTTACCACCCTCACATACCGAGCAGAAATGGGAAATAACAGTTTTAAGACCTCGCCTGACCTCATCGAATACATCATCGAAAACTGCCAATTCAACGGAGACGAAAGAGTAAATGCATTACGCCACGTGCAGAGGTTCTTAGAAATTTACAACACTTGTACACCAAATGCTTCCAAAAATGAGCAGCAGAGGATCCGACACTTCTCCTTCTCCTTGAAAGACGAAGCAAAGCGATGGTATCAAGATATCCGAAAGGGAATATCCTCATCCTGGAAACAACTCGAAGGGAAATTCTTGACCAAATTCCGACAAACAATGCTAGCAATAGACAATTACAAGGAGCTCATCACCTTCACCCAAAGAAATGAAGAGACCTTGTTCGATACATGAGAGTGTTTCCAGTCACTGCGAAGGGAATGCTGCAGAGTGGAAATGTCAGACATCCTCCTAATCCAAACTTTCTACTTCGGCATCTCCGACAGATTCCGACCATTACTCGACGTCGCAGTCGGTGGAACTCTGTTTAACAAATCCAGCGAGGATGTCTGGGAAGTCATAGACAACATTACGCAAACTAGTAGGCATTGGAACTCTCCGCCTTCTCCCGACATTCCGGTAGAGATAAATTCAGTAGTCTCTGATGAAGCCACCGACCGCAATCCCTCGTCAAAGACAGAGCAATTTTTTGCTTATGCGTGCAAAATGATGGAAATGTTCAATGACCAAGACACCACCATTCAGCGCCTACAAACCGCCATAGGGATTCTCACGGAAACATTATTATGTTCAGTCGATCAAAAATAGGAAACGGTACATACAATGAGATTGAGAAGCGGAAAAAGCCTAGAGAGGGCCTTGCCTCCTAATCCTCCCGCACAATCACTCCGCGAGCCCATTGCCGATTTGATAAAGGAACCTCCGTCCTCACCGACCGAGCAAGAACCCATGGCAGTACCACAACCTGTGAAGAACGCCGTGAAGCCGCCATTTCCCCACCGACTGCAAAATGAAAAGGCTGAAAAACAATTCCATAAATTCCTCGATATCATGAAAGGAGTCCAAATAAGCATACCTCTGACAGAAGCTATCACTCAGATCGCAGGATATTCCAAGTTCCTAAAGAACCTCATCTCGCGGCGTAAATCTTTAGAAGGATTGAAAACGATCAACCTCATCGAAAAATGCTCAACTCTCCTCGCCAACTATTCCCCAACCAAACGCAGAGATCCGGGCAGATTCACCATCCCTTGCAGAATTGGCCTCCACAGATTCGGCCGCAAATTATGTGATTTGGGAGCTTCGATAAATCTAATGCTGCTCTCCATCTTCCACGAGCTAGGAGTTGGGATTCTACAGCCCACCCACCTGAGGTTGCAATTAGCTGACAGATCGATAAAACAACCGGCCGGGATAGTCAAAGACCTCACTGTCATGGTCAACAACCTCGCCTTCCCAGCAGATTTTGTCGTTCTCGACATGATGGCCGATCCCAAAGTACCTATAATCCTAGGACAGCCCTTCCTTGCCACAGCTCGTGCCATTATCAACGTCGACCAAGGAGAGCTAACCCTAAGCCCGGGGGAAGAATCGATTTCTTTCAACGTCCAAGAACCTCCCCAACATCTCAGAATCACCAACTGCAACGAAGCAGATTTGATAGACAAACCAGACATGTACAGCGAAATGATTCCTGACCAAGCCGAGCCAGCGTGGGAAGAGAAAGATGTACCCGACACAACCGTCCGAACTAATGTCCCGAGAACCCCGCATCAAACCAAAGAACCTTTCATCACATCTACCATCACAACCACTGCCGCAACTCTGAAGCCGCTGCCCGAATCCCTGAAATATGCTTTCCTAGAGGAAGGCACAGCGTGCCCGGTCATCATCTCCACATCCCTCTCCGCCGACAACGAACTCGCCCTGGTCGATGTCTTAAAGAAATACAAAAATGTTTTTGGATGCTCATTAGCCGGCATAAGTGGGATCAGCCCGGCGTTTTGCATGCACAAGATTCTGCTTGAAGATCAATACAAACCGTCGACACAACCTCATAGGAGACTGAACCCTAAGATGCATGAAGTGGTACAGGCAGAAGTAATAAAATTACTTGACGCGGGTATCATTTACCCAATCAGCGATAGCAAATCGGTAAGCCCAGTACAAGTGGTGCCCAAAAAGGGCGGGATTACTGTGGTGGCCAACAAAAAGAATGAATTATTACCCACCTGCATGGTCACCGGGTGGAGAGTGTGCATAGACTACCAGAAACTGAATGAGGCTACACACAAAGATCATTTCCCGCTACCCTTCATCGACCATATGCTGAAAAAATTGGTCAGTCAGGAATACTATTGTTTCCTCGACAGGTATTCAGGATACAATCAAATCACAGTTGACCCCGACGACCAAGACAAAACGACGTTCATGTGCCCATCCGACACCTTCGTGTTCAGGAGAATGCCATTCGGATTGTGCAACGGCCCAGCAACCTTCCAGCGATGCGTGATCTCCATCTTCGGCGACATGATCGGAGACTTTCTCGAAGTCTTCATGGACGATTTTTCCCTTTTTGGGAACAGCTTCAATTCTTGCCTCGCGAATCTAGCCAAAGCTCTGAAGCGGTGTGAAGATACAAACCTCGTCTTGAATTGGGAAAAATGTCATTTCATGGTTCGCGAGGGCATCGTCTTAGGCCACAAAGTATCTCACAGGGGGCTCGAAGTCGACCAAGAGAAAGTCAGCATTATCAAAAATCTTCCTCCTCCGTCCTCCGCCAAGGGTATCCGCAGCTTCTTGGGACACGCCGGTTTCTACAGAAGATTCATCAGTAATTTCTCATCAATATCTAAGCCCTCACAAATCTGCTGGCCAAGGACACCCAGTTTGACTTCGACAAAAAATGTATGCAAGCCTTCAAGACACTCAAAGACTGACTCATCTCCGCTCCAATCTTGGTGGCACCAGATTGGACTTTGCCCTTCGAATTCATGTGCGACGCAAGCGATGTCGCAGTCGGAGCGGTGCTCGGTCAAAGGAAAAACAAAATCTTTCATACTATCTCCTATGCCAGTCGGACCCTCAACGATGCCCAACTGAATTATACCACTACAGAAAAGGAGCTATTGACAGTAATCTTCGCTTTCGAAAAATTCCATTCGTACTTAGCGTTATCTAAGGTCATTGTCTACACTGACCATGCTGCACTAAGGTATTTATTCAAGAAGAAAGACGCCAAGCCCCGGCTAATCCGTTGGATTCTTCTACTACAAGAATATGACATCGAGATCCGAGACAAGAAAGGGGTAAAGAATTTCATCTCTGATCACCTATCAAGATTGGAGAGCGACACCGTAGAAGCTGCACCCATCTGCGAACGCAACGAGATTGTCGACTGCTTCCCGGATGAAAGATTATTCGCCATCTGTTTGCTCACTCTGACAATCCCGTGGTACGTAGATATGGCCAACTACCTCGCTTGCAAATCTGTCTCCCCTAACCTGTCATCACAGCAAAAACGAAAATTACTGTCCAATGCCAAATATTATTTCTGGGAAGACCTGTTACTATTCCGTACTTGCAACGACAACATCATCAGGCGCTGCGAACCCGAGACCGAATTACAATCCGTCTTAACACACTGCCACGACCGGGAGGCCGGCGGTCATTTCGGCGCCACCAGAACGGCACGCAAGGTCCTGCAATGTGGCCTATTTTGGCCAAACCTTTTTAGAGACACCAAAGCATATGTCGCAAAATGCAATGAATGCCAAAGGACAGGAAATATCTCCAAGAGGGATGAAATGCCTCTCAACAACATGCTCGTCTGTGAACCATTCGCCGTTTGGGGGATCGACTTCATGGGACCCTTCCCAATGTCGTACGAAAAACTCTATATTATTGTCGCAGTTGAATATGTTTCCAAGTGGGTCGAAGCCAAAGCTGTCGCCGCAAATGACGCCCGCACCGTATTGAATTTCATACACAAGAACATTTTCTCTTGATTTGGCGCCCCGCGCACCATCATCAGCGACGGCGGGAGCCATTTATGCAACAAGTCATTCTTGCAACTCATGAAGAAGTTCGTAGTCCACCACAAAATCTCGCTTGCCTACCATCCCCAAACCTGTGGGCAAGTAGAGGTCTCAAACCGCGAGCTCAAAAGAATCATCGAAAAATCCACCCATTCCAACAAAAAAGAGTGGGCAAAGAAGGTCGACGACGCCTTATGGGCATATAGAACTGCCTTCAAAACCCCTATCGGTATGACCCCTTTTCAACTAGTCTACGGAAAAGCTTGTCACTTGCCGGTCGAGCTAGAACACAAAGCGCTATGGGCTACCAAATAACTAAACATGGACATCGAAGCAGCAGCCGATAAGCACTGCTCTCAACTGAACGAATTAGAGGAGCTCCGGCATTTCGCATACGAAAATGCGCGGATATACAAAGAAAAAACAAAAAAATGGCACGAACGTCACATCATCCCAAAAGAATTCCAACCAGGAGACCAAGTCCTGGTGTACAATTCCCGCCTCTGCTTATTTCCATGAAAGCTAAAATCGCGGTGCAGCGGCCCCTTCACAGTGATCGGAGTCTCCCACTTTGGCGCCATCGAAATAGCCGGGAAAAGCGGAGACAATTTCAAAGTCAATGGGCACCGGCTCAAATTATATGATGGCGGCGCAACCACCGGCGAATCTCAAAGCCTGCAGCTCGCCGACCCCAAGCAAAGCCATAACGACACTCCTTGATTGACAATGGCCGCAATGACTGTAACGCCCCCGATTTTTCGATGATTTTAATTGAATGAGAAACGTCATATTTATGACGTCGTGGCGTTAATTTTAACGTCGAGTTGACGACGCAATGCCGTTAAGGCATTTTCGCATCCGTGCGGTCGAGTAGGCCGAATTCTTGTTGTAATGCGAAACTTTTGCATTTGGAATTTAAGTTAAGTAATTTGGACTTGCTCGTCAAGTTTCGTCGCAATCTGAGCATTTTTGGAGTCTCGGCGCGCGATTGAAGTTTTGGATTTGTTTATGTTCGCCGTATACTTCGAAGATTAATATCTAGGGAATGTATTGTCGGATTCTGGTTTTGACTTCGCCGTTGTGTTTGTAGCGTCAGTGTTCGCATATGATGTGAATTTCGTTTGATTCGGCTCGCGTTCGGGCCTCCATTTTGATCTCGTAGTTTTCATATTCAAAAATATATAAACATGAATATTTTAATATTAAAGTACTATTCAAAAATGAAAAACACTATTCATTTAAATAGTTTAATTTATAGGATATATTTGTAAAGAAATTGTTCTTTATGCAAATTTTTTTGTCAGTAATTTCACTCGAGTACTCTTCTAAACCTCTCGAGTATCCCTTATGTGTACTCGTGTACCCCCCTTCTTCAGTTACTCGAGAGAATTTCCTTTTACTCGAGTACTTCTTTAGGTACACGAGTGATCTTCTCACCTACACGAGTGTTTCTTTCTACCTACTCGAGTGATTATTTTCCTACTTGAGTAGTCTTTCTCTCATACACGAGTACTTTTTTTGTTATACTCGAGTACTTTTGTTTTACTCGAGTACTTTTTATATTTACTCGAGTGACTATTTTTGCCTACTCGAGTAGCCGTTTTCTACATCTCGAGTACCCGTAAACTTGTTCTCGTGTAGTCCGTTGCAGTTTATGTTCGGAAGCCTTTTTGAGAGTCAAAAAGATGTCGTATGGAAAAATGGTTAACATGAAATTTGTGCGTCTCGACGAGATCTACAACTTTCATGTTGTCTCCTTTTCGATTTGAAGCTATCCTAAACCCCTATTTTCATCTTCCACGCACTCACCCGTAAAAATACCGTTTTTAGACAGAATATTTTATAAATAGATATATATATATATATATATATATATATATATATATATATATATATATATATATATATATATATATATATATATACATATTTATACTATCAGAGAAAACTTGATTTTCTTCATCTTCTCTGATTCTTCTTCCTCCCGAACCAGAGCGGCGTGAGAGTGAGAGAAAATTTATTTCGTGAACCTTCCGATGGCCGCCGACGGTGCTCCGTTGCTCAAAATCTTCATCCGAATATAGATCCGGAAAGCTCTCGCCGAGAGCTACGCCCTCGTGGTAATTTCTTCTCTGTTTCTTGAGATTTCTCGTTAGGGTTTTCGGCCCTAACCTCTATTTTGGCCATTTTTGTCTAGATTTCAACTCCTCCCGCATCCTTTTGCCCCGATCTACGACGTGGAGTGATTCGGTGGACTTTTCCGGTAGAACCAAGGCAAGTGTTGGTTTCCCCTCGTTTCTCCTTGTCCGATTTGATGGTAACGAATGAGTTTGTTCCTTGATCTTCTTTCCAAATTATAGCTATGTCTAATTTTTCGATCACTTGAAAATTTCTAAATCTTGTTTCGCTAACTGAATCTGGTAACTTTATATTGGTTTGATAGAATGTTTTTATTGTTGGTGTTAATTGGCTTATTTATCGTTATCGAATGTATTAGAGTTTATATAAGATTGTAAATCGTCCGTAAGGGCTGATCAACCGCATCTCGAATCTAGTAATGTCAAGTAGAATCTGTCGAGCCAAATCCTGAGATATTTGTGTTATGGCTTCTTTGGGTTTCTTGATTACGGGAGTTAGTGGACGATTCCACCTCCGCAGTGTTTGTTACCTTCATTAGTGCCCTGTGGAAGTCTACCTAGTTTTTGGATATCTGCGGTGTATGGTGGAGAGTATGAGACTCCCTCGTAGTTAGACAGATTATATATCTGTTTTGTTTTTGGGTGGTGTGTCCAAGAGTGACCATCTCTCCCGTGTTTTTGGGTGGTGTGACCAAGAGTGACCACTTCACCCATGTTTTTGGGTAAAGTCGACCACAGGTGCCTAATAAAGGTTTTGTATTTTCTTTCTTGTGAATTATTCACGTAGTCACCTTATAGCCTCATGCGTCTAGTGTACCCTTGTGGAACGTGACAAGCCACGTAGGAGTTCTTTTCCTATTGATGCCCTGTTTTCCTTTGTACTTTACTTCAGCGCTTTTGGTCTTGGGTTGGTACCCCTGTTGACCTTTGTTTATTTTGGCTTATTACTTTTCCTGCCTCCATTTGTACCTTCTTGCTGAGGTGTTCTGTCTTTGGAATGCCTCAGGTTCAGAGCAGTAGCAATTAGCAGTGCTGGTTTTGGAGTTTTCTGGGCGGCAGTGTTGGCCGTGGTTGTTACCTCGTCATAGCGAGGTAGTTTGATGTTTGTTTAGTTTTTACTGGTTCAGACATACTTTTGTTCGTGGGTTCATGTCAGTTTGTTGGCGCCCACTGAATTGTTGATTATTTGATACTTGCTAGCTGCTCATTTCTTTAAATGTGGATGTGGATTACTTGTTCTCTGGGAGGATTTATGCTAGGAATGCATGTTAGGTATTTTCAACTATAAAATCTACTGCTATTACTTCATACATTGCATAATTTGAAACTCTAACTTGTTATTTTTAGCGACCGTAAAAGCTATCATTCCTACTATAATAAATTTAGAGTCTTGCACAGCATGAGTTGTCATTTAGGGACGTTTTTACTCATGTAGGATGTTTGAGTTAATCTAATCAAGTATTTTCCGCAGTGTATAATATATTTTGATTCGTGGACTAGATGAGGCACTAAGCCGAGGGACACGGCTAACTACTGTACTTAACTGATTTTCCTTAAAATAACTTAAAAAGAACCTTTCTTCATGATTAGTTTGTTGTCTGCCTGAGCATTCACAGTTATCCCCTGCTGACGTGGCATCATGACGCGCATTTTCCCTTACTCTGATAAGACTTTTTTATGCAGTGAAAATGCGGGTTGTCACAGTTGGTATCAGAGGGAGGTTGCTTGACAATTTGTCGGGCAACCTTTCCTTGTAGGTATTAGGTGTTTAGCATCATATCATACACACGCCGATATGTCATCAGCACATCTTGGCTGAAGCACGAACATTACACTCATAACATAACATGAAGTATATGGGGCATATTATGTATTATGGGATGTATAATATGTGTCTGTATATGGATCCACCATAGGGGCAACATGTGAGGGTTATGTAGTATGTGATGCATAACCTCACCACATGAATGCGACTAGCACGTTTCTTTTTCGTTGCATGAGAATGTCATGTAGTATGGGATGCATAACATTTTCATGCGTACGCCGCTCATAACATGCATTAGGGCCTTTCTAGAATGCATAGCACAATCATGCATAACATAACATTGCATAAGCACAACGTGCCAAGCTAAAGATTTGCGAGATGACATATGTACACACATGGTTTTAAATCAGAAAAGAATAAAGAATACATGCATTCATGTCATAGGCACAAGAGTCAATAGGATGAGAGGATATCATCCTAAATAGGACATAACATCATTATAAAATCCCAGAGCAAGTGGCAGTATAAGCAAGTGTCTTTTAAGTATGGTCTGAAATAGTCGTGTGGCTTTGTTGTATGCTAGGATTTTGATGAGTTGTTCGTTTGCTTTTTCGAAATGTCGCCAAAGCGTCCTGCGACGAGGTCGACTCCCCAGTCAGAGGGTGAGTCATCAGGTGCGCAAAGTGATGCGATTATCAAGAGTCTGCGTCAGAGCAACGAGGCTCTGTCGAGGCAATTGGTTGCGATGCAATCGCAAATTGAGTCTTTGTTGTCTGCCGCTCCCGCGCAGCAACCTTCAGTGCAAGAGCCCGTTGTTGGAGCATGCGTTCCGCGCTTCTTAGTTTGAGAATAACAAATCTCGAATGTATTTGATCTTGGTATGTGTTTTAAATGTGCAGGGATAACAGATTTTTTATGTACAAAGGAATGGCTGAGAATGGCATTGATGAACAGGAAAAACACGTTATCACTGGCGATAACGCTACCGCGGGCGATAGCATAATCAGTTCATGCTGACGTCAGCCTTAATCCGCACGTTGCCGCACACAAATTCACGGTTCAGCGATATTGCGGGGCGATACCGATGTCGCCGAGCGATATCCCACGATCGTCACGTTCTCCGCTCAGATCTGAAAATCTGTGCGACGTGTGCCACGTGTCAAGCAACGGAGAGTTATCACTATCGCGAGGCGTTAACGCTACCACCGGCGATAGCATGAAGTGATATATACGGCCAAAGATTTCAGGGAAGAGATTGATCGTGCAGAGCTTTGTTTTCCCAGAGAATTTTCAGAGCCTTCATATCTGTTTCCAGACGAACTCCCTTGGTCCGTTGAAATCTCAAGAGCGAAGGAGATACGACCGTGTGTTCAAGATTGGAGATCTTCTCATTGGTCCACCATCATCTTCAGAGCTCGTGATTTTGAGGGAGTTTTTAAGTTTTACTATTGTACTTTCATTTTCACTCTTTATCTTTGTAATTGGGAAGGGAAAATCACCACCTTATGTGTGGTGTCTAAGTCCGTGTGTGGCTTAGGAGCAAATCACCACCTTGTGTGTGGTGTCTAGGTCCGTGTGTGGCTTAGGAGTAAATCGCCGCGTTTTGTGCAGCGTCTAGATCATAGGTTTGATTTAGGGGGAGGCTAGTAGCCATATCTAGGGAGATATTGACTATAGCCTACCGGTTCTTGGGAGAAGGATCGGTGAAAAAGCTAAAAACTATTATCATTGTAATCCTTGATTTCAAGCTTTATTGGAATCATTTTACATATATATTTTGGAGAAATAAAATCTTGATTTTCATTTCATTGATCTGTCTCAAATATAGTATCTAGTTTCATATTTTATAAAAAGTTCAAAAAAGTTTAAAGAGCCCTTATTCACCCCCCTCTAAGGGTGCCACAAAATCCTACAAGTGGTATCAGAGCCTGGTTATTCCTAATACGGTTTCACCACCAGGAATTATGGCGCAGCATGACCATGCTTTCTCTGAGGGGCAAGGAATTAGTAGACCTCCATTATTTACTGGATCTGACTATAATTACTGGAAAACTAGGATGAAGTGTTTTCTTATTTCTCTTGACATTGAAGTTTGGAATATGGTAGAGACTAATTATGCTCATCCCACTTATACAGTAGGCGATGTAGAAATGGAAAAACCAAAAGATAAATGGGATGATCAGGATAAGCTAAGGTGCAAAAATAATGCAAAAGCCATGAATGCATTATTTTGTGCATTAGATAGGACTGAATTTAATAGAACTTGTGCTTGTAATAATGCTTATGAGATTTGGAATTTACTTGAAGTAACTCATGAAGGTACCTGGCAGGTGAAGGACTCGAAGCTGTTTCAACTGGAATCGGAATTTGAAAAGTTTAGGATGGAAGTGGATGAGGACGTAGACTCAATGTACACCAGATTCACCAAGATAGTGAATGACTCAAAAGTGCTTGGAAAATTATTTTCAAATGGTGATTTGGTGAGAAAACTTCTTAGATCTCTCCCCCCTAAGTTTAATCCCAAAGTGACGGCTATTTTTGAATCTCATGATCTTAAATCTCTTAATATTGAAAGCCTGATTGGGAACTTGAAAACTCATGAAGTTGAATTGAAAATTCAACAACAAGAGTACATGGAGCCTAAGAAGAAGGGGTTGGCTCTAAGATCTAAGAAAGAGGAATGTAGTAATTCTGAGGAGGAAGAAGAAGATGAGGAGAGTCTCTTTGTTAGAAAATTTAAAAAATTTATGAGAAATCCGGAGAGAAGAAATACTTTTAAAAAATATTTTAATAAGGAGACGTTTAGAAAGAAAAAACAAAAGGATGACGACGATGAGGAGGAAGAGAGACCCCCACCGGAGTGCTATCATTGCAGGAAGTTAGGACACATTCGAAGCAAGTTTCCAAAGTACTTGAAAGAACTTAAAGAAAAGAAGCACAAAGGGAAGAAGAAGGTCCTGAAAGCTGAAACATGGGATGATACTACTTTTGAGGATGCAAGCAGTTCATGCTCAAGCGAGGAGGAGGAGGCCAATATGTGCCTAATGGGAAAAAGCATCATATCTGATGACGAGTGCAGTGTCCAAAGCGACACTGAGGTAACTCCTCCAACTTATGATGAATTATTTTCTGAATTTTTAAAGACTTGCAAATATCTTGAAAAAAGTTTAAAAGATAATGATCTTCTTAAAACTGAAAATAAAGTTTTAATTAAAGAAAACAAAAAATTGTTAAATGAAAATAAGACTATTGGAAAAGAAAAAGTCTCTTGCCAAGAGTGTGATCACTTTATGGGAAGAATAAAAGAGCTTGAAGAATCTCTTTCCAAATCTCATTCAAAAATAAAAATTCTCACAAAAAAGAATGAGATTTTAGAGAGAGATCTGAAATCTTCTATTTCCAAACTCTGTGAAGGAAAGAAAGCTTTTGAACGTAGATGTGTAAATCTAGTATCCAAGAATAATGAAATGAGAAACCAGATTCATGACTTAACACTAGCCATGAAAAAGTTTGGATTGGGCCAAAGATCACTGGATATGATCTTAGGAT
This sequence comes from Platanthera guangdongensis, assembly GCA_039583875.1. Taxonomy (NCBI): domain Eukaryota; kingdom Viridiplantae; phylum Streptophyta; class Magnoliopsida; order Asparagales; family Orchidaceae; genus Platanthera; species Platanthera guangdongensis. Next base: position 141,318,019 of record CM077153.1, read on the forward strand.
ACCAATGTCACGGATCTGGAAGATTTGGACTCGGATACACGACTGGAAACTATCGCCCGGCGACAGGCACTACCGCCGACGATAGCGAGAAATCCAGAAAATCGAGTTTTTAAAATTATGATAATAATAAATTAACTGATACTACATTTTCTTATAGTAAAAGTCCAGAGAAGTTATATTCTTCTTGTTATATTACATGTGCCAAATGTAATAGATTTGGTCATACCACAGACTCGTGCTGGAAGAAAGGAAAAAGTAAAATTAAGCAAATCTGGATGTCTAAGGCCTCTACCTATACTATGGGTGGAACCACTTGGGTAGCCAGATCTTTACTCACATCCTCTTTCTAGGTGTGTTGGCAGGCTAAGGACAAAGAAGACGTGTGGTACTTGGACTCAGGTTGTTCAAAGCACATGACAGGCAATAAAGAGAAATTTCTTAGCCTGGAGATGAAGAAAGGAGGAGTTGTTACATTTGGAGATAATGGAAAAGAAAAAATCATTGACATCGGAGTTGTGGGTAATGAAAGTTTTTCAATTTCAAATGTTTTGTTCGTAGAAGGTTTAAAACATAATTTGATTTCTATTAGCCAACTATGTGATAAGGGTTTAAATGTTTTGTTTGAATCTTCTACAAATTTATGAAAAATTATTGATTCCAAAATAAATGAAATTATTTTTACCGCACCTAGATGTCATAACGTATATATGATTAAATTTTATGATTTTTCAAATTCTACTTTAAAATGTTTTTTATCAAAAATGATGAGTTAGAATTATGGCATAGGCGACTTGGACATACTAGTGCAAAGTTAATTAAGAAACTTTCAAAAGATAAATTAATCAAAGATTTACCATTGCTAAATGGGAATTTATCTTCATTATGTGAGCCTTGTCAAAAAGAAAAATTTACAAAATCATCTTTCAAAAGTAAAAATATTATTTCTACAACTAGGCCACTCCAATTAATTCATATGGATTTATTGGGGCCAATTAATACTTCTATCATAGGAGGTAGAAAATATACATTTGTATTGATTGATGATTATTCACGTTTTTGTTGGACTTTGTTTCTAACCTCCAAATCTGATGCGTTTTTAGAATTTTCTAAATTATGTTTGCGTATTCAAAATGAATTTGAGTTAAAAATTAAACGCATACGTTCGGATCATGGAGGAGAATTTGAAAATGAAAAGTTTATTTATTTTTGTACGGAGTTAGGAATTAAACATGAATTTTCCACTCCACGCACACCACAGCAAAATGGTGTAGTGGAGAGGAAAAATAGGACTCTTCAAGAGCTGGCCCGTACGATGTTATCTGAATTTTCATTACCAAAATCTTTTTGGGCTGAAGCGGTGAGTTCTGCATGTTATGTAATTAATAGAGTAATGCTTCGCCCTATTTTAAAAGTCACTCCATATGAATTAATTTTTAATAAAAAACCAAATGTTTCTTATTTCAAAGTTTTTGGTTGTAAATGTTTTATTTTAAATTCTAATGATTTCTTAGGAAAATTTGATGAAAAATGTGATGAAGGAGTTTTTATTAGGTATTCTTCAACTAGTAAAGCTTATAGAATTTTTAATAAACGAACAAAAATAGTTGAAGAATCTATTCATGTTAGGTTTGATGAGTTTGTTCCATGTGTAGATAAGAAAACTACAGGAAAAGAAGATAAACCCCTTCCTTTGATGGAAAATGATGATGAAGAACATGAAAGGAATGAAGAAGGAAAAGAAGAAGAAGAAAGAGAAAAACATGTCCCTCCAAGGGAATTGATATTTTCAAAGGATCATCCGAAGGAGCTTATTATTGGAGATTCACAAAAAGGGGTAAGTACTCGTTCCTCTTTACATGTTTTGTTTTCAAACCTTTGCTTTGTCTCTGAAATAGAACCAAAAGATGTTTCCACCGCTTTAAATGATGAATTTTGGTTTTTAGCAATGATTGAAGAACTTAATCAATTTAAACGTAATAAGGTTTGGAATCTTGTATAACGACCCAAAAATCATCCTGTAGTTGGAGTAAAGTGGATTTTTAAAAATAAATTGGATAGTGATTCTAGAATTGTTAGAAATAAAGCCAGATTAGTTGCAAAAGGTTATGCACAAATTGAAGGGGTAGACTATGATGAAACTTTTGCACCCGTTGCTAGATTAGAAGCAGTTAGGATATTTCTTGCATTTGCTTGATTTAAAAGATTTAAATTATATCAAATGGATGTCAAAACTGCATTTTTAAACGGGTATATAAAAGAAGAGGTTTATGTAGAACAACCCCCTGACTTTATTAATGAAAAATATCCAAATTATGTTTATAAATTAGATAAAGCACTTTATGGGTTAAAACAAGTGCCTCGTGCTTGGTATGATCGTTTAACTCAATACTTATTAAAGCACGATTATAAAATGGGAAGTGCCGATTCTACACTCTTCATTAAGCAAATTGATCATGATTTAGTTATTTTGCAAATTTATGTTGATGATATTATTTTTGGAGCCACTAATGAAGAGTTATGCAATGAAGTAGTTCAAATTATGAAAAATGAATTTGAAATGAGTATGGTAGGAGAATTTTCATATTTTCTAGGTTTCAAATTACGCAAAAACATGATGGTATTTTTATTTGTTAATCCAAGTATATTCATGATATGTTAAAAAGATTTGGATTTGACAACCTTAAACATGTAAATACTCCTATGAGTGCTTCATTGAAATTGGGAAAAGATGAAAGTGGTATTTCAATTGACCAAACCCTTTATAGAAGTATGATTGGGTCTTTATTATATTTAACTTCTTCTAGACCCGATATTATGTGCTAGGTTTCAAGCTAATCCAAAAGAATCACATTTAAAAGCGGTGAAACGTATTTTTAGATATCTTATAGGAGCATCTAAACTAGGCTTATGGTATCCTCATAATGACTCTTTTATTTTACATGGATATTCTGATTCTGATTATGCGGGGTGTTCATTAGATCGACAGAGCACAAGTGGCACTTGTCACTTTATCGGCCCAACACTTATTTCTTGGTCGAGTAGGAAACAAAATTCTGTTGCCCTCTCCACTACTGAGGCCGAATATATTGCACTTGGTAGTTGTTGTGCTCAAGCACTTTGGATGACACAAACATTAGAAGATTTTGGCGTACACCAAAATAATGTTGAATTAAAATGTGATAGCAAAAGTGCTATCGATTTAACGAACAATCCCGTATTACATTCTAGATCCAAACACATAGATGTTCGTCATCATTTTATTAGGGATCACATAAAGAAAGGACATATTAAAATAAATTTTATTGGAACCAATTCTCAAATAGCAGATATTTTCACAAAACCACTTAATGATTCACGCTTTTCAAGGTTAAGATTAGAACTTGGAATCTTAGAATTATAAATCAAAATTAAGAACTGGACAGCACATAAACATAACATAAAACATAACATAAAACTGGACAGCACATAGGATAACACTGAAAAAGACAATGCAAACAACAAAACCAGAAATTACTAGAGTTTTCACTATCGTCGGGCGACAGCACTATCGCCGGCGATATCCCAGATTCAGTAAACCACAAAATATTACATCACTGATAATAAACAATCATTCATCCATGTTCTCTTCAGTAGACACATTCACATCTTCACTGGAAGTCAGAGTTGGTTCTCTAGGCCTTCGCATCCGCCTTATCGAATGTCATGGAGGATCCTCGACTGGACTCCCCCATTCTTGTTCTTCTTCTTGAGTTGGCTTTAGTTTCAGCCCCTTTACCAGAAACTTCATGAATTTTTGAAAATCGGAATGGCTACGCCTTTGTTCCTCTTTCATCTCCTCCACAGTCTCTCTTAGATCCTCAATAGATTCACGCAAAGAACCTCCTCTTTGGAGTGGTTGTCTTGATGATGAGGCAGCCCTAGGAGATGGACCTCTAGCTGGTTCTACGGTATGTATCGCCGGGATACAATCATCAATGTAGAACTCTTGATCTATCCAGTCATATTTTTGATATACGATCCTTTGAATAACACTTCCTAAAGGAAGTGTATCCAGTTTCCTTCTAAGGGGATGCTTCATTTTATACGTATATCGTATAATGGATAACACAAAATCCGCCACATCAAACTTGACTCTCTCTAATACATAGTACGTCACTAAGCTCAATTGAGCCGTGATCTTCCTTGTGTCACCGGACTTCAACATAACCGTGTTTCTTAATATATCTTGCATCACAAAGGCATCGCGAGAGAGTGATGAGACGTCTTGAATCAAACTCCTATTTTCCTTTCCATGAAAGACTTGGTTCAATATACTCCAATCACGATCCTTTCGATAATTCTCCACTATATCCATAACATGTTCCTCACAAGTGGCAAGATTATATTCTCGTCTTAAGTCAGCATGAGTAATATCTATTTCCACTCCTTGGATTCGAGACCTTACTCCTCCATTCAACCCCGTATATTTAGGGTCTTCCTGTTGGGTACATTGGTCTAAATGTACCTGATTTGAAGAAGCCTCACCCAACTCAATGATATACATCAAAATGTATTTGATAAGTTTTTGAGTTTACTTGTGCAGGCTAAGTATTTGCAGGATATGATGAAAAAGTTTCTAAGTCCATGTGTCGACACCCAGAGGGAAAGTGTCGACACTTAAGAAGACTTGTGTCGACACCCAGGCAAGCAGTGTCGACACTTGAAGTCATTGTGTCGACACCTGGGATGTAGAGTCGACACCAGACAGAAAGTGTCGACACAAGGAGCTGTGTCGACACACAATGAAGAAGAGTACAGTGAAGCAGTGTCGACACTTAGCAGTTGTGTCGACACCCAGTGAAACTGTGTCTACACCAGAAAGTGTCGACACTTGAAGATGTGTCGACACTCAGCAAAAGTCAGCAGAAACTAAGTACAAGTGTCGACACCCAGAACAATGTGTCGACACTCAACAGAAGAGTCAACACTGGAAGTAAGTGTCGACACCCAGAACAATGTGTCGACACTTAGCTGAAGACTCAACACTTGAAGAAAGTGTCGACACAAGGAGCTGTGTTGACACTTAGTAAAGATCAGCAAAGTTCATCAAAAATATTCTAAGTACAAGTGTCGACACTAAGGGAATGTTTCGACACTCAGCCAGAGTCTCGACAAAAGAAGAATGTGTCGACACCCAGAGAAATGTGTCGACACTCAACCAGTATCAACAATGAAGATGTGTCGACACTAAGAAGCAGTGTCGACACTTAACAGATACAACACATGAAGATGTGTCGACACAAAGGTGTTGTGTCGACACTTAGTAGAATTCAGCAAAATACTGAAGTACAAGGACTTGTGTCGACACACATTATCAGTGTCGACACATGAATAAGGAGTAGTGTCGAGATATAAAATCTACAACACAAGGAGTTGTGTCGACACCTTGTAGACTAGTGTCGACACTCAGACAACTTGTGTCAACACTTGGTCTATAAGTGTCGACACTTAAAGACAGATAGTCTCGACACTTCTAGACAGTTACAGAATTTTCAAGAACTGACTGGATGACTTGACAGCTGCCATTCCAGCCGGTCTACAGCACCTGTCAGAGTTGTCAGAATTCAGTTATGGACCGGACCAGCCGGTTACCATAAAGAAGGCTTATAAATAGGCTTATACAGTCTACAGAAGTTGTTGTAGTTGTTCAAGTTATTGATCAAGTATTTAACAAAGAAGATCTAGCTATTCCTTGAAGAATCAAGTGCAGATCTAAGAAGTTGGAGAGTGAGAGCTCCATCCAAGAAATCAGCCGTTGGAACTAGGCTGAGAAGAAGGGTTCAGATTTATTCTGGATCTTAAGTAGCAGAGATCAAGGATCAACTGCAGAAGGAGTCAATCTTATTGAGTTCTACTTTCAAGAAGCTTTGAAGAAGGCTAAGTCAGATTGATTTCAGCTGAGTTCTTACAAGAACTCATCAAGAAACTCACAACTCCCCTCTCTTGTCTCTGAGTTGCTGAGTTAACATTATTGTATTCATTTTATCTTGTAGGATCCTTTGGATCTGAGTCTTGTAAGCCTGCAATTATAAAGGCTGAGTGTAGGGCTTGAGTGCCTGAGTGTAGGAGATTGAAATCTGTGAGTGTAGGCCTTGGTGGCTGAGTGTAGGCCTTGGTGGCTGAGTGTAGACCTTTGTGGCTGAGTGTAGGCTTTGTGAAGAAGCTGAGTTATAGGGCCTTGGGCCTGAGGTGTAGGAACCAGTTTGGGTTCTGAGATAGTGGAGGAGTTTTGCCGAATCTAGTACACTGCTAGATAGGCGAAGGGGGAAAGTGGATGTACCCAAACCTTGGGGAACCACTATAAAACTGTGTGTCTTCTGTGTGCTGTGATTTGCTGTGAATGCTGTATGATTGCTGTGAAATAGTAGATAGAAATCTGTGATAAATACTGATTGCTGCCATAAAAAGTTAAAAAGAATTTGGTCACCTATTCACCCCCCTCCTCTAGGTGTTTAGGTACTATATCTTTCAAGTGGTATCAGAGCAAGGTTACTCAAAAAGGGACATAACTGTCTGAGTATATCCTGTTTGGCAGATTCAGTCTAAGTCAATAACAGAATCAAGAAAATCAAGAACCATGAGTTCCACTGAAAATCACAAGGAATTGGGATCCATGAAGCTACCTATATGTAGGAAAGAGATCTTTGGGATCTGGAAGGAAAGGGTAAAGCTGTTTATGGAAGCCTCAGACCCTAGGATTTATATCACAGTAAAGGAAGGGCCATATGTGCCAATGAAGGTGTCAGTCTTGGATGCAAATCAGAGAACACCAAAGGATTTCTCTGAAATGACAAAGGATGAGATTGTCCTAGCCACCATGGACAAGAGGGCTCAAAACATTATAGTGAGTGCTATAGATGATGCAACTTTTCAGAATCTAATACACTGTAAGACAGCCAAAGAGATGTGGGATACTCTTATTGTGTATATGGAGGGTTCTGAAGAAGTAAGGCAAGACAGAAAATCCTTGCTAAATCAAGAGTATGAAAGTTTTAGACAAGGAAAGGGTGATAGCATAACTGAGTGCTATAAGAAGTTCTATAGGATAGTGAATGAACTCATGTTCTATGGCAGAGAGTTCAGTAATTATGAACTCAATGACAAGTTTCTAAGGTCCCTAACAAAAGATTGGGACACCAAGATCTGTGCCATTAGAGAAATGGCAAAGCTGGGAGAAATTCCTCCACCAACACTTTTTGGCAAACTGCTGTCCTATGAAATGCAGTTGCTGGTGAGGAAAGAAGAGGAGAAATTCACAAGAAATGAACACAAGGAAAGAACAGTGGCCTTTAAATCAGAAGCCCCCAAAAAGTACAGGAGTAAGTCACCAACTCCACCTCCAAAGGTAGTTGAATCTGAGTCAGATGAGTCAGTCAGCACAAAGTCTGAAAGCAGTGAAAGTGATGAGGACTTTGCTGCCTTCACAAGGCATTTTCAGAAATTCTTAAAGAAGAAACAGTGGAGGACAAGGCCTTCTACTTCACAGGGAAAGGAAGACTCTTATCAGAAAAAGAAGTCTTCAAAGAAAGACAGGAAAAAGTCCAAGTCTAGCAAAGCCACACTATCAAAAATTGTGTGCTATTGCTGTAATAGACAGGGACATGTCATTGCAGATTTTCCAGAGAAGAGGAAGGAGTCTAGTGATAAGAAAAGGACTCAATACAAGGGCAAGAAAGAGAAGTCTTTTGTTGCCAAAAAGGACAAGACCCTGTCAGATATCTCTTCTTCAGAAACTGAGTCAGATGTTGAGGCATATACAGGGCTATTTGCTGAGGAAGAAGAAGAAGAGTTCATGCAGATTATGAATTCTATATATAAACAGGAAGACTGTCAGTGCCAAGGACTGATGGAATTGACTGAAAATGACAAAATCCTGGAGCAGCCAGGACCCAGTAAGGTACAAAGTTCAACTTTAAGTTCAGTTTCTTGTGACAGTACAGAATCAGATTCATCCTCATCAAATGATGAGAGTGCATCTGAGTCTGAAGAAGATATTCATCAGTTGATAGATGAATATAAAGTATTGTTGCAAGCTTACAAGAAGAGCAAGTCCCTAGCCAAAATTCAGGCAAAGAAAATTGCAAATCTCAAAGCTTCAGCAACAGATTCTGAGAAGTTGTTTGATCAAAAGCTTAATGAGATAGCCAGATTGAAGCACATAACTGTGATTCAAATGGGAACTATATCATTTAAGAATGATCAAATCAAGAGTCTGGAAATTAATCTTCTGAAGGAGAAAGACTTAGTTGGTAGGTTTTCTAAACCAAAGTCTGTTTTACCCATAGTTGATGAATTTGTTCATCACAAAGGTAAAGCTGGACTGGGATTTACAAGACCTGCAAGGACTGTTCAATCCAAGTCTATGTCCAAGGGCAAAGCCTCAACTCTCAACAAGTTTGCTGTAGATAAAACAGCAAAGATAGTACCTAAGCAAAGGTACAATAAGTTTGAGTGTTGGTGCTGTGGCAAGGTTGGCCACTATGCAATGGACTGTTGACACAATGCTAGTGCCAAAGTGAGTAGCAAAATGCCTGTTGGAAAACCAGCAGGTAGCTTTGTCAGGATGCAAACTAACAAGTACCAAGGACCCAAGAATTCTTTGGGTTCTAAGGTTCACTAATCTGTTTTGCAGGTGAGTCCAAGTTGCCATGCCCCAATATGGTACTTGGACAGTGGATGTTCCAGACATATGACTGGAACAAGGGGTTTACTAAAGGACTACACTCCAATCAAAGATGGTCCTAAAGTCATCTTTGGTGGTTCTGAAAAAGGAATCATCAAAGGGTTTGGTAACATTTCTAGTAACTTAGTTACCATTACTCAAGTGGCTTATGTTAAAGGTTTGAAACACAACCTAATTAGTATAAGTCAATTAAGTGATGTAGGATATGACATCTCATTTGTTAAGGATGGTTGTCATGTCAAGAGGTCAAGTGATCAAGAGATCATTTTGACAGGTTATAGAAAGAGGAATGTCTACTGCCTAGACATTATGTGTGAGACCAATGGTTCTCAAGTGTGTCTTGTGGCTGATGAGAAAGTCTCTCATTGTGTCAATTGGCATAAGAGGCTAGCCCATCTTAATTACAAGACAATTGGCAAACTCTTTAGTAAAGAGTTAGTGAGGAATGGTCCTCAAGTTAAGTATATTAAAGATGGTATTTGCTCAGCTTGTCAAAAGGGCAAGCAGACTAGATCCACCTTTAGAAGCATAGAAAACAAAGATGCTGTGAGGTGCTTATACCTCTTGCATATGGATCTCTTTGGTCCAATGCCAGTTCACAGCCTAGGTAGGAAGGTCTATACATTTGTAGTTGTAGATGACTACTCAAGGTTCTCCTGGGTGTTCTTTCTTAGACAGAAATCTAAAACACCTAATGTCTTCTATAGTTTTGTTAGACAAATTCAGAATGAACTAAATAGTACAGTGGTCAAAATAAGAAATGACCATGGTACTGAGTTTCAGTCTGATAGGATGACAAAACTATGTGAAGACTTTGGGATATTTCAAGAGTTTTATTCACCAAGAACACCTCAGCAAAATGGCATTGCTGAGAGGAAGAATAGAACCTTGATTGAGGCTGGTAGGACCCTATTAAGTGATACATCACTACCAGAATACTTCTGGGCTGAGGCAGTGAATACTGCATGCCATATTATTAATAGGGCTACCATAACTAAAAGCCTCAACAAGACCCCCTATGAGGTTGTGAAAGACAGGAAACCAAACCTATCCTATTTCAGGATCTTTGGTTGTAAGTGCTTCATACTTAACAATGGAAAGTCTTACTTGACTAAGTTTGCTGCTAAGTCCCAAGAGAGAATTTTGTTGGGTACAGCAATAATAGTAAGGCTTATAGAGTCTACAGCTTGTCAACTCAAGTTGTAGAAGAGACTGTACATGTAGTATTTGATGAAACTAGGCTTATTAACAATGAGTTGTCTAGTAGTGTATGCAGCTCCTCAGGTATAACCAAGAAGATGGACAAGCTCACTATAGAAGAAGAACCTACTACAAGACAGCAGGTAAAAGATAGTGGCTGTTGTCCAGGGGGAGAACTACATGTACCAATTGCTGATGAAGTTCAAGGAGTACAGCATGATGAAGATGTTGAAGAAGCTCAACCTGAAGTAAGGATGCCTCCAGCCAATAGGCATCTTAGAGATCATCTAGCTGAACAAATTTTTGGTTATCTAAGACAAGGGGTACAAACAAGGAGCAGAAACCTGAATGCAGCAATCTACTCCAGTTTCCTATCCCAAGATGAACCTAAGAAGTTTGAAGAAGCCATCAAAGACCCTCTTTGGATTGAGGCAATGCAAGAAGAACTCAATCAGTTCAAGAGGTGCAAGATCTGGGAGCTTGTTCCTAAACCTAAAGACCACAATATAATTGGAACCAAGTGGATCTATAGGAACAAGATGGATGAACAAGGAGTCATCGTTAAGAACAAAGCAAGATTGGTTGCTAAAGGATATAGGCAGGAAGAAGGTATTGATTTTGATCAAACCTTTGCTCCAGTAGCCAGACTGGAAGCCATAAGAATGTTCCTGTCCTATGCAACCTATCAAGGATTCTAAGTTTACCAAATGGATGTCAAGTCAGCATTTCTGAATGGTAATCTTAAAGAGGAAGTCTATGTGGAACAGCCCTCAGGTTTTGTTGATTCAACTCTACCTAATCATGTCTATAGACTTAGGAAAGCTTTATATGGGTTAAAGCAAGCCCCTAGGGCTTGGTATGAAACCCTGTCTAGTTTCCTCATTGAGAATAAGTTCACAAGGGGGAAAATAGACAAGACTCTATTCCTTAGGGAATCTAGAGGCAAAGTTATACTTGTCCAAATATATGTAGATGACATTATATTTGGGTCTACTGAAAGTAGCCTTTGCAAAAAGTTTGCAAAGCTAATGCAAGGTCAATTTGAGATGAGTAGTATGGGAGAGCTAAAGTTCTTCTTGGGTCTCCAAGTAAGACAGACTGAGAATGGATTATCCATTTTCCAGTCCAAGTTCACCCTAGAACTCATAAGGAAGTATGGTATGGATTCATCCAGTACCATGAAGACTCCTATGGGGTCAAGTATGTCTCTTAGCAAGGATGATGCAGGGAAGCCTGTAGATGAGACCTTGTATAGAGGGATAGTTGGCTCCTTATTATACTTGACTGCAAGTAGACTAGATATTATGTATGCTACATGTGTCTGTGCAAGGTATCAAGCCTGCCGTAAAGAGTCTCATTTGACTGCAGTCAAAAGGATATTGAGATATCTAAAGGGCACTCCTTATCTAGGCCTCTGGTACCCTAGGAATGGGGATTTTGATCTAACAGGTTATTCAGATGTAGACTTTGCAGGATGCAAAGAAGACAGAAAAAGCACTACTGGTACCTGTCAATTCCTAGGTGGAAGACTGATTTCTTGGAGTAGCAAAAAGCAAACAAGTGTGGCTATCTCCACTGCAGAATCAGAGTATGTGGCTGCAGGAAGTTGCTGTGCTCAACTTCTGTGGATACAACATCAGCTTGAGGACTATGGATTTCATGTAAGTAGAACTCCACTCTTCTGTGATTCTACAAGTGCTATTTCAATTGCACATAATCCTGTTTCACATAGTAGAACTAAACATATAGAGATAAAATATCATTTTCTTAGGGAGCATGTAGAGAAAGAGGATATTTTACTAGAATATGTTAAAACTGATAATCAACTAGCTGATATGTATACTAAGCCCCTAGAAGAAGCTAAGTTCAATAGGTTTAAAATTAAACTAGGAATGATAAACTTAGAGTAAGTTTATAGAATTGGAAATGGCTAAGTAAAAAGGTGTCGACACACAGAGATCTATGTGTCGACACAGAATAGTGGTGTCGACACTTCAGGAAAAAGGTGTCGACACATCTAGGAAGTTGGTGTCAACACTTCAGAATAATAGTGTCGACACATGACAAGTTGGTGTCGACACAACCAAGGTGGTGTTGACACATAGTGTTTACTCAGAATTATCTAAGTAAAGTCTCGACTATGTGTCTAGTTAAGTGGTGTCGACACATAAACAAGTGTCGACACATATTATCTGTTGACTAAACTTGTGTCAACACATATGTGTCGAAACATTATAAGTCAGTGTTGACACTTATCGCCAGTGTTGACACAATTTAAGTTGGCTGCCCGCCTTTTCATCTTCAAAATTAGAAAGGTATAAATAGGGTTTTGCCTTAGTCTGTCGACACGCTTTCAAAAGTTTCGAGACTAAAACTTGTGTGTCGACACCTATCTTCTCTCCAGTAAAAATTCTTCAAACCCTAATGGCGCCAAAGCTTGAGGAGAACGTCAACGAAGGGTACGAGCTGGTGCGCAATGCTTTTGATGATGCAGACCAAGAAATCAAGACTGTAGTAACCCTAGTAGCCGACTTAGGGTTAGAATATCTTGTTTCAGAGCCAACAAAAATTTGGAAGAAGGAAGTCTTAGAATTCCTTAATGGAGCTAAGGTAGACGACACTGGATTCAAGATCAAATCCAGGGTTCATGATGAGAAGGTGAAGGTATCACCTAAGAACTTGAGGAAGATTCTACAGCTACCAAGAACTAAGGAAGAGGATGAAGTTACTACTTCAAAGACCAGGGAAGCTCTAACTTGGTGTGGACTAGATTCTAAGATGAAGATTGGTTCAGTCTTCAATAGAAAAGGAATGAACAGTCAGGGGAAATTCCTGTCTGAAATTGTTGGCAAAGTGATATTGAGCAAGCCAGGAGGGCATGACAGAGTGTCTGCCCATATGTTCAGCGTTATGACCAGAATTATCTTCAATCTGAAAACTGACTGGTCTATAGTAGTTTTTGAGAGGATTAAAGAAAGCCTAAAGAAGCCCAACTTGCTGCTGGAAATAAGTCTATACCTTGCTGGAAGTATATAAGTCTATACCTTGCTGGAAGTATTCTAGAGGTTATGCAACAAGATGCTGGAAACAAAGTCTATACCTTGCTGGAAGTATTCTAGAGGTTATGCAACAAGCTGCTGGAAATAAAATAAATCATATGAGGAAAATGGATATGAGAATATTCTCCAGATGGGTCAGGGTGTTGTCTAAGGAGATGCCAACCCTGAGAAGATCACTTCTGAAAAGGAAACCCCACTCAAGAAGAAGAGGAAAACTGCTCCAGTGGCTCAAGTGTCCACTAGCAGCTCTGACAGTGAATAACAAGTTGTCTACACACCTGATGAGCATGAAGAAGAGACTGCTGTGAAGTCTCCAGCACAACAAGTAGATGTTGAAAGACAGGGGGAGCTACCTCAAGCTAGCCCCTTACATCAGGATCAAGTCCAGGGGGAGATTCCAGTTGTAGATGAACCAACTACACTGGAAAGTGAGCAAGCTACAACCACAATCCTAGAGGTAATCACTGAGCTTAATGCTTTAGTTTTTCCTTTAGAGGATACTGATTTGTCTGATGTTTATCAGCAACCACAGACTGATAGTCAAGTACCAGATGTTATATTGGAAGACACATCTGTTGTAGATCATGAAGTTTTATCTGATCCAGTGGTTGAAGAGCCAAGACTTTCTCCAGCTCATTCACCCCAAGAATTTACAATGGAAGATTTATTCCTAAATCTGGATCAACAAGACTTTGACAAGGACACTGCTGCTGCTGAAGGAGAGAATGCTCCAGTTGAGGGGGAGCAAGTTGTAATTCTTGAAGAGCCTGCAAGACAAGAAACTGAGACGGCACCAGATGTGCAGACTGAAAAGCCCCAAGCTGTTGAGGAACTACCAAAGGAAAGGGTAGATATAATGCCAGCTCCTCAGCATCTGAAGATGAGGAGGCTGCAAGGGCAAAGAAACAGAAAATTTATGTATTCAAGAGAAGGAGTCAAAATTATAAGAGGGCCTTACAAACTGTTGCTCCACAGCCTATATCACAGCCAGCTCCAACTGTTGATTATAGTGCACTGATGGTTGCAATGCAAATTAAACTTGATGAGCAAAGGCAGGCCATAGAGAAATATGTGGATGAAGGGCAGAAGTCTCTCTAATTTGATCTAGCCCAGGATATAAAATCTATCAGGTTTGAAATGAACCAAAATAAAAAGGAGATGACTGAATGTTTCCACAAGAGTGGAAATGCAGTGGTGTACTTGGCTACACACCAGGAGAAGATAAAAGCACAAGTGGATGACATGGCTGTGAAGCAAGGTTATGTTCTTGAAAATCAGATAAGAATGAATGACAACCTTACTGCATCTCACAATGCATTAGTCACAGAACTGAAGAATCTAGCTGCAGGCCAGACTCCAGCTATAGCAAAGGCAGATTTTGACAAAGTATTCCTAGAAGAAATCACTGCTCTTAACACTGCCATCCAAGAATCTCAAGAGTTGATAACTGACAAACTCCAAAGGTTAAAACCTTTCTTTAAAGATGGAGTTAATTATTTGGATAATCAAGTGAGATTTCAAAAAGATGATGTGAGAGATCATATAGAAAGAGAAGTCATAAAGGGGGAGAGGGTTTTAGTCAAAGCCAGCTCTGATCATGCCAAGTGGATATCAAATTCTATCAGAGCAACTCTTGGATATCCTCCTCTTTGTGATGATGATAATGTTACTGAATCTGGAATTTATCCTGCATATCTAGGAGGGGAGCAACCTGAAGTGGCTCAAGTCATCTACACTCCTCCAGATTTTGACATGATTCATGCTGATGTACAGTCCATGTATAGCCCACCTGGGGGTAAGGACAATGTCATTCTTGAGAAAGTTGTTCAGCCAATATCTGAGGCTATGCAAGAGGCACTGCAGAAAGAAGAAGATACAAGATTGTCTAAGAAGAGGTTTAGGGAACAAGCTGAACAAAGACCAGACTTTGAGCAGTGGAGCCCTACCTCAAGAAATATTATTTTGACTGCCTGGAAAGCTGCCAAAGATAATGTGCATGACAGGAACAAATGGTTTTCTGAGGCTGAATGGAGAAAACATGAGTCAAGGCAGGAGGCCATAGTCCAATACAGAAGGAAGGCCAAGATGGGAAAGCTACCTCCTACTGCCCAGGAGCCTAGCAAGTACTTTCCAAAGCCTTATCACTACTTTGAGAGACAAAAGATCAAAGCAGAGGAACTTAAGAAAAAGGACTTGAAAGGCAAAGAGCCTGCTGAAACAGAAGATGCTGAAGCCCCTGTGCAAGTAAGGATAAAATCTGGAAAAGGGATAGTGATCAAGGATGCTGATCAAGAATAGACTTATAATTTTCTTAAAGTTTACTATGTAATCTTTTTGATGTAAAACTTTCTGTAAACTTTTGGAATATGTATATGACAAGTATTAGAACAATGTGTTATGTGATAAATTTGTTGTGTTAAATTTATTTCATAATTGTTCTGTGATGCACTCTATGTGTACATGTTTGTTTCATACATGTTTATGTTTGCCCTGCTATATATAATCCTGCTTTACATCATTTTGTAATTTTATTATGAATGGTGTATATCATTGACTAAGGGTTATGACTTCTCCAAATAGGGGGAGATTGTTGGGTACATTGGTCTAAATGTACCTGATTTGAAGAAGCCTCACCCAACTCAATGATATACATCAAAATGTATTTGATGAGTTTTTGATTTTACTTGTGCAGGCTAAGTATTTGCAGGATATGATGAAAAAGTTTCTAAGTCCATGTGTCGACACCCAGAGGGAAAGTGTCGACACTTAAGAAGACTTGTGTCGACACCCAGGCAAGCAGTGTCGACACTTGGAGTCATTGTGTCGACACCTGGGATGCAGAGTCGACACCAGACAGAAAGTGTCGACACAAGGAGCTGTGTCGACACACAATGAAGAAGAGTGTAGTGAAGCAGTGTCGACACTTATCAGTTGTGTCGACACCCAGTGAAACTGTGTCTACACCAGAAAGTGTCGACACTTGAAGATGTGTCGACACTCAGCAAAAGTCAGCAGAAACTAAGTACAAGTGTCGACACCCAGAACAATGTGTCGACACTCAACAGAAGAGTCAACACTGGAAGTGTCGACACCCAGAACAATATGTCGACACTTAGCTGAAGACTCAACACTTGAAGAAAGTGTCGACACAAGGAGCTGTGTCGACACTTAGTAAAGATCAGCAAAGTTCATCAAAAATATTCTAAGTACAAGTGTCGACACTAAGGGAATGTGTCGACACTCAGCCAGAGTCTCGACAAAAGAAGAATGTGTCGACACCCAGAGCAATGTGTCGACACTCAACTAGTATCAACAATGAAGATGTGTCGACACCAAGAAGCAGTGTCGACACTTAACAGATACAACACATGAAGATGTGTCGACACAAAGGTGTTGTGTCGACACTTAGAAGAATTCAGCAAAATACTGAAGTACAAGGACTTGTGTCGACACACATTATCAGTGTCGACACATGAAGAAGGAGTAGTGTCGAGATATAAAATCTACAACACAAGGAGTTGTGTCGACACCTTGTAGACTAGTGTCGACACTCAGACAACTTGTGTCAACACTTGGTCTATAAGTGTCGACACTTAAAGATAGATAGTCTCGACACTTATAGACTGTTACAGAATTTTCAAGAACTGACTGGATGACTTGACAGCTGCCATTCCAGCCGGTCTACAGCACCTGTCAGAGTTGTCAGAATTCAGTTATGGACCGGACCAGCCGGTTACCATAAAGAAGGCCTATAAATAGGCTTATACAGTCTACAGAAGTTGTTGTAGTTGTTCAAGTTATTGATCAAGTATTTAACAAAGAAGATCTAGTTATTCCTTGAAGAATCAAGTGCAGATCTAAGAAGTTGGAGAGTGAGAGCTCCATCCAAGAAATTAGCCGTTGGAACTATGCTGAGAAGAAGGGTTCAGATTTATTCTGGATCTTAAGTAGCAGAGATCAAGGATCAACTGCAGAAGGAGTCAATCTTATTGAGTTATACTTTCAAGAAGCTTTGAAGAAAGCTAAATCAGATTGATTTCAGTTGAGTTCTTCCAAGAACTCATCAAGAAACTCACAACTCCCCTCTCTTGTCTCTGAGTTGCTGAGTTAACATTATTGTATTCATTTTATCTTGTAGGATCCTTTGGATCTGAGTCTTGTAAGCCTGCAATTATAAAGGCTGAGTGTAGGGCTTGAGTGCCTGAGTGTAGGAGATTGAAATATTTGAGTGTAGGCCTTGGTGGCTGAGTGTAGGCCTTGGTGGCTGAGTGTAGGCCTTTGTGGCTGAGTGTAGGCTTTGTGAAGAAGCTGAGTTGTAGGGCCTTGGGCCTGAGGTGTAGGAACCAGTTTGGGTTCTGAGATAGTGGAGGAGTGTGGCCGAATCTAGTACACTGCTAGATAGGCGAAGGGGGAAAGTGGATGTACCCAAACCTTGGGGAACCACTATAAAACTGTGTGTCTTCTGTGTGCTGTGATTTGCTGTGAATGCTGTGTGATTGCTGTGAAATAGTAGATAGAAATCTGTGATAAATACTGATTGCTGCCATAAAAAGTTAAAAAGAATTTGGTCACCTATTCACCCCCCCCCCCTCTAGGTGTTTAGGTACTATATCTTTCACTTCCAAATTATTATAAAAATCCCGTACAAAGATGGAGCTAAAAGTGTTCGGTACAATGAGAGACATTATACCCGACTCCACAAGTAGTTCATAGATATGTGCTGGCAGTGATTCATCCAAAAGTTTAGCAATACCAACTTACACATTCTCAATCCCCCGGTATGTTTGATATGATGCATGTGGGTTGCGGCTGGTACTTTTTCTTGCACGGGATGATGATTCCATTTCCTGAAAACATAATGACAACATCGTGTTAACTCAAAAAATTAATTTTCAAAGTTTTTTTTTCTGTCGCCGGCGACAGTACTATGGCCGGGCGATAGTGGAAAAAATTTTCCCTTTTTGAAATGTCCTGTAGATTTCCTCTCGTAGGTTCAGAAAAATTACGAAACTTACATACATCTCAAAGATCTACAACCTATAACTCAATTCTTGAAAGGTTTTTGCATCAAAAAGACATTTTTTCTTCAAAATTTTTCCTTAACAAAATGTATGACCAAAATCAAATTTTCTTGCTAGATCTATCTCCTTTCATACTCTAGAGTCCAGATCTATATTTTTTTAAGGTAAAACACAACCATAAAGAGAGATCTAGCCTTACTTTTTGGAGTTCTTGAGGGTTTCCGCTGAAGAAGATGATGACACTCTGCCCAGGGTCGGTCAAAGCAGGAAATGTGTCAGCCCCCTTCGGTTTTACGCCTTTAATATCAAAATACACTATCGCCGCACGGTATCGCTACCGCGGGCGATAGTGCTTTTTGAGCCACAATTTCCAAATATTCTGAAATTTTTTTTACAACATGTTTCTAGTGTTACAGTGAAGTCTTGGATGCTTATCAGGATACGATACCTAGTACCTGTGTGATTATTAGTTTATGAGTTCTTTGAACATTGTTTTTCACTTGTCATGCTCTTGATATCTACCTATATCGTTGATGACTGGAACTTGAATAGACTTGTTTCCGCATGCCTCTAAGTATTAGTAACATTTTATGCTTGATAATGTGCTCACACTGACACGAGCTGATAATTACACATCCTTAAGTTTCTTCTTACATGCTATTGGTTTGTTTCAAAGATTCGAATACATCGCTAACATTTTCATTTATGCCTCATTCAAATTGATTTTCAAAACTGATGGTCATTCTGAGAAAACCATTTTTTTGTGTTTGCAATACAAGTGAATTCGGAGTACTACGTCAAAGTTTCTACACACAAAAATGCATGAAAAACAACAAAAAAAACAATTACATATGACTAGGATACTCCAATCAAGCTCTACTCACCTTCCTGATAAGTCTTAATGAGTATTGTGAGGTTGAGCACCTTGACAAGGATTGTAAAGTGTCTTGTGTAAACAAACTTGGCCATTTATTAAAAAGAAAAATCTTTGTGACATGAGGTTATCTATGCAAAGATGTTAGCTTCTTGTATCCTTATATTGCAAACCTTCATGTAACATTATTTCTTATGGAATATGTATACTAAATCACTCTTCACATGTACACATCATTATCATTTATAAAATTTCTTCTCATGAGAATTGGACTGGTCATACTTCTTCTCTTCCCTTTCATCGATTTTCCTGTTTTCGATTTCTTGACCTGACAATTTTCAATGTTTCCATTCAACTCTTAAATTAATTTTTCCATAGCATACATTTTTTGATAAACTTCCAAATCTTAAGGTAACACTATTTCATGGTTTTTACTGTCTATATCCTACTCCCCGTGCTTCTCCATTCTACTTATACTCTCTCAGCTTCTTTCAGCTTCCGCATTTCCACCTCGCTACATTTTTTCCCACCGTCTTTTACTAATACCAAAAGGGGAGATTCAGTACGAAATAAATTGATTAGTACATTTAGGGGGAGTAACTATTTCTTCTTTTAAATAGGGGGAGAATATAGGGGGAGCAACTAGTCTTTATTATATGGGGAGTTTATTATAGGGTTTAGGGTTTGATTCATAATGATTATTTGAATTGTTTCACATTCTCCTGATCTCACGCAATTTATTTCTTAGTGGATTTGTTATTATCAAAAGGGGGAGATTGTTGGAGCATGCGTTCCGCGCTTCTTAGTTTGAGAATAACAAATCCCGGATGTATTTGATCTTGGTATGTGTTTTAAATGTGCAGGGATAACAGGTTTTTTATGTACAAAGGAATGGCTGAGCATGGCATTGATGAACAGGAAAAACGGGCTATCACTAGCGATAATGCTGCCGCGGGCGATAGCATAATCAGTTCCTGTTGACATCAGCTTTAATCCACACGTTGCCGCGCACGAAGTCACGGTTCAGCGATATCGCGGGGCGATACCGATGTCGCCGAGCGATATCCCACGATCGTCACATTCTCTGCTCAGATCTGAAAATCCGCGCGACGTGTGCCACGTGTCAAGTAACGGAGAGTTATCACTATCGCGGGGCGTTAACCGTACCGCCGGCGATAGCATGAAGTGATATATACAGCCAAAAATTTCAGGGAAGAGATTGATCGTGCAGAGCTTTGTTTTCCCATTGAATCTTCAGAGCCTTCATCTCTGTTTCCAGACGAACTCCCTTGGTCCGTTGAAATCTCAAGAGCGAAGGAGATACGACCGTGCGTTCAAGATTGGAGATCTTCTCGTTGGTCCACCATCATTTTTAGAGCTCGTGATTTTGAGGGAGTTTTTAAGTTTTACTATTGTACTTTCATTTTCACTCTATATCTTTATAATTGGGAAGGGAAAATCACCACCTTGTGTGTGGTGTCTAAGTCCGTGTGTGGCTTAGGGGCAAATCACCACCTTGTGTGTGGTGTCTAGGTCCGTGTGTGGCTTAGGACTAAATCGCCGCATTTTGTGCAGCGTCTAGATCATAGGTTTGATTTAGGGGGAGGCTAGTAGCCATATCTAGGGAGATATTGACTATAGCCTACCGGTTCTTGGGAGAAGGATCAGTGAAAAGCTAAAAACTATTATCGTTGTAAGCCTTGATTTCAAGCTTTATTGGAATCATTTTACATATATATTTTGGAGAAATAAAATCTTCATTTTCATTTCATTGATCTGTCTCAAACATAGTATCTAGTTTCATATTTTATAAAAAGTTCAAAAAAGTTTAAAGAGCCCTTATTCACCCCCCCCCCCCCCCTCTAAGGGCGCCACAAGATCCTACACCCGTCGTGGGCTAGGCCGTGCCCGATACCCCTACTCCTCTGGTGCCCCCGATGACGATACCACCAGAAATGAATTTCATATCGCACTTCCAGCGGTTGGGACCTCCCACCTTCGACGAGAGTGCTGACTTTATGATTATAGATGATTGGATCATCTCCATCGAGGAGATGTTTTCGTATTCCGGTATTCTACAAGCACAAAAGGTGATGATGGCAGCCTATCAGTTAAAGGTCCTAGCAAAGAGCTGGTGGATTCGGGAAAGGGAGAGTGTAAAGGAAGGTTGTTCTTGGGAATCTTTTAAGAAGATGCTGTTGAAGAAGTTTCTACCCTCGGTCGAGCAAGACCGCCTGATGAATAACTTCCTGCATCTAAAGCAGAGACAACTCACGGTGAGCGAGTACGAGATTGAGTTTAGCAAACTGATCAGGTTTGCTCCTGACTTGGTAGCTTCTGAGGAGGGTAGAGTGAAACATTTCTTGGGAGGATTAAGAAGTGATTTCCAGCAGTTGGCATGCGTTTACCAAGCTGAAATGTTATGCTGAAGCAGTGGAAGCCGCTTTAAAAGTGGAGGAGATTGAAAATGCTAAGAACCGCGGTGCTGCGGCAAGGAAGGAGAAAAGAAAAGGTGTTGAGGATGGTAGCTCCAGGGCATCTGGCCCTTCTTCGAAGAAGAAAAGTAAGGAATTGTGTAGCTTCTGTGGTCGTCCTGGCCGCCCCTACGAAAGGTGCTTCAAGAGGACTGCCACCCTGAAGCAGCAGCAGGTGGACTCCATCCAAGGTGCACCCAAGGGAGAGCTTGTGTGCTCATTCTATACAAGGAAGGGTCATGACGTGACTCGCTGCTGGATGAAAGAAAGGGTTTGCTTCCAGTGTGGGCAGAAGGGACACCAGAAGTCTTTGTGCCCCCAGGCTCAGTCCCCACTGCATCCTGCCCCACTTCGAGCTCTGCCGCCACCACCAAACCTGGATAAAGGAAAGGGAAAGCTGAACGTGATGACCAGCGAGGAAGACCAAACCTCTACGCAAGTGATAACAGGTTAGCCTCAGTTTAATTTATCCTTATTAATTATCATTATTGCCCTAGTTGTCAATCGTTTAGTTATGTATGTTACGGTTTTAGGGGAGTTTAAGGTGCGGAATAGGTGGACGCGCATTCTTTTCGATTCGGGTGCCACCCATTCCTTTGTGGCCCGGAGATTTGTCGATAAACATCGCCTGAGTGTGGACCATTTGGGAGGCTCCTTCAATGTCAAGCTCCCTTCCGCTAATTCTGTAATATCTAATCAAGGAGTTCTGAGATGCCCTATTTATCTTGGCAATTTTCTGGCATATGCGGATCTGATGATTTTGGATCTGTCTGATTTTGACGTGATTATGGGCATCGACTGGCTGTCCAAGTATGATGCGGTCATCCAGTGCAAGGCTAAGCGATTGGATTTCAGGATGGACGACGGACAACCTATGAGCGTCTATGGATTTCAGGACAATGTTTCCCCTATCATTTCTGCGGTACGTGATTGTCGTGCTATAGAGTCTGGTTGCGAGGCGTTTTTGGTTTCTATTTCTGCTCTGGAGACAGCTTTGGTTACACCACGTCTTGAGGATGTCTCGGTGGTGCGAGATTTTCCAGAAGTCTTTCCTGATAGTCTTCCAGGACTTCCTCCTGAAAGGAAGATAGAGTTTGTGATAGACCTCGAGCCAAGTACTCATCCTATTGCCAAAGCACTGTACAGTATGGCTCCGCGTGAGTTGGATGAGTTGCGTACTCAGCTCGATGAGTTGCTGAGTTGTGGTTTTATTAGACCAAGTTCTTCTCCGTGGGGTGCTCCGATTTTGTTCGTAAAGAAGAAAGATGGATCGATGAGGCTTTGTATCATTTATAGGGAATTGAATAAGGTAACCATTAAGAATAGATATCCCCTGCTAAGGATTGATGATCTGTTCGACCAATTGCATGGTAGCTCGGTATTTTTAAAGATTGATCTTCGTTCAGTCTACCACTAGTTGAGGATTCGTGAGGCAGATATCCCCTAAACCGCTTTCCGTTCACGGCATGGACATTATGAGTTTATGGTGATGTCTTTTGGTTTAACCAATGCACCCTCTCCATTCATAGACTTGATGAATCGGGTGTTTAAGGATTTCTTGGACCGATTTGTTATTGTATTCATAGATGATGTCATGGTGTATTCCCGCAATGTTGAGGAGCATACTCAAACATTTGCGTCTGGTTTTGTCGACTCTGAGGGAGCATAAGTTATATGTGAAGTTGAGCAAGTGTGAGTTCGGCTACCTCAGGTGTCCTTTCTGGGTCATGTTGTAAGCAAGGACGGTATTTCTGTAGACCCGACCAAGATTTCTGCTGTGATGGAATGGGAGAGACCTTCTACACCCAAGGAGATTAGGAGCTTCTTAGGCCTGACTGGCTATTATAGAAGATTCGTGGAAGGATTTTCGGTGTTGTCTGCTCCTCTAACTAGACTTACGCAGAAGAATACTGCTTTCATTTGGAGTGATAAGTGTGAAGAGCCTTTCCAAGAGCTGAAGAAGAGATTATGTACTGCTCCAATTTTAACCTTACCTACTGAAGGAGTTGAGTATGCTGTGTATGTTGATGCGTCACACATCGGACTTGGTTGTGTTTTAATGCAAGATGGCAAGGTGATCGCGTATGGATCGAGGCAACTAAAGACCCATGAGAGAAACTATCCTACGCACGATTTGGAGTTTGCTGCCATAATTTATGCGCTGAAGCTTTGGAGACACTTATTGTATGGCGCGCTGTGCAAGATCTATACGGATCATAAGAGTTTGAAGTACGTATTCACTCAGAAGGAACTAAATCTACGCCAGCGTCGGTGGTTAGAATATGTGGCGTATTATGAATTGAAAATTCTTTATCATCCAGGAAAGACTAATGTAGTAGCCGATACTTTGAGTAGAAAGACCGCTAAAATTTTTAATCTGTCAGTACAGTCCTTGGTAGAAGAATTTTTGTTGATGGATATTGAAGTTGGGAGTTGTACCGTGCCTGCAAGTCTAGAAGCAGAAGAACCCTCTTGGATTTCCCTTACTCGAGCACATCAGAAGGATGATCCGGATTTATTATATCTCCGGAATAGAACTGTGAAGAGAGAGCTACCTGATTTCTCTGTGGATGAGTTGGACACCTTGAAGTATCAAGGTAGATTTTGCGTCCCCACCTTTGGAGATATTCGAGCTAAGATCTTTGCTGAAGCTCATGGTTCCAGTGTAGCCTACCACCCTGGTTCCACTAAGATGTATAAAGATCTAAAGCAAATTATTTGGTGGTCAGGGATGAAAAATGACATCACAAAGTTTGTATCGAAATTTTATACATGTCAGCATGTTAAGGATGATCACAGAAGGCCTGGTGGTAAGTTAACACCGCTTGATATTACAAGTTGGAAATGGGAGAGTATTTCAATGGATTTAATCACCGGTCTGCCAAAATCTCCCCGTGGGCATGACTATGTTTGGGTGATAGTCGACAGATTGACAAAGTGTGCTCACTTTGTTCCATTTAAGATTGGGCACTCGATGAAGAAAATAGCTTAGCTGTATCTTGAAGAGGTCATCAGATTACATGGAGTGCCTGTTAGCATTATATCAGATCGAGACTCTAGATTTACGTCTCGCTTTTGGAAGAGTTTACAGGAGGGGTTGGGTACCGATTTAAGGTATTCCAGCGCCTATCATCCGCAGACTAACGGTCAGACAGAAAGGGTAAATCAGATCGTAGAGGATATGATCAGGTGTTATATTTTGGATCATAGTGGTGCTTGGGATGAGCGTCTCAGACTCATGGAGCTTGCATACAATAATAGTAATCAAGAGAGATTGCAGATGACTCCGTTTGAGGTCTTGTATGGGAGGCGTTGTAGAACTCCATTGTTTTGGGCTGAAGTTGGTGAGAGACCGTTGTTAGGTCCGGAAGCCCTTGAAGAGATGAATTGTGTCGTGACTCACATTCGGGAAAAACTTCATGTGGCTCAAGAGCGCTATGAGAAGTATGCTAATCTACGAAGGGTCGATCTGGAGTTTGTCGTTGGAGACTTGGTTTTTCTGAAAGTTTCCCCGATGTCTGGCGTTAAAAGGTTTGGAAGGAACCACAAGTTAGACCCCCGGTATGTGGGACCTTTCCAGATTCTTGAGCGCATCGGAGTGTCTGCTTATAGGCTGGATATTCCTGCGACCTTCCCTGGTGTCCATGATGTGTTCCATGTGAGCCAGTTGCGGAAGTGTGTTCGTAATGATCGTTAAGTCCTCGACTCGTTGCCCCAGATTCAGCCCAACCTTACGTATGTGGAAGAACCCGTTCATATTCTGGATTCTCAAGAGCGTGTGTTGTAGAGAAAGACCATCCCTATGGTCAAGATTTTTTGGAGAAATCAAGACGTCGAGAGCGCGACGTGGGAATTGGAATCAACAATTAGAGAATCTCATCTGCACCTCTTCTCTTAGTTTCGGGTATGTCATTATGTTTGGTTTTGTCGTTTTGATTTGGTTTTGGAGTTGTGTTAATTTTCGGGACGAAACTTCTTTTTAGGGGGGAGACTGTAATGCTCCCGATTTTTCGATGATTTTATTTGAATGGGCAACGTCATATTTATGACGTTGTGCCGTTACTTTTAACGTCGAGTTGACGGAGCAATGCCGTTAAGGCATTTTCGCGTCCGTGCGATCGAGTAAGCCGAATTCTTGTTGTAATGGGAAAATTTTGCATTTGGAATTTAAGTTAAGTAATTTTGGACTAGCTTGTCAAGTTTCGTCACAATCCGAGCATTTTTCGAGTCTCGGCGCGCGATTGAAGTTTTGGATTTGTTTATGTTCGCCGTATACTTCGAAGATTAATATCTCGGGAATGACTCGTCGGATTCTGGTTTTGACTTCGCCGTTGTGTTCGTAGCGTTAGTGTTCGCCTACATTGCGAATTTCGTTTGATTCGGCGCGCGTTCGGGCCTCCGTTTTCATCTCGTAGTTTCCTTATTCAAAAATATATAAACATGAATATTTTAATATTAAAATACTATTCAAAAATGAAAACACTATTCATTTATATAGTTTAATTTCCAGGATATATTTGTAAAGAAATTGTTCTTTATGCAAATTTTTTTCTCATCTACAGTAATTTCACTCGCGTACTCTTCTAAACCTCTCGAGTATGCCTTATGTGTACTCGTGTACCCCCCTTCTTCAGTTACTCGAGAGAATTTCCTTTTACTCGAGTACTTCTTCAGGTACACGAGTGATCTTCTCACCTACACGAGTGCTTCTTTCTACCTACTCGAGTGATTATTTTCCTACTCGAGTAGTCTTTCTCTCATACATGACTACTTTTTTTGTTATACTCAAGTACTTTTGTTTTACTCGAGTACTTTTTATATTTACTCGAGTGACTATTTTTGCCTACTCGAGTAGCCGTTTTCTACTTCTCGAGTACCCGTAAGCTTGTTCTCGTGTAGTCCATTGCAGTTTATGTTCGGAAGAATTTTTGAGCATCAAAACGATGTCGTATGGAAAAATGGTTAACATGAAATTTGTGCGTCTCGACGAGATCTACAACTTTCATGTTGGCTACGTTTCGATTTGAAGCAATCATAAACCCCTTTTTTCTTCTTCCACGCACCCACCCGTTAAAATACCGTTTTTAGACAGAATGTTTTATAAATATATATATATATATATATTTATACTATCAGAGAAAACTTGATTTTCTTCATCTTCTCCGATTCTTCTTCCTCCCGAACCAGAGCGGCCTGAGCGTGAGAGAAAAATTATTTCGTGAACCTTCCGGTGGCCGCCGACGGTGCTCTGTTGCTCAAAATCTTCATCCGAATATAGATCCGGAAAGCTCTCGCCGAGAGCTACGCCCTCGTGGTAATTTCTTCCCCGTTTCTTGAGATTTCTCGTTATGGTTTTTTGCCATAACCTCTATTTTGACCATTTTTGTCTAAATTTCAACTCCACCCGCATCCTTTTGCCCCGATCTACGAAGTGTAGTGATTTGGTGGACTTTTCCGGTAGAATCAAGGCAAGTGGTGGTTTCCCCTCGTTTCTCCTTGTCCGATTTGATGGTAACGAATGAGTTTTGTTCCTTGATCTTCTTTCCAAATTATAGCTATGTCTAATTTTTTGATCACTTGAAAATTTCTAAATCTTGTTTCGCTAAGTGAATCTGGTAACTTCATATTGGTTTGATAGAATGTTTTTAGTGTTGACGTTAATTGGCTTATTTATCATTATCAAATGTATTAGAGTTTATCTAAGATTGTAAATCGTCCGTAAGGGTTTTATCAACCGCGTCTCGAATCTAGTAATGTCAAGTAGAATCTGTCCAGCCAAATCCTGAGATATTTGTGTTATGGCATCTTTGGGTTTCTTGATTACAGGAGTTAGTGGACGATTCCACCTCCGCAGTGTTTGTTACCTTCATTAGTGCCCTGTGGAAGTCAACCTGGTTTTTGGATGTCTGCGGTGTATGGTGGAGAGTATGATACTCCCTCGCAGTTAGACGGATTATATATCCGTTTTATTTTTGGGTGGTGTGTACAAGAGTGACCACCTCGCTCGTGTTTTTAGGTGGTGTGTCCAAGAGTGACCACTTCGCTCGTGTTTTTGGGTAGAGTCGACCACAGGTACCTAATAAAGGTTTTGTATTTTTTTTCTTGTGAAATATTCACGTAGTCACCTTATAGCCTCGTGCGTCTGGTGTACCCTTGTGGAACGTGACAAGTTACGTAGGAGTTCTTTTCCTGTTGATGCCCTGTTTTCTTTTATACTTTACTTTAGTGCTTTTGGTCTTGGGTTGGTACCCCTGTTGACCTTTGTTTATTTTGGCTTTTTACTTTTCCTGCCTCCATTTGTACCTTCTTGATGAGGTGTTCTGTCTTTGGAATGCCTCAGGTTCAGAGCAGTAGTAGTTAGCAGTGCTGGTTTTGGAGTTTTCTGGGCGGCAGTGTTGGCCGTGGTTGTTACCTCGTCATAGCGAGGTAGTTTGATGTTGTTTAGTTTTTACTAGTTCAGACATACTTTTGTTCGTGGGTTCCTGTCAGTTTGTTGGCGCCCACTAAATTGTTGATTATTTGATACTTGCTAGCTGCTCATTTCTTTAAATGTGGATGTGGATTACTTGTTCTCTGGGAGGATTTATGCTAGGAATGCATGTTAGGTATTTTCAACTATAAAATCTACTACTATAACTTCATACATTGCATAATTTGAAACTCTAACTTGTTATTTTTAGCGACCGTAAAAGCTATCATTCCTACTATAATAAATTTAGAGTCTTGCACTGCATGAGTTGTCCTTTAGGGATGTTTTTACTCATGTAGGATGTTTGAGTTAATCTAATCAAGTATTTTCCGCAACGTATAATATATTTTGATTTGTGGACTAGATGAGCCACTAAGCCGAGGGATACGGCTAACTACTGCACTTAACTGATTTTCCTTAAAATAACTTAAAAAGAACCTTTCTTCATGATTAGTTCGGTATCTGCCTGAGCGTCCGCAGTTATCCCCTGCTGATGTGGCATCATGACGCGCATTTTCCCTTACTCTGATAAGCCTTTTTATGCGGTGAAAATGCGGGTTGTGACAATGATGAATGAGGACCGCCCCTCCACTATGCAGCTACCCTCTACTCTGATCGTGCGCACTACTTTTGCTGCCTCCGTATTTAAGTGTCTGCTCCGCAATGTAGGTCAACATTCGTCGTTTCTGCGAATGGGGAGTACGCGGGAAGTGCCATTCTATTTCTCCAGCTGCTCCATCAACCTCCACCTTCATCAGGAGTCCGTAGCCGGCGATTCTGAAGCTTTCCAAACCCTCCGGCGAAGCTCCCGGCCATTGATGACCTCAACTCCAAGATTTCCACCGGAGTTGGTGAAGAAGATGACCTAGAGAACGGACTCAAAGGCCTTCGAGGTGACAGCTCGTTGGTACCGGAAGCCTCCTCGGACTGAGCCTGGAAGCGGATTGACAACTCGCTATTCCGGCCACGACCTGCGATGGAACTTCACCCTCTAGTGGTTTCCTCTTCTTCCTCTTCCTCCGTTGTATGGAATAATTTGCTATTGTAATGAACTACATTTTCTACTATATGTCTAAGTGGATGTTTGTGGTTTGCATTTGCTTGTGAGTTGTGTGTTGTGAATGTGTCTCGCCCACTCCACATCCACTCCATACCCTTGTTTCACCCGATTGCACTCCGCACAAGAACACTTCCATCCATTAGCTTTCCGTCCACTCGCCGAATCGAAGTGCGACATCGCGGCCGATACACTCACCTCTCCTTGCGAAGCGGTGCCTTTGACCCGCACAACCCTAATTAGTTTACTAGATCAAAACCACAATCTCACAATCTCCTTTTTACTCTTTTCTATGTATAACTCTCATAACGATATTTTCTGAACTATTGCTACTCTATGCTAATTGCATTCCTAAAGAGACTGACACTCGGGAATTTATTCCCAAACTTTATTACTTGTGCGACTGGTGTGCTTGCCGATTTCCATGCACCATCTACATACCGGCAGGGGGCCAGATCCGGGAGGACATCATGACGGAGGCACACTGTAGTAGATACTCGGTGCACCCGGGGATCACTAAGATGGCAGCGGACCTTAAAAAGATGATGTAGTGGCCAGGTATTAAGAAGGACATTACGTATTTTGTGACGCATTGCGAGGCATGCCAACTCGTAAAGGCAGAGTGCAAGAATCCGGCCGATCTACTACAGCCACTTCCGGTGCCGGAGTGGAAGTTTGAGGATATAGCCATGGATTTAATACATGGGCTACACCGGTCTCGTACGGTGAATGACTCGATCTGGGTGATAGTCGACAGACTAATGAAGGTGGCCAGATTTATTCCAGTGGAGAAGGACTCTCCGGTCAGGGTATTAGTACAGAGATTCATCGAGCAGCTTGTGCGCTATCAAGAGTACCTAGGACTATCGTTTCATATCGGGATGGGCGGTTTACGTCCAAGGAGTGGAGGTCAGTTTAGGCCCATATGGGCTCTCGGTTGACATTCAGTAAGGCCTTTCACCCTCAGACAGATGGACAGACGGAGCGCACCATCCGTACATTAGAAGATCTTCTGAGGCTATGTATTTTGGCCCGCGGCAAGCCTTGGGAGAGATTGCTGCCAGTGATCGAGTTTTCGTACAATAACAGCCATCAGTCCAGTATTGGCATGGCCCCTTACGAGGCATTATATGGATGGCGGTGCAAGACCCCACTGTCATGGATTCAGGATGAAGATCCGAAGACACTCGGCTCGGAGTTTATGGAGGATACTGATGCTCAGGTTAGATTGATCCGGGACAGTATGTTGGAAGCCCAGAGCAGGCAGGCCAAGTATTTCGATGCAATGCATCGTCATGTGGAGTCCTAGGTGGCAGATCGGGTCTTCTTGAAGATACGGCCGATGCATGGAGTCTCGCGGGTTCGCAGGCAGAAGAAGCTCAGTTCGAGATACATGGGGCCCTACAGGATCCTGGAGCGGATCGGCCCCTTAGCTTATAGACTAGAGATACAGCCGGAGTTAGCGGGATTGCATGACTTCTTCCACGTTTCTTCACTACGAAGGGATCTACTACGCCCTGAGCAGCTGATTTCCACAGCTGATCGTCTGGTGGCCTCAGATCGATCAGTCAGCTTGGAGCCCATCAGGATCGACGACACGACAGTGTGTGTCTTACGACGTAAGAAGGTTTTGCTAGTCAAGGTTCTATGAAGAAACCATGGGCAGGAGGAGCATACGTGGGAGCCACAGGACTTGATGCAACAAAAGTACCCGGAGCTCTTTGGGTCAAGTATACCTTAAACCATAGGGATGTTACAAGTTTCATTTATTTCAGTAGAAACCCCCGTAGGCTTAACCTTAATTTTGGGGTCAAAATTTTTTATATATATATTGGGATTTGTAACATCCCTCAAACAACTAGACCCCTAGGATTTTGTTTTGTCATGACTAGGTCATGATTAAACCATTAGAAGCTCAAAGGACAAAGTGAGCAAAGACTAAGGTCAAAATCACCTTGGTCTGCCTATAGCTCATCCTCAACATTTAGACCTAAAGTTTGACTTTAAGGCTACACCCTGATCCCATGACACTACCACAACACCCCTAACACCTTGGGTAGTCCATAGGGCCACTAAGGACCCACTGTAGGCAGTCAAAGTGTTTAAGTTGACCTAAGTAAACCCTAACCCTAAATGGGTCAAACTAGCTTACTTAGTGTCAATTGACCTTCCCCTAGCCAAGTGGACCCCACCCATGCCCTCTTAACCCTAAAGTGAGGTCAATGGGCCACCAAGGACCCATTGTGGTCAACCAAAGTGTTTAGGTTGACTAAAGTCAACCCTAGCCCTAATTTGGTCAAAGTATCCTTCCTAAGGGCAGGTGAAATCCAAAGTGCCAAGTCAACCCTACCCAACCCTACCTAGACCTTATGGGAGTCCAATGGGTCACCAAGGACCCATTGATGGCAACTCAAAAGGTCAAATTAATCTAAGTCAATCCTAGTCAAGGCTAGGTTAAAACCAACCCAAATGGGCTAACCCAAGCTCAAGCCCCCTTTCATTTGGGCTAACCAACTCTTAATCTTATGATGATATGAATTAGTGGACTGCAAATAGCCTAAAAGGGGTTGACCAAGTCAGCCTTGATGACTAGGAGAGAGGAAACTTCATTGTACGTCTCCCTTTAGTGGAGGAGAGAGAAAATGAAGGGAGGGTGCCATTCATGGCTAGGTAGGACAAGAGCCCTCTCCTCTTGCTGGAACCATCTCCCCTTGTCAGTTAAGAGGAGGCCAAGGGTTTTTCCGGCCATGGCAGAGGTTAGGGAAGGAGAACCACCATGGCCAAGCCAAGCTTTCAATGGTCATTAATGTCCATTGATGACTTGGCCTCTCCCCTCTCTAAATGAGGCTTTAAACATCATCAGTGGGCAGAGAGGAGTTTTCCCCACCGTTTACCTGAAGAGTTCGAGCCCTTCCACTGTATAGTTGCAGATACCCGAGCGGCGCCACCACCAAAAATGGCTTCCCAGTGATCGACGCGCCTCCAAGCCGCAAGCAAGGTCCTCCCCTCCTCTCTCTATGTGTAAATTGTAGCAATCATTAGGGTTAAGAATCGGGCTCAATTGAGCCCGATTGGGAAAGGAGTTTTCCTGGTTTTTCCGCAAAAATGAATCCGTCGGGATCGCTGGAATCCGCCCCTCCGGCGGCTGTGCCGCCGCCTTCCGATAGCCACCACCTCAACGGAGGTGGTGGTGGCGGTGGCCGGCCAGGGAGGTGGCCGGATGGCCGGCGGTGGTGGCTAGAAGTAGCTCCAGGACGGGTCAATATTAACCGTCGGCTGGAGGAAGAAGATGAGCCAGAGCCGTTGGATCCGCTTTAAGATTAGTGTTGGAGATGGATTTAAACTATAGGATATGATTCCATTTTATTTCATTTTTTTCACAGAATTTGTATTTAATGTTTCTAATTATTAAAAATACCTAGAGGCAGAATCTGGAAAAGTGATGAATATCAAAATTGTAGCCCTTTGGTCTACTTAAATTTAAAATTGGTTTAATCCAATTTGGGTGCCTGGTTTGACCAGGACACTCATTTTGGTGGGGTCTATACCTAGGGTTAGACAGAAATTAAAATGTGTGCCCCCACTTCATCCCTTGTCCAAATGACTTGAAATTTGGACATGGGGTCACCCTATTCTGTACCTAGGTCCTGCCCAAAAATGAGAATTTTTAGGGACAATTTGTCTACAGTTTTTGGAATCATTTAAAAACCCTAGGGTAAATTAATTTAGGGACCTAAAGACCTCCAAACCCTCCCAAATTTTGGTGCGTGGTCCTTAGGGTCATCAAGAGGCTCTACATAAATGTTCACCTCATTTTGAGTTGATTTGGTGGGGTATTGGAGAAACCCTAGCCTGGCCCTAATAAGGGGTAATTAGGTGAAAAAGTGCACTTTGAGGTTAAGTGGTCAGATCACCTCAACAGAGGCTGAGTGTCACAACCCGCATTTTCACCGCAAATAAAGCTTATCAGAGTGAGGGAAAACGCGTGTCATGATGCCACGTCGGCAGAGGATAACTGCGGACGTTCAGGCAGACACCAAACTAATCATGAAGAAAGTTTCCTTTTTAAGTTATTTTAAGGAAAATCAATTAAGTGCAGAAGTTAACCGTATCCCTCGGCTTAGTGGCTCATCTAGTCCACCAATCAAAATATATTATACGCTGTGGAAAAATACTTGATTAGATTAACTCAAACATCATACATGAGTAAAAACATCCCTAAAAGACAACTCATGCCATGCAAGACTTTAAATTTATTATAGTAGGAAAGGTAGCTTTTACGGTCGCTCATAATAACATGTTAGAGTTTCAAAATTATGCGATGCATGGAATAATAGTAGTAGATTTTATAGTTGAAAATACCTAACATGCATTCCTAACATAAATCCTCCCGGAGAACAAGTAATCCACATTCACATTTAAATAAATGAGCAGCTAGCAAGTATCAAACAACTAACAAATTTAGTGGGCGCCAACAAACTGACATGAACCCACGAACAAAAGTATGTCTGAACTATTAAAACTAAACAAACAACAATCTACCTCGCTAAGACGAGGCAACAACCACGGCCAACACTGCCGCCCAGAAAACTCCAAAACCAGCACTGCTAACTGCTACTGCTCTGAACCTGAGGCATTCCAAAGACAGAACACCTCAGCAAGAAGGTACAAGTAGTGGCAGGAAAAGTAATAAGCTAAAATAAACAAAGGTCAACAAGGGTACCAACCCAAGACCAAAAGCACTGAGTTAAAGTACAAAAGAAAACAGGGAATCAACAGGAAAAGAACTCCTACGTGATTGTCACGTTCCACAAGGGTACACCAGATGCACAAGGCTATAAGGTGACTACATGAATAATTCACCAGAAATGAAAAAAAAAAGAAAAAAAAAACAAAACCTTTATTGGGCACCTGTGGTCGACTCTACCCGAGAACACGGGCGAAGTGGTCACTCTTGGACACACCACCCAAAAACACGGACGAAGTGGTCGCTCTTGGACACACCACCAAAAAGCATGGGCGAAGTGGTCGCTCTTGGACACACCACCCAAAAACACGGGCGAAGTGGTCGCTCTTGGACACACCACCCAAAAGCACGATGGATATATAATCTGTCTAACTGCGAGGGAGTCTCATACTCTCCACCATACACTGCGGACATCCAAAAACCAGGTAGACTTCCACAGGGCACTAATGAAGGTAACAAACACTGCGGAGGTGGAATCGTCCACTAACTCCCACATTCAAGAACCCAAAGAAACCACAAGACAAATATCTCGAGATCTTGCTGGACAGATTCTACTTGACATTACCGAACTCAAGACGCGGTTGATCAACCTCTAGGAGCAATTTATAGTCCTAGATAAACTCTAACGCGCTAAATAACGAAAGCTGAAACATGCGTAGCCATCATTAAAACATACCCGGAACAATTAACCAGAACCAGACAAAATCAGGCTTTCCAGGACAACACCTTACAACAACAAAGGATCGTTGAAACGATTAAGCATAACAGTGATTTGGAAGAATAAGCGCATAAAATTTAAAGAACAAGAAAGTATAGTCGTTACCATCAGATCGGACAAAGAGAAACGAGGGGAAACCAGCACTTGCCTTGGTTTTACAGGAAAAGTCCTCTGAATCGCTCCACGTCGTAGATCGGGGAAAAAGACCGCGGGAGGAGTTGAAATCCATACAAAAGGTCAAAAAGGGGATTAGGGCTGAAAAACCCTAACGAGAAAATCTCAATGAACGGGGAGGAAATTACCACGAGGGTGCAGCTCTCGGCGAGAGCTTGCCGGATCTACAATCGGTTTGAAATTCCGAGCACCAGAGCACCGTCAACGACCACTGGAAGGAATAAGGACGGACCACCTCTTACTCGCTCACGCCTCTCTGGTTCAGGAGGGAAAGAATCGGAGAGGATGAAGGAGATGGAGAAGGTATTTATACCAAAGGTGATAACAGGAAAAACCGCAAAATAAACCGGGCCAGCTGAACCGGTTTTCCCGAAACAGGGGGAAAGGATTACTCGAGTATCAGACAAAAACCTACTCGAGTAGTTCAATACCACCACTCGAGTAACAGACGGCCTACTCGAGTAGCTCATTACAACAACTCGAGTAACGGAGGAGGAGTACTCGAGCACTAAGGGAATCACACGAGTATGGCACTGGGATTACTCGAGTACAAGGCAAGAGAATTACTCGAGTATACGGCTGTTACTCGAGTACTGCACGGGGAAACTACTCGAGTACAAGGGTTACTCGAGTTCAACACGGGAAAACAACTCGAGTACAAGGGAGGATCTACTCGATGAAATCTGTTCGAAAATCGTCGAACGCAAGGCCTGATCGTCGAACCCAATTTGAAAATCGTCGAACTCAATACGCAGGGCCAGACCTACAGCAAGCTCCGCTCGACGATTGTCGACCTCCAGACAGCACCCAGAAAAGGAAACAGTCGTCGAGCTCCGCTCGACGATCGTCGAACGCACCACAGCGCCCAGAAAAGGGAATACAATCGTCGAGCTCCGCTCGACGATCGTCGAACCCGACACAACGCTCAGTAAATGGAAACAATCATCGAACTTCGCTCGACGATCGTCGAATGCGACACAGCGCTCAGGAAAAGGAAACAATCGTCGAGCTCCGCTCGATGATCGTCGAACGCAACACAGCGCCCAGAAACGGGAATACAATTGTCGAGCTCCGCTCGACGATCGTCGAACCCGACACAGCGCCCAGAAAAAAAACCCGGAAAAACTCGGTTCGACGAAAACCCACACCTTTAGGAGGGCTTCCCGAGAAATCAACACAAGCCCAAGACATTAAAATAGAAATTAACGTGTTCAGATGGTTGAACAAGGAACTATGAGATCAAAACAAAGGCTCAAAAGCGCCGAATTAAACGAAACTCATGCCGTAGGCAAAAACTGCTGCTACGAACACAACAGTGAAGTAAAAACCAAAATCCTACGAGCCATTCCCGAGAAATTAACAGCCAAAACATGCGGCGAACAAAAACAAAACCCAAAACTTCGATCGCGCGCCGAGAGTCCAAAAACGCTCGGGTTGCGACGAAACTGGACGAGCACGTCCAAGACTACTCAAATCCAACACTCGACATTAAAAGTAACGCCACGACGTCATAAATCTAGCGTTGCCCAAACAAATAAAATCATCGAAAAAATCGGGGGCGTTACACTGAGACCTTGGCCGCTGGTTTTAAATGATATTTAACACCCTCAAATGGGTTATGGGGTGGTTTGGGGTTGGTTTGCCCTAGGACCCAAGTTCAAACCCTATTGTAGGACTTTGGGGGTTTGAGAAGAGCATGGGGTCAAATGACCTTGTATGGACATGAAATTTTGCATAAAGGATACTAGGGAAGCTAAGGTCCTCTGATAAAAATATTAGAGGATTTGGAGATGGTTCAACCCCTCAAAATCCTAACCCTAGTTTAGGGCACATCACTTATACATGCAAGATAAGCCACCAAAACGTAGATCTATGAACACTGAAGGCACATTAGTCAGCCCAAAAGGCATGACCGTAAACTCATAATGCCCGTATCTCGTACTAAAAGCTGTCTTGGGGATATCACTTTCCCTTATCATCAGCTGATAATACCCGGACTTAAGATCCAATTTCGAGTACACCGATGACCCAACTAACTGATCGAACAGATCATCAATTCTTGGGATCTAGTACTTGTTCTTCTTCGTTAACTTGTTCAGTTCTCGATAATCGATATAGAGTCGCAAACTTCAGTCCTTCTTCTTCACAAAAAGAACCGGTGCACTCCAAGGCGACGAACTTGGACGCACATAACCCTGTTCCAACAACTCCTGAAGTTGAACCTCCAGCTCCGCCATCTCCTTAGGTGCTAGCCAATACGGAGAGCATGACACAGGTTTCGCACTAGCACTAGCTCGATGGTGAAATCTATCTCCCGTTGAGGTGGGGCTCCACGGAGATTGCCAGGGAACACATCATGGTATTCAGATACTACTGGGATGCTGTCCAAAGTAGGCTTAGGCTTCAAAGCCTCCACTAACGTGAAGAACAACTCTGCACCAGCACTAACCGCCGTAACCACCTGAAGAGCAGACATCAAAGTTTTGCTCGATCCTTTCAAGACTACAAACGTCGTCTCATGACCCGTTCCCAACTTAACCTCCTTGAGATTGCAATCAATATACGCTTGCTGCTCCGAGAGCCAGTCCATACTGAATATCATGTCAAACTCCACTAGCGGCAGGAGCGACGCATGCAAATCGAACTCCTAACCCCCAATACGTATCTTTACGCCATAGACTCTATCCGCACGCATCGAATACCCATTCGGCAACAACACATCCAGTTTTTCCTTGGCCATCGAAGAAGGTACTCTGATGCGTGATATAAATCCTTCGGACAAAAAGGAGTGCGAAGCTCCTGTATCAAAGAGTGCTCTCGCAGGATTAACACAAATCAAAAGAAAGCCTATACAAGAAGTGGTAAGGTAATACACGCAAGGTAACAAGTATTTAAAACTAAATTGCTATAAATTTAAACCGTACCTGTCACCACATCAGCTTGCTTTATGGCCTCCTACTAGCCAAGATTATAAACTCTTGGTTGAGCCGGAGCATAATGGGATGCGATTGACTACACCACCTTGCCCTTCTCTTCATAGGTTGATCCCAGCTTCCTCTCGGACTTGGGACGTCCGCTTCGACAATCTCGATCATAGTGTCCCGGCTTTCCACAATTATAGCATGCACCCAGCATTCGGATTGTAGTCGCCCCAGATGCACCCGAAGAAGGGGTTGGACCCGAAGTCCTAGCCTTCTTATTCCACTTACGGAACACAAATTTTGAGGACTTCGACACTTTGAACTCCGACCCCTTTGCACTAAAGTCTTTCTTCGCTTGCACATTCCTCAGGTCCTTCTCCAAAGACCGGGCTGTATTGACCAGGGTCAAGAAGCCCTGCATCATAGGCCCCGAGAGCAGCAGCCTTAGGTCATCCCTCAGACCCTCATAGAACCGGTTTATCTTACACTCCTCATCCGCAAAAGAAGAGCTAGCATACCGACCCAACCATGAAAATTCGTGGAGATACTCGTTTACGCTACTCTCTCCTTACGTCAACTTCTGGAATTCATTCTCCAACGCGATCCTCTAAGCCGAGGGAAGGTACCTTGCCAAGAATAGTCTCAAAAATTCTTCCATCGAGACGTCTGTGAGTTGCCTTCCCCTCAAGTGATGTATCTCTAAACCTTCTCACCACAACCTTACATCTCCATCCAATAGGAACGTAGCTATGGTGGTCATCTGCCACTCTTTCGTTTTAGTTGCTGTCAATACTCTCATTACTCGGGAGAGCTAATCCTCAGCTTGGAATGGTGTTCCCATCCCCGAGAACACCGGAGGATTAAAGCCCATAACATGCTTGAGCTGCCTTTCAGTTGCGCTACTAGGCATCAATAGTTCCACCACTACTTGCTCCACCCTTTTCGGTTTCGCTGCTTGAAGCGGTACCTGCTCCACCGCAGGAGCAAGCTGCTGCATTTACCTTGCAGGCTGCGCATTGATCATATCAAACACCGCTTCAGCCACCAATCGAATGGTTTATGCCGAGGGAGGTGTTGCGGGCACATCATTCGGTGCGCTACTTGCTTCAGAAATCGGATGTTCTAACAGCCCTGCACCACTTCTGGTCACCTATAGCCGTACAAAACACCATTAAGCGACCAAAAAAAACTGTAAAAAGTAATTATAGGAACACGCAGGTTCCTCAAACATGTGTATTTTCATTCCTAAGTGGACATTCATGGATTGTTTTTATGTTATAACGATGACGCACACCCATGTGATCACCACCCCTTAAAAGAATTCATGCACAAATTCATTTAAGTTGACTGAAACCAGTAGTCTGATACCAAATTATAACACCCCTTATCCGCCGCATAACATATATCAGTAGGTCCGGCTGGGCCCGACGCCATATAACAC
The DNA here is from genome assembly GCA_039583875.1 of Platanthera guangdongensis. Lineage (NCBI taxonomy): Eukaryota > Viridiplantae > Streptophyta > Magnoliopsida > Asparagales > Orchidaceae > Platanthera > Platanthera guangdongensis. The sequence continues at coordinate 141,356,896 of CM077153.1, forward strand.
AGACAGACCGAAGGGTTACGCAATGAAACATCCTGCCAATAACCAACGTCCTCCACATAGTACATTCTAGCGGAAGTAATTTAAAAGTTGCAAATTAAGAACCCAACCACAGCATGAATGTCCACTACATAAAACCAACAGGAATGAACATACAAATACACAAGTACTTGGCCTTATGGCCTTACAATAGTTTACTCAAATAAAAGTATCTTCCAAACCTCGGCACGCAGACCGGTCACACATGAGAAACAAAGTAAACATTCAAATAAAGGCCTTCGAGGGCTGGCTCAGCAACAAGGGCATTTGCCCGCTATTTTCCACTTGTCTCTGCAACACCTGCAAGCAACAATCCACCGAAGCGGTGGAAAATAAAAGCAACGGTCAGCTAAGCTGAACAAATTATAACGATTCCGCCCCTAAACTCGGGGCGGCGATCTCCTTCCATGCACTTTATTAACATAGCCATATAATAGAGAAATTACACATCATCACAGGTGTAGGCTCGCACGACCACACACCCCGTGCTCTCAGGGCACATTCTCGGTGAACCTGGTCAAAATCCGCGTTCTCGCCACCGCCCCTTGGACGGCAATTCTCGTGAGCATTTGAGTCTTTTCGGCAGAAGTCATGTAAATTAAAGATATTGACAGCCTAAGACCCACCCTCTATATCATCGGTAGGCCTCTAAAACCGAACTATATAGAGCGGGTACGGTTCAACTCAACCCGTTGTTCACCTCGCCATGACAATTTAAGTCAGCGGCGCAGGTCAAGCTTCCCCAAATCACGAGTATAGAACACACAGTATTACATAACCCAGTTATGTACAAGCTGGCTCCCAGGCCACCAAGATGGTAAAACCACTCTTCGACCCAGTTTTTCGGGTGCACCTTGAGGTTAGTTCCCAAGGCTCCCTGTTGCAATCTACCGCGTAGAAAACTCGAAAAACAACCATCGGCGCGAAGTCTTCTCCAGCCATTCATGCAATGCAACATCATCGATCCAGACCAACTTGTCCGGATAGGCTTCACACACCATGCCTATGTCCGTTTCTTGATTCCGGACTCTATAAGAAAACAACGGGGACTATTCATGTCTACCCAAAGGAACACCTCACACTCATCGCATACTCGCGAGAGTGGGCTTCCTTTGCAAAAGAAGGAGGACTTCACATGTCCAAGATGAGAATCGTTACCATAGCATTCCTCTTTGACGCCATGAAGATCTATACAGATGAAAAGCACCGCAACGACCTTACCTCCGTAGATCCGAACTCGGCTTGCGATTTGGGGCTCCGAAGCTCCATCGGCAGCCGGAATTCTCCTCCTTCTTCATCCTTGCTCTCCCCTCTCTCTAAGACTTTAAAAAGAGAAAGATTGGAGGAAATGAGAGTTTCTAAACCCTATCCCCGGATTAAACCCTGCCAGGATCAGCCAGGACCCTTGGATCCCAAAGGAAGGAAACGGACGACCACGATTTGCACTTAAAATCCAAAACCTAGGCCGAACACGGCTGTGACATGCCCGTGTCCAAGGCCGTATGCCTGATTCGACAACGAAACTGTCGCATCTCGAAAATAACACGGGCTCTCGATATGCCCGTGTCAGGCTTGATATGCCCGTGTCATCCAGTACACACCCGTATTGTGGGGCATGTTCCTCCATCGACACAGGACCAAAACGAACCCGAGGAGAACACGGGTACTCGACACGCCCGTATCTAAATTGAGACGCCCGTATCAGGTTGAACACGCCTGGCCTCCAGGCCGTGTTTCACCCCCGACACAGCATGACTCACAGCTCGAGCAGGACACGGCCTGTGACATGCCCGTATCTCAGGTCGTGTTCGCTGTCTCCACGATCGTCGACTGCAAATTCGTCGACCACACGGCCATCGTCGAACCTGAGCACGACACAGCCCTAGGACACGCCCGTGTCCTAGGCCGTGTGACCCCTACCAAGCCTCAAACTTGGATCTAAATGTTGCCCGTCGCTCTTTTGAGTTTCGAGGTGTTACACTCAAGTGACCAAGAGGTCATCTTGACAGGCACTAGGAGAGGAAATGTCTATTGTCTCAATTTTGTTTGTGAGAGTAAGGACTCTCCTATATGGCTAGTTGTAGATGAGAAAGTTTCACATTGTGTCCAATTGCATAAGAGGCTAGCTCATCTGAATTATAAGACCATAGGAAAACTCTTTAGTGAAGTGTTAGTGAGGAATGGTCCTAAGGTGAAGTGCATCAAGGAGGGTATCTGCACAACATGCCAAAAGGGCAAGCAGATCAGGACCTCCTTCCAGAGCCTTGATACCAAAGACTCAGTGAGGTGTTTATACCTCCCGCATTTGGTTTTATTTGGTCCTATGCAAGTTCATAGTCTAGGTAGGAAAGTCTACATCATTGTGATTGTTGATGACTTTTCCAGATTTGTCTGGGTGTTCTTTCTTAGGAAGAAATTTGAAACCCATGATGTCTTCCAGACATTTGTTAGGCAAATTTAGAATGAACTTAACAGTATTGTGGTCAAAATCAGAAGTGACCATGGGACTGAGTTTCAGTCTGAATGCATGACAAGATTCTGTGAAGGGCTTGGGATTCATCAAGAGTTCTCCTCTCCTAGTACACCCCAGAATATTTCTGGGGTGAGGCAGTAAACACTACATGTTATGTCCTTAATCGGGCTTCCATCACCAAAACCCACATGAAGACTCCCTATGAAATTCTGAAAGGCAAAAAACCAAACTTATCCTACTTCAGGATTTTTGGTAGCAAGTGTTATGTTCTAAACAATGGTAAGTCCTATGTGACTAAGTTTGCTGCCAAGTCCCAAGAAGACATATTTGTTGGGTACAATAACAATAGTAGAGCATATAGCATTTATAACTTGACTACTCAAGTTGTAGAATAATCAATACATGTTGTCTTTTATAAGTCAAACCTAATGAACTATGAGCTGTCAAGCACCTCTTCTAGTTCTGCAGGTTTAAAGGATGTGATGGACAAGCTTATCATCAGGGAAATGGATCCAGTAGGACAAGATAAGGAAGAAGATGGGTACTGTCCAGGGGGAGCTCAAGACTCACAAGCTGAGAATGAAAAACATTCTGATGAAGAAAATGCAGTACAGCCAGCTAAAGACAATGAATTTCAGCCAGCTGAGAACAATGCAGAACAGCAAGCTGAAGCAAGATTGCCTCCAACTGAGAGACATCTGAGGGACCATCCAGCACACCAAATCATTGGTGATGCAAGACATGGTGTCCAGACAAGGAGCAAGAGCATCAACACAGCTCTATGTTCAAGCTTCCTTTCACAAATAGAGCCCAAGAAGCTTGAAGAGGATATCAAAGACTCTTTCTGGATTGGAGCTATGCAGGAAGAGCTAAACTAATTCAAAAAGGTGTAGAGTCTGGAAGATGGTTCCCAGACCAAAGGCACATAATATCATAGGAACAAAGTGGATCTACAAGAACAAGCTATATGAGAATGGAATTATTGTCAAAAATAAGGCCAGATTGGTGGCAAAAGGATGCAAGCAAGAAGAAGGAATAGATTTTGACTAGACCTTTACCCCAGTAGCAAGGCTGGAAGCAATAAGGTTATTCCTTGCTTTTGATGCCTATCAAGGATTCAAAGTCTTCCAGATGGATGTAAAGTCAGCATTTTTGAATGGAGACTTAAATGAGAAAGTATATATGGATCAACCACCAGATGCAGATTTTGCAGGCTGCAAGGAAGATAGGAAAAGTAACCCTAGTACAAGTCAATTCCAAGGTGGAAGAATGGTATCATGGAGCAGCAAGAAACAGACTAGTGTTGTTATCTCCACCGCATAGTCAGAGTACATTGCAGCAGGTAGGTGCTGTACTCAATTGTTGTGGATACATCATCAACTTGAAGACTATGACATTAAGATAAGTAGAACTCCTCTATATTATGATTCTACTAATGCAATTTTTATTGCTAGGAATCATGTTTCACATAGCAAGACTAAGCATATAGAAATTAAGTATCATTTTATTAGGGAGCATGTTGAGAAAAAAGACATTTACCTAGAGTTTGTCTCCACTGACAAGCAAGTGGCTGATATCTTCACTAAGTCGCTAGATGGAGCCAAGTTCAACATCTTTAAAACTGATTTGGGTATGTTCAACATCTTTAATACCTTAGGGAGTCCCTGAAGCTATTATGCTTGGTACAGATTTGTTCTTTTTGCAGGTGCTGTAGTCCAAATGGAAAGCAAGATAAGAGAAGATGCTTCTTTTCAAGTGGTATCAGCAGTTGCAGGACTAGAGACTTTCAACTAGTCTTTTCAAGTTGTGTAGAGAATTACCAGTGATACTGAATTTCAAGTGCTGTCAAGTGGTATCAAGTGATATACAAGTTAGCCCTGTCTATGGGGCATGTTGGCAGCTACAATCTTGTCTTCATGTACATCAGCTAAGGGGAGAACACAAGGGGAGAAAAAGACCCGATGCTCCTTCCTGACTATCTAAAGAGGTCAAAAAGGGGGAGAGATAGAGGTCATGTTTACCTTTGGTTGATCAAAGTTCAAGGGGGAGAGATAGAAGATGACTATCAGAAAGGATCAAGCTCCTTCATGGCATAAACTGTAACGTCCCGAATCGCTCTAGGCCCCTAGTGTGTGTGTTTTGAGTCAGGAGGGTTGACTTGAGTCCTGAGAGCGCAGGGAATTGGACTGCACTTGTGGAGAAGTGGAGAATCAGTGTAAAAAGGAAGTGACACGGGTAGGGACACGGCCGTGTGCCTACCCGTGTGCGTCGAGTTGAGCTCGACGACCCGTGTCGAGATCGTCGAGCTGTGTCGACACCAAGGGACACGGGTAGGGACACGGCCGTGTGCCTACCCGTGTGCGTCGAGTTGAGCTCGACGACCCGTGTCGAGATCGTCGAGCTGTGTCGACACCAAGGGACATGGGTAGGGACACGGCCGTGTGCCTACCCGTGTGCGTCGAGTTGAGCTCGACGACCCGTGTCGAGATCGTCGAGCTGTGTCGACACCAAGTGACACGGGTAGTGACACGGCCGTGTCCCTACCCGTGTGCGTCGAGTTGAGCTCGACGAGAAGTGTCGAGATACAACCCGAGAAGTACACGGCCAAGGACACGGCCAAGCACACGGCCGTGTCATAGGGACACGGGTCGGGACACGGGCGTGTCCCTACCCGTGTCAAGTATTGAACCGACATGGAAACTGTCGTTGCCGCTTCGCCAGGCAGGACACGGGTAAGGACACGACCGTGTCCCTACCCGTGTCACATTTTATATATAAGGGGGGAGAGAAAACCCTAGCCGTTTTCATTCTCTTTTCATCCCCTATTTCCAGTGAGAACTCCTGTGAGAGGGAAAACTGCAGGAGCAAGTCCTACCGAAGGAGATCCGCCATCGCCGAGAAAAAGAAGATGCCGCCAAGGAGAACTACGAGATCCATGGCTAGAAATGGTGGTACCGCTGGAGCCAATGTGAGTTTCCTACCCTCTCCCTTAGTGCTAGATCTATAGTTATTTTCCTAGGAGAGACATCGACTCAAGAGAGTCTTGATGGTGAGGAAGAGTTTTCTAGGAAAGGCCATGCTAAGACTTGTGTCTTAGGTTTTAGATCTCTTCAACCACGCCCTTCTTCAATGGATGAAAAGCGATGGTTTCGTGAAGGGTTTTGGCCTCTTGAGGGTGAATAAGGGAGGAGGTTTTCTGGAATGATTTGGGAAGAATCGCCTTGAGGAGGAAGATGAACCGATGCCGTTCATTCCGCCTTAAGATGCGTGCAGAATCTGTATTCTGCGCGCAGCGAACTTCGTGGCCATTTTTATGCATGCTATGGCCAGATCTGGGCTTTTGGCTAAACACGAAAGTTGTAGCCCTTGAAAATTCCTTTCCAACGAGTGGTTGCACGACTTCAGGTGATGTCTGTGGCCCCGGGAAAACCAAATCGAGTTTGCTGTCCGGCAATTCCTGTACACAGAAATTGTGTTCTGTGCGCAGTGAACTTTGAAGCCGATTTCGAGTAAGTTACTGTCAGATCTGGGTTGTGACCTGAATATGAAAGATGTAGTCCATGGAAATACCTTTCCATCGAGGGGTTACACGACTTCACCGGATTCCTGTAGCCTCGGGAATCTCCGGTTGAAGTTGCTGTCCAGACTATTCCTGCACTTAAAAATCTGGGTTTATAATATTTGGATTTGGATTTCGAGAAACTAATATTACAGGTAACCCTGAAGTTTGGATAAACTCTCATGAATAATTAATTCAGTTGCATAAATGATGAAGATTATGAATCGGATTCCATGTGATAGAATTGTAAGATAGTATACTTGAATGATTTGACTTGTTAGAAGTTAGTAGATTTTTATACATGTGCATCTTGTTATATTGTGTTGAAATCACCTGATATGACATATAGAAGGATAACTCATGGCCATGTGAATGTTTTATATCGGATTGAATTTAGGAGTCCAATACTTAGAGAGTCGTCTCCCTACGGGTAGTGTTGTGAAGGGATGTAAGTGCGGTGTTGACCGTCACTTGTTTTGGTTATGTTGAGGTAAGGTGTGGATGGATGGTTGGGCTGTGTCCTCGTGCTCACTCCGAGGCCCCTTCCATGTTGTGTTGTTGTGGTGTTTGCATGTGGTGTGAGTCGACACGCGGTGTCGTAATCCCGGGTTAAGGATAGTGTGGCAGGTCTACGGGCTCGCCAGTCGTCACACCGACGGGAGTTGGCAGTTAGACTTGGTCGGTTTGGGCTGTGTCCTCGGTGTTCACGTCCCGGGGCCCCTCCGACCATGTGGACGGTTGGGCTGTGTCCTCGTGCTTTCTTCCGAGGCCCCTTCCGGGTCACGCAAGGCCAGTTCGGGCTGTGTTCTTGGTGCACATCTACCCAAGACCCCGCTGGGCCATAGTACGCATGGGCTCCGCTGTTGTGTTCTTAGCGTTGAGGCGTACGGAGGCCTAGGTGAAGTAGTGTGATACCCTCCTAGTAGTAGAAGTGCCCGTTCTACTGTCACCGCCTGGCCACGGCGGCTGATGCCTGAGAGGTTAGCTACCTGCTCGAAAAGTGGGAACTATAGTCTGTGTCGACATAGCAAGTGCATGGGTGAGTCATTGCATAGCATTCATAGCATTTCATATCATTGCACAACAAGATCCTCATCGTATAAGTTTGTATGGGCACTCTTATACGATGAGTTACTTTATGTAACCCGATCCTTAACTTATAAGTTTGTATGGACATTCTTATAAGTTAAGTTACTTTCCTGCTGTAGCTTTCTTACACTTGTTATTATACCTTGATAGCTCTTGTAGAATTGTTAGTTTACATATTGATAACTTTTGTAGAACTGCTAGTTATACATTGATACTCATGTACCTTGTCACCTGATTGTACTTTTATACTTACTGATATATACTTTACCCTTGTTTCTCTTTCTCCGCCCGGTGCCGAGGAGTCGCCGGGGGAGCGGATGTGAAACCACTTAGTCGTTTTGACTAACGGTTGCTACGTCTTCCTTTTTAGGAGGTCACGCCGCAGGTAGAGCAGCCGCAGACTACGCCGCAGGACAGCCAGGCCAGGACGACAGGGCCTGATGTGACGGTGCCGTCGATACCGTCTGTTACTGTTAGTGTTTCGCTTACTCTGATGTAGCCCGTTTGGGCAATGATTAGTTGTACTCTGATATATTGTAGAAGCATGTTTTAGCTTCTCATTATTGATGTATTTGGACTTATAACTAGTGTGGATTTGACTTCTCTTGCTTTTTATTGGTTGGGTTGGCATGAATTATTGATATTGTTGTAGCCGGCGGAATAGGCGTCTTGTGGTACAGGTTAGTCCGTGTGCTAATGCTACCGCAAGGCGGCTGTTCCGGGCATAAGACTCCCTCTTCGTGCCGTGTTTTGGGATCCGGGTGGAGGGGGTCTTACAAATGGTATCAGTTTGCCACGATCCTCAACTAAGAAGTCATTCAACAATGGTGCCACCCCCGTTTGGTTAGTCAGTTTGGGGACAAACTGACTTAGCGGAAGCAGTGGTGTGCCCATATGTAATTCACATTAAGTTTGTCCAACTTTGACCTTAAGTTTAGCCAACATGACCACAAATTTGTCGTGTATGTGTAGGTTCCACTGCATGTTGAGCCGATGGGGGGTACTCCTACGCCTCCCATACCCACTCAGTTCGAACAGTCTGAGTTGGGGCAGACGCTCACCGCCATTCTTGATGCTTTTAAGGCACAGCAGGCTCCGGTGCAACAACAGGCCCCGAGTTCCAACTGGCTGAGCACCTTCCGGGCTCTCTCCCCTCCCGTCTACCTTGGGACGGAGTCAGCTGTACGTACAGAGGAATGGCTAGACACGATACAGGAGTTGTTGGCTGGTATCCGTTGCCCAGCCAACATGGCAGTGACATTGGCAGTGTCTGTCTTGGACTTACATGCGAAGAGGTGGTGGAAGTCCCTCATGGGCTCTACCTTCCAAGGCCGGATCTACACAGAGATAAGTTGGAGTGAATTCTCGGGTGTTTTCTTGGAGCACTTTATCCCTACATCGGCCCGAGATGAGCTTGAGCAGAGGTTCCTTCTACTAAAGCAGGGATCAAAGTCGGTTACAGAATACCAGCGGGAATTCCAGCATCTCGCAAGGTTTGCAGATTCTTATGAGTTGGATGACAGAGGTTATGCCAAGCGCTTCTATAAAGGGCTGCGAGATCCCCTAAGGCAGTCCCTTTTGTTTATAGCGGACGGTAGCTTGGCGGAGATCATTGATATGGCGAAAAGATTGGAGGCGGACCACCTGGGATGTAGTAAGAGGCCTGCAGAGGACGTGATGGAAGCCGGCCCAAGTAATAGAAGGAGACGGGACTTCAGAGGAGGAAGAGGTTATCAAAGAGGTGGCGGGCGTGTCCACCGAAACTATAGGGTGGAGCATCCAGTTCCGCAGCCGCCTGCATTGCCTCCACCCCCACAACATCAGCGATTTCAACAACCTGAAGGGCGTCGTGGTCTGGTGTGCTTCGAATGCAACCAGCCGGGCCACATTCGGCGTTTTTGCCCGCAGCTATATGGGAACGCCCCTCCTGCTCTCCCTCCTGCTCTCCCTCCTGCTCTCCCTCCTGCTCTCCCTCCAGCAGCTCCACGAGGGCGGGGATATATGCGCGGTCGAGGACGAGGACCGCCAAGAGGAAACCCCGGACCGGTCCGGGATCAGGTGTACGCGCTTGACATGGCGCAGGAACGGAACCCACAAGATGTGATTGCAGGTATGATTTAATTAATTTACATATTTGCATGGTCTAACTTGAACTGATTAGAACCTACTAGCCACTAGCAATAAGTTTTGGTTGTTGGTACTTAGGCACCGTGATTATTGGCGGGAAGACAGCCTATGCGCTGTTCGATACCGGTGCCTCACACTCCTTTGTGTCCGAGGATTTCATAAAAGACATGGGGGATGTACAGTACTTCACTGGCATAGCCCGACGTGTACGCCTTCCGGACGGCTCGGAGATGATCGCGACCGCCAAGTGCGAGTTGGAGTTATTTATTGATGGGAAGGCCTTTGATACGCCGGCCACGGTTCTGAGAATGCCGGAGTTTGACATCATTTTGGGCATGGCATGGCTGGACTGGCACTTCGCGAGGATCGACTGCGCGGAGAAGCGGATCTATTTGAGGCATGGAGACTCTGACGTCATCTTCCAAGGTATTGGCTTCGCGCCACGTATGATATTATCTTCTATTCAGGCTGTAAAGGCTCACATGAAGGGGGATGAGGTCTTCATGATCTGGTTCGAGTTGAAGGAAGCAGCGTTGGAATTAAAGGATGTACGGGTAGTGCGGGATTTTCCTGAGGTATTTCCTGAGAAGCTACCAGGATTACCTCCGCATAGAGAGGTCGACTTCCAGATCAATCTAGTACCAGGTGCCAAGCCTGTGTCCAAGGCTCCGTACAGAATGGCTCCGAAAGAACTCGCGGAGTTTAGAGTTCAATTGCAAGAACTGGTCGATTCAGGGTTCGTTCGCCCCAGTTCATCGCCATGGGGAGCCTCTGTGTTGTTCGTGAAGAAGAAGGATGGAACACTGCGATTGTGCATAGATTATCGGGAACTCAATCGGTTGATGGTGCGGAACACTTATCCACTACCGCGGATCGATGAGTTGTTTCGACCAACTAGTGGGGGCACATTGGTTTTCTAAATTGGATTTGCGCTCCGGATACTATCAGTTGAGGATACATGAGGGGGATATTCAGAAAACAGCATTCAGTTCTAGATATGGTTTGTATGAGTTCAAAGTAATGCCGTTTGGGCTCACAAATGCCCCTTCGGCCTTCATGAGTTTGATGAACAAGGTGTTTGAACCATATCTGGACATCTTCGTCATTGTTTTCATCGACAACATCTTGGTCTACTCAAAGACGGAGGAGGAGCATGTCGAGCACCTGACCTTGGTTTTGAAAAAAAATGAAGGAGCACGCCTTGTATGCCAAGTTTAGCAAATGTGAATTCTGGCTTAAGGAGGTTGCCTTCTTGGGACATGTGATCAGTGGAGCAGGATTGGCTGTGGATCCAGCTAAGGTGCGGGCCGTGAAGGAGTGGTCGCCCTTGAAGTCGGCGGCTGATGTACGAAGCTTTCTTGGACTTGCTGGCTACTACCGCAAGTTCGTGAAAGGATTTTCCAAGATTGCCCTTCCTCTTACCTCCTTGACGAAGAAGGGTGTGCCATTTGAGTGGACACCTCAATGTGAAGAGGCATTTCAAGAATTGAAAGATAGGCTTACCTCCGCCCCCATCCTTGCACTTCCGTCTGGGAAGGAAGGATTCCAAGTTTACACGGACGCATCATATCAAGGGATGGGAGCGGTGCTGATGCAGCACGGGCATGTGATCGCTTATGCTTCAAGGCAGTTAAAGAAACATGAGATCAATTACCCGGTTCATGATTTGGAGTTGGGAGCAGTGGTGTTCGCTTTGAAAGTCTGGAGGCATTATTTATATGGCGTGCACTGCGAGATCTTTTCCGATCACAAAAACTTGAAGTATGTTCACATTCAGAAGGAGTTGAACCTGAGACAACAGCGGTGGTTGGAATTTCTATGCGACTATGAGTTCACCATGAACTACCACCCCGGGAAAGCGAACTCGGTAGCCGATGCCTTGAGTAGGAAAGTGCCAGGCTCTAGCTCGGAGTCTCGGCTGATGAGCATGGAGTTGGCTCGGATGATCGAGGAGATGGAAATTACTCTAGTATTCAAGGACCCTTCGGCAGAGTATGCGGAGTATTTGGCCAACATGAGCATAGTTTGTGATATCCGAGACCGGATTCGGGTGGAGCAAGGAATGGATGCGGCCTTGGCCCCGACAATCAAGGCAATTGAAGATGGGACCACCGATGAGTACACACTAAAAGACGGCCTCGTTTATTTTCGTGGCCGACTCTATATTCCCAAGGGCGGCAAAATTCGGGAGGATATCTTGAGAGAGGCACATTCCTCTCAATATTCAGTGCACCCTGGTATTGCTAAGATGTACGCCGGATTGCGGAAGACCATGTGTTGGCCGGAATGAAGAAGGATGTTCGCTACTATGTTACACATTGCGAAGCTTGCAAAGAGTGAAGGCTGAATGCAGGAGTCCCGGTGGTTTGTTGCAGTCATTGCCCATCCCCGAATGGAAGTTCGAGGATATCTCCATGGACTTTGTTCATGGGTTACCTCGTTCCCGCTCCGGGAATGATTCAGTATGGGTTATTGTGGATCGACTGACAAAGGTGGCCCGGTTCATTCCAATGAAGAAGGAAGCACACGTGGATGTTTTGGTATGCCTTTTTGTGGAGCAATTTGTACGGTATCATGGCGTGCCCAAGACAATTGTTTCGGATCGGGATGGCCGGTTTACATCCAATGAGTGGAAAGCGATACAGGCATATTTGGGCTCACGCCTAACCTTTAGTACCGCATTTCATCCTCAGACGGACGGGCAGTCAGAGCGGACCATCAGAACACTGGAGGATTTATTGAGGTTATGTGTGTTGGTCAGAGGAGAGCCATGGGAAAGGCTCTTGCCCCTGGTGGAATTCTCCTACAACAATAGTCATCAAGCGAGCATCGGTATGGCGCCCCATGAAGCCCTTTACGGAAGAAGGTGCAGGACTCCCTTGTCTTGGGTGCAAGATGAAGATCCAAAGGCATTGGGGAACGAATACATAGATGATACTGATGCGGCGGTCAGATTGATACGGGATTGCATGTTGGAGGCTCAAAGTCGACAGGCGAAATATTACAATAAAAAGCACCGGATGGTGGAGTTCCAAGTGGGCGAAAAAGTGTTCCTTAAGATTCGGCCGATGCATGGAGTGTCGCGGGTGCGTGGAGTGAAAAAGCTCAGCCCAAGGTATGTTGGGCCTTATACTATATTGGAAAGGATCGGCCCGTTGGCCTATCGGTTGGAGTTACCACCAGAACTAGAAAATCTCCACGACGTGTTCCATGTGTCGTCGCTTCGAAAAGCACTGTTGCGGCCCGACCAGTATATTCCCACTACTGATGGTGCAGTGGCATCAGATAGGTCTGTGCGACTAGAGCCGGTGCGGATTGTTGACAGCGAGACAAGGACTTTGCGCCGCAAAAGTGTTCCCTTAGTAAAGGTGCTATGGTTGAATCATGGGAAGGAGGAGTACACATGGGAGCCATTAGATTTAATGCAGCAACGCTACCCGGAGTTGTTTGCTCAAGGTAATTTTTATTTTAAAAGCAATTGTTAAATTTCCTGTCATGCTTTCTGAAAGATATGGTACCTAAACACCTAGAGGGGGGGGGGGGTGAATAGGTGACCTAAACCTTTTTTGACTTTTGTTTGACAGCACAACAGCACAGCTAACAGCAAATACAGAAATTAAGCAGTCAATTCACAGCACAACACAGCACAGAAGACACACTACTTTTATAGTGGTTCCCCAATCTTTGGGTACATCCACTTTCCCCCTTCGCCTATCTAGCAGTGTACTAGATTCGGCCAAACTTCTCCACTAGCTCAGAACCCAACAAGGTTCCTACCTCAGGCCCAAAGCCTTACACTCAGCCAAAAGGCCTACACTCAGCCACCCAGGCCTACACTCAGCCAATCAAGGCTTACACTCAGCCAATTAAAGACCTACACTCAGAGTTCTTCAACTCCTACACTCAGGCACCAAGCCCTACCCTCAGCCTTTATAAAATAGGCTTACAATCACTCAGATCCAATGGATCTTACAAGTTTAAAAAGAAATTACAAATGCTAACTCTACAACTCAGAAAGGATGAGAGGAGTTGAGAGTTTCTTGAAGAGTTCTTGGAAGAACTCAGCTTGATCCAAACTGACTTAGCTTTCTTCAAAGCTTCTTGAGTAGAACTGAATTAGTCTGAATCTTCTGCAGTTGATCCTTGATCTCTGCTTCTTGAAATCCAGATGACTCTGAATTCTTCTTCTCAGCCTTAGTTCCAAAGACTGAATTCTTGGTTGGAGCTCTCTCTCTCCAACTTCTTAGATCTGCAGTTGGACTGCCTGATCTTCTTTTGTTGATCCTCTGTGTATTACTTCTTTATTTAATCTGATCAACCACTTTGAAAATTCTCACAAGTTGTAATAACAACAATCAATCTCTTGAATTACAACTCCAACTTTCTATAAACTATGGGTGCCTATTTATAGGCTTCCTTCATGGTAACCGGCTGTTCCGGTTCATAACAGACTTCTGACTTCTCTGACAGTCGATGTAGACCGGCTGGATCGGCAGCTGTCATGTCAACCAGTCACTTCTTGAAATCTCACTAACTGTCAGATAGTGTCGAGACTTTCTGTTCTTAAGTGTCGACACTTATAGACCAAGTGTCGACACATGTTGTGTAAGTGTCGACACAAGTCTACAAGGTGTCGACACAATTCCTTGTATGTCTCGACACAGTTTCTTCTGCATGTGTCGACACTGAAATTGAGTGTCGACACAAGTACTTGCACTTCATTCTTTATCTGTATTCTTCTAAGTGTCGACACATCTCCTTTGTGTCGACACATCTTCATGTGTTGAAACTGTCAAGTGTCGACACTGCTTCTTGGTGTCGACACAAGTCTTCATTCTTGTTTCTTCAGCTGAGTGTCGACACATTCCTTAGTGTCGACACTTGTACTTAGAATATTTTACAACTTTTCTGTTCTTTGCTAAGTGTCGACACAGCTCCTTGTGTCGACACTTTCTTCACGTGTTGAGTCTTCTGGTTATGTGTCGACACATTGTGCTGAGTGTCGACACAATCTTCAAGTGTTGACTCCTTTGAGTGTGTGTCGACACATTGTGTTGAGTGTCGACACATTCTTCATATTTTGACTCTGCTGATTAAGTGTCGACACATTGTGTTGAGTGTCGACACTTGTACTTAGTCTCTGCAGAATTTTGCTGAGTGTCGACACAACTCCAAGTGTCGACACTTTCTGATGTTGACTCAGCTCTTCTAGGTGTCGACACTTCTGCTAAGTGTCGACACAGCTTTTCTGCATTCTTCTTCACTGAGTGTCGACACAGCTCCAAGTGTCGACACTTTCTGACTGGTGTCGACACTTCTTCCCAGGTGTCGACACAATGACTCCAAGTGTCGACACTGCTTGTCTGGGTGTCGACACAAGCTTTCCAAGTGTCGACACTTTCCCTCTGGGTGTCGACACATGGACTTAGAAACTTTTAGCTTCAATCCAGTGTATACCTAACCTGCACAAGTAACTCAAACAAACATCAAATACATTCTGATGTATATCATTGAGTTAGGTGAGGCTTCTTCAAATCAGGTACATTTGACCAATGTACCCAACAATCTCCCCCTATTTGGAGAAGTCATAACCCTTAGTCAATGATATACACCACTCATAATTAAAAATTACAAAATGATGTAAAACATATAAATGACAACAGGGTAAACTTGAACATGTAATAAAGCACACATGTATACTTATTAAACATTGCAGAATAATTAAGAAACACACATATTTCAGAACATTCATATTATATTTATCATATACTGTTTCAATAATGTTCCTTATACATTTTCAATGAAGTATTACAATGTTTTTCACTTAACAGATTACAACAAGCATCAAGTTAATTCCTAATCTAGTGCTGATCAGGTTCTTTAATAACAATGCCTTTTCCAGCTTTAACTTGAGCTTTCACAGCAGCAGCAGCAGCAGGCTCAGCTTCAGCAGTCTTCTTCCCTTTAGAGTCCTTCTTCTTCTGTTCTTCAGCCTTGATCTTTTGTCTTTCAAAATAATGATAGGGCTTAGGAAAGTACTTGCTAGGCTCCACAGCTGTTGGAGGTAGCTTTCCTAACTTAGCCTTCCTTCTGTATTGGACAATTGCTTCCTGCCTACTCTCATGCTTTCTCCATTCAGCCTCTGAGAACCACTTGTTCCTCTCATGGGCATTGTCCTTGGCTGCTTTCCAGGCTGTAAGAATTATGTTCCTAGAAGTAGGGCTCCATTGTTCAAAATCTGGCTTTTGCTCAGCCATTTCCCTAAACTTCTTCTTTGACAGCCTAGTTTCTTCTTCCTTGTCCAAAGCCTCTTGCATTGCAGCTGTGATAGGTTGAACAACCTTTTCCAGAATAATATTAGGCTTGCCAGCAGGTGGACTATACATTGTGCTTATATCTGCATGAATCATGTCAAAGTCTGGAGGTGGATAGATTACATCAGCCACTGCTTGTTGCTCACCTCCAAGATATGTGCCTTGAATACCAGATTCAGCTACTTCATTGTCATCACACAGGGGAGGATATCCAAGTGTAGCCCTGATAGAATTTGAAATCCATTTTGCATGCTCAGAACTGGCCTTGACTAACACTCTCTCCCCCTTTATGACTTCTTGGGCTACATGATCTCTCACATCATCTTTCTGGAATCTGATTTGGCTATCCAAATACCTTATGCCCTCTTTAAAGAAAGGTCTAAGCTTTGTAAGCTGTTCTGAAATGACCTTCTGTGAGTCTTTAATGGCATTCTGTACAGCAGCAATTTCTGCTTGAAATATCTTATCAAAATCAGCCTTTGGCAGCAGCAGTGGAGGTTGATGGTTCAGCAGACTTGTTCTTGAGTTCAGTGACTATGGCATTGTGAGATGCAGTCAAGTTATCATTCATTCTCAATTGATTTTCCAGCACATAGCCTTGCTTCTGTGCTATATCATCTACTTGAGTCTTTATTGTCTCTTGATGTTTGGCTAGATATACTACTGCATTTCCACCCTTGTGGAAGCATTCATTCATTTCCTTTTTATTCAGGTTCATTCAAACCTGATGGACTTGATTCTTGAGCTAAATCAAATTGTAAGGACTTATGGCCTTCATCAATATATGTTTTATAGCCCTCCTTTGCTCATCCAGCTTTACTTGCATTGCTACCATTAAGCTGCTGTAATCAGTGGATGGAGCTTGTTGAACTAAGGAATGTTGTGCAACAGTTTGTAGAGCCTTCTTATAGCTCTGGCTCCTTCTCTTGAAAACAAAGAACTTCTTTTTCTTAGCTTGCTCAGCTTCATCATCTTCAGGCTCAGATGTACTTGCAATATTCACCCTATCCTTAGGGCTTGAGGATTTTTCAGTCTGCACACCAGGTGCCTTCTCAGTATCTAGCCTTATAGGCTCTTCCACAACTTCAATGTTCTCCCCCTCAGTAGCAGCACCCTTTTCTTCATCAGCAGCATTCTTATCCATATCAAAATCTTCTTGATCTAAGTTCAAAAAGAGTTCTTCCATTGTATATTCTGCTGGAGACTGTGCAGGAGATGTACTTGGTTCAGCAACTTCTTTATCAGGGATAACTTCTTGTACAACAGATGTGTCAGGAAGACCAACATCTGGTACTGTACTTGCTGGCTGATTGTGCTGATGATCATCAGACAAATCAGAATTTATTATAGAAAATTCAAAGTATTAAGGTCAACAAGTACCTCTTGAATGAGGAGGGTGGCTTGTTCACTCTCCAGTGTAGATGGTTCTGCTACACCTGGAAGCTCCCCCTGGATGTCAGCTGCCTCCTGAGGAGCAGGTGTCTTCTCTGCAGCCACATCAACTGGACTTTCAGGAGTGAAGACCACATGTTCTTCACTGCCTGAGCTGCTGGAGGACTCTTGAGGCACAGCAGCAGTCTTCCTCTTCTTCCTGGGAGGAGAGTCTTTCTTAGAAGCTTGCTTTTCAGGGGTGGTCAATTCCTTTGACACCAGCACCCTTTCCCATCTAGAGAATATCTTGTAGTCCATTCTCCTCATATGATTGATCTTAGATCCTGCAGCAGTGCTCATTACCTCTGGAATTGATCCAGCCAGGTAGAGACTTAGTATCCTGCCCAGATTGGGCTTCTTCAGGCTTTCCTTCACTTTTTCATAAACCACCATTGACCAGTCTGTTTTCAGATTGAAGATGATTCTGGTCATGACTTCAAACATGGAGGCAGACACCCTGTCATGCCCTCCTGGCTTGCTCAGTATAACCTTGCCCACTATTTCTGACAAGAACTTGCCTTGATTATTCATACCCTTTCTGTTAAAGACTGATCCCACCTTCATCTTTGGATCCAGTCCACACCAAGTAAGAGCTTCCCTGGTCTTAGAAGCAGTTACTTCCTCTTCACCTTGAACTTTAGGTAGCTGAAGTACCTTCCTTAAAGATTTGGGTGAAATTTGACCTTGGTGCCATGCACCCTTGACTTAATCCTGAAACCTGAGTCATCTATAGACGCGCCAGAAAGGAATTCAATGACTTCTTTCTTCCATATTTTCGTTGGTTCTGAAACCAAGAACTCCAATCCTGAATTGGCAATTAGGGTTATCACTGATTTGATTTCTTGTTCGCAGTCATCGAATGCGCCACGCACCAGTTCATATCCTTCGTTAACGTTCTCTTCCAGCTTGGGAGCCATTAGGGTTTGAAGATTTAGTCTTGAGATGAGAGAAATGTCGACACAAGAGTTTAGGTCTCGAAACTTTGAAAGCGTGTCGACAATCAAAGACAGAACCCTATTTATACCTTTCTTGTTTGAAGACGAACAGGCGGGATGAATTTCTAATGATGTGTCGACACTGGCAATAAGTGTCGACACTGACTTATAATGTCTCGACACTCATGTGTCGACACAAGTTTAGTCAACAGATTTTATGTGTCGACACTTGGTTAAGTGTCGACACCACTATACTCGACATGTAGTCGAGACTTTACTTAGAAAAATTCTGAGTAAAACTTAAGTGTCGACACATTATTGGATGTGTCGACACCTACTCGACATGTGTCGACACTAACATTCTGAAGTGTCGACACCTACTTCCTAGATGTGTCGACACCATTTTCCTGAAGTGTCGACACTTACTATTCTGTGTCGACATAGACTTGTCTATGTGTCGACACCTTTTTACTTAGCCAATTTTTGTTCTGTATACTTAGTCTAAGTTTATCATACCTAGTTCAATTTTGAACCTATTAAACTTAGCTTCTTCTAAGGGCTTAGTGAACATATCAGCTATCTGATTATCTGTTTTAACATATTCAAGTGCAATATCATTTCTTTCTACATGCTCCCTAAGAAAGTGATATTTTATCTCAATATGTTTAGTTCTACTATGTGATACAGGGTTATTAGCTATGGAAATAGCACTTGTAGAATCACAATAAAGTGGAGTTCTACTTACCTGACATCCATAGTCTTCTAGCTGATGTTGAATCCACAGAAGTTGAGCACAGCAACTTCCTGCAGCTACATATTCTGACTCAGCTGTGGAGATGGCCACACTGGTTTGCTTCTTACTACTCCATGAAATGAGTCTTCCACCTAGGAATTGACAGGATCCAGTTGTGCTTTTTCTATCTTCTTTGCATCCTGCAAAGTCTGCATCTGAATAGCCTGTTAGATCAAAATCTCCATTCCTAGGGTACCAGAGGCCTAGATAAGGTGTGCCCTTTAGATATCTCAAGATTCTCTTGACTGCAGTCAAGTGAGATTCTTTGGGGCAGGCTTGATACCTGGCACAAACACATGTAGCATACATAATGTCAGGCCTACTTGCAGTCAAGTATAGTAGGGAGCCAACTATCCCTCTATACAAGGTTTCATCCACAGGTTTCCCTGCATCATCCTTGCTTAGAGACATACTTGACCCCATAGGAGTCTTCATGGTACTGGAGGAATCCATACCATATTTCCTTATGAGTTCTAGGGTGAACTTTGACTGACATATGGACAAGCCACTTTCAGTCTGTTTAACTTGGAGACCCAAGAAAAACTTCAGTTCTCCCATACTACTCATTTCAAATTGACTTTGCATAAGCTTTGCAAACTTTTTGCAAAGGCTACTTTCAGTAGACCCAAATATAATGTCATCTACATATATTTGGACAAGTATTACTTTGCCTCTAGATTCCCTAAGGAATAGAGTCTTATCTATTTTCCCCCTTGTGAACTTGTTCTCAATGAGGAAACTAGATAGGGTTTCATACCAAGCTCTAGGAGCTTGCTTTAACCCATACAATGCTTTCCTAAGTCTATAGACATAATGTGGAAGAGTAGGATCAACAAAACCTGAAGGCTGCTCCACATATACTTCTTCTTTTAAATTACCATTAAGGAATGCTGACTTCACATCCATTTGGTATACTTTGAATCCTTGGTAGGTTGCATAGGCCAAGAACATCCTTATGGCTTCCAGTCTGGCTACTGGAGCAAAGGTTTGATCAAAATCAATACCTTCTTCTTGCCTATATCCTTTTGCAACCAATCTTGCCTTATTCTTAATGATGACTCCTTGTTCATCTAACTTGTTTCTGTAGATCCACTTTGTTCCTATCACATTGTGATCTTTAGGCTTAGGAACTAAGTCCCAAACCTTGCACCTCTTGAACTGGTTTAGCTCTTCCTGCATAGCTTCAGTCCACTGTGGATCTTGTATTGCTTCTTCAAATTTCTTTGGTTCTATTTGAGACAGAAAACTTGAATAGACTACAGCATTCTGATTTCTGCTCCTTGTCTGAACACCTTGTCTTGGATCTCCAATGATCAGCTCCACTGGATGATCTCTTAGATGCCTGTTGGCTGGAGGCATCCTTACTTCTGGTTGTACTTCTTCAGCATCTTCATCATGCTGAGTTCCTTGAACTTCTTCAGCTCCTGGTACATGTAGTTCTCCCCCTGGACATAAGCCATCTTCTTCTACTTGCTGTCTTGCAGCAGGTACATCTTCCATGGTTAGCTTGTCCATCTTCTTAGAAAGACCTGTGGGGCTGCACACACTACTAGACAACTCATTGTTAATAAGAAGTGTCTCATCAAAAACTACATGCACAGACTCCTCTACAACTTGTGTAGTCAAGTTGTAGACTCTATAAGCCTTACTATTATTGCTGTACCCAACAAATACTCCCTCTTGGGACTTGGCAGCAAACTTAGTTAAGTAAGACTTTCCATTGTTAAGTATGTAGCATTTACAACCAAAAATCCTGAAATAGGATAGATTTGGTTTCCTGCCTTTCACTACTTCATAGGGAGTCTTGTTTAACCTTTTAGTGATGGTAGCCCTATTTATCACATGGCATGCAGTGTTTACTGCTTCAGCCCAGAAATATTCTGGTAGTGAATGAATCACTTAATAGGGTTCTACCAGCCTCTATCAAGGTCCTATTTTTCCTTTCAGCAATGCCATTTTGCTGTGGTGTTCTAGGTGAAGAGAATTCCTTGAAATATCCCATAGTCTTCACATAGTTTTGTCATGCTTTCAGATTGAAACTCTGTACCATGGTCACTTCTAATTTTGACCACTGTACAGTTCAATTCATTCTGAATTTGCTTAACAAAACTGTGGAAGACACTAGGTGTTTCAGATTTCTGCTTTAAGAAGAACACCCAGGAAAACCTTGAGTAGTCATCAACAACTACAAAGGTGTAGACTTTCCTACCTAAGCTGTGAACTGGCATTGGACCAAATAGATCCATATGCAAGAGGTATAAACACCTCACAGCATCCTTGTTGTCAATGCTTCTAAAGGTGGATTTAGTCTGCTTGCCCTTTTGACAAGCTGAGCAAATGCCATCTTTGACACACTTAACTTGAGGACCATTCCTCACTAACTCTTTACTAAAGAGTTTGCTAATAGTCTTGTAATTAAGATGGGCAAGCCTCTTGTGCCATTTGACACATTGAGAGACTGTCTCATCAGCTACAAGACAAACTGGAGAACTATTGTTCTCAACCATAATGTCTAAACAATAGACATTTCTCTTCCTATAACCTGTCAAAATGATCTCTTGATCACTTGACCTCTTGATATGACAACCATTTTTAACAAATGAGATGTCATACCCTACATCACTTAACTGACTTATACTTATAAGGTTGTGTTTCAACCCTTTAACATAAGCCACTTGAGTAATGGTAACAAGGTTTGAAGAAATGTTACCAAACCCTTTGATGATTCCTTTTTCAGAACCACCAAAGGTCACTTTAGGACCATTCTTGATTGGGATGTAGTCCTTCAGTAGTCCCCTAGTTCCAGTCATGTGTCTGGAACATCCACTATCCAAGTACCATGTTGGGGTATGGTCACTTGGATTCACCTGCAAAACAAATTAATGAACCTTAGAACCCAAAGTAAACTTGGGTCCTTGGTGATTGTTAGTTTGCAACATGACATAGCTACCTACTGGCTTTCCACCAGGTAGCTTGCTACTCCCATTGGCACTAGCATTGTGCCAACAATCCAAGGCAAAATGGCCAATCTTGCCACAACACCAGCATTCAAACTTGTTGTACCTTTGCTTAAGTACAGACTTGGCTGTTTTAACTGCAGCAGACTTATTGAATGTTGGGGCTTTGCCCTTAGACTTAGACTTGGACTGCTTAGTCCCTGCAGGTCCAGCAAAACCCAATCCAGTCTTGCCTTTGTGATGAATAAAATCATCAATCAAGGGTAGCACTGATTTAGGTTTTGAAAACCTAGCAGCTAGCTCTCTTTCCTTCTGAAGATCAATCTCCAGTTTCTTAATTTGATCATTCTTAAATGTAATGGTACCCATCTGAATCACAGTAATGTGTTTCAGTCTGGCCACTTCATTTAGTTTTTGATCATAATTCTTCTCATAATCTATTGCAGCTGCCTTGAGATCAGCAATTTCCTTGGCCAAATTTTTGGCTAGGGTCTTGCTTTTCTTATAGGCTTGCAATAGTACTTGATATTCATCTAGGAGTTGATGAATATCTCCCTCAGACTCAGATATATTCTCATCACTTGATGAAGAATAATCTGACTCTGAACTAGAACTGGAATCAGAACTTTGAGTTAAACCTTGTACCTGACTGGGTCCTGGCTGCTCCAGGTTTTTGGTACATTCAGTCAAAGCCATCAGTCCTTGGCTTTGACAGTCTTCTTGCTCATAGATAGATTCCATGATCTGCATAAACTCTTCTTCTTCTTCAGCAAATAGCCCAATATAGGCTTCAGCATCTGTTCAGTGTCTGAAGAAGACATATCTGAAAGAGTCTTTCATTCTTTGCAACAAAGGACTTCTCCTTCTTTCCTTTGAAGTGTGTTTTCTTTTTGTCACTGGATTCTTTCCTTCTTTCAGGACAGTCTGCAATAACATGGCCCTGTCTATTGCAGCAGTAACAAATTATCTTGGATCCAGTTGCCTTACTAGTCTTGGTCCTTTTCTTGTCCTTCTTTGAAGGCTTCTTTTCCTGATACTGTACCTCTTTCCCTTTGGAAGATGAAGGTCTAGACCTCCACTGTTTCTTCTTAAGGAACTTCTGAAAATGTCTGGTGAATGCAGCAAAGTCTTCATCACTTTCACTGCTTGTAGATTTTGTACTTTCAGACTCTTCAGATTCTGATTCAACTACCTCAGGAGGAGGAGTTGATGACTTGGTCCTGCTCTTTCTGGGTACATCTGACTTAAAGGCAACAGTCTTTTCCCTGTATTCAGTCCTTGTTGACTTTTCTTCTTCTTTTCTCACTGACAATTGCATCTCATAAGATAACAACTTGCCAAAAAGTGTGGGAGGAGGAATTTCTCCCAACTTTGCCATTTCTCTGATGGCACAAATCTTGGTGTCCCAGTCTTTGGTTAGGGACCTTAAGAATTTATCATTCAACTCATAGTTTGTGAACTCTCTTCCATATGACATGAGTTCATTTACAATTCTATAAAATTTCTTGTACATTCAGTGATGCTATCTCCTCTTCCTTGCCTAAAGCTCTCATACTCTTGATTAAGCAAGGACTTCCTATCTTGCCTTACTTCTTCAGAACCTTCCATATAGACAATGAGGGTGTCCCACATTTCTTTTGCAGTTTTACAGTGAATAAGGTTCTGGAAGGTGGCATCATAAATTGCACTAACTATGATGTTCTGTGCCCTTTTGTCCATAGTTGCTAGGACAATCTCATCCTTGGTCATTTCAGAGAAATCCTTTGGAGTCCTCTGATTTGCATCCAATACTGAAATCTTCATGGGCACATATGGCCCTTCTTTGACTGTGATGTATATCCTAGGGTCAGAGGCTTCCATAAAAAGCCTAACCCTCTCTTTCCAGATCCCAAAGATCTCTTTTCTGCATATAGGTAGTTTCATTAAACCCAACTCCTTATGATTCTCTGAAGAACCCATGTTCTTGATTTTCTTGAAACTGTTTCCTGTTTCCTGACTTATACTGAATCTGCCAAACTGGATCTCCTCAGACAGTTAGTCCTGATTTTGAGGAACCTGGCTCTGATACCACTTGAAAGATATGGTACCTAAACACCTAGAGGGGGGGGGGGGTGAATAGGTGACCTAAACCTTTTTTGACTTTTGTTTGACAGCACAACAGCACAGCTAACAGCAAATACAGAAATTAAGCAGTCAATTCACAGCACAGCACAGCACAGAAGACACACTACTTTTATAGTGGTTCCCCAATCTTTGGGTACATCCACTTTCCCCCTTCGCCTATCTAGCAGTGTAATAGATTCAGCCAAACTTCTCCACTAGCTCAGAACCCAACAAGGTTCCTACCTCAGGCCCAAAGCCTTACACTCAGCCAAAAGGCCTACACTCAGCCACCCAGGCCTACACTCAGCCAATCAAGGCTTACACTCAGCCAATTAAAGGCCTACACTCAGAGTTCTTCAACTCCTACACTCAGGCACCAAGCCCTACCCTCAGCCTTTATAAAATAGGCTTACAATCACTCAGATCCAATGGATCTTACAAGTTTAAAAAGAAATTACAAATGCTAACTCTACAACTCAGAAAGGATGAGAGGAGTTGAGAGTTTCTTGAAGAGTTCTTGGAAGAACTCAGCTTGATCCAAACTGACTTAGCTTTCTTCAAAGCTTCTTGAGTAGAACTGAATTAGTCTGAATCTTCTGCAGTTGATCCTTGATCTCTGCTTCTTGTAATCCAGATGACTCTGAATTCTTCTTCTCAGCCTTAGTTCCAAAGACTGAATTCTTGGTTGGAGCTCTCTCTCTCCAACTTCTTAGATCTGCAGTTGGACTGCCTGATCTTCTTTTGTTGATCCTCTGTGTATTACTTCTTTATTTAATCTGATCAACCACTTTGAAAATTCTCACAAGTTGTAATAACAACAATCAATCTCTTGAATTACAACTCCAACTTTCTGTATACTATGGGTGCCTATTTATAGGCTTCCTTCATGGTAACCGGCTGTTCCGGTTCATAACAGACTTCTGACTTCTCTGACAGTCGATGTAGACCGGCTGGATCGGCAGCTGTCATGTCAACCAGTCACTTCTTGAAATCTCACTAACTGTCAGACAGTGTCGAGACTTTCTGTTCTTAAGTGTCGACACTTATAGACCAAGTGTCGACACATGTTGTGTAAGTGTCGACACAAGTCTACAAGGTGTCGACACAATTCCTTGTATGTCTCGACACAGTTTCTTCTGCATGTGTCGACACTGAAATTGAGTGTCGACACAAGTACTTGCACTTCATTCTTTATCTGTATTCTTCTAAGTGTCGACACATCTCCTTTGTGTCGACACATCTTCATGTGTTGAAACTGTCAAGTGTCGACACTGCTTCTTGGTGTCGACACAAGTCTTCATTCTTGTTTCTTCAGCTGAGTGTCGACACATTCCTTTAGTGTCGACACTTGTACTTAGAATATTTTACAACTTTTCTGTTCTTTGCTAAGTGTCGACACAGCTCCTTGTGTCGACACTTTCTTCACGTGTTGAGTCTTTTGGTTATGTGTCGACACATTGTGCTGAGTGTCGACACAATCTTCAAGTGTTGACTCCTTTGAGTGTGTGTCGACACATTGTGTTGAGTGTCGACACATTCTTCATATTTTGACTCTGCTGATTAAGTGTCGACACATTGTGTTGAGTGTCGACACTTGTACTTAGTCTCTGTAGAATTTTGCTGAGTGTCGACACAACTCCAAGTGTCGACACTTTCTGATGTTGACTCAGCTCTTCTAGGTGTCGACACTTCTGCTGAGTGTCGACACAGCTTTTCTGCATTCTTCTTCACTGAGTGTCGACACAGCTCCAAGTGTCGACACTTTCTGACTGGTGTCGACACTTCTTCCCAGGTGTCGACACAATGACTCCAAGTGTCGACACTGCTTGTCTGGGTGTCGACACAAGCTTTCCCAAGTGTCGACACTTTCCCTCTGGGTGTCGACACATGGACTTAGAAACTTTTAGCTTCAATCCAGTGTATACCTAACCTGCACAAGTAACTCAAACAAACATCAAATACATTCTGATGTATATCATTGAGTTAGGTGAGGCTTCTTCAAATCAGGTACATTTGACCAATGTACCCAACACTTTCCTCCCCACAGCCTAAGCTTGATTTCGGGGACGAAATCTTTTATTTTGTTTATAGGATTTGTAACATCCCGAATCGCTCTAGGCCCCTAGTGTGTGTGTTTTGAGTCAGGAGGGTTGACTTGAGTCCTGAGAGCGCAGGGAATTGGACTGCACTTGTGGAGAAGTGGAGAATCAGCGTAAAAAGGAAGTGACACGGGTAGGGACACGGCCGTGTGCCTACCCGTGTGCGTCGAGTTGAGCTCGACGACCCGTGTCGAGATCGTCGAGCTGTGTCGACACCAAGGGACACGGGTAGGGACACGGCCGTGTGCCTACCCGTGTGCGTCGAGTTGAGCTCGACGACCCGTGTCGAGATCGTCGAGCTGTGTCGACACCAAGGGACACGGGTAGGGACACGGCCGTGTGCCTACCCGTGTGCGTCGAGTTGAGCTCGACGACCCGTGTCGAGATCGTCGAGCTGTGTCGACACCAAGTGACACGGGTAGTGACACGGCCGTGTCCCTACCCGTGTGCGTCGAGTTGAGCTCGACGAGAAGTGTCGAGATGCAACCCGAGAAGTACACGGCCAAGGACACGGCCAAGCACACGGCCGTGTCATAGGGACACGGGTCGGGACACGGGCGTGTCCCTACCCGTGTCAAGTATTGAACCGACATGGAAACTGTCGTTGCCGATTCGCCAGGCAGGACACGGGTAAGGACACGGCCGTGTCCCTACCCGTGTCACATTTTATATATAAGGGGGGAGAGAAAACCCTAGCCGTTTTCATTCTCTTTTCATCCCCTATTTCCAGTGAGAACTCCTGTGAGAGGGAAAACTGCAGGAGCAAGTCCTACCGAAGGAGATCCGCCATCGCCGAGAAAAAGAAGATGCCGCCAAGGAGAACTACGAGATCCATGGCTAGAAATAGTGGTACCGCTGGAGCCAATGTGAGTTTCCTACCCTCTCCCTTGGTGCTAGATCTATAGTTATTTTCCTAGGAGAGACATCGACTCAAGAGAGTCTTGATGGTGAGGAGGAGTTTTCTAGGAAAGGCCATGCTAAGACTTGTGTCTTAGGTTTTAGATCTCTTCAACCACGCCCTTCTTCAATGGATGAAAAGCGATGGTTTCGTGAAGGGTTTTGGCCTCTTGAGGGTGAATAAGGGAGGAGGTTTTCTGGAATGATTTGGGAAGAATCGCCTTGAGGAGGAAGATGAACCGATGCCGTTCATTCCGCCTTAAGATGCGTGCAGAATCTGTATTCTGCGCGCAGCGAACTTCGTGGCCATTTTTATGCATGCTATGGCCAGATCTGGGCTTTCGGCTAAACACGAAAGTTGTAGCCCTTGAAAATTACTTTCCAACGAGTGGTTGCACGACTTCAGGTGATGTCTGTGGCCCCGGGAAAACCAAATCGAGTTTGCTGTCCGGCAATTCCTGTACACAGAAATTGTGTTCTGTGCGCAGTGAACTTTGAAGCCGATTTCGAGTAAGTTACTGTCAGATCTGGGTTGTGACCTGAATATGAAAGATGTAGTCCATGGAAATACCGTTCCATCGAGGGGTTACACGACTTCACCGGATTCCTGTAGCCTCGGGAATCTCCGGTTGAAGTTGCTGTCCAGACTATTCCTGCACTTAAAAATCTGGGTTTATAATATTTGGATTTGGATTTCGAGAAACTAATATTACAGGTAACCCTGAAGTTTGGATAAACTCTCATGAATAATTAATTCAGTTGCATAAATGATGAAGATTATGAATCGAATTCCATGTGATAGAATTGTAAGATAGTATACTTGAATGATTTGACTTATTAGAAGTTAGTAGATTTTTATACATGTGCATCTTGTTATATTGTGTTGAAATCACCTGATATGACATATAGAAGGATAACTCATGGCCATGTGAATGTTTTATATCGGATTGAATTTAGGAGTCCAATACTTAGAGAGTCGTCTCCCTACGGGTAGTGTTGTGAAGGGATGTAAGTGCGGTGTTGACCGTCACTTGTTTTGGTTATGTTGAGGTAAGGTGTGGATGGATGGTTGGGCTGTGTCCTCGTGCTCACTCTGAGGCCCCTTCCATGTTGTGTTGTTGTGGTGTTTGCATGTGGTGTGAGTCGACACGCAGTGTCGTAATCCCGGGTTAAGGATAGTGTGGCAGGTCTACGGGCTCGCCAGTCGTCACACCGACGGGAGTTGGCAGTTAGACTTGGTCGGTTTGGGCTGTGTCCTCGGTGTTCACGTCCCGGGGCCCCTCCGACCATGTGGACGGTTGGGCTGTGTCCTCGTGCTTTCTTCCGAGGCCCCTTCCGGGTCACGCAAGGCCAGTTCGGGCTGTGTTCTTGGTGAACATCTACCCAAGACCCCGCTGGGCCATAGTACGCATGGGCTCCGCTGTTGTGTTCTTAGCGTTGAGGCGTACGGAGGCCTAGGTGAAGTAGTGTGATACCCGCCTAGTAGTAGAAGTGCCCGTTCTACTGTCACCGCCTGGCCACGGCGGCTGATGCCTGAGAGGTTAGCTACCTGCTCGAAAAGTGAGAACTATAGTCTGTGTCGACATAGCAGGTGCATGGGTGAGTCATTGCATAGCATTCATAGCATTTCATATCATTGCACAACAAGATC
This sequence comes from Platanthera guangdongensis, assembly GCA_039583875.1. Lineage (NCBI taxonomy): Eukaryota > Viridiplantae > Streptophyta > Magnoliopsida > Asparagales > Orchidaceae > Platanthera > Platanthera guangdongensis. The sequence goes on from CM077153.1 coordinate 141,385,360, forward strand.
CTCATCGTATAAGTTTGTATGGGCACTCTTATACGATGAGTTACTTTATGTAACCCGATCCTTAACTTATAAGTTTGTATGGGCATTCTTATAAGTTAAGTTACTTTCCTGCTGTAGCTTTCTTACACTTGTTATTATACCTTGATGGCTCTTGTAGAATTGTTAGTTTACATATTGATAACTTTTGTAGAACTGCTAGTTATACATTGATACTCATGTACCTTGTCACCTGATTGTACTTTTATACTTACTGATATATACTTTACCCTTGTTTCTCTTTCTCCGCCCGGTGCCGAGGAGTCGCCGGGGGAGCGGATGTGAAACCACTTAGTCGTTTTGACTAACGGTTGCTACGTCTTCCTTTTTAGGAGGTCACGCCGCAGGTAGAGCAGCCGCAGACTACGCCGCAGGATAGCCAGGCCAGGACGACAGGGCCTGATGTGACGGTGCCGTCGATACCGTCTGTTACTATTAGTGTTTCGCTTACTCTGATGTAGCCCGTTTGGGCAATGATTAGCTGTACTCTGATATATTGTAGAAGCATGTTTTAGCTTCTCATTATTGATGTATTTGGACTTTATAACTAGTGTGGATTTGACTTCTCTTGCTTTTTATTGGTTGGGTTGGCATGAATTATTGATATTGTTGTAGCCGGCGGAATAGGCGTCTTGTGGTACAGGTTAGTCCGTGTGCTAATGCTACCGCAAGGCGGCTGTTCCGGGCATAAGACTCCCTCTTCGTGCCGTGTTTTGGGATCCGGGTGGAGGGGGTCTTACATAAACACAAGGGGAGAAAGTCTTGGGGAGACGAGGTTGATCAAGCAAGAGAGGATAAACCTAAGAGGTACTCCTCTAAGGTGTAACTCTCCCTGCAACAATCCATTGGGAGTAGGTAAAATTCATTTCACTGAATTTAATATGAATATGATTTTACTGCCTGTGTAATGTGTATCTCATTAACTAAGGTAATTAATCAGTGGTTTTGACATCTTCAAATAGGAGGAGATTGTTGGGACAATTGATCCAAATGGCACTGATTTGATGATGTCAAATGTGTCAATGAGATATACATAGTTGTATTTAATGTATGGTTAATTCATGCATACAAGTTAGTCTTTGTCACAATGATTGGACAGCTAGTTCAAGAGACAATGACAGGTGGACTCAGGGTGGAGCTGGAAACTCAAAAAACTACCTATGTCAAAAAGCATTGAGTGTGGCAAGCTCACTCAACGCCTTTCAGCTATTAGTGCTGAGAGAAGGAAGGCAGTCAAAACTAACAGTATTGCAAAGGCAGCAATCAGGCTAAGTCTAGAAGCATTGAGTGAGCTCAACTCACTTAACGCCATACAACTAGAAGGGTTGAGTTAAGGTTATCCTGTCATTGCCTTACTGTGAAGAATTCAGAAAATCGACTAAGTCTAGAAGCGTTGAGTGAAGATTCATTACTCAACACCATGCTGAGTCTGTCAATGCCAAACTTCAGCAAGAAGGCAGAATTATAAAAAATCAGCTAAGTCCAGATGCGTTGAGTGAAGCTTATACACTCAATGCTCTCAACGCCATCAGGCAGAAAGCTGAAGAATATGGCTAAGGGAAAAAGCATTGAGTGAGGGATATACACTCAACGCACTCAACGCCTAGCAGAGCAGAAATTTCTAAGTCCAGAATCGCTGAGTTTACAATTCGTCGAGCTGATCTTAGCTTTCGTCAACCAGAGTTCAGAGTTCATCGATCTCAACTTTTACCTATAAGAAAGACTCAACTATCAGAATCATCGACCGGAGTTCAAATTTTGTCGAACTCAGCCTTCACCTCAAGAATGAACTGGGCTGAGAGAATTCGTCGATCTCAGCTTCATTGTTTTTTCAAGCTAAGCTAAGGTTTTGTCGAACTGAGCTCGAAGTTCGTCGACCTCAGCCTTCCCCTGAAGAAAGAACTGAGCTAAGAGAATTCGTCGATCTCAGCTTCACTATTTCATCAAGATGTGCTCAGATTTCGTTGAGCTGAGCTTGAAGTTCGTCGATCGCAAGAATTCAGAAATGTTGGTTGATTTTGGCTATGTCCAGAATTATGCTAACTCAGCAAACTCAACAGGTCAAAAAAGTTTAGATTCGATGCAAATCAACATTAACGTCGCCGTCAGTCTACAATGGATCTCAAGTTAATAAAGCTGAGGTTTTAACCACCGTTAAAACTGAGACACGTGTCGATCATCTCGCCAATATGATGGGATTATAAATTAAAGAAGAGATCGAGATCTAAGTGATGATAATTGGATTAATTTCTGATTAACTTTCAAAAAAGAGAAGCGAAGTTCATCGTCTTCATCCGCCATTGTTGCAGAAGCCAAGAACCTAAAGTTCAAATCTGAAGGGCTTCTGATTTTGCTGGTGCAATCAACATCCACTCCAGCAGGATTAGAGTAATCCTCTAAGAGAGACGAATCAGCCTAGGCACGCTCTAGCTGAAGTTATCTTCTCGATACAAGCTGAGCCAGAATCTGAAGATTAATTCGCTGGATCAAAGAAGAAGGATGGGCCGAAATATGTTTAGTCCAAATCGGGAGATATTCCTGAAGAAGAAGAAGCAGATTTATTTACTAGTTGGTTCCAGAACAAGCCGGGCATCATTTTAAGATCGCGGTATCATCTTGTTGCTGCGAAGACGAAGTTAGGGCTGACATCTGCTCGGTCCAAGTAGACAGGCACAACGAATTTTCTCTGGTGTCTGTAATTCAATGTCTTGAATATTTCTGTGTAAGATTCATTTTGAATCTGATTGGTAAGGCTAAGGCCTGAGTTGTAAGCTTGTGTTATAAAGGCTGAGGTAGGGCAATAGTTGCCTGAGTTGAAGGTGTGTGGATTCACACTGAGGTAGGGCAGGAGTTGCTTGAGATGTAGGAGTGTGGAGTCACTCTGAGGTAGAGTTCTTGGGAAGAATTTGAGTTGTAGGATCTTGGTGATCTGAGTTGTAGGGCATGCGTCCGTGTTGTAGGAGCCGGTTGGGCTCTGAGCTGTAATATCTGAGGATCTGACAAAGATAGAAGGAAGTTTGGCCGAATCTAGTATACTGCTAGATAGGTGAAGGGGGAAAGTGGATGTAACCATCAATTGGGGAACCACTATAAATCTCTGTGTACTGTGTTGTGTACTGTGCTGGTATTGATTCTGATAAGATTTTTGTGCTGTGATTTTAATTGATAAGTTGCCTTAGTTTTTATATGGGAACTATTCACCCCTAGGTGATTAGTTGTTCTTGAAATCAAGACTTTCATTGGGTTTGTCAGCGGTCACGCCGATGAACCCAGGGCGGCCGATCGTCGGCGAGCCTACATCAACCGGTCTCCGCTGTTGTGATCAAACTTCAATGGTGTGGCATCCGGTGATTGCATGCTCGACGGACATCGACCGTCTAGGTCTTGCCGTCGTGGCTGGTGGCGAAACTAAGGCGGCAGGTGCCCAATGAGTGTGCATTCCACGAAGGCCCCTGGTGCGTATTACACTACTGTGTTTCTTCATAGCAAGGGAGGTCGATGACTGCGGGCTCCCCGACTACCAGGCAACTGAGGGCCTGCGGACCCGCAACCATCGACTGTTTCACTGGGAATCCATCGAGATGGAGTTCATCATGTTGTTTTGCTATAACAAATCTATGATCGAATGACGAGAAGTTTTATTCACATATTCGCGTGAAATATTTATTCGCACATGATAACCACCCTATATATATACATATAGACACCCTCACATACGAGTGATAAGCACTGGCCTCCGGCCCGGAGAACATTCAGCAAGGGAGTGATATTCGGCGTGGGGGCGCCATTTGTCGTGGGGCAAAATTTTTTGTGGGGGAGACATTGTCGTGGGCGACGAAAATTGTCGTGACGACGATAATTATGGTATGGGCAACAGTTGTCGTTGTGGGTGATAGTTGTCGTGAGGGCCTGATGCGATGGCAGGTGTACCGATCGTAGTCAAGTAATAATGTGAGGAGTTGAATCTCCGGATATCTATCTCTCAAGGAGTGCAAGTAAGGAGTGTGATTTCGCTATATGAAAAAGGGATTGAAAGCGGGAAAGTAACCAAAGGGGGTTTTTTATTTGGATTCCTAAGTTAACAATAATAAGAAAACTATTGTTGGTCGCCGTCACCGCGTCTCTTTGGTGGATTACTTTAGAGAGTAAAAGGGAAGATGGATGAGCTGTTGAGGGTCGCAATCACCTCTTCGTCATGCATGCTTCTAGCAATCGCTAGAATGGCACAATCACAACAAGCACAGGAAAACTGAAGCTTAACAACACAAGCAATGATTAAGACATAACAACATATCGACATGCTGAAACATTAAGAAAAACATTATTCTCAAGCAACAATCCCACTATCACAAGTTTAGAATGAAGTAACCACAAGAAGAGGTGGAAAAATACAACCGAGCGCACGAAAGCTTTTCGAGATTCACGGCTGGATTCAAGGGTTGTCAATCCTTGTCCGAGCTCGGTCTTCAGATGACGTCCAGGAACCAAAAAGGGATGTCACTTCCTTTGAATATCCCGTCTTCTTCATGAATGATCGCTAGCCGGTTCTAACCAGAGAACTTCGCAAGTGCAACAATAATGAGCTTGGATGGTAGCTTGGAGGTCGGAGAAGATGAAGGTGGCCGGAGACGCAACTATTACAAGCTTTCTGAGGAGAAATGGTGGCCGGATCAACTCTCCAAGGAGGAGAGAGAAAATGGAGGCTTGAGGCAAGTTTTCCCGCTCGGAGGAGCGGAAATGAAGGGGAAGCGGAGCTGGATCAGAACTCCCTTCAAGAAGAAGAAATCTGCGCTTTAAATAGAAGTAGGTTAGAAAAATAGGCACACACAGTTTGGCGCACGACCGTGCGCAAATCGTGTGATATTAACTTCCAGATCAAGCCTGCGGAAGGAGAAGCGTTTGAAAGGAGGGGTTAGACCCGATTTACTCTAGAGGGGGAGGGGCGGTGGTGAATAGAGTAATTAAATTTTTTGGCTATTTTAAGTTTTTATATCAGAGTGAAAATAAGTGATACCAATAATATATAAAGAAAAGAACAGCAGCCTAAGATATTATATCTATCACAGCCACAGTAAGAACAAAATAGAAAATGAGCAACCAACCGACACAATAATTTTATAGTGGTTCCCCAACCTAGGTACATCCACTCTTCTACTATGCTGGTAGGAATCGACTACATGTTTTGATCAGGTGACCACCACCTTTGAGCTTTTGATCAGGTGACTACCACCTTCGAGCTTTTGATCAGGTACTCAAAAACCAACTCAAGTCTTTTGATCAGGAGACTTGCAACCAAGGTATAACTTTTGAAGGGAGTTAAAGAACCCTTTATACAGAGAGGGGGTGAGAGATTTATGGTGTCTTCTCTTTCTCAAAACAACTGAGAAGACTAGTGGATCTTGATGTTGTCAAAGATCCCCCTGAGATATTGAATTGTTCAGGAAGATTGGAGCTTTGCTTCAGGGTGTAGGTCTTCAGCCTATTCTGTCAATGTTCAGGAATCCAGTAGACTGATGTAGAATGGTTGTCTCTGAGGATTCAAGAATTCTGAAGAAGACTATTGATTTGTGATGAATGTTCTTCTTCAGATACCAGGACAAAAAATGTTTCTGCATACAGAATAAACTTCAGAATAATCAGGATCTGTGTTTTGTGCTATGAATGTTCTTCTCTGTTATTCTTTTTGTTCTGTGTTCTTTCTTCTATCTTCTGTCTTTTTTTTTACTAAAGAAAGGAATCTCTTTTTATCTTTTTCAGTCAATCTCTCCTTTGAATTTTTGAATTCTAGCATTAATTGCTGATTGCCTGGAGAGAATGAAATACAACTGGAATGTCTTTCATAAATGAATTTCCACAACTGCCCCTAATAAAACAAGCAAGTAATTATCCTGATGAAGACCATAATCAATGCTGACACTAACGGCTATATTCAGAGAATATATGCGTTAATTACTCAGGACAATACTGCTAAATAATATGGAATAAGGACAAAAAATGAGGAAAATACTAAGTCTGAAAATGCACAGAAATCATCAACCAGAGGACAGATTTCGTCGACCTGAGATCAAAGTTCGTCGACCTAAGAATTCCAGTTCGTCAAACTGAGCTCTGTGAACTGCATACTGAGAATGACTTGCCAAATCTGTAGTCTGAGTTCGTCGAGCTGAGATTCTAACTTTGTCGACCTGAGATCAAAGAAAGTATTTTGGACATATTGTGTTGAAGTTGAGCTTCCAGAATTTCGTCGACCTGAGTTCGAATATCGTCGAGCTCAACTCAGAGAATAATCTCTAAGTTCGTCGAGCTGAGTTCGATGAACGTCGAACTAACTTTCCTAACTACTTTTTATTCTAAGCCTTGGGTCTTCTTAGGTCTTCTGCTGGCTGGTCCATCAAGGTTGAATCCAAGGACTTAGCTTAAACTCTAAGATAGAATGTAAGACCCCCCCCTCTCGGATCCAGAAACACGGCACGAAGGGGGTCTTATGCCCAGAATAGCTGCCTTGCGGTAGCCTTAACACATGGGCTACCTTGTACCACAAGATGCCTATTCTGCCGGCTACAATCAATATCAATATATATGCCAACCCAACCAAAATATAATAAGAAGTCAAATCCACACAAGCATAATAGTCCAAAGTACAACAAATAAGGAAGCTAACATCAAGCTTCTACAATATCAGAGTATAGCAATAAACGCCAGAGGGCTACATCAAAAAGTCTCAACACTCACTTCAGTGACCGACGGTAGTGACGGTACCGTCCCTTCAGGCCCTGTCGTACTGGCCTAGGTGTCCTGCTGCATGATCTGCGGCTCCTCTACCTGCGGGGTGACCTCCTAAAAAGGAAGACATAGCAACCGTTAGTCAAAAGACTAAGTGGCTTCACATCCGCTCCCCCGGCGACTCCTCGGCACCGAGCGGAGAAAGGAACAAAGGTACAATATATAATATGTAATGTAAGCAGGTACAAGCAGGTGGAATAAGTGCAATATAATTATCAGCATTTTAATCTAGCAAATATACAAGAGCTATAACCATCCATCAAGTACAAGTAACTACAGCAGGAAAGTAACTTAACTTATAAGGATGCCCATACAAGCTTATAAGTTAAGGATCGATTTACATAAAGTAACTCATCGTATAGGAGTGCCCATACAAACTTATACGATGAGGATCTTGTTTGTTCAATGAAATGTAATGGTATGTACGATATGCAATGACTCACCCATGATCACGCACATGCCCCGAACTGGCCTTGTGTGACCTGGAAGGAGCCTCGGAAGAAACTACGAGGACCAAGCCCAACCGTTCACTTGGCACAGAAGGAGCCCCGGGACATGAACACCGAGGACCAAGCCCAACCGCCCAAAGTCTAACTGTCAACTCCCGTCAGTGTGACGACTGGCAAGCCCGTAGACCTGCCAAACTATCCTTGACCCAGGATTACGACACCGTGTGTCGACTTACACCACATGCAATTCCACATCACCGTGGCACGGAAGGAGCCTTAGAGAAAGCACGAGGACAAAGCCCAACCTTCCATTCGGCATGGAAGGAGCCTCGGAGAAAGCACGAGGACCAAGCCCAACCGTCCACTCGGCATGGAAGGAGCCCTGAGAAATGAACACCGAGGACCAAGCCCAACCGTCCGACTTTGACTCTTCTCAATGCTATCCAAACTAGTGCGGTCAAACACCGTACCTATATCCTTCCTCAATGCTATCCGTAGGGAGACACCACTCTAAGCATTGAACTACTAAATTCATTCTGTTAAACAATTATTCACATGGCCATATGTTTTCATACTGCATTTCATTTCCAAATGATTTCAACACATTCATTAACATGATGCACATTTAAATTGGTCTACCAATTTCTATCAAATCATTTCGTTTAAGTATGCTTTGCTTCACAAATCAATTTCATGGAATCCAATTATTAAACTTCATCAATCATAGAACTATGATGGTTAACATAAAAACTTCACCAAACCTCAAGTAAATTTGCTACATTATCTCTACCGAGTACAAATCCAAAGTTATACCAAACCCATAATTCTTATTACAGAACATTATCAGGACAACAACTTCGACCGGAGATTCTTGAAGCTATAGGAATCAAGTGAAGGCGTGTAATCCCACGATGGAAAGGTCCTTCCATGGGCTATGATTTCATATACAAGCCACAACCTAGATTTGAGAGTAACACACTTGAAATCGGCTTCAAAGTCCGCTGCGTACAGAACACAATTTCTACATGCTTGGTTTGTCGACTGTCAAATTCGTTCAGACTTTCCTGTGGCTATAAACTTTTCCTGAAGTCATGCAATTACTCATTGGAAAGGTATTTTCAAGGACTTCAACTTTCGTGTTTAGTCTAAAGCCCAGTTCTGAACATATCACACCAGAAAATGGCCAGGAAGATCGCTGCGTGTAGAACACAGATTCTGCGCGCATCTTAAGGCGGAATGAACGACATCAGTTCATCTTCCTCCTCAAGCAGATATTTCCCAAATCACACCATAAATTTCTCCTCCCTTATTCACCCTCATAAGGCCATTACTCTTCACGAAACCATCCCATATCTTCACTTAGAAGAATGGAGAGGTTGAAGACACCGCTATCCTTAGAGCACAAGCCCTAGAACGGCCATTACCTAGGGAAATCATCATCTCGCAACACTAGACTCTTTTGAGTCGACATCTCACCTAGATATAACTACAGATCTAGCACCAAGGGAGAGGGCAGGAAGCTCACCTCATTTTCAGAATTTCCACCATTTCCGGCCATGGATCTTGTAACTCTTCGCGGCGACATCTTCTTCTCCTCGGCGGCGGCGGTTCTTCTCCTCTTGGACTTGCTCTAGCAGTTTCTCCCTCTCTACAGTAGTTTCTCCAGGAAGAAGGGTTGGAATGAGGAGTGAAAATGGATAGGGTTTTCAGATCCCTTATAAGTGAAAAGTGACACGGGTAGGGACACGCCCGTTTCCTTACCCGTGTCCTGCTCGGGCGAAGCATTACAGGCTTTTACCTGACGTTTCGATACACAAACACGGGTATGGACACACACGTGTCCCTACCCATGTCTACATGACACAGCCGTGTTCTCTGGCCGTGTCCTGCTATAGAAATGCCTCGTCGAGCTCAACTCGACACACACACACGGGTAGGGACACGCCCGTATCTCTATCCGTGTCCTTCTTGGGTACACTTCGTCAATCTCAACTCGAAGCACACGGGTATGGACACGCCCATATCTCTACCTGTGTCATCTTCATAGGGGAAGTGACACGCCCGTATCACTACCCGTGTCCTTCTCTAGACATACTCGAGTCATCGACTCGAGAACTAGGCTCTCACACATGGGTAGGGACACGCCCTTGTCTCTACCCGTGTCCTATTCTTCACTGATTTCTCCTCTCATTTACAAGTGCAGCCCTGTTGCCAGCACTTCCCTGAACCCAAGTCAACTCTTCTGACTCAAAAACGCGCAAGAGGGGCCGAGTGCGAATCGGGACGTTACAAATCCTATAAACAAAATAAAATATTTCGTCCCCGAAATCAAACTAAGGCTATGGGGAGAAAAGCATAAGAGAAAATAAAATATGCTTTTAAGAATTACCATGAGCAAAGAACTCCGGGTAGCATTTTTGCATCATGTCCATCGGCTCCCATGTATACTCCTCCTTCCCATGATTAGACCATAGCACCTACACTAAAGGAACACTCTTACGGCGTAAAATTCTTGTCTCGTTGTCTATGATCCGCACCGCTCTAGTCGCATAGACCTATCAGTCGCCACTGCACCATCAGTGGTGGGGATATATTGATTGGGCCGCAACAGCGCCTTTCGAAGTGACGACACATGGAACACGTCGTGAAGATTCTCTAGCTCGGGCGGTAACTCTAAACGATAGGCTAAAGGACCAATCCTTTCCAATATTGTGTATGGCCCAACGTACCTTGGGCTGAATGTTTTCACAACTCGCACTCGTGACACTCCATGCATCGGCCGGATTTTCAGAAATGCTTTATCACCCACTTGAAACTCCACCATCGGTGCTTTGCATTATAATACTTCGCCTGCCGACTTTGAGCATCCAACATGCCATCCCGTATTAGTCTAACCACCGCATCAGTATCATCAATATACTCAATTCCAAAAGCCTTTGGGTCTTCATCTTGCACCCAAGATAAGGAGGTTCTACACCTTCAAAGGGCTTCATGGGGCACCATGCCGATGCTCTCCTGATGGTTGTTGTTGTAAGAGAATTCTACCAGTGGTAAGAGCCTTTCCCACGGCTCTCCTCTATCAAACACACACAACCTCAACAGATCCTCCAATGTCCTGATGGTCCTCTCAGACTGCCCGTCCATCTGAGGATGAAACGCGGTGCTAAAGGTAAGGAGTGAATCCAAATACGCCTGAACCGCCTTCCATTCCTTAGAGGTGAAACGACCATCCCGGTCAGAAATGATTGTCTTTGGCACGCCATGGTACCGAACAAACTACTCCACAAAGAGGCGTACCAAAACTTCCACGTGAGCCTCTTTCTTCATAGGGATAAATCGGGCTACCTTTGTAAGACGATCAACAATCACCCACACTGAATCATTCCCTGAGCGTGAGTGAGGTAACCCATGGACGAAGTCCATGGAGATATCCTCAAACTTCCACTCGGGGATGGGCAACGATTGTAACAAACCACCGGGGCTCTTGCATTCTGCCTTTACCCGTTGACAAGCCTCGCAATGTGTAACAGAGTATCTGACATCTTTCTTCCTTCCCGGCCAACACATGGTCTTCCATAAGCCAGTGTACATCTTGGCAACACCCGAGTGCACTGAATACTGAGAGCAATGTGCCTCTCTCAAGATATCCTCCCGGATTTTACCGCCCTTGGGAATGTATAGTCGGCTGCGAAAATAAATGACGCAGTCTTTTAGTGTGTACTCGTCGGTATCCCATCTTCGATTGACTTGATTGCCGGGGCCAGAGCCGCATCCCTTCCTTGCTCCTCCCGAATTCAGTCCCGAATATCACAAACTACGCTCATGGTTGCCAAGTACTCTGTGTACCTTTCTGAAGGAACCTTAAACACCAAAGTGATCTGCATCTCTTTAAGTGTTCGTGCTAACTCCATACTCATCAACCGAGACTCTAAGCTCGAGTCCGATCCTTTTCTGCTCAATGCATCGGCCACCGAGTTCGCTTTTCCGGGGTGGTAGTTCAAGGTGAACTCATAATTGCACAGAAACTCTAACCACCACCATTGTCTCAGGTCAATTCCTTCTGTGTATGAACGTATTTTATAATTTTATGGTCTGAAAAGATCTCGCAGTGGACGTCGTATAGATAGTTCCTCCAAACGTTCAAGGCGAACACCACTGCTCACAATTCCAAATCATGAACCGGGTAATTGATTTCATGCTTGTTCAGCTGTCTTGAGGCATATGCAATTACATGGTCGTGCTGCATCAGTACTGCTCCCATTCCATGATAAGATGCATCGGTGTAAACTTGAAATCCTTCCTTCCCAGACCGAAGTGCAAGGATGGGTGCAGATGTAAGCCTGTCCTTCAGCTCTTGGAACGCTGATTCACACTGGGGTGTCCACTCATATGGTACACCTTTCTTTTTCAAGGAAGTAAGAGGAAGGGCAATCTTTGAGAATCCTTTTACGAACTTACGGTAGTACCCGACAAGTCCAAGGAAGCTCCGCACATCGGCCGCTGACTTCAAGGGTGACCACTCCTTCACGGCACGCACCTTGGACGGATCCACCGCTAGTCCAGCTCCACTGATAACATGACCTAAGAAAGCAACCTCTTTAAGCCAGAATTCGCACTTGCTAAACTTGGCGAACAAGGCGTGCTCTTTTAGCTTCTTCAATACCAAGGTTAGGTGCTCGATATGCTCCTCCTCCATATTTGAGTAGACTAGGATGTCGTCGATGAAGACGATGACGAAGATGTCCAAATAAGGCTCAAACACCTTGTTCATCAGACTTATGAAGGCTGAAGGGGCATTTGTGAGCCCAAACGGCATTACAGTGAACTCGTATAGTCCATATCTTGCACTAAAGGCCGTTTTCTGGATGTCCCTTTCTTTTATCCTCAACTGATAATACCCCGAGCACAAATCCAACTTAGAAAACTAATGCGCTCCTACCAATTGATCGAACAGCTCGTCGATTCGGGGGTAGCGGATAAGTGTTCCGCACCGTCAGTCGATTGAGCTCCCGATAGTCCATGCATAACTGCAAGGTTCCATCCTTCTTCTTGACGAACAATACAGTGGCTCAACAGGGTGATGAACTGGGGCGAACGAACCCAGACTCCACCAGTTCTTGCAGTTGAACTCTAAACTCCGCGAGTTCTTTCGGGGCTATACGGTAATGGGCCCTGGATATAAGCTTGGCACCCGGTACTAAATTAATTTGAAAATCAACCTCTTTATGCGGGGGTAATCCTGGCAGTTTCTCAGGAAATACCTCGAGGAAGTCCCGCAATACACATACATCTTTGATATCCAATGCTACATCCTTCAACTCGAAACAGATCATGAAGACTTCATCCCCCATAATATGGGCTTTTATAGCCTGAATCGAAGATAATAACATGTGAGGTGCTAATCTATACCTTGAAAGATGACATCGGTGTCTCCATGTCTCAAGTAGATTCGTTTCTCCGCGCAATCAATCCTTACAAAGTGCCAGTCCTACCATGTCATTCCCATAATGAGGTCGAACTCCAGCATTCTCAAGACCGTGGCAAGCGTATCAAAGGCTTTTCCACCAATAAGTATCTCAAATTCGCACTTGGCGGTTGCGATCATCTCAGAGCCGTCCGGGAGGCGTACTCGTCGGGCTATGCCAGTAAAATATTGTACACCCACCATGTCTTTAATTAAGTCCTCAGACACAAAGGAGTGTGAGGCACCGATATCGAACAACGCATAGGCCGTCTTCCCGCCGACTACCACGGTGCCTATGTACCAATAACCAAAACTCAACACTAGGTATCTAGTATGTCTTAAGCAACTTAAGTTAAACAATGAAAATGTGAAAGCTAACTACAACATACCTGCAATCACATCCTGGGGATTACGTTCTTATGCCATGTCCAGCGCGTACGCAAGATCCCGGGCAGGACCGGGGTTTCCTCCACGCGGTCCTTGTCCTCGACCACACATGTAACCCCATCCTCGAGGAACTGCCGAAGGGAGAGCCGGATGGACGTTCCCAAACAACTGCGGGCAGTAGCATCGGATGTGGCCCGGTCGGTTGCATTCGAAGCACACCCTCCCATAACGCCCCTCTAGTTGCTGAAGTTGTTGAGGCTGTGGCGGTGGAGGCAACGGGGGCGGCTGCGGAACCGGATGATCCACTCTATAATTTCGGTGGAAATGTCCGCCACGCCTTTGATGTCCTCTTCCTCCTCTAAAGTCCTTCCTTCTTCTGTTGCTTGGGCCAGCATCCATCACGCCCTCCGCAGGCCTCTTACCACTTCCCAAGTGGTCCGCCTCTAATCTCTTTCCCATGTCGATAATCTCCGCCAAGATAGCGTTCGCTATAAACAAAAGGGTCTGCCTTAGGGGATCTCGTAGCCCTTTGTAGAAACTCTTGGCGTATCCTCTATCGTCCAAGTCATATGAATCTGCAAACCTCGTGAGATGCTGGAACTCTCACTGATATTCCGTAACCGATTTTGATCCTTGCTTCAACAGTAGAAACCTCTCCTCGAGTTCATCTCGAGAAGATGAAGGAATGAAGTGCTCCAAGAAGACACCCGAGAACTCGCTCCAACTTATCTTTGTATAAACTCGCCCTTGGAAGGTGGAGCCCATGAGGGACTTCCACCACCTCTTATCATGTAGTTCCAAGACAGACACCGCCAAAGTTACAGTCATGTTGGCTGGGTAACGTATCCCCGCCAATAACTCATGCACCGTGTCAAGCCATTCATCCATGTATACGGTCGACTCCATCCCGAGGTAGGCGGGAGGGGAGAGAGCCCGAAAGGTGCCCAGCCAGTTAGATCCCAGAGCCTGTTGTTGCACTGAAGGCTACTGCGCCCTAATGGCATATAGGATGGAAGTGAGTGTCTGTCCCAACTCGGATTGTTGGAACTGAGTGGGTATGGAAGGGGTAGGAGTGCCCCCCATCGGCTCAACGTGCACTGGAATTACACGTAGAATACAAACGTATGGTCAGCTTGGTTAATCTTTAGGTCAAAGTTGGACATACTTAGTGTGGATAATATATGGTCACACCACTACTTCCGCTAAGTCAGTTTGCCCCCAAACTGAATAATCAAACGGGGGTGGTACCATTGTTGAATGACTTCTTTAGTTGAGGATCATAGCAAGCTGATACCATTTGTAAGACCTCCCCCCTCCAGGATCCTGAAACACGGCACGAAGGGGGTCTTATGCCTAGAACAGCCGCCTTGCGGTAGCATTAGCACACGGGCTAACCTGTACTACAAGACGCCTATTATGCCGACTATAATCAATATCAATATATATATGCCAACCCTACCAAAATATAATAAGAAGTCAAATCCACACAAGCATAATAGTCCAAAGTACAACAAATAAGGAAGCTAACATCAAGCTTCTACAATATCAGAGTACAACAATAAACACCCAGAGGGCTACATCAAAAACTCTCAACACTCACATCGGTGACCGACGATAGCGATGGTACTGTCCCTTCAGGCCCTGTCATCCTGGCCTGGCTGTCCTGCAGCATGATCTGCGGCTCCTCTACCTGCGGGGTGACCTCCTAAAAAGGAAGATGTAGCAACCGTTAGTCAAAAGACTAAGTGGCTTCACATCCACTCCCCCGGCGACTCCTCAGCACCGGGCGGAGAAAGGAACAAAGGTACAATATATAATATGTAATGTAAGTAGGTACAAGCAGGTGGAATAAGTGCAATATAATTATCAGCATTTTAATCTAGCAAATCTACAAGAGCTATAACCATCCATCAAGTACAAGTAACTACAGCAGGAAAGTAACTTATAAGGATGCCCATACAAGCTTATAAGTTAAGGATCGGTTTACATAAAGTAACTCATCGTATAGGAGTGCACATACAAACTTATACGATGAGGATCTTGTTTGTGTAATGAAATGTAATGGTATGTATGCTATACAATGACTCACCCATGATCACGCACATGCAACCGCTATGTCGACACAAACTTGTTGTTCCCACTTTTCGAGCAGGTAGCTAACCTCCCAGGCATCAACTGTCGTGTCCAGGCGGCGACAGTAAAGCGGGCTTCTCTACTACTAGGCGGGTTTCCACACTACTTCCCCTAGTACTCCATACGCCTCAATGTTTAGAACACAACAACGGAGCCCATGCGTATTATGGCCCATGGGAGTCTCGGGTAGATGTCCACCGAGAACTAAGCCCCGAATTGGCCTTGTGTGACCCGGAAGGAGCCTTAGAAGAAAGCATGAGGACCAAGCCCAATCGTTCACTTGGCACGGAAGGAGCCGCGGGACATGAACACCGAGGACCAAGCCCAACCGCCCAAAGTCCAACTGTCAACTCCCGTCGGTGTGACGACTGGCGAGCCCGTAGACCTACCACACTATCTTTAACCCAGGATTACGACACCGCGTGTCGATTCAAACCGCATGAAATTCCATATAACTGTGGCACGAAAGGAGTCTCAGAGAAAGCACGAGGAGCAAACCCAACCGTCCACTCGGTATGGAAGGAGCCTCAAAGAAAGCCCGAGGACCAAGCCCAACCGTCCACTCTGCACGGAAGGAGCCCCGGGAAATGAACACCGAGGACCAAGCCCAACCATCCGACTTTGACTCTTCTCAACGCTATCCAAACTAGTGCGGTCAAACATCGCACCTACATCCTTCCTTAACGCTATCCGTAGGGAGACACCACTCTAAGCATTGGACTACTAAATTCATTCCGTTAAATAATTATTCACATGGCCATAGGTTTACATCCTACATTTCATTTCCAAATGATTTCAACACATTCATTAACATGATGCTCATTTTAATTGGTCTACAAATTTCTATCAAATCATTTCGTTTAAGTATGCTTCGCTTCACAAATCAATTTCATGGAATCCAATTATTAAACTTCATCAATCATAGAACTATGATGGTTAACATAAAAAGTTCACCAAACCTCAAGTTAATTTGCTACATTATCTCTACCGAGTCCAAATCCAAAGTTATACCAAACCCAGAATTCTTATTACAAAACATTATCAGGACAATAAATTCGACCGGAGATTCCCGAAGCTACAGGAATCTTGTTAAGGCGTGTAACCCCGCGATGGAAAGGTATTTCCATGGGATACGACTTTCATATACAAGTTACAACCCAGATTTGAGAGTAACACACTTGAAATCTGCTTCAAAGTCCGCTGCGTACAGAACACAATTTCTGCATGCTCGGTTTGTCGGCCATCAAATTCATTCAGACTTTCCCGTGGCTGCATACTTCGCCTGAAGTCATGCAACCACTCGTTGGAAACGTATTTTCAAGGACTTCAACTTTCGTGTTTAGTCGAAAGCCCAGTTCTGAACATATCACACCAGAAAATGACCAGGAAGATCACTGCGTGCAGAACACAGATTCTGTGCGCATCTTAAGGCAGAATGAACGGCATCGGTTCATCTTCCTCCTCAAGCCGATCTTCCCCAAATCACACCAGAAATTCCTCCTCCCTTATTCACCCTCATAAGGCCATTACTCTTCACGAAACCATCGCCTATCTTCACTTATAAGAATGGAGAGATTGAAGACACCGCTATCCTTAGAGCACAAGCCCTAGAACGGCCATTACTTAGGGAAATCATCATCTCGGAAGTCTAGACTCTTTTGAGTCGACATCTCACCTAGATATAACTACAGATCTAGCACCAAGGGAGAGGGGAGGAAGATCACCTCATTTCCGGCGTTTCCACCATTTCCGGCCATGGATCTTGTAAGTCTTCGTGGCAACATCTTCTTCTCCTCGGCGGTGGCGGTTCTTCTCCTCTTGGACTTGCTCCAGTAGTTTCACCCTCTCTACAGCAGTTTCTCTAGGAAGAAGGGTTGGAATAAGTAGTGAAAATGGCTAGGTTTTTAACATCCCTTATAAGTGAAAAGTGACATAGGTAGGGAGATGCCCATGTCCTTACCCGTGTCCTGCTCGGGCGAAGCGTTACAGGAAGTTACCTGATGTTTCGATACACAAACACGGGTAGGGGCACGCCCGTGTCCCTACCCGTGTCCACATGGCACGGCCGTGTTCTCTGGCCGTGTCCTCCTCTAGACATGCCTCGTCGAGCTCAACTCGAAACACACACACACACAGGTAGGGACACGCCCATGTCTCTACCCGTGTCCTTCTCGGGTACACTTTGTCGATCTCAACTCGACGCACACGGGTAGGGACACACCTGTGTCGCTACCCGTGTCATCTTCGCACATGTAGTGACACACCCGTGTCACTACACGTGTCCTTCTCTGGACATTCTCGAGTCATCGACTCGAGAACTGGGCTCTCACACATGGGTAGGGACATGCCCGTGTCTCTACCTGTGTCCTATTCTACACTGATTTCTCCCCCCATTTACAAGTGCAGCCCTATTTCCAGCACTTCCCTGAATCCAAGTCAGCTCTCCTGACTCAAAAACACACACGAGGGGCCTAGTGCGAATTGGGACGTTACATATAAAGACACGACCCTGGCTATACAAGGTGGGTCGAACATCCTAATTAGTGAACCTAGCCCAAATCCATCTAGGGATCCAACAATCTCCCCCTATTTGGGTGAGGTCACTAATAAAAATAGAAACATTCACATAGCAGAAAAGATATATCTGGTAGAAAAATTAAAACATTCAGCAGATATTTACAAAGTAGCTTTGTGAAATAACAATAAGAGTTCAGAAAATATAAAAAATTAAGCAGAATGTTCAATTCTTTTTCTTCAGCTTTTTATTTTCCTTGTTTCCTTTATCAGAACTTCCAGAAGGCTGTCTGAATATGATTTCTCTATTTGGGTTGGCAGCTTCTCTCTTTGACATTATCATATCAGCAGCACTAATTATATTGAGAGAAGTGGTTCTAGGTACTACAGCCTCTGGATGTAATTGCATATAGTCATCTATATTAAAGAAATTATTTGCTTTCTCATACCTTTTTAATTCTTCTTTTCTGTATGATGACATGGTAGAGTATTGAGAAGTATCCTGTCCTTCAGCTTTGGCTTTGTTTATCATTGATAATCCAACCAATTCCTGGAACCTTGCCATTCTAGCAGTAGTAGCTGTTTCAGGATCCTGAAATGGAATGGGAGGAGACTCTGGCTTCTTGGGTCTGTCAGCTTTAACTGGTTCAACAACTTGTTATTACTGTTGCTGAGGATATTGTTGTTGTTGTTGATGTTGATGCCTGTTGGAAGGATACCTCTGCTGGCTGCTTCCATGAGATTTATAGGATCTATTAGGTTGCCTTTGATATGTTTGAGCATAAGAGGTAGACCTCTGAGAAGTAAGTCCCGAAGAACCAGCAGCAGGTGGAGGAGGAGGAGGTGGGTCTTTCCTGTATCTTTGAGAAGGTGGAGGAGGAGAGTATCTCTTGCTTTTCTTCATGGCTTTCTGCTCATTATTTGACAACCACATCCAAGCTGACATACTCTTCTAAGGAGTGATATTTTGCAGAATATAATATGGGGTATCATGAGTGGGATTAGGTTTAGATTCAGCTTGAGTAACAACCTTTCTTTTCTTAGAAACTTTCTTCTTAGCCTCTGGCTCATAGTTAGAATCATCTTCCACATCTTCATCATCAGAAGATCCCTGAGGATTATCATATAAGGCATTAATATCCTTTAGAGCTTCTGCAGATATCAGCAACTTTTCAGCCTGAGGAGGAGCTGGAGGTAGAACAATTGATTCAGTAACTTTTTCAGCAACTAATAGATTCTCTTGTTCTATATCTGACATCATGATCTCATCTAGATCTGGCATGGGACTGTCATCCATCTTGTATGTTGGAGGAGAGATAGCTTTGAGAGGGGATGATACAATGAAAGAATCTGCTCTTGGTGGAGATGGAACAACCAGAGCCTCTATACTTGCAAAACTGGCCTTGATTTGCATGACAACTTTAGGGCTTATTGGAGAAGTATAAGGAACTATAGCCATAGAAGGCTTTAGGCTTTTTTCTGGAAGAAATTTCAAATGAACTGTATCAAAAAAGTATTTAACAAACTCAAAATATTTACTGTGGGATTGATAATATAATCATCAATAGTGTTTATTCCAGTTATAGCTGTCTCATCCGTATTTATATCAGAATCAATTAAATCAATTAAATCAGCATGGATAACTATGTCTGGTGCTGCTTCTGCTGCAGTTTCTGCTTCTGCTTCTGCTGGAGCTAGAGCTACTTCTTCATGGAGTATCTCCCCCTGCCTGGTTTCAGTAGGCACTGGAGCTAGGCCCCTGACTGAAGAAGGAGGGACAGATAAGGCATATAGTTGGGTAGCAA
The DNA here is from genome assembly GCA_039583875.1 of Platanthera guangdongensis. Lineage (NCBI taxonomy): Eukaryota > Viridiplantae > Streptophyta > Magnoliopsida > Asparagales > Orchidaceae > Platanthera > Platanthera guangdongensis. The sequence continues at coordinate 141,404,931 of CM077153.1, forward strand.
GGGATGAGATGGAAGTATCAAGAGGGGAAATAGCCTCTGCTATCAAGTTTTTGATGAATGGAGTAAGAATTGCCAGAAGAGGTTGAATGGAAGGGGGGTCCAATTACATGAACTCAGAAGGTGTCTGAGTGGATACAGAAGGATGGATGGGAGATGATGGTGGAGGAGAAGGTAGAGAATCTAACATTAGCTCATCTTTAGGTGAAGGAGTATGAAGGGGGGATGACAGTAGGTCAAAAGAAGGTAGTGATAGAAGGTTGGAAAGGGGGATGTTATCTAGATGTTGTGGTAGAGGAGATGAGGGCGGTATACCATATTGTGATGGAGTTGGTGTACCATGTTGTGATGGAGGTAGTGTACCATGTTGTGATGGAGTTGGTGTACCATGTTGTGATGGAGTATGTATTGGAGAGTGAATATGAGTTTGTGGATGATGCACTGGAGATGATGGAGGTGTTTGAGTATGGATTGCCGTATGAACTGGTGAAGAGAGATGAATTGGGGAAGCTGGAGGTGATGGAGGTGGAGGTGGAACATCTTCAGCAGGGTGGGGAGTGGCTAGAGCAGCCCTTGTACTCTCGAAAGGTCTGGAGGAAGAGGAGGGAGCCTTGGATGGCTTGGTGATATTCCTCTCCTACCTGCCAAAGAGGGCACAAGTAATCCTCTTGGAGGCATTAATGAATATGGTTGGTGTGACCAGGGATTCAGCAGCCTTGGCTTGAAGGAAGATTCCTAGAATCCTTCCAAAGCACACCTCTTTCTTGGTGTTCTTCTTTCTAATCATCTCAAACATTATTCTAGACCAGTCACAGGCTTCTTATTTACAACAACACACATCATAAGGAATTGATGCCTAGTGATGTAGTCATGGGCTGTGTGCTTGCACAGCAGTACCTTCCCGACAACATCTGCTAGAAACTTGTAGTCAGCAGATAGATGTTTCTTCAGCATTTTGTTGGGTGAGTCTCCAGAATAACACATTTTAATCAACATTTCACCAAATTTAGCACTATCAATCTCTAGTTCTTCTTCACCATTAAGTAATCCGAAAATGTCTGTTAAGACGGTGGGGGTAAGAGATATCGCGTTGCCCGATATGGTGCCCGTCATGGTATCATCATCTGGGGAGGAGGAAGTGTAAACCCATTCTCTTATTTTAGTCTCAGCTATCTTCATCCTTGTGGTCATCAGATTCTTTAGCTGTTGATCTTCAAATAATTTCAGAATCTCTAGGAAGATTGGGTCAGAATGTTGGAATGACTCGAAGTCGATATCAAAACCCATATCAAATTTCATTGCTCCAAGAACGCCTGTCGGAATCGCCATGAGTTCGCCTGCAACAAAAACAAAGAGATCAAGTGCAAGAGAACTAAAAGCGCGGGACGAAGGTTGAAAAAAACCTAGATATAAGGTTTTTCAGAATATGAATATACAAACTTCATTCTACAAAAAATAAAAAAATTCTTCGATCTGAGGTCGACGAAATATTTTATAGTCAAAAGAATTCGTCGATCTCAGTCAGAAGATGTGAAAACATTTCGTCGAGCTCCTTTTGACAAAAGTTTCCCGAAGCAAATTCATCGATCTCCGTTCGACGAAGTTCTCTAGAACTTTTTTCTGTTCGTCGATCTCCGTTCGATGAACTGTGAAAAATTCGTCGACCATAGACAAAAATCAAATTAAAGCTTCTCCATTTATCATACCAAGCTGATTTATGAAGAACAGATGATTCCTCTCATCCAAAGGTTTGGTGAAGATATCTGACCTTTGTAAATCAGTGTAAATATAGACAAGATTAATTTTATTTTGTCTACACACTCTCTAATGAAATGGTGCCTAATGTCTATATGCTTAGTCCTACTGTGATGTACTGGATTTTGTGCTATGGATATAGCACTTGTGTTGTCACAAAGTCGAGTTGAATTATTTAAGTTGAACCCATAGTCTAGAAGTTGGTTCTGAATCCACAACATCTGGGAACAGCAACTGCCAGCAGCTATATATTCTGCTTTAGCACTTGATGTAGACACAGATGACTGCTTCGTGCTAAACTAAGAAACTAAGCTCATATCAAGGAACTGGCATATTCCTGAGGTACTTTTTTGTCTACTCTGCATCCAGCAAAGTCAGCATCTGAGTATCCAGTTAAATCATACTCTGACTCAGTGTGATACCAAAGTCCTAGACTAGGACAAATCTTTATATATCTCAAAATTCTTTTTAAGAAAATTAGGTGAGATTATTTAGTGTTCACTTGGAACCTAGCACAAAGACATGTAGCAAACATTATGTTAGGTCTGCTTAGTGTAAGGTATAGTAGGGACCCAACAATTCCCCTGTATAATTTCTGATCAACAGGTTTCCCATATTCATCAGAGTCTATGACAACATTAGTGGCCATGGGTGTTTTCTTTGCTTAGGCATCAACCATCCCAAACTTTTTTAGAAGCTCCTTAGTATACTTAGCCTGGGATATGAAGATACCATCAGGTAGCTGCTTCACTTGGAGACCAAGGAAGTAGGAGAGCTCACCCACGCTACACATTTCAAACTTTGAATGTATGAGGTCAGAGATCCTCTTGCATAGTTTGCAATCTGTAGACCCAAATATAATATCAACTACATAAATTTGTACTAACAAAATTTGATTATTGTGGTGCCTAGTGAATAATGTCCTATCTACAATGCCTCTAGTAAACTTATACTCTATAAGAAAGCTAGCTAAGGTTTCATACCAAGCTCTTGGAGCTTGCTTTAGACCATAAAGAGCTTTATGCAATCTAAAGACATGATGGATGAGTTGGAGAGATAAAACCTGGAGGTTGTTCAACATAAAACTCTTCTTTAAGTTCTCCATTCAGAAAGGCACTCTTGACATCAATTTGATAGACTTTGAATTTCTTGTGGGCAGCATATGCAAGGAAAATCCTGATTGCTTCCAGCCTTGCAACTGGTGCAAACGTTTGGTCATAGTCAATTCCTTCCTCTTGCCTATAACCTTGTGCAACCAGCCATACTTTATTCCTGATTATAACACCTTAGGCATCTAGCTTATTTCTATATACATATTTAGTTCTAATGACTGGGTAGTCTTTGGGTCTTTGAACTAAATCCCACACTCTACATCTCTCAAATTGGTTGAGCTCCTCTTGCATTGTAATAATCCAGTGTGGATCTTGCTCAACATCTTTGATGGATTAGGGCTCAATTTGAGATATGAAGCAGGCATGCATCAAGTCTTGGTTGAGTTGATGCCTTGTCTGTACACCAACTGAAATGTCTCAAATCACATGAGATACTGGGTGATCTCTAAGTGTGACAAATTCAGTGGGAGGAGTTGGTTATTCAACAGCTTGGGGAATTAATTCCTCTTGTGGAATTATATTGGCTGTTGTTGGCTCTCCACTATCTGATTGTCTTCATCTTCACTTTTTTCAGCAATGTGTGGAGAAGGATGGCTAACTAACTCATTGATGAAGGTCAATTCGCTTAGCTTCTCACATAGATTTGTTTCCTACAAAGATTCATTGGTAGAAGAAGTCTTCTCCTTGAAAACCATGTTAGTCTCATCAAATGAAATATGGACTGATTCTTCAATTTTCATAGTGGATTTATTATACACCCTATAAGCCTTGCTTACTTGGGAATATCCAAGAAAAATTCTCATTTCAGCCTTGGCTTCAAATTTTCTAATGTGTTTCTTATTATTGTTGTGAATATAACATAAACAACCAAATATTTTAAAGTAGTCTACTCTAGGTTTCTTCCCTTTAAGTAGCTCATAAGGAGTCTTACTTATAAGCTTGTGTATAAGACCAGTACATAATTTGATGTGCTTACAGCCTCTGCCCAAAAGGATAGGGGAAAATAAGCATTTGCAAGTAATGTGCATACTGATTCAATTAGTGTTCTATTCTTCCTTTCAGCAACCCCATTTTGTTGAGGTGTTCTAGGAGCTGAGAAGCAATGTCTGATACCTTCCTTCCTACAGAACTCTTGCATAAGAAGAGACTCAAACTCAGCACCATGATCACTTCTGATCAATGCAACTGGAGTAGAGTACTCAATCTGTATGTTCTTGAGAAAATCTGTAAGAACTCTGAAGTTATCAGACTTTGATCTCAGAAAGAAAACCCAAGTGAATCTAGAGAAATCATCTACAATGACTAAAGTATAAGATTTCCCTGCTAGACTTTGTACTGCAATATGGCCAAATGGGTCCATATATAGCAAGTACAATGTCATAGGTGAGTCACTTTTGTTTAATGATTAACTATATAAATGTTGCCTTGTCTATTTCCAATTAAAACAGTTGTGTTCTCTTTAGTAGAAATAATGCAAGAACTTGGGTTAAAAGTTACGTGATAACCTTCATCACATAATTTACTTATGGAGATGAGGTTATGCTTTAGTCCACTTACATATGCAACCTTTTTGAAGGTTACTGCCCCAATCATGACTTCTCCAAAGCCTGCAGACTGGCCATAATTGGAGTCACCAAATAACACCTTTGGTCCTAGCTTGGACTTGTAATTGATTAAGTTGTCCTTGCTACCAGTCATATGCTTGGAGCATCCACTGTCCAGATATCATTATTGATTAGAAGTTGGACAGCTATTCACCTGCATAAACAGAAGTTAGTTGTTCTTGACCCAGGTTACCTTGGGTCCATCTTTCTTCACATAATTAAAACTGGATATGTATTAGTATTCAGGTTGACATTTATATCCTAAGGGGTGGTATTTCCTAGGTGGAATGATCCATGGATTAAATTGTTTACTAAATGTTCTTGGTTGGTTATGAGTTTTAGCAAAATCAAATTTTTTGTTGGACTGAACTGGGTTCGACGAATTCCGGTACATTCATCGATCTGAGGTCGTCGAATGGGGATGAGTTCGTCGAACACCACTCAGAGAATTAAGATATTCATTTTCTGGGCCCCAATTTCGTCGATCTCTACTCAATGAACCAAAATGATTTCGTTGATCGCAGTTCAGAGAATAGTTATAGTAGAAGTTTGTGTTCGGAGTTCGTCGACTTGAGCTCAAAGAACTGTACATGTTTCGTCAATCGGAGTTCGACAAAAACTGCTGAACATTGTTCTGGTTATTATTTCTCTTATTCTTTCTTCTTTTCTTATTCTTGTGTGTAAGTTCAGTTTGATTAAGATTGTTATCTTCTACTTTCTCCTTACCCTTTTCAGAAACAAATTTTATTGGGGTAGTTAATATGTTTTTCTGAATGAGTGGGGGTTGGCTTGATGAAGCCACTAAGCCCAGCTTACCATTAAGTCTGACATTCACTGTGCTCGTGATGTCCATCAACTTGATGCTTCTCCCATTTAGGGATTCTTCAAGTTTCCTTGCCTCAGCCAGTTCAGGTTATAAAGATATAATTTGTTCATTTGCTAGGGTTAATTCATCATTTAACTTGTTATTTTCTGACAGCAGGTTTTCTTGTTCACTTATTTTGTCTCTAAGTTGTCTAATTATTATTTTCAGAGTTAATTAAGTCAAGACATACAGATTTAAACTCAATTTTAAATTCCTCTGAATCAAAATCAAAAGAGGACAATACCTGATCCTCTTCAGATGGATGTTCTTCAGTGTCTGATTGGTCAGCTTCAGAGTGGGTGCTTGATGCATCAATGGCCATCAAGCACATTTCCTTGGACTTTGCTTCCTCTTCATCTTCACTGGATCTTGAAGATGATGATTCTTCTTCAGTTTCACTCCAGGTCTCTGCCATAAATCCCTTCTCCTTCTTTTTCTGTTTGCAGGAGGAAGGACTGCTGTATTGTTATCCTCTGGAGTCCTTCTCTCTTCTTCTTTCTTTCTTCTGATTCTCTGGACACTCTGATATAAAGTTTCCAGGTTTCCTGCATCCAAAACACACTATTTCTTTAGTGGGTGTCTTATCATACCTGGGTTTGTCAACATGCCTAGATGACTTTCTCCTGAAATCCTTCCTAGCCATTTTGTAGAATCTCTTGGCTAAGAGACTTAGGAGTTCTTCACTTGATGCTGGAGCTGCAGATTCTTCAGTATCTTTGAATGCTATGCTTTGCTCCTTTCTTGCTGGTGGAGAATTCCTTTGTTCTACAGCTTCTCTAGACTATATCAGCTGCTCATAAGATTTGAGCTTTCACAATAGAAATTCTGTGGAAATCTCTTTTAAACTCCTGGCCTCCTTGATTGGCTAGATCCTGGAATCCCATGAGCTTGGGAAGTACATGAGGATCTTATCATTCACTTCTGTAAGAGTGATGTCCTTGTCTAAAGTCTTCAGCTCATTGATTATTGAGCTCAATCTATTGTACATGTCAACAATAGACTTTGACTCATCCTTCTTGAAGTTCTCATACTGGGAGATGAGGGTTAATCTTCTATCTTTCCTCTCATCAGTAGAACCAGCTACCATCTGGTTAAGAGAGTCCCAAATAGCCTTGGCTGATGTGCATTGAGCTACCTTCTAGAAGATGTCATCTGACATAGTCTGAGCCAGAATATTCATGGCCTTTGCATCAACAATCTTGGCATTCTTCTGAGCATCTGTCCACTCAGTTGGTTGAACATCATGTGTGCTTGATGTTGATGTTTATGTAGATGTTGTTGGTTGAGGAGGGACTGTCAAAATAGAATTGTAGATGTCCTCATCAATAGAATTCATATAAAGCTTGATTCTTGCCTTTCAGATGACAAACTTATTCAAGTTGCACACTAGAGGTCTGGTGCTTGCATAATCCTAGTTCTGTGCCATGCTGTGAAATGAATAAACCTTAGAGGTTTAAGGATCAGATCTAACAAAGGATCTTTTGGTTCAATGGTTAGCTTGTACAACCAAAGGAACACTGCTTTGATACCAATTGAAAGGAGGGTTCAGACCTGATTTACTCTAGAGGGGGGGGGGGGGGTGAATAGAGTAATTAAAAAACTTTGGTTGTTTTAAGTTTTTATATCAGAGTGAAAAAAAGTGATACCAATAATATATAAAGAAAAGAACAGCAGCCTAAGATATTTTATCTATCACAGCCACAGTAAGAACAAAAGAGAAAATGTGCAACCAAACGACATAAGAATTTTATAGTGGTTCTCCAACCTGGGTACATCCACTCTTCTACCACCCTAATAGGAATCCACTAAAGGTTTTGATCAGGTGACTGCCACCTTTGAGCTTTTGATCAGCTACTCAAAAATAACTCAAGTCTTTTGATTAGGAGACTTGCAACCAAGGAATAACTTTTGAAGGGATTTAAAGAACCCTTTGTACATAGAGGGGGTGAGAGATTTATGGTGTCTTCTTTTTCTCAAAACAACTGAGAATACTAGTGGATCTTGATGTTGTCAAAGCTCCCCCTGAGATATTGAATTGTTCAGGAAGATTGGAGCTTTGCTTCAGGGTGTAGGTCTTTAGTCTGTTCTATCAATGTTCAGGAATCCAGTAGACTGATGTAGAATGGTTGTCTCTGAGGATTCAAGACTTCTGAAGAAGACTCTTGATTTGTGATGAATGTTCTTCTTCAGATACCAGGACAAAAAATGTTTCAACACACAGAATAAACTTCTGAATAATCAGGATATGTGTTTTGTGCTCTGAATGTTCTTCTATGTTATTCTCTATGTTCTGTGTTCTTTCTTCTGTCTTTTTTTTGACTAAAGAAAGGAATCTCTTTTTATCTTTTTCAGTCAATCTCTCCTTTGAATTTTTATTTCTAGCATTAATTGCTGATTGCCTGGAGAGAATGAAATACGGTTGGAATGTCTGTCATAAATAAATTTCCCCAACTGTCCCTAATAAAACAAGCAAGTAATTATCCTGATGAAGATCATAATCAATGTTGCCACTAATGGTTATATTCAGAGAATATATGCATTAATTACTCAAGACAATACTGCTAAATAATATGGAATAGGGACAGAAATTGAGGAAAATACTAAGTCTGGAAATGCACAGAAATCGTCGATTAGAGGATAGATTTCGTCGACCTGAGATCAAAGCTCGTCGACCTGATAATTCCAGTTCGTCGACCTGAGCTCTGCGAACTGCGTACTGAGAATGACTTGCCAAATCTGTAGTCTGAGTTCGTCGAGCTGAGATTCTAACTTCGTCGACCTGAGTTCAAAGAATGTATTCTGGACATATTGTGTTGAAGTTGAGCTTTTAGAATTTTGTTGACCTGCGTTCGAATATCGTCGAGCTCAGCTCAGAGAATAATCTCTGAGTTCGTCGAGCTGAGTTCGACGAACGTCGAACTAACTATCTGAACTGATTTTCTTCTATGTCTTGAGTCTTATTAGGTCTTCTGTTGGCTGCTCCATCATAGTCGAATCCAAGGACTTAGCCTAAACTCTAAGACACAAAGACATGACCCTGGCTATACAAGGTGGGTCAAACATCCTAATTATTGAACCTAGACCAAATCTAACTAGGGATCCAATAGTGTTGACCCGTGCATTTTCCTTCGCGTACGGGCAGTTCCGCCCGTGCGTGAAGGACATCGCACGGGTAGCGACAAAAAGCTAGAATACATGGACACATAAGAGAACCGTGTGTTTTACTCGCGCATGAGCGCTTTCGCCCGTGCGTGAACAAATTGCATGATTAACCACATAATGGAACAAACTAGAAAGCTATAGGAAAACCGTGCGTTTCCTTCGCGCACGGTTTTGAAGAAACAGTGCGTCAACCGAGCGTGATGAAGTTCGTCGAGTTCGGATCGACGTTCTTCCAGCTGACTAAAATGCACGATCCAGCGCAAACCGTGCGTGAAAGAAATGCACGGCCATGTATTTTCCTTAAGACAGAATTCCTGACTTTGGGAAAAACGCACCACCTACACAGCCAAACTAAAACTGGAGCACAAGGTCCCAACAAATACTGCAAAGAAAACAGCAGGAAAGAGCCACAGGGAGCACCATGTGCATACCCCCAAAAACAAAATGTGCAATTGCACACCCTCGGGCCAAAACAGTGCACAAAATGGTCCATGATTGAATGATGCAAATATAACCGATATACGGTTGAAATGCAGTGCACGAGTGAGAAAACCAGCCCAGATGAGTCTGAAAAACCCTATAAATATCGGACTCATCACACCACTAGACTTAAACATTTTCTCATTGATTGGCCCGCGAACTGACTCTTACTGTGGTTGGTTCGGTGAGTCGATCGCCGCGGGCTTGCTAGATGAGGCAAGTGCACCTATCGCAAGTAGTACTCGATATTCGGGAGAATACTGAGGTCGTATTATTCCCGGGAACGGGTTGATTACCCCTACTGCACCGAAAACACTATTATTTTACCGAAATAATAAGTTGAGGGTTTTAATTTAAATAGGACAAAAATAGATTTAAGAAAATAGTCGATGAAGAGATAACTCCCGGTATCGAATTACGTTAGGATTAAAAATAGATTTGAATAACTAGATATCTAAAGTTTCAATTTAATTAAAGCGGAAACTTGACCGTGGAGGTTCAAAATAATGAGCTCACCTATCTCTAGGAATATCGCTCACCTGGACATTAAGGCTATTCGACCGGGCTCTCGTCCGATGAAGGATTCCCCTTAATTCCCGCAGTACTCTAAGAACCCCGCTATTGGGTGGGGAACCCAATCAGGTAGATTTAGCGTGCCTCCTCTCTCGAGGTTTAGTGCAGAACTCTATTTACCCAGGGGTGATCTGTCCATACGCACGGCCTCTCGGCTAGCTAGCATATGGATAACGGAAATAGAGCCCACACATCGATATGTGGTTCTACGCGTCGTTAACCCGCGGTAAACCTTAAGTTTTTTAATTAAATAAAAAAATTAGACATTTGGTTATTTAAAACATTTTATATCCCAAAGCTCTTCGATACCGAGGGCTAAAAGCAATTAGCCACTCATCGGAATGGGGATAGCTTATATGTTTGGTTATGCGAGTGTCCTAAACTATTCGCTGAAAGGTTATAAAGAAAATAAGAAGAAAAGTAAAATACCCTAACATTAGAAAAGTTATTACAAATAAACACACCCGCACTCATTCAAACATATAACAAGAGACAGAAATAAAACTAAGTTACACATAAGAGAAAATTGCATAATTGAAATTTGCAGGTCCCACTCAAACGAGTGGGGGCGGAAAATAAAAGCTGAAAATTGCAAGTCCTACTCAAACGAGTAGGACTGAAATGAAAGTGAGTCCTACTCAAACGAGTAGGAGAAAATAAATGCGATTATAGGGCTTTCTCAAATATTTACAGGAAAATAAAGACACGTCATTTAACTCTTAACGAGTAGGCGAAAATAAATGCGAGTACAAGTCCTACTCAAACGAGTAGGCGGGAAATAAAGTCCGTCCATTTAACTCAAGTGTGTAGGCGGAAAAAATAGGAAGGCCAGCCATTTAACTCAAATGAGTAGGCGATAAAATAAATAATGAAAATTACAAGTCCTACTCAAATGAGTAGGCGGGAAATGCAGTCCGGCCATTTAACTCAAGTGAGTAGGCGGAAAAATAAAAGCTACACACACTTGCTTGAATAAAATCTAGCCAGTTAACTCAAATGAGGAGGCGGAAAATAAAAACAACACACGCACTCTACTTGAAAGTAACTCCTCACGCACTCGACATAAATAAACACACACACACACACACACACACTTGCATAAATTAAATAAGATGATAAAGATTATCTCATACACTCACGCACTCGGGCGAAAAATAAGAAAAACAAAGTTATCGAAAAATTAAAACAACTGCATTTCTACCGCTGGAATGTGGTAGAAATGCGTAAAAAGATGAAATAAAAATTGTTTGAGCAAAATGTTTTCAAATTAAAGTGAGACAGGCAAGTGCCCGAAAAATTAAAACGTTTACATTTTTACCGTTAGATTTTGATAGAAATGAATAAAAAGTGGAAATAAAAATTGTTCGAGCAAAAATATTTTTTGTAATTGTAAAAATCTAAGTTCTTGAAAAATTATAATAACGCATTATACATTCTTATAGGCTTGTAAAATGGTTTAAAAAGTGAAGGAAACTAAAAAGGAGCAAAAGGTTTGTAACAAAAAAAGGAAAAGAAAATCTAAGTTAGGAGTAATGAAAACCACTTCTTATCGTTTTACAAGTTTATAAGAACGAATTTTAAAGCATGAAAATCCTAAGTCTAACCAATTTTTAAGAGTTTGAGAATGAAATCGGCCATAATAACGGCTATAAATTTTGTTATTATGATAGTAAAACAAATTGTTTTTCATTTTAAAACATAAATTTTGCAATTTTAAGCTCATACACACACACGCATATGAAAATGAGATTAAAAGTACTTAGGATTGATGAAAAGGAGGCCTTCAGAGATTTTTCAAAGCATTATAAGGATGAAAAGAAAAGATTTTATTAACAAAAAAATTGATTACAATGCTTAAACAAACTTGAAAAGGAGGGGGAAAGATCCTTACATAGCCCCAAAACCAGCTCCAAACGGCAGGCCTTAGCATCAAAACGGTTCAAAAATTTGGAACCCTGAACTCATACAACAGCTGCCTTTTTATAGGCAAAAATTTCCAAGTACACGCCCTCCGACACGGGCGTGTCGGGTGGCGTGTCAGTATTATTTAACAGCAGAATTCGGAGATCTGACGGATTTGAAGGCGATTTGACTTTGCGGCCGAAAATGCGGCGGTCACGCCCTGGTCACGGGCATGACGGTGGGCGTGTCGGGGAGGTTGAACTGGGCATCGTCTGCATCGAAAGTCGTCAGCAGCGGTTTGTCGGGCCAGGTGGAGAAGTCACGCCCCAGGTCACGGGCGTGACGCTAGGCGTGTCGGGTTGTGTCGACACTCGACACAACCCGACACGGGCTTGGTCACGCCCCGTGTCGGATTAACACGGGCGTGTGGTCGGGCGTGTCGACGTTGTTTCTTCAGAAATTGGCTGAATCGCTAGTTGTTGACGTGTCATGCCCCGGTCACGGGCGTGACCCAATGAAAACGGGCGTGACCCATGCAAAAATTTGACTTTTCCTGAAATTTTTCAGAAAATCAAAACAAAGTAGGTTAGCAAAACATTTACAAAATAAGAGCAATTTATTGAAGAGATATAATTACAAATGACGAAAAGTAACTAAAATGACTTATTTATTATACACATAAAAAAAGTATATTTATAACGCATCAAATACCCCCATACTTAAGCTTTTGCTATTCTAGAGCAAAAGTTTGAGATGAACTTATAAGGAATAGAAAAAACTCTAAGTTTAGCTTCCGCTTAATCAATTATAAGAGAGATCTAAATAAATAAACGGGGTGTAAGAGTTAAGTCCTAAATTTATGAAGATGATTTAAATAGCGCAAAAGTTTTGGCCAAAAGACTTCTTGATATAATCAAATAGAAAGCAATAATTATATTGGTTAGATTAACAAAAATAGTTTAGAATTATATGAACTTTTAGCTTATAGGAGTTTTACTGGAAATAATGCAATTTACAAATTATGCTCTCAAAAAATTTTTTGAATTAAATCTAGAATCGTGAAATTGGCTAAGGGGATTGATGTTGGTTTATTAAGAGGGTTTTGATTTTGAGGCGAGGTAATTTTTTCTCGAACCTCCATTTTTTTTCTTTTTGGATTATTAGGAAAATGAAATCTTATTTTCCTAATATCATTTTTTTTTCAACTTCATAATAAAATTTAACCCAATATATATGTGTAGGAGTAATGAATTTTATCCTCTTACTACATAACATATAATCTTTTTAATCTATTGGGTGCCTATGTTTACGGAACGAAATTTTATTCCCATTGACATAGGATATTTTAAAGATAATAATTTTATCATGCTAAGTAGGTCATGATAAGAAAGGTTGAGAAAAGAAAACTAGATTTTTAATTAAAAATATTTTTGAGAGCAACCTTAATAAATTATAAGTTCCAATTTTTCAGAAAACTAAAAGTAAACATAATTAAATCTTATAGTCGTTATTTTCTAACATAATACACGTGCTCCTATCAATGAAAAATTAGTAGTAGTACTTAAAACGAGTTCGCTATTTTTAACAAAACATAATGAATTCTTTAAAACTTAACCCCGAATATTTAAATTTTTCAATCTATAATTCATAAACGAATAGCAAACAGAGAATTAATAAAATTCACATATAAATAAACTCAAAGCAAAATTTTTGGATAACAAGAAAATTAAGGATGGTATATTTGATTTATTTATTTCAAAATATTTTTTTGGTTTTTAGAGTTTTTATCATTTTTTCATTTTTTTTATTTTTGATCTATTATCTTTTTTTTTAGATTTTTAAGTTTTTGCGAAAAGTGCGAGAAAAAGAGACGTTAATTACAAGAATGAGAAAGAAAAGGAAGGGGAAGAGAGAGAAGATTATTTACAAAAATATTTACAAAGATTTTTACAAAATGAAACTAAATATTTTTGGAATTTTTTGTTTTGTTTTATAATTTTTTTGAAATTTTTGTTTTACAATTTTTTTGGAATTTTTGGTTAAAAAGAAAGGAAAAAAAAGACCTTAAGTTTTGGGGATTTTTTTTCATTTTTAAAATTTTTTTTGTTTTGTTTTGTTGTTATATAGTTTTTTTCATATCTTTTTTTATTTTTTTGGAAGTGCAGAAAATAGAAATACAGTACAGAAAATAGAAGTGCGAAAAAGAAAGCGAGAAAACACTCCCATACTTAAGTCCAACATTGTCCCCAATGTTGTAACGTAAGTATGCGGAACAAAACAGGTAAGAGAATATATACAAAGAAAAGAAAGAGAGGGGGGGGGGGGGGTAGAAGCTTCCCTGACAGGAGGTGGGGAAGGCGCAGTTTAGGAACCCTGCATTATGAAGGGAGATAGCAAAGAAAAAGGTAAATAGATAGCGAAAAAGATAAACATGGGGTGCCTCCCAAGAGCGCTTTGTTTATAGTCACGTAGCTTGACTATTTTGGCGGTTTATATATCTAGGAGGGTTATGGATTCGAAATTACCGCCCACAGGATCGCGTGCTATGTATAATTTTAAGCGATGACCGTTCACTTTAAACGAGCCTTTATCCGGGTGGGAGACGAGTACGGTCCCATATGGCCAAACCTCTTCAACTTTGAAGGGGTCGGACCAGCGTGATCTAAGTTTCCCGGGGAAAAGTCTAAGTCGTGAATTAAAAAGGAGGACAAGATCGCCAGGAGAAAACGTTTTTTGGGGCTTGAGTTTTCGGTCGTGATAAAACTTAGAACGCTCCTTATAAAACTTATTGCTCTCGTAAGCGTTTGCACGTCATTCGTCGAGCTCGTTTAGTTGCAGTTTTCTATTTTGGGCGCCTAAGTTAGCGTCGAGATTTAAGAGTTTTAAAGCCCAAAGTGCGCGATGTTCTAATTCTACGGGAGATGACACGCTTTTTCGTAGACTAATAAATATTGCGTACAACCAATTACGATTTTGTAAGCGGTACAATAAGCGCACAACGCATCGTCGAGTTTGATGGACCAATATTTCCTATTAAGTGAAACAGTTTTCTCTAATATGTGCTTTATCTCTCGATTTACTACCTCTACTTGGCCACTAGTTTGCGGGTGGTAGGGGGTGGCAAGTTTGTGCGGGACGTCGTATCTAGCTAACGTCTTAGCCATCTGGGTGTTGCAAAAATGCGTCCCCCTATCGCTTACAATAGCGCGGAGTGCCAAAGCGAGAAAATAGTTTTTTAAGAAATGTAACGACGACTCGCGCATCGTTGGTGGGGAGAGCTTGCTCTTCCGCCCACCTTGATACGTAGTCGACCGCTACTAAAATATACATATTTTTGAAAGATGCAGGTAGGGGGCCAATGAAATCTATGCCCCATAAATCGAAGACTTCGCATTCTAAAAACAAAGTTTGGGGCATCTCGTCGCGACGAGAGATGTTACCCGACCGCTGACAGCTATCGCATGCGCGCACAAAATTGCGAGCGTCTTTGAATAGAGTGGTCCAGAAGAAGCCCGCCTCTAGCACCTTCCACGCGGTCCGGTTAGCTTGATAATGCCCACCAGCCGGACCCTCGTGGCAGTGCCTAAGGATTTGCGTGCACTCCACACCTGTGACACATCTTCGGACCGCTTGATCCGCACAGATACGAAAAAGAAAAGGTCCTCCCAAAAGAAATATTTCAAGTCAGAAAAGAATTTCTTTTTTTGCTGGCTCGAAAAGTCTTTTGGACGCACCCTCGCAACTAAATAGTTCGCAAAATCTGCGAACCAAGGCGGGGAAGATGAACTAGTAGTTATGGCTAGGAGTCGTTTCTCGGGGAATCTGTCATTTATGTCAGATTCGACGAGTGCTTCCGCAGCGGGATTTTCTAAGCGGGAGAGGTGATCGGCGGCTAAATTTTCCGCGCCCCTCTTATCCCGGATCTCCAAATCGAACTCCTGCAAGAGGAGGATCCATCTAAGAAGGCGGGGTTTGGCGTCCGTTTTCGCTAACAAATATTTTAAGGCGGAATGGTCGGTAAATACGATAACTTTGGATAGCGTAATATACGAGCGAAACTAATTGAAAGCAAAAACGACGGCTAAAAGTTCCTTTTCCGTTGTCGTGTAATTTCCTTGTGCGAAAGTGAGAGTCTTGCTAGCATAGTAAATAGGATGAAAATATTTGTTTATACGTTGGCCAAGAATGGCTCCTACGGCAATATCACTAGCGTCGCACATAATCTCGAACGGAAGGGTCCAATCGGGAGCCACTAAAATAGGTGAATTGATAAGTTTTTGTTTTATAAAATTAAATGCAGACTCGCATTCGCTATCAATGACAAAATTTGATTCCTTTTCCAAGAGGCGAGTAAGCGGCTTTGTTATTTTTGAAAAATCTTGAATAAAATGCCTATAAAAGCCCGCGTGCCCTAAGAAACTCCTAATAGATTTAACGTTGGAAGGCGGGGGAAGTTTTTTGATAATTTCAACTTTGGCCTTATCGACATCCATCCCCTTAGACGAAATCATATGACCGAGAACCAAACCTTCTCGAACCATAAAGTTACATTTTTTCCAATTTAAAACGAGATGCGTGTCCTCGCATCGCTGAAGGACACGATCTAAATTATGAAGACATGACGGGAAAGAGCTTCCGAAAACAGAGAAGTCATCCATAAAGACTTCCGTAATGTCTCCTACCAGCTCGCCAAAGATTTCCAGCATACATCTTTGGAATGTAGCGGGCGCGTTGCAGAGGCCAAAAGGCATTCTTCGATATGCGAAGGTACCAAACAGACAGGTAAAAGTTGTTTTCTCTTGGTCATCGGGGGAAATGAGGATTTGGAAAAACCCCGATAGTCCATCGAGAAAACAAAAATACGGATGACCGGACAAACGCTCTAAAATTTGGTCTAAGAATGGTAGTGGGAAATGATCCTTATGGGTGGCATCATTTAGTTTCTATAATCGATGCACACCCGCCAACCCGTAACAGTACGAGTTGGGACGAGTTCATTGTGCTCATTCTCCACTACGGTAAGAACGCCCTTTTTGGGCACCACGTGAATGGGACTAACCCACGTACTATCCGATATGGGATAAATAATCCCCGCATCTAATAATTTAATAATTTCGGCCTTAACGACGTCTTTCATGTTGGGGTTAAGACGTCGCTGCGGCTAAATAGTTTTGCGGCAATTATCGAGAAGGAAAATCTTATGGGTGCAGAAAGACGGGTTAATCCCTTTGAGATCAGAAATTTGCCACGCAATTGCGTGGCGATGTTTAAGCAAAACTCCCAATAAATCGGAAGTCTCCGATTCGCTCAAATGCGAAGAAATGATAACAGGGAGTGTATCATCTTTCCCCAAAAGGCATATTTGATTGAATCGGGTAGGGGTTTGAGTTCAAGGCAGGGTGGTTCTTCTAACGAGGTTTTAATTCCTATGTCTTTCTTACCAATTGGTTCGAAAGGCAAGTCTATAGAGGTATCCTCATCGTATTTAAAATTTTCGAGCGCATAAATATCGTCGTTTAAAAAAGTAGACTCAAAAATAGGGGAAGAACAATCTTCGAGATATGTGTCTAAATTATAACAAAATTCATCGCTCGATGACGAGTCTCCTATGGAGGGATTAATAGAGAAAGTAACTTTGTCATCTCCTACCCGAAGGAGGAGACGACCGTTACTGACATAAATTAATCCGCGGGAGGTAGCGAGAAAAGGGCGACCGAGTATAATTGGTACATCAATGTACTCCTCGATGTCCAAGATGACGAAGTCTACCGGAAAGATAAACTTATCAACTCGGACAAGGACGTCCTCCACTACCCCGGCGGGAAACTTAACTGAGCAATCCGCTAGTTGGATTCGCATTTTAGTAGGGGCCGGAGTGCCCAAACCTAATTTTTGAAAAGAGCGAGAATGACATCAAGTTAATGCTCGCGCCTAAATCTGCAAGAGCGTATTTTACTAATATATTGCCAAAAAGGCACGGGATGGAGAACTGTCCCGGGTCATTTCTTTTTATGGGCAATTTATTAGTAAGATCCGCTGAGCAGTCAGCATTTAGAGAAATATGCGAAATATTTTCTAATTTTTGTTTACTGGAAAGAAGTTGTTTTAAGTATTTCGCATATTTAGACATCTGAGAGATTGCCTCGCAGAAGTGAACATTAATATGAATTTGTTTTAATAATAAAATAAATTTTTCAAATTGCGCGTCCTTACGCTCACTATTGAGCTTGTGCGGATATGGCAAGGACGTTTTAATAATTTTTTCATTTAAAATTTGTAAAGGCGGCGTAATCGAAGAAGGGGGAAGAGGGGTCGGAGGTGAAATATGTAGCAGAGGATCGGTCCGTTTTGGATCGATCACCTCCTTTCCTCTACGGAAGGTTATAGCGTTGATATTTTCCCGCGGATTGGGCTTCGTGTTTCCCGACAGTGCCCCGAGCGCGCACTCGGACATCATTCGCGCAAGCTGTCCAACCTAGAGTTCGAAGTTTTTTAGCGATCCGGTGATGTTCCGGATATTTGACACGTTGGAAGCTATATATTTAGAAAAATTCTCCTCCATCGGGGAGGGTTTTGGAAGAGGGGGAGGCGGCAGAAATCCGGGCGCGAAAGAATTGGGGGGCGCTGCGCATTATTCGCATTGCTCCATGAGAAGTTGGGGTGGTTCCAGCAACCCGGATTATAGTTATTGCTATAAGGGTTGTTGTTGGGGTTGAAGGAAGGTCGCCCAGCATTTCCCACGTACTCTACAAATTCATTTGCTACTCTGACATTAGGGGGAATCGCCCAAGGTGGAGTGGTGGAGGCAGCAAACATCTCCGCCACCTGCTTCGTCAGCCATTCAACTTGAAGGGCTAAGTGGGCAGTGGCATCCACTTCGAAGAGGCCGGACGCCTGCTTGGGACGTCCCCACGGGACGTTCCATTGGGAGGCATTCATATCCATCTCTTCAATAAGAGCTTGGGCAGCCCCTGGGGTCTTATTATTCAAGGTACCCACGACAGCCGTGTCAATCATTTGACGCGTCTGATAATTAAGCCCATTGTAGAAGATTTGGACCTGCAACCACGCAGGCAGCGCGTGGTGCGGACACTTGCAGAGGAATTCCTTAAAGCGCTCCCAAGTCTCAAAAAGAGACTCGGAATCGTTCTACACGAACGAAGAAATGTCCGCCCGCAACTTTGCAGTTTTGGCGGGCGGAAAATACTTCCTTAAGAGCCGCTCTGCAAGCTCGGCCCAGGTGGTGACACATCCTCGTGGGAGGGAATTCAACCACGCCTTAGCTTTGGATCTGAGGGAGAATGGAAAAAGGCGCAAACGAATGACGTCATCAGTGATGCCATTGATCTTAAAAGTATCACAAATTTCCAAAAAACTAGACAAATGAACGTTCGGGTCCTCATCCGGCAGTCCGTCGAACTGCACGGCATTTTGGATCATTTGGATAACACTCGATTTGATCTCAAAATTATTGTTCGCCACCGTCGGGCAAACAATACTGGACCCAGTATCGTCCAAATTCGGCCAGGCGTAATATGACATTGTACGCTCAAGGGCCGCGTTCGGATTGGGGTCGTCCATAGCAACGGCAGAGGGTTCTCCGATGGATTATTCGGGATCCAAAGAGGGATTTCAGCATTGAGACCGAATACGCGCAAGAGAGCGTTTGATCTCAGGATCTAAATCCAAATTTTCAGACTCCGAAGGCTGTCCACGGGTCATACACCCTAAAATAGAAAGTAGAAAATTAACTTCTTTTTTTGGATTTTGAAGAGAAGTTTTAAGTTTTTTTTTTAGTTTTTAGAAATAAAGGTAAAAGTAATAGAGTTCGGATTCAGAATAACAACTCAAAGAGAGTCCCCGACAACGACGCCAAAAACTTGATTGGCCCGCGAACAGACTCTTACTGTGGTTGGTTCGGTGAGTCGATCTCCGCTGGCTTGCTAGATGAGGCAAGTGCAACTATCGCAAGTAGTACTCGATATTCGGGAGAATACTGAGGTCGTATTATTCCCGGGAACGGGTTGATTACCCCTACTGCTCCGAAAACACTATTAATTTACCGAAATAGTAAGTTGAGGGTTTTAATTAAAATAGGACAAAAATAGAGTCCCCTATGGAGGGATTAATAGAGAAAGTAACTTTGTCATCTCCTACCCAAAGGAGGAGACGACCGTTACTGACATCAATTAATGCGCGGGAGGTAGCGAGAAAAGGGCGACTGAGAATAATTGCTACATCAGTGTCCTCCTCGATGTCCAAGATGACGAAGTCTATCAGAAAGATAAACTTATCAACTCGGACATGGACGTCCTCCACTACCCCGATGGGAAACTTAACCGAGCGATCCGCTAGTTGGATTCGCATTTTAGTAGGGGTCGGATTGCCCAAACCTAATTTTTGAAAGAGCGAGAACGACATCAAGTTAATGCTCGCGCCTAAATCTGCAAGAGCGTATTTTACTAATATATTGCCAAAAAGGCACGGGATGGAGAACCGTCCCGGGTCATCTCTTTTTATGGGCAATTTATTAGTAAGAGCAGCTAAGCAGTCAACATTTAGAGAAATATGCGAAATATTTTCTAATTTTTGTTTATTGGAAAGAAGGTTTTTAAGTATTTCGCATATTTAGGCATCTGAGAGATTGCCTCGCAGAAGGGAACATTAATATGAATTTGTTTTAATAATAAAATAAATTTTTCAAATTGCGCGTCCTTACGCTCACTATTGAGCTTGTGCGGATATGGCAAGGGCATTTTAATAATTTTTTCATTTAAAATTTGTAAAGGCGGCGTAATTGAAGAAGGTGGAAGAGGGGTCGGAGGTGAAATATGTACCTGAGGATCGGTCCGTTTTGGATCGATCACCTCCTTTCCGCTACGGAGGGTTATAGCGTTGATATTTTCCTTCGGATTGGGCTCCGTGTTTCCCGGCAGTGCCCCGAGCGCGCGCTCGGACATCATTCGCGCAAGCTGTCCAACCTGGAGTTCTAAGTTTTTTAGCGATCCGGTGATGTTTTGGATATTTGACTCGTTGGAAGCTATATATTTAGAAAAATTCTCCTCCATCGGGGAGGGTTTTGGAAGAGGGGGAGGCGGCAGAAATCCGGGCACGAAAGAATTGGGGGCGGGGGGGGGGGGGGGGGGGGGGGGGGGGGGGGGGGCGCTGCGCATTATTCGCATTGCTCCATGAGAAGTTGGGGTGGTTCCTCCAACCCGGATTATAGTTATTGCTATAAGGGTTGTTGTTGGGGTTGAAGGAAGTTCGCCCAGCATTTCTCACGTAGTCTATGAATTCATTTGCTACGCTGACATTAGGGGGAATCGCCCAAGGTAGAGTGGTGGAGGCAGCAAACATCTCCGCCACCTGCTTCGTCAGCCGTTCAACTTGAAGGGCTAAGTGGGCAGTGGCATCCACTTCTAAGAGGCCGACCGCCTGCTTGGGACGTCCCCGCGGGACGTTCCATTGGTAGGAGTTCATAGCCATCTCTTCAATAAGAGCTTGGGCAGCCTCGGGGTCTTATTATTCAAGGTACCCCCGGCAGCCGCGTCAATCATTTGACGCGTCTGATAATTAAGCCCATTGTAGAAGATTTGGAACTGCAACCACGCAGGCAGCGCGTGGTGCGGACAGTTGCAGAGGAATTCCTTAAAGCGCTCCCAAGTCTCAAAAAGAGACTCGGAATCGTTCTGCACGAACGAAGAAATGTCCGCCCGCAACTTTGCAGTTTTGGCGGGCGGAAAATACTTCGTTAAGAACCGCTCCGCAAGCTCGGCCTAGGTGGTGACACATCCTCGTGGGAGGGAATTCAACCACGCCTTAGCTTTGGATCTGAGGGAGAATGGAAAAAGGCGCAAACGAATGGCGTCATCAGTGACGCCATTGATCTTAAAAGTATCGTAAATTTCCAAAAAACTAGACAAATGAACGTTCGGGTCCTCATCCGGCAGTCCGTCGAACTGCACGACATTTTGGATCATTTGGATAACGCTCGATTTGATCTCAAAATTGTTGTTCGCCAACGTAGGGCGAACAATACTGGACCCAGTATCGTCCAAATTCGGTCGGGCGTAATATGACATTGTACGCTCAAGGGCCGCGTTCGGATTGGGGTCGGCCATAACAACGGCAGAGGGTTCTCCGATGGATTCTTCGGGGTCCAAAGAGGGATTTCGGCGTTGAGACCGAATACGCGCAAGCGAGCGTTTGATCTCAGGATCGAAATCCAAATTTTCGGACTCCGAAGGCTCTCCACGGGTCATACACCCTAAAATAGAAAGTAGAAAATTAACTTCTTTTTTTGGATTTTGAAGAAAAGTTTTTAAGTTTTTTTTTAGTTTTTTAGAAATAAAGGTAAAAGTAATAGAGTTCGGATTCGGAATAACAACTCAAAGAGAGTCCCCGGCAATGGCGCCAAAAACTTTATTGGCTCGCGAACAGACTCTTACTGTGGTTGGTTCGGTGAGTCGATCACCGCGGGCTTGCTAGATGAGGCAAGTGCACCTATCACAAGTAGTACTCGATATTCGGGAGAATACCGAGGTCGTATTATTCCCGGGAACGGGTTGATTACCCCTACTGCTCCGAAAACACTATTATTTTACCGAAATAGTAAGTTGAGGGTTTTAATTAAAATAGGACAAAAATAGATTTAAGAAAATAGTCGATGAAGAGATAACTCCTGGTATCGAATTACGTTAGGATTAAAAATATATTTGAATAACTAGATATCTAAAGTTTCAATTTAATTAAAGCGGAAACTTGGCCGTGGAGGTTCAAAATAATGAGCTCACCTATCTCTAGGAATATCGCTCACCTGGACATTAAGGCTATTCGACCAGGCTCTCGTCCGATGAAGGATTCCCCTTAATGCCTGCAGTACGCTAAGAACCCCGATATTGGGTGGGGAACCCAATCCGGTAGAGTTAGCGCGCTTCCTCTCTCGAGGTTTAGTGCAGAACTCTATTTACCCAGGGGTGATCTGTCCATACGCACGACCTCTCAGCTAGCTAGCGTATGGATAACGGAAATAGAACCCACACATCGATATGTGGTTCTACGCGTCGTTAACCTGGGGTAAACCTTAAGTTTTTTAATTAAATAGAAAAATTAGACTTTTGGTTATTTAAAACATTTTATATCCCAAAGCTCTTCGATACCGAGGGCTAAAAGCAATTATCCACTCATCGGAATAGGGATCGCTTATATGTTATGTTATGCGAGCATCCTAAACTATTCGCTGAAAGGTTATAAAGAAAATAAGAAGAAAAGTAAAATACTCTAACATTAGAAAAGTTATTACAAATAAACACACCCGCACTCATTCAAACATATAATAAGAGACAGAAATAAAACTAAGTTACACATAAGAGAAAAATTGCATAATTGAAATTTGCAGGTCCCACTCAAACGAGTGGGGGCGGAAAATAAAAGCTGAAAATTGCAAGTCCTACTCAAACGAGTAGTACTGAAATGAAAGCGAGTCCTACTCAAACAAGTAGGATAAAATAAATGCGATTACAGGGCTTTCTCAAATATTTACAGGAAAATAAAGACAGGCCATTTAACTCTTAACGAGTAGGCGAAAATAAATGCGAGTACAAGTCCTACTCAAACGGGTAGGCGGGAAATAAAGTCCGTCCATTTAACTCAAGTGAGTAGGCAGAAAAATAAAGAAAGGCCAGCCATTTAACTCAAATGAGTAGGCGGTAAAATAAATAAAGAAAATTACAAGTCCTACTCAAACGAGTAGGCGGGAAATGCAGTCCGGCCATTTAACTCAAGTGAGTAGGCGGAAAAATAAAAGCTACACACACTTGCTTGAATAAAATCCAGCCAATTAACTCAAATGAGTTGGCGGAAAATAAAAACAACACACGCACTCTACTTGAAAGTAACTACTCACGCACTCGACATAAATAAACACACACACACACACACACTTGCATAAATTAAATAAGATGATAAAGATTATCTCATACACTCACGCACTCGGGCGAAAAATAAGAAAACAAAGTTATCGAAAAATTAAAACAACTGCATTTCTACCGCTGGAATGTGGTAGAAATGCGTAAAAAGACGAAATAAAAATTATTTGAGCAAAAAGTTTTCAAATTAAAGTGAGAAAGGCAAGTGCCCGAAAAATTAAAACGTTTACATTTTTACCGTTAGATTTTGATAGAAATGAATAAAAAGTGGAAATAAAAATTGTTCGAGCGAAAATATTTTTTGTAATTGCAAAAATCTAAGTTCTTGAAAAATTATAATAACGCATTATACATTCTTATAGGCTTGTAAAATGGATTAAAAAGTGAAGAAAACTAAAAAAGGAGCAAAAGGTTTGTACCAAAAAAGGAAAAGAAAATCTAAGGTAGGAGAAATGAAAACCAATTTTTATCGTTTTACAAGTTTATAAGAACGAATTTTAAAGCATGAAAATCCTCAGTCTAACCAATTTTTAAGAGTTTGAGAATGAAATCGGCCATAATAACGGCTATAAATTTTGTTATTATGATAGTAAAACAAATTGTTTTTCATTTTAAAACATAAATTTTGCAATTTTAAGCTCATACACACACACGCATATGAAAATGAAATTAAAAGTACTTAGGATTGATGAAAAGGAGGCCTTCAGAGATTTTTCAAAGCATTATAAGGATGAAAAGAAAAGATTTTATTAACAAAAAAGTTGATTACAATGCTTCAACAAACTTAAAAAGGAGGGGGAAAGATCCTTACATAGCCCCAAAACTAGCTCCAAATGGCAGCCCTTAGCATCAAAACGGTTCGAAAATTTGGAACCCTGAACTCATACAGCAGCTGCCTTTTTATAGGCAAAAATTTCCAAGTACATGCCCTCCGACACGGGCGTATCGGGGGGCGTGTCAGCATTATTTAACTACAAAATTCGGTGATCTGACAAATTTGAAGGCGATTTGACTTTGCAGCCGAAAACGCGGCGGTCACGCCCCTGGTCACGGGCGTGACAGTTGGCGTGTCGGGGAGGTTGAACTGGCCGCCGTCTGCATCGAAAGTCGGCGGCGGCGGTTTGTCGGGCCAGGTGGAGAAGTCAAGCCCCAGGTTATGGGCGTGACGCTGGGCGTGTCGGGTTGTGTCGACACTCGACAAACGTCGAGCGGAAATTGTCGAGTTGGAAATTCGTCGAGCGGGATGAGGAGTAACGCCCTAGGTCACGGGCGTGATGCTAGGCGTGGCGCAGTGTCGACGATCGTCGAGTTGAAATCGTCGAGCGGGATGGACACGGGCTTGGTCACGCCCCGTGTCGGATTGACACGGGCGTGTGGCCGGGCGTGTCGACGTTTTTTCTTCAGAAGTTGGTTGAATCGCTGGTTGTTGACGTGTCACGCCCCGGTCACGGGCGTGACCCAAGGAACACGGGCGTGACCCATGCAAAAATTTGACTTTTCCTGAAATTTTTCAGAAAATCAAAACAAAGTAGGTTAGCAAAATATTTACAAAATAAGAGCAATTTACTGAAGAGATATAAGTACAAATGACGAAAAGTAACTAAAACGACTTATTTATTATACACATAAAAAAGGTATATTTACAACTCATCACTCGTCCCGAGCAAATCATCTCTCTGTGGACTCGAAAATAGCTAGCTGGCTTAGAAATTTCGAAAATAAGGTAACGCGAGAAATCGAAAAACAGCATGAGCATAAAAATATAATATATACACTTTTTAATTATGCTATGGATTTTATAAATTTCGACAAGTGTAAATAAGTATTGTAACTACTCAAAAATAGAATCCTGGAGAATCGTTATGTAATGCGTAGGAAGAAAGTAGGGAAGCCACTAAGATGAGCATTGCCAAAGACAGGGGATCAGGATCACCTCCAAAGGAATACACTAATGTCAGGGACAATACGCTTGACCATTCGCACTCCCTCCACGGAGCTAGTAGACTCAAGCGCGAATCCGTAGGAATTTAGGAAGATAATGGAGCTTAGGCGTATACATAGGTAAGGATGCAAAAGGTAAACAATGGCTACACACAACCCAAATGAGCTCATACAAAAAATCCTCTCGCCAAACAATACATACAGGTGCTCCACACCACCAGACTTGGACTTGACATATGGGTGCGTGCACCGCCTACCAGCACAAAATCTCAAATGGAATTTTTATTTAAACTTTTTCTTCTTTCATATCAAACTACTTTCTTTTTCTCTTTTTCTTTTCTTTTTCAAAAATTTTTATATCACATTCGGCCACAGTCATGAAATCTGCACCACACAAACACAAAACTGCACCTCAGCAACATCACCAAATACAAGAAGTGATATACTAATAGCTCGAGCTAGGGGCGTGCTATTGTGATAGGCTTTTATGCTTTGGTGATCACACAGTGGGGCTGAATCAGCAGGAGGGGTAGACTCAAAATAGGCTAACAAGGATTACGTTAGCACTGGGTACAAGGCTCAACCGGGCCAAAATGATGGCTTACATCACACTCACGCTTGACTAACCATGCACAAATGCTTCGAGAGTAGCTTGGGGTCAAGTTCTTAGCCACTGAGAAAGATAATCCTTCCTCCCGACTCGAGCAATATGAGGCTAGTGGCGGCTACACACATTCCTACACTAACGTTCGATTGCTCTAGATTCCACAGTTTTGAGTTGTACAAATATTATTTACAAATGCAGAAAAGCATAAATCTACGAGCATAAAGAAAAATTAAATCTATACTATTTCTACACATCATGAGTCCTCGATTAGGAACACTACATGAGTTTCACACTACCCTATCCAAAAATCCTAAGCCAACACAACTATCTTAAAGTTAACACAAAAGAAATAAATTAAACTTGGGTCGAGAGCGTGCTTAAGTGCGCGCTCATGCGGTGTAGCTGCACAATGATGTCATGATAAAATAAAAACTGAAAATGAAAATACTCTTGTGGTATGCAAGTGCATGTGCAAAGGTGACTCGCAAAACTTTCCCCCACTAGACTTATACTAAACAAAATATCCATGATTTGCAATAAAATTAAAGAAATGAAAGTTGGGGGAGAGGTTACCCATGCTCAGCAAATGAGCATAACAGAAGATTGGCGTTAAACTTCAACAATAAACCCACGACCCAAACAAATTCCACCTACAAAATAGAATATCTCCAACAACAAAAAACTATACACAATTAAGTACAACAACTAAATTGCACAAATTTAAAGCAAGCAGCAGCATTGGGTCGTCTCCCATAAGCCCTTTTCTTTACCGTCCCTAAGGTGGACCAAATACCTGTATTAATAGTTATATAGATAATGTTCAAAAGCAAGAGCTTAGAATGCATAAAAAGTCCAAAGTTACACATAACATGAAGATAAATAAAACAAGAAACGGAAAGAAAGGGGGCCCCGAAGATCCTTCACTCTTCAGCTGAACCCTGACTTGTGGTAAATCCCCCCAGTCACGCGAGATGAGGGCGAGGTGAAGGTTTTAGGGCCCAGGGAAGACGATTCTCCCCTACCCCTAGCCTCGTCCTTCTCGCGTCGGCTGGCAAAATCTGATGCCTTGAGTATAAGAAGATATTTTCTTTTCAAATTAATAGATGGGGATCGCCAAGGTGGCATATCCACCCCAACCAAATCAGCAACAGGCCTATCTTTATCATCGGGGGGCATCCTTTCCTCACCCACGATGAGTGAAAGATCATCCCAAGTCACATTTTTAACAGTTTTACAACATTCATTAAGCTTAATCAAAGTTTTTAAATGTGTTTCCTGCACGCTCCCAATAGCCGTGCACAGCCCCCGTTCCTTTTCTTCAGCAACTTGTTTCACGTCAAACAATTCCTCCTTCGCTTCTCTGTTAACAATCATCAGCACGTCTTTTACATGCATAGCCCGTACTTTCTTATTCAGCACAACATCTGTCTAATTAGCTCTAGATATATCATCATATAATAAAACATTTAATTCCAACAATTTTTTAGATTCACTCGGGATTAGAGTGGGAAGTGACGGCGATAGTGGCAAATCAACCTTGGAAGCCAAGGTGATGCCGCATGCATTAAAGCACAGCGTCGCTTCACTGGCTTTCAGGAATGGAACCCCAAGAATAGGCTTTGAATTATTTCCTATGGGTCCAAACACCTGGAAGTCGGTAACAACCACAACCCCGTTAAGTTTCACCTCCACCTCTTTAATCACCCCATCAGTTTTAACCACCGACCCATCAGCTAGCACAAGCGATTTCTGGATATTAGTTTCGACATTTAAATTAAGCTTCTCAACATCTAGCAGAGAAAGAATGTTGCACGACGAACCTAAATTGCAAAGGGCTACCATCTCAATTTCATTAATCTCACACTCGACAGCCACTTCATTAATACTGCACTCCTCTGCCTCCCCAGCACTCTTCCCTTGCTCACGGGGATTCTTTTCCGTGTCGCTTGGGAGCGTGCCGTGAGTATGCTCGGAGAACACATGGGCAAGTTGCCCCAGCTGTGTCTCTAAGTTCCTCATAGAAGCGGTTTGAGTGGCCATGTTAGATTGTGCCATCTTAACAAACTTTTCCATCATTTCTTCTAGAGCACTCCTAAGTGCCCCTTGCCCGCTCTAATTATAACCTGACTGCGGCGGTCGTCGTTGGCTATTGGAGGCTTGAGCATCAAATTGAAGCTGGCCTCCCTGCCATCTTTGAGCTGGGACTTTTGATTCCATGAGAAATTCGAATGATTTCTCGCGTTTGGGTTAAACGCATTAAGATAGGGCGCATTGTGGTTTTGACTGTTTATAAAATTAACACTTTGGTCAAAGGTTATACCTGTCGGTTCCGCAAATGACTCTCCAGCTGGGCATTCAAAAGCGTGGTGGCCGGGATTTCCACATCCCTAGCATGATATGCCCCCAACCGGAGCTGGAGGAGTAGTCGATCTGGTCAGCATACTTCTTCCATCCATCATTGGGTGGCTTGATTCGGCTTGCTGCATCAATGAATTCACATCAAACAGATTTTTCGCCCCGCTAAGGGCATTTCTTCCCGCAGTCCAGTATGTGCTATGGGAGGCCGTGTCTCAAAGAAGCCGCAAAGCCTCTTCAGGAGAAAGGTTCATAATTGTGCCGCCGGCTGTTGCGTCGATCATAGCCCTGTAGTTCTCCTCCACACCAAAATAGAATATTTCTACAAGATTCCATGGCTCGCAGCCGTGTTGGGGACAACAGTGCTGCAGTTCAGCAAAACGCTCCCACGCCTCAGACAACATCTCTTGGTCCAGCTGCTAGAACATAGTAATTTCCCTTCGGGCATTCACAATTTTGTCCACTGGGTGGAACTTGGCCAAAACCTTAGAGAACAGAGCCACCCATGTGGTAGCGGTCCCAGGGGCAATTGTGTGAAGCCAGGTCTTAGCCCTGTCCCTCAGCGAAAATGGGAATAGCTTCAGCTTAACTACCTCTTCAGAAATTCCAACATATCGGAAGGTGCAACAAATCTCTGAGAACTCCGCCAGATGGAGCTGCGGGTCCTCACTCGACAAACCAGAATACTGTGTAACACCCCGAAGTTCTGGGTCAATTTGGGCCAATTTGTGTTCAGGAATGGGTGACACGGCCTGGGACACGGGCGTGTCCCAGGGCGTGTCAGGCCTGGGTTGTGTCGAGTCGTCAGGTCGACGAATTTTGCTCGACGATCGTTGAGTGTCGAGTTTCGAGTGAGGACACGGCCTGTGACACGGGCGTGTCACAGGGCGTATCAGTGGTCGTCGAACTCAGCTCGACGTCTTGAGCCAGTGCGTGTTTGCGCGACACGGGCGTGTCTGAAGGCGTGTCAAGTGACACGGCCAGCGACATGGGTGTGTCGGAAGGCGTGTCAGGTGACACGGCCAGCGACACGGGTATGTCGGAGGGCGTGTCACGTGACACGGCCTGTAACACGGGCGTGTCCCATGGCCGTGTACTATTGGTTTTGAGTCGGTTGACTGCCACTTAGGGGGACACGGCCTGTGACACGGCCGTGTCACAGTGCGTGTCAGGCCGTGTTCAAGCTTTTCTGGCCAAATCTGAATCGTTTGATTCCCTCTTCCTGGATCCAGTGGCTGGGCTCTGTCCAGGTGTGTAGAAGGCCGAGAAAAAGGGGATATAACCCTTCTTTCATCTTCTTCTTCTTCTTCATTTTATTCCAAGAAAGGGAGGAAGAAAGGCCTAAGGCAAGAGGGAAGGGAGGAGACGACCAGTTGTTGTAGGAGCTGCGGAGTGCGGAGCGAAGATCCGAGAGCGGATTCGTGAAGGCAGAGCCGAGGCGGTGATTTCCATCCGACTACTTCATGGCACCGAAGCGGTCTTCAAGGGTAACGATCTCCTTCTTGGACATTGAAGTCCTTTCTTTATGCATATGCTTGGAATCCTCCACCAAGAGGTGGATTTGCGGAAGTGATTCCTTTGTTGAGTCTGCATCAAGAGCCAGAATTATGGAGTACGGCATAGGCATGCTATGTGAAGCCCATCTAGACTGGTAGTCTGGATTGGTGATGTGCATGGGTAAACCGGAGAAGACTCCGTGTAGTTGGTTATATATAAATGTGGTATTTATGTATTGGTGGACATTCTGATTTGAGTTCATGCTAACATAAAAATGCTGCGCTAGAATGAATGAGTTAAGGATACGCATAGATTTTGATTTCCACACGTAGTTCCTTCGCTTGTCTGTGATATATGGCGTGGGGCCCCAGCCGGACCCACCGTTATATGTCATGTGACAGGTGGGGGCGTTACAAAGTGGTATCAGAGCCAGGTTGAGATTGTTTGGGAGGAGAGAACATAATTGAACTCATGAATATCCACTAGGAATGTATGTCATGCACATGATGTGCGTGAGTGTGTAGTCAATGTAGCAGTACCGTTATGATTGGAAGTATTAATGGTGTTCTGTACATTGATCGGTGGCGAGGGATGGAGCTGGGCCGTCTGAGCCCTAGCGGTCTGATGAAAGTGCAGCACCCATGGAAGCGCCTATGCCTCCCTCGGCAGAGGCCATATGGGTGTTAACGGAGACAGTGCTTGCAGTGTTACAGGCACAACCAACTGGACAGGTAAGGCCTGGTGTAAGGCAAGAGCATGCTGCAGTGGTGGTGGAAGCGCAAGCAAGTGATGACTCATTGACACATTTTATGCACTTTCATCCACCTACGTTTGGTGGAGCGCTAGCACCAACGCAGGCAGAAGATTGGTTGGCAAGGGTAAAAAGAATCCTAACTGCAATCCGGACGGTCGAGGAACAGAAAGTGACGTTGGCCACTTTTCTGTTGGAAGGCGATGCGAGATTGTGGTGGGATGAGATGGAAGTGCATCACTTGGCAGGTCGAGGTTTAACAGAGGTTTCCATGGATGAATTCTCCCAAATATTTTTAGCCAAGTATGTGCCCGTGTCGCAGAGGATTGCGATGGAAAATGAGTTTCTCCGTTTGGTGCAGGGTGAGCGAGATATTGATACCTACCTGCATGAGTTTACGAGATTGGGGAGATATGCAAGATCTACCTTTGCGGAGGAAGCGCGAAAGACAAATCGGTTTTATGAAGTATTGCGGGATGAATTGAGGTTGGCACTTCCGAGTTCAGTGAGCCAAGCCTTCCAAGCGTTGGTCGATACAGCCCGTGCCTTGGAGAAGGATATGAAGCGAGTATAAGAGAATAAGAGACTGGCAACGGAAAAGTCAGAGTTTAAAGTGCCGCCGTCGGATCAATCGGAGTTTAGACGACGAGAGAATAAAAGATTTAGGCCGGCGGAATCAGCTCCGTCGACTGTTTCTTCGGGGGCGACTTATGGGCCAGGACGTGTTGATATACGTATATACTATAAATGTGGGCAGCAAGGACACATCGCAAAATTCTGTTGGAATGCCCCTCCAGGGAGTGAGAAAAAGACAGGTGCATCATATGAAGAAAAGGGTAAAGCAGTGGCCGAGTCATCTGCACCCGGACGCAACCTCGCTTTCATGCTATGGAAGTGCAAGAGCCGCAAAGCTCCGTTGGTGAAATTCAGCCTCGGGTGTTTAATTTGTCTCTTAACCGAGAATTCCAAAATCGGGAGGCTGAGCGGAGGTGACTCATGAATTAACTCCCTTGAATGCTATGACTGTAGTCCCATTACTGTATATGCAAACTATGATTCTATATAGTTGTGATGAATAAACTACATATCTATCAAAGTTGGGTGCACTTGAGATAGTTTTATCATGATGTAATTTGTGGCTGAATGTGCACAAGTGGAAGTTAGGGATGTATGTTTGTGCTGTATGTTTGTAGTTTGTGCGATGGCTTGGTATGAGACAAGCAGTAACGTCAAATACGGCTCGCAAATGTGCGTAATCAATTGTTTTGTGGCTGATTGGAGACAAATTTTGAGGACGAAATTATTTGAAGGAGGGGAGGATTGTAACACCTCGAAGTTCTGGGTCAATTTGGGCCAATTTGTGTTCAGTAATGGGTGACACGGCCTGGGACACCGGTGTGTCCCAGGGCGTGTCAGGCCTGGGTTGTGTCGAGTCGTCAGGTCGATGAATTTTGCTCGACGATCGTCGAGTGTCGAGTTTCGAGTGAGGACATGGCCTGTGACACGGGCGTGTCACAGGGCGTGTCAGTGGTCGTCGAACTCAGCTCGACGTCTTGAGCCAATGCTTGTTTGCGCGACACGGGCGTGTCTGAAGGCGTGTCAAGTGACACGGACAGCGACACGGGTGTGTCGGAAGGCGTGTCAGGTGACACGGCCAGCGACACGGGTATGTCGGAGGGCATGTCACGTGACACGGCCTGTAAGACGAGCATGTCCCATGGCCGTATACTATTGGTTATGAGTCGGTTGACTGCCGCTTAGGGGGACAAGGCCTGTGACACGGGCGTGTCACAGGGCGTGTCAGGCCGTGTTGAAGCTTTTCTGGCCAAATCTAAATCGTTTGATTCCCTCTTCCTGGATCCAGTGGCTGGGCTCTGTCCAGGTGTGTAGAAGGCCGAGAAAAAGGGGATATAACCCTTCTTTCATCTTCTTCTTCTTCTTCATTTTATTCCAAGAAAGGGAGGAAGAAAGGCCTAAGGCAAGAGGGAAGGGAGGAGACGACCAGCTGCTGTAGGAGCTGCGGAGTGCGGAGCGAAGATCCGAGTGCGGATTCGTGAAGGTAGAGCCGAGGCGGTGATTTCCATCCGGCTACTTCATGGCACCGAAGCGGTCTTCAAGGGTAACGATCTCCTTCTTGGACATCGAAGTCCTTTCTTTATGCATGTGCTTGGAATCCTCCACCAAGAGGTGGATTTGCAGAAGTGATTCCTTTGTTGAGTCTGCATCTAGAGCCGGAATTATGGAGTACGGCATAGGCATGCTGTGTGAAGCCCATCTGGACCGGTAGTCTGGATTGGTGATGTGCATGGGTAAACCGGAGAAGACTCCGTGGAGTTGGTTATATATAAATGTGGTATTTATGTATTGGTGGACATTCTGATTTGAGTTCATGCTAACATAAAAATGCTGCGCTAGAATGAATGAGTTAAGGATACGCATAGATTTTGATTTCCACACGTAGTTCCTTCGCTTGTCTGTGATATATGGCGTGGGGCCCCGGCCGGACCCACCGTTATATGTCATGTGACAGGTGGGGGCGTTACATACTGCGTATTATTTCTGATCATATTCAGAATCGCGGGCTTTATCTCAAAATGGTTGTTGGCAATGGCTGGTCCGAAGCCTTGATAAACACTTCCCGCAATCGGGGGAGTGAAATCACGCATCGTCCTAACGTGAGGTTGGACCACCTCCTGACCCTCAACAACTCTATCACCTTGGCCATTTCCTACTTGGCCAAAGTCTTCCACTCTAACTTCAGCAGTAGCACGCACGTGAGCTCTCTTTGCCCATACGGTCTCAAGATCAGCTCCCAAATTTTCACCCCTATTACCAGGGTTAGGATCTGTCATACAACAAGAAATATCTATCAAAGCGTCAAACACTTGGAATTTTTTCCAAAAGAAAAATGCACACAACGGTTGCACTCCCCGACTGTAAGAGCCCCCCTCCCGGATCACAAAATACGGCACGAAGGGGGGTCTTATTCCCGAAACATCCATCTTGCGGTAGCATTAGAGCTCGGCTAACCTGTACCACAAGACGCCTATTTCGTCGGCTACAACCAATATCAATATATATACATGCCAACCCAACCATAATATAAGCAAGAAGAAGTCAAATCCACACTAAGCATATGAGTCCAAATACATCAAATAAGAGAAGCTAAAACATGCTTCTACAATATCAGAGTACAGCTATAAAATTGCCCAAACAGGCTACATCAGAGTCGCTCAACACTCACCCCCGTAATTGACGGTAGCGATGGCACCGTCACATCAGGCCCTATCGTCCTGGCCTGGCTGTCCTGCTGTAAAGTTTGCGGCTGCTCTACCTGCGGGGTGACCTCCAAAAAAGGAAGACGTAGCAACTGTTAGTTGAAAGACTAAGTGGCATCACAACCGCTCCCCCGGCGACTCCTCGGTACCGGGCGGAGAAAGGAACAAGGGTACAAGTATAATACAAGTAGTAAAGCAGGTATAAGCAGGTGGTAGTGGTAATAGTACATGAATAACAACATTATAAACTAGAAGTTCTACTTGAATAACAATATTAGTAAATCAACAAGTACAAGTTACTACAGCAGGAAAGTAACTTAACTTATAAGAATGCCCATACAAACTTATAAGTTAAGGATCGGGTTACATAAAAGTAACTCGTCGTATAAGAGTGCCCATACAAGCTTATACAATGAGGGTCTTGTTTGTGCAATGCTATGTAATGGTATGTATGTTATGCAATGACTCGCCCATGATCACACACATGCAATTTCTATGTCGACATAGACTATAGTTCCCACTATTCAAGCAGATAGCTAACCTCTCATGCATCAGCCACCGTAGCCAGGCGGTGATAGTAGAGCGGGAATCTCTACTACTAGGTGGGTATCCACACTACTTCACCTAGGCCTCCGTACGCCTCAACTCTAAGAACACAACAACAGAGCCCATGCATACTATGGCCCAGCGGGGTCTCGGGTAGATGTGCACCAAGAACACAGCCCGAACTGGCCTGGTGTGACCCGAAAGGGGCCTTGTAAGAAGGCACGAGGACACAGCCCAACCGTTCACTTGGCACAGAAGGGGCCTCAGGACGTGAACACCGAGGACACAGCCCAACCGCCCAAAGTCTAACCGTCAACTCCCGTCGGTGTGACGATCGGCGAGCCCATAGACCTGCCGCACTATCCTTAACCCAGGATTACGACACCGCGTGTCGACTCACACCACATGCAAATTCCACAACATTGTGGCATGGAAGGGGCCTCGGAAGTAAGCACGAGGGCACAGCCCAACCATCCATTTATACCACATCTCAACACAAACCAACTAGTGACAGTCAACACCGCACTTACATACATTCACAATACTACCTATAGAGAGACTACGCTCTAAGTATTGGACTACTACATTTAATTCTAACCATCATACATACTCATGGTCATGGCTTATCCCTCTATTTGTCATTCCAAATGATTTCAACATATCACAAGCATGATGCGCATAAATGATAATCTACCAATTTGTATTTAGTCATTTCATTTAAGTCAGCTTACTTCACAATTCAGTTATATGAAATCCGATTAATAAGATTTAACATTCATAGCACTACGCTGGTCAGCATAAAATAGTTCATCAAAATATAGAGTTAATTAGCAACATCGGTTCCACCGAATTCAAATTCATATTATATAAACCCCAGAATTTAAGTGCAGAATAAATCTGGACAGCAACTTCAACCGGAGATTCGCGAAGCTATAATGATCTGGTGAAGACATGTAACCCCTCGATGGAAAGGTCTTTCCATGGGGTACAACTTTCATATTCAGCACATAACTGAGATTTCAGTGTAACCTATTTGAAATCAGCCTTGAAATCTGCTGCGTACAGAACACAATTTCTGCATGCATGATTTATCGGATGACATGTTCGTTCAGACTTTTCTGTGGCTACAGAGTTCACATGAAGACAGAAAACCACTCGTTGGAAAGGTATTTTCAAGGGCTTCAACTTTCGTGTTTATCCTAAAGCCCAGATCTGGCCATATCCTACTTGAAAATGGCCAAGAAGATCGATACGCGTAGAATACAGATTCTGCACGCTTCGTAAAGAGGAATGAACGGCATCGGTTCATCTTCCTCTCCAAGTCGATCTTCCAAAATCACTCCAGAAATTCCTCCTCCCTTATTCACCCTCAAAGAGGTCATGATTCTTCATGAAACCATCCACCTATCATCACATAGAAGAAAGGGGAGGTTGAAGAGATCTAAAACCTAGAACACATGTCCTAGCATGGCCGTCCCTAGAAAACTCCTTCTCTCCATCAAAACTCTCTTGAGTAGATATCTCTCCTAAGAAAATAACTAAAGATCTAGCACCAAGGGAGAGAGTAGGAAACTCACCTCACTTCCGGCATTTCCACCATTTTCGGCCATGGATCTCGTGACTCTTCTCGGTGGCATCTTCTTTCCACGACGACGGCGGATCTTCTCCTATAGAACTAGATCCAGCGAATTCCTTCTGTCAACTGGAGTTCCTCTCAGAAAAATGGCTGGAATGAGGAGTGAAAATGGCTAGGGTTATCATTTCCCTTTTTATATAAAAGTGGCACGAGTAGGGACACGCCCGTGTCCTTACCCGTGTCCTGCTTAGGCGAAGCGTTACGACGGTTTTTATGCGTCGGTTCAATACTCGACATGACACACTAGTGGGACACGCCCATGTCGGCCCAGTAACGCCCGTGACAGGGGGCGTGTAACCCACTCGATACTTACTCGAGAGGACTTACTCGAGAGAAATCCAACTACTCGAGTACACGGATTGGACACGCTCGTGACAGCCCAGTCACGCCCGTGACATGGGGCGTGTAACCCTCTCGAGACTTACTCGAGAGGACTTACTCGATAGAAAACCACCTACTCGAGTACCCGGATAGGACACGCCCGTGTCACAGGGATGATACTCCTGTGTCACCCCCTCTTACTCGAGTACTTTTCCACCTACTCGAGTATATTTCGACTTACACAAGAACTACTCGAGGATGAGCGGGACACGCACTTTGACACGCCCGTGTCACAGGCCATGTGCCCCATACTTGACACTCGAAGATCGTCGAGCGCTAGTCATCGACCAGAGGGAACACCCGCCCTCTGACACGGCCGTGTCGTATGTGACACGCCCGTGACACGGGGCGTATCTCGCCCGAACACTTCATCGAACCCATTTTCCTCGATCTCGCGACTGCTACGCACCCGAGCAGGACACACCCTGGGACACGCCCGTGTCCCAGGCTGTGTCACCCAAAAATTTGCCAATCCCAGACTTTTTGGCGGCTACATGCTTCCCAGTTGTCTGCACTCCCTTGAGCCCAAGTCAGCTCTCCTGGCTCAAAAACACGCACAAGGGCCTAGTGCGATTCGGGACGTTACAAAACCTATAAACAAAATAAAATATTTCGTCCTCTAAATCAAGTTTAGGCAATGGAGAGAAAAGCATAACAGGAATATAATATGCTTTTAAATAAAACTACCTTGAGCAAACAACTCCGAACAGTGTTTTTGCATCACATCCATCGGCTCCCATGTATATTCCTCCTTCCCCTGATTGGACCATAACACTTTCACCAATGGAACACTTTTGCGGCGTAACTTTCTTGTCTCGCTATCTAGGATCCGCATCGGCTCTAGTTGCACAGACCTATCAGACGCCACAGCACCATAAGTTCTGGGGATGTATTGATCGGGCCGCAACAGCGCCTTCCGAAGCGATGACACATGGAACACGTCGTGGAGGTTCTCTAGCTCGGGCGGTAACTCCAACCGACAGGCCAGCGGGCCAATCCTTTCCAATATTATAAGGCCCAACATAACTTAGGCTGAGCTTTTTCACACCACGCACACGTGACACTCCATGCAACGGTCGGATTTTCAGGAACACCTTATCACCTACTTGGAATTCCACCATCCGGTGCTTTGCATTATAATACTTCGCCTGCCGACTTTGAGCCTCCAACATGCGATCCCGTATCAGTCTAACTGCCGCATCGGTATCATCAATATATTCAACGCCCAAAGCCTTCGGGTCTTCATCTTGTACCCAATACAAAGGGGTTGTACACCTCCTTCCATAAAGAGCTTCATGAGGAGCCATGCCGATACTAGCCTGGTGGCTATTGTTGTAGTAGAATTCTACCAACGGTAAGAGTCTTTCCCACGGCTCCCCTCTATCCAACACACATAATCTCAACAAATCTTCCAATGATCGGATGGTCCTTTCAGATTGCCCGTTCGTCTAAGGATGAAACGCGGTGCTGAAGGTAAGGCGCGAGCCCATATACACCTGTACCGCTTTCCACTCATTGGAGGTAAACCGACCATCACGATCAGACACGATCGTCTTAGGCATGCCATGATACCGTACGAATTTCTACACAAAGAGGCGTACTAAGACATCCACATGAGCTTCTTTCTTCATTGGGATAAACCAGGCTACTTTCGTCAGGAGATCAACTATCACCCACACTGAATCATTCCCGGAGCGTGAGCGAGGTAACCCATGGACGAAGACCATGGATATATCCTCTAACTTCCATTCGGGGATGAGCAACGATTGTAAAAACCATTGGGGCTCTTGCATTCTGCCTTCACTCTTTGACAAGCTTCATAGTGTGTAACAAAATATCGGACATCCTTCTTCATCCCCGGCCAACACATGGTCTTCCGCAAGCCGGCATACATCTTGGCAATACCCGGGTGCACCGAATACTGAGAGTAATATGACTCTCTCAAGATATCCTCCCGGATTCTACCGCCCTTGGGAATGTATAGCCGACCACGGAAATAAACGAGGCGACTTTTAGCGTATACTCATCCGTAGTCCCATCTTCGATTGACTTGATTGTCGGTGCCAGGGCCGCATCCACTCCTTTCTCCACTCTAATTCGGTCCCGGATATCACAAATTATGCTCATGCTTGTCAAGTACTCTGTATACTCTGCCGAAGGAGCCTTAAACACCAAAGTAATATCCATCTCCTCAATCATCCGAGCCAACTCCATACTTATCAATCGAGCCTCTGGGCTAGAGCCTGGTACCTTCCTACTCAATGCGTCGGCCACCGAGTTCGCCTTACCGGGGTGGTAGTTCATGGTGAACTCATAGTCGCATAGAAATTCTAACCACCGTCGTTGTCTCAAGTTCAACTCCTTCTGAGTATTAACGTACTTCAAGTTTTTATGGTCTGAGAAAATCTCGCAGTGGATGTCGTATAGATAGTGCCTCCAAACCTTCAAGGCGAAGACAACTGCTCCAAGCTCCAAATTGTGAACTAGGTAATTGATTTCATGTTTCTTTAGTTGTCTTGAAGCATAAGCAATCACGTGTCCATGCTGCATCAACACCTCTCCCATCCCTTGATATGATGCGTCAGTGTAAACTTGAAATCCTTCCTTCCCAAACGGAAGTGCAAGGATGGGGGCAGAGGTAAGTATGTCCTTCAACTCCTGGAACGCCGCTTCACATTGTGGTGTCCACTCAAATGACATACCTTTCTTCGTCAATGAAGTAAGAGAAAGAGAAATCTTTGAAAATCCTTTTACGAACTTGCGGTAGTACCCGACAAGTGCAAGGAAACTCCTCACATCGGCCACCGACTTCAAGGGAGACCACTCCTTCATGGAACACACCTTGGCCGGATCCACCGTTAGTCCTGCTCCACTGATCACATGCCCCAAGAAAGCAACCTCATTAAGCCAGAATTCACACTTGCTGAACTTGGCGAACAAGGCGTGCTCTTTTAATTTCTTCAATACCAAGTTCAAGTGCTCAACATGCTCCTCCTCCGGCTTTGAATAGACCAAGATGTCGTCGATGAAAACAATGACGAAAAAATCCAAATAGGTTCAAACACCTTGTTCATCAGGCTCATGAAGGCCGAAGGGGCATTTGTGAGCCCAAACGGCATTACAGTGAACTCGTACAGTCTATATCTTGAACTACAGGCCGTTTTCTGGATGTCACCTTCTTGTATTCTCAACTGATAATACCCTCAGTGCAAGTCCAGCTTAGAAAACCAATGCGCTCCCACTAGTTGATCGAACAACTCGTCGATCCGAGGTAGCGGATAAGTGTTCCGCACCGTCAGCCGATTGAGTTCCTGATAGTCTATGCACATATTCAGGGTTCCATCCTTCTTCTTCACGAACAATACAGGGGCTCCCCAGGGTGACGAACTGGGGCAAACGAACCCTGACTCCACCAGTTCTTGCAGTTGAACTCTAAACTCCGCAAGTTCCTTCGGGGCCATTCGGTAAGGGGCCTTGGATACCGGTTTGCGCCCGGTACTAGATTAATCTGGAAGTCAACCTCTCTATGCGGGGGTAACCCTGGCAATTTCTCAGGAAATACCTCGGCGAAATCCCGCACTACCCGTACGTCTTTTATATCCAACGCTAACTCCTTTAACTCAAACCAGATCATGAAGACTTCATCCCCCGACATATGGGCTTTTACAACCTGAACTGAAGATAACAACATACAAGGTGCAAAGCTAATACCTTGAAAGATGACGTCGGTGTCTCCATGTCTCAAATAGATTTGATTTTCCGCGTAGTCGATCCTTGCGAAGTGCCCGTGCAACCACGTCATGCCCAAAATGATGTCAAACTCCGGCATTCTCAAGACCGTGGCAGGCGTATCAAAGGCTTTTCCTTCAATAAATATCTCAAACTCGCACTTAGCGGTTGTAATCATCTCCGAGCCGTCCGGTAGGCGCAATCGTCGGGCTATACTAGTAAAGTATTGTACGCTCTCCATGTCCTTAATGAAATCCACAGACACAAAGTAGTGTGAGGCACCTGTATCGAACAACGCATAGGTCGTCTTCCCGCCAACTATCACGGTGCCTAAGTACCAATGACCAAAACTTATTGTTAGGTGTCTAGTATGTCTCAAGCAACTTTAAGTTAGACTATGAAAACATGATAATCAATTAAATCATACCTGCAATCACATCTTGGGGATCCCATTCTTGCTCCATGTCTAGCGCCTACACTTGATCCCAAGCAGGCCCGGGGTTTCCTCCTCGCAATCCTCGTCCTCGACCACACATATAACCACGCCCCCGCGGAGCTGCATGAGGGAGAGCAGGATGGACATTCCCATACAACCGCGGGCAGAAATGTTGAATGTGGCCCGGCTGGTTGCATTCAAAACACACCAGCCCAAGTCACCCTTCTTGTTGCTGAAACTGCTTAGGCTGAGGCGGTGGAGGCAACGCAGGCAGCTGCGGAACCGTGTGCTCCACTCTAAAGTCTCGGTGGAAACGTCCTCCACCTCTTTGATGTCCTCTTCCTCCTCTGAAGTCCCGTCTCCTCCTATTGCTTGGACCAACTTCCATCACTTCCTCTGCAGGTCTCTTGCCACATCCCAAGTGGTCCGCCTCCAATCTCTTTGCCATATCGATAATCTTCACCAAACTAGAATCCACTATAAACAAAAGGGCCTACCTTAGGGGATCTCGCAGCCCTTTGTAGAAATGCTTGGCGTATCCTCTATCATCCAGGTCATATGAGTCTATGAACCTTACGAGATGCTGGAACTCACGCTGGTATTCTGTAACCGATTTTGATCCCTGCTTCAGAAGTAGAAACCTCTGCTCGAGCTCGTCTCGAGCCGATGTAGGAATGAAGTACTCCAAGAAGACACCCGAGAACTCCCTCCAACTTATCTCGGTATACACACGTCCTTGGAACGTGGAGCCCATGAGTGACTTCCACCACCTCTTAGCATGTAGATCTAGGACAGACACCGCCAACAATACAGCCATGTTGGCCGGCAACGGATGCCCACCAATTGCTCTTGGACCGTCTCAAGCCATTCTTCTGTGCATACGGCCGACTCCATCCTGAGGTAGGTGGGAAGGGAGAGAGCCTGAAAGGTGCTCAGCCAGTTAGAGCCCGGAGCCTGTTGTTGAACCGGAGGCTGCTGCACCCTAAATGCATCCAGGATGGCGGTGAGCGTCTGCCCAACTCGGATTGTTGAAACTGAGTGGCTAT
Source organism: Platanthera guangdongensis (assembly GCA_039583875.1). NCBI lineage: Eukaryota > Viridiplantae > Streptophyta > Magnoliopsida > Asparagales > Orchidaceae > Platanthera > Platanthera guangdongensis. The sequence goes on from CM077153.1 coordinate 141,446,511, forward strand.
GGAAGGGGCAGGAGTGCCCCCCATCGGCTCAATGTGCACTGGAACCTTCATGTAAAACACAAACGTATGGTCAGGCTGGCTAATCTTGCGGTCAAAGTTGGACAACTTAATGTGAATTACATATGGGCACACCACTGCTTCCGCTAAGTCAATTTGTCTGCAAACTGACTAGACGGACGGGGGTGGGACCATTGTTGAATGACTTCTTTAGTTGAGGATCGTGGCAAAATGATATAATTTGTAAGACTCCCCCCTCCCGGATCCCAAAACACGGCACGAAGGGGGGTCTTGTGCCCGAAACAGCCGCCTTGCGCTAGCATTAGCGCACGGCTAACCTGTACCACAAGACGTCTATTCCGTCGGCTACAACCAATATCAATATATACATGCCAACCCAACCATAATATAAGCAAGAAGAAGTCAAATCCACACTAAGCATATGAGTCCAAATACATCAAATAAGAGAAGCTAAAACACGCTTCTACAATATCAGAGTACAGCTATAAAATTTGCCCAAACGGGCTACAACAGAATCTCACAACACTCACATCTGTAACCGACGGTAGTGACGACACTGTCACATCAGGCCCTGTCGTCCTGGCCTGGTTGTCCTACTGCAAAGTCTGCGGCTGCTCTACCTGCGGGGTGACCTCCAAAAAAGGAAGACGTAGCAACTGTTAGTTGAAAGACTAAGTGGCATCACAACCGCTCCCCCGGCGACTCCTCGGTACCGGGCGGAGAAAGGAACAAGGGTACAAGTATAATACAAGTAGTAAAGCAGGTATAAGCAGGTGGTAATAGTACATGAATAACAACATTATAAACTAGCAGTTCTACTTGAATAACAATATTAGTAAATCAACAAGTACAAATAACTACAGCAGGAAAGTAACTTAACTTATAAGAATGCCCATACAAACTTATAAGTTAAGGATCGGGTTACATAAAAGTAACTCATCATATAAGAGTGCCCATAAAACTTATCCGATGAGGGTCTTGTTTGTGCAATGCTATGTAATGGTATGTATGATATGCAATGACTCACCCATGATCACACACATGCAATTGCTATGTCGACACAGACTATAGTTCCCACTATTCGAGCAGGTATCTAACCTCTCAGGCATCAGCCGCCGTGGCCAGGCGGTGACAGTAGAGCGAGCATCTCTACTACTAGCGGGTATCCACACTACTTCACCTAGGCCTCCGTACACCTCAACACTAAGAACACAACAGCGGAGCCCATGCGTACCATGGCCCAGTGGGGTATCGGGTAGATGTGCATTGAGAACTCAACCCGAACTGGCCTGGTGTGACCCGGAAGGGGCCTCAGGAGAAGGCACGAGGACACAGCCCAACAGTTCACTTGGCACGGAAGGGGCCTCGGGACGTGAACACTGAGGACATAGCCCAACCGCCCAAAGTCTAACCGTCAACTCCCGTCGGTGTGACAATCGGCGAGCCCGTAGACCTGCCACACTATCCTTAACCCAAGATTATGACACCGCGTGTCGACTCACACCATATGCAAATTCCACAACACCGTGGCATGGAAGGGGCCTCGGAAGTAAGCACGAGGGCACAGCCCAACCATCCATTTATACCACATCTCAACACAAACCAACTAGTGACGGTCAACACCGCACTTACATCCATTCACAATACTACCTGTAGGGAGACTACGCTCTAAGTATTGGACTACTACATTTCATTCTAACCATCATACATACTCATGTCCATGGCTTATCCCTCTATTTGTCATTCCAAATGATTTCAACATATCACAAGCATGATGCGCATAAATGATAATCTACAAATTTGTATCTAGTCATTTCATTTAAGTCAGCTTACTTCACAATTCAGTTATATGAAATCCGATTAATAAGATTTAACATTCATAGCACTACGGTGGTCAACATAAAATAGTTCATCAAAATATAGAGTTAATTAGCAACATCGGTTCCACCGAATTCAAATTCATATTATAAAAACCCCAGAATTTAAGTGCAGAATAAATCTGGACATCAACTTCAACCAGAGATTTCCGAAGCTATAGTGATCCGGTGAAGATGTGTAACCGCTCGATGGAAAGGACTTTCCATGTGTTACAACTTTCACATTCAGCCCACAACCCAGATTTGAGTGTAATCTTTTTGAAATCACCCTTGAAGTCTGCTGCGTACAGAACACAATTTCTACATGCAGGATTTATCGGACGTCATGTTCGTTTATACTTTCCTGTGGCTACAGACTTCACATGAAGACGTGCGACCACTTGTTGGAAAGGTATTTACATGGGCTTAAACTTTCATGTTTAGCTGAAAGCCCAGATCTGGTCATATCCGACTTGAAAATGGCCAAGAAGATCGCTGCACGCAGAATACAGATTCTGCACGCTTCGTAAAGAGGAATGAACGGCATCGGTTCATCTTCCTCGCCAAGCCGATCTTCCAAAATCACTCCAGAAATTCCTCCTCCCTTATTCACCCTCAAAGGGGTCATGATTCTTCACGAAACAATCCACCCATCATCACATAGAAGAAAGGGGAGGTTGAAGAGATCCAAAACATAGAACACATATCCTAGCATGGCCGTCCCTAGAAAACTCCTTCTCTCCATTAAAACTCTTTTGATTCGATATCTCTCCTAAGAAAATAACTAAAGATCTAGCACCAAGGGAGAGGGTAGGAAACTCACCTCACTCAGGCATTTCCACCATTTTCGGCCATGGATCTCGTGACTCTTCTCGGCGACATCTTCTTTCCACGGCAACGGCGGATCTTCTCCTCTAGAACTAGATCCAGCGACTTCCTTCTCTCAACAAGCATTCCTCTCAGAAAAATGGCTGGAAAGAGGAGTGAAAACGGCTAGGGTTATCATTTCCCTTTTTATACAAAAGTGACACGGGTAGGGACACGCCCGTGTCCTTACCCATGTCCTGCTTAGGCGAAGCGTTACGACGGTTTTTATGCGTCGGTTCAATACTCGACACGACACATGGGTGGGACACGCCTGTGTCGGCCCAGTCACGCACGTGACAGGGGGCGTGTAACCCACTCGAGACTTACTCGAGAGGACTTACTCGAGAGAAATCGAACTACTCGAGTACACGGATTGGACACGCCCGTGACAGCCCAGTCACGCCCGTGACATGGGGCGTGTAACCCTGTCGAGTCTTACTCGAGAGGACTTACTCGAGATAAAACCACCTACTCTAGTACCCAGATAGGACACGCCCGTGTCACAGGGATGACACGCCCGTGTCACCCCCTCTTACTCGAGTACTTTTCCACCTACTCGAGTATATTTCGACTTACTCGAGAACTACTCGAGGATGAGTGGGACACGCCCTGTGAGACGCGCGTGTCACAGGCCGTGTGCCCAATACTTGACACTCGAAGATCGTCGAGCACTGGTCATTGACCAGAGGGAACACACGCCCTCTGACACGCTCGTTTCGTATGTGACATGCCCGTGACACGGGGCGTATCTCGCCCGAACACTTCATCGAACCCATTTTCCTCGATCTCGCGACTGCTACGCACCCGAGCAGGACACGCCCTGGGACACGCTCGTGTCCCAGGTTGTATCACCCAAAAATTTGCTAATCCCAGAATTTTGGCTGCTACATGCTTCCCAGTTATCTGCACTCTCTTGAGCCCAAGTCAGCTCTCCTGGCTCAAAAACACGCACAAGGGGCCTAGTGCGATTCGGGACGTTACACCGGCAACGACGCCAAAATCTTGGTGCGACGGCAAGTGTATTGATCGTAGTCAAGTAATAATTTGAGGAGTTGAATCCCCGAATATCGATCTCTCAAGGAGTGCAAGTAAGGAGTGTGATTTCGCTATATGAAAAAGGGATTGCAAGCGGGAAAGTAACCAAAGGGGGTTTTTGATTTGGATTCCTTAGTTAACAACAATAAGAAAACTATTGCGGGTTGCCATCACCGCATCTCTTTGGTGGATTACTCTAGAGAGTAAAAGGGAAGATGGATGAGCCAATGAGGGTCGCAATCACCTCTTCATCACGCACGCTTCTAGCAATCGCTAGAACGACACAATCACAACAAGCACAGGAAAAACTGAAGCTTAACAACAAAAGCAACGATTAAGACATAACAACATATCGACATGCTGAAACCTTAAGCAAAACATTGTTCTCAAGCAACAATCCCACTATCACAAGTTCAGAATGAAGTAACCACAAGAAGAGGTGGAGAAATATAACCGAGTGCACAAAGGTTTTCTGAGATTCACGACCGGATTCAAGGGTTGTCAATCCTTGTCCGAGCTCGGTCTTCGGATGACGTCCGGGAACCAAAAAGGGATGTCACTTCCTTCGAATATCCCGTCTTCTTCGTGAATGATTGTTGGCCGGTTCTAATCGGAGAACTTCACAAGTGCAGCAACAATGAGCTCGGATGGTAACTTGGAGGTCGGAGAAGATGAAGGTGGCCGGAGATGCACCAATTGCAAGCTTTCTGAGGAGAAATGGTGGCCGGATCAACTCTCCAAGGAGGAGAGAGAACATGGCGGCTGGAGGCGAGTTTTCCCGCTCAAAGGAGCGGAAATGGCAGGGGAAGCGGAGCTGGATCGGAACTTCCTTCAAGAAGAAGAAATCTGCGCTTTAAATAGAAGCAGGTCAGAAAAATAGGCATGCACTGTTTGGTGCACGACCATGCGCAAACCGAGCGATATTAACTTCCAGATCAAGCCTGCGGAAGGAGAAGCGTTGACCCGTGCATTTTCCTTCGCGCACGGGCAGTTCTGCCCATGTGTGAAGGACATCGCACGGGTAGCGACAGAAAGCTGGAATACAGGGACACACAGGAGAACCATGTGTTTTACTCGCGCACGAGCGCTTCCGCCCGTGCGTGAACAAATCGCACGATTAACCATAGAATGGAACAAACTAGAAAGCTACAGGAAAACCGTGTGTTTCCTTCGCGCACGGTTTCGAAGAAACTGTACGTCAACCGAGCGTGAGGAAGTTCGTCGAGCTCTGTTTGACGTTCTTCCAGCCGACTAAAACGCACGATCCAGCGCAAACCGTGTGTGAAATAAACACACGACCGTGCGTTTTCCTTAAGATAGAATTCCTACCTTTGGGAAAAACGCACCACCTGCACAGCCAAATCAAAACCGGAGTACAAGCTCCTAGTAACAAATACTGCAAAGAAAACAGCATGAAAGAGCCACGGGGAGCACCATGTGCATACCCCCAAAAATAGAATGTGCAATTGCACACCCTCGGGCCAAAACAGTGCACAAAATGGTCCATTACCTAACGATGCAAATATAACTGATATCCGGTTGAAATGTAGTGCACGAGTGAGAAAACTAGCCCAGATGAGTCCGAAAAACCCTATAAATATCAGACTCATCAGGGCCATAGTTTTCGTGGGGGCGAAAGTTGTCGCGGGGGCGACATTTTTTGTGGTGACGATATTTGTCGTGGGTGAGACCTTTATCCTAGGGCGATAATTGTCGTGGGGTCAACATTGGTCATGGTGGCAACAGTTGGTGTGGACGGCGAAAGTTGTCTCGGGAGTGGCAGTTGTCGTGGATGCGACAGTTGCCGTGGGGAGACAATTATCGCGGGGATGACAATTGTCGTGTCGTGAGTGGGACATTTGTCATAGGGCGACAATTGTCGTTGGGGGGACATTTGTCACGGGGGAGACATTTTTCGTGGGTGCAACATTTTTCATGGGGCAATGTAATGTCCTGATTCGCATTAGTCCCCTCGTGCACACTTTCAGGTTAGGAGAGTGGACTTGGGCTCGAGGTGCACTAGTGGATAGGCCTGCACTCGAGCTGGAGGAAGTAATCACTTGAAAGAAAGTGTTTGGACAATACCACGTGGCGGTAGTGGAATAGCACGCAGGGGTAGCCTTCGTCGAGTATATACGACGAATACCCCATAGAGTTGAAGGCATTGAGTGATCGTTTAGTAGACTCAACTATCGGTGAGTGCTACCGCGCGACAGAAGCGGTATACCGAGCGTCGGTAGGATTCTTTGAGTATATACGACGAATACCCCATGCAGTTGAAGTCATTGAGTGATCGTCGAGTGGAATCAACGATTTTCGAGTGCTATTGCGCGGCAGTAACGGGATACCGCATGCCGGTAGCCGAGTGATTTAATTACATACGGCTCAGGAACTTAACGCCCAACGTTAGTTATACCGCGGGCGATAGACAACATACCGCACAATGGTAAGAATAGTATCGTACGGTGATAAGGTATGTGTGCATGTGGCGGCACCTGAGTGGGCAGTTTGGACGGTAGCTTGCGGCAGAAGTCAACTTCGAAGGTACCACACGGCGGTAGCATGCTACCACGTGGCGGTAGCTCGTTGTTCAGGAATACCTAGATCTATTTGGCCTCTTCCTTTATAAACGGATGTCCATGGCTTAGCCATCATTCTTGTTCTCCGATTTTCCTGAGAGAACGAAGGGTGTAGATCTTTTCTTGGAAGGACAAGGAACATACGGGATTCTCTCAGAGGTGGAAGAACGAGAGCCGAGGCCGATGCCATCATGTCATCGAGAAGGATAACAAGATCAATGGACATAAACGATGTCAGTTTCCTACCCCCTCCCTTGGTGCTAGATCTCTAGTTATAATATAGGAGAGATGTCGACTCAAAAGAGTTGGACTTGTGCGTGATGAAGATCTCCTAGGAAAAGACCATGCTAGGACCTCGTCCTAGGGAGTAGTTGTCTTTAACCTCTCCTCTCTTCGTTTTGAAGATGGTGGACTTGGTTTTGTGAAGAAGGATGGTATTTTGAGGGTGAATAAGGTAGGAGGAAGTGATGTACGTGGTTTTGAACAAATGGCTAATGGAAGAAGACGAACTGATGTCGTTCGTTTTGCTTTAAGATGCATGCAAAAATCTGTTTTCTGCGCGTAACATACTTCGAGGATGTTTTCTAGCGTAATATGTTCGGATCTAGGTCTTGGTCTGAATATGAAAGTTGTAGCCCTCGGAAAGACCTTTCAAATGGATGATTACACATTTTTATAGGATCTTTGTAGCTTCGGGAATGTATAGTTGAAGTTGTTGCATAGTAACAACTTATGTGCAGGTTGCCTTCGGGTTAATGTTTAGCCGGTTTTGGACTAGGTGGGAGGAACGTAGCAAGATGATGTTGAGGTTTGTAATGAACCTAGTTAATTGCAGACAAGATAAACAAATGGTTTGGAGGATATTAAATAACAAATAGTTTGGAGGAATTTACATAACAAATGGTGTGGAGGAATTTGCATAACAAATGGTTTGGAGGAATTTAAATAACAAATAGTTTGGAAGAATTTAGTGAAAAAAAATGATTTGATGAGATTTGGTGGTACAAATGAAATACTTGTGAAACCTGATAAGGATGCACATGATTATAACCCAATGAATGGTATGAGATGAATGAATGTGTAACCTATAAATATGTTACCATACTGAAAGATATATTTTAAGTATCATCATAATGATTGTGATAATTATATGGAAGCATAAGTGTTTTAGAGTGCTTGATTATAGGGAATGAATCTGATTAGGGAATCTCATGGCTATGGAATATGCTGAATCGAGATCTCAAGTATGGTAAGGGATAATTAGTATAGTCCACTACTTAGATTTATGTCTCCCTATAGGTAGCAGTGTGGGATTGTATGTTATATAAGGTGGCTTGCCACCTGTGTTCATGAAAAACTCTTGGGTGTTGAGAGCACAAAAGTGTGAAAGTGTTGTAGTGCATGAGTATTTGACTACACTGGATTGATGTGATGCTAAGGAACTCAGAATGGAGCCCTTGAGTGCTTTCGAGCACTGGATTGGAAATGGTGAGAAGGGACTCGGTTGCCCTTTATATGATGGCATGGCCAAGTGGAACTACATGTGGTGTGAGTTGACATGCGGTGTCATAATCCTGGGTTAAGGACAGTGTGGCAGGTCTACGGGCTTGCCAGTCATCACACTGACGGGAGTTGATAGATTGACTTTGGGTGGTTGTGCTTGGTCCTCGGTGCTCACTCCCGAGGCTCCTTCCGTGCCAGGTGGACGGTTTGGCCGTGTCCTTGGTGATCATTCCTGAGGCCCTTTCCGTGCCACACTAGTAGGCCAGTTTGGATATGTTCTTGGTGCACATCTACCCAAGACCCCTTTGAGCCGTAGTACACATGGAGCTTCGTTGTTGTGTTCTTAGCGTTGAGGTGTATGGAGGCCTAGGCCAGGTAGTGTGGAGACCAGCCTAGTAGTGGAGATGCCCGCTCTACTGTCACAGTCTGACAACGACGGATGATGCCTAAGACGTTAACTACCTGCTCAAAAAGTGGAAACGATAAGTCTATATCAGCATAGCAGTATGCGTGTGTGCGCGCGTGTGTGCGGGCATGTGTGAGTCATCATGTTGCATTCATAACATTGCATTGCATTTCATTACACAAGATTCTTATCATATAAGTTTGTATGAGCAATCTTATCTGATTAGTTACTTTACTGTTAAGCCAATCCTTAACTTATAAATCTGTATGAACATTTTTATAAGTTAAGTTACAATCCTATTTTAGAAGTAGATTTGCTACGAATGAATGTTGTATGCTCATGTTTAATTGCTATGATTGAATAATATTTTTACTGTTATACACTACTATTGTTAATACTCATAACATGAAAGATACATCATCTGCTTGTACTTACTGCTTATATATATATTGTACCCTTGTTCCTTCTATCCCCCGGTGCCTAAGATCCATTGTGTAACCCCCAGGTTTTGTAAACTCTCAATTCCCTGAACATGTTTATTTTTTAAATAATGCTTTATTCAACTTAAAGCAAGCTCCCCGAGCTTGGTATGAGACATTGTCTAACTTTATTCTTGAGAGCAAATTCATAAGGGGAAAGATAAACAAGACATTATTTCTTAGGGAAGTTAAAGGCAAGATTCTGCTAGTGTAAATCTATGTCGACGACATCATATTTGGCTCTACGGAAGACAACCTTTGCAAAAAAGTTTACAAACTTATGCAAGGAAAGTTTGAAATTAGCAGTTTGAGAGAGCTGAAGTATTTCTTAGGACTTCAGGTGAAGCAATCTGAAAATTGAATTTTCAACTCTCAAATGAAGTTCACCAAGGAGATTCTTAAGAAATTCGGAATGGAGAATGCAACCTCTATGAGGACTCCAATGGGTTCAACTGTGTCTCTAGACATGGATGAGAAAGGGAAACCTTTTGATGAAACCAAGTACAGAAGCATAATTAGATCTTTGCTCTACCTCACTGCCAGTAGACTAGATATAATGTTTGCAACATGCCTCTGCGCTAGATTTCCGGTGCACTCTAAGGAATCTCATAACGTCGCTGCAAATCGAATTTTAAGATACCTTAAGGGTACGCCCAATCTTGGCTTATGGTACCCAATAAATAATGATGCCGAGCTAATTGGTTTTGCAGATGCCGACTTTGTAGGAAGCAGAGATGATAGGAAAAGCACTTCCGGGGCGTGTTAATTCCTCGGAAGACAGTATATCTCATGGGGCAGTAAGAAGCAGAATTGTGTGGCAACTTCTATCGCTGAATCAGAATATATCTCTACGAGTAGTTGTTGTGCACTGCTTCTATGGATCTGAAATCAATTAGAAGACTACAACTTGAAGTTCAGAGAGATTCCAATTTATTATGAATCATCCAGCACAATTGTGATCACAAACAATCCTGTCTCCCACAGCTGAACAAAGCACATCGAGGTGCGCTTTCACTTCATCCGGGAGCATGTGGAGAATAAGGACATAACTCTCAGCTATGTACCGATGGACAAGCAAGTCGCAGATATTTTCACGAAGCCACTAGACGGGGCCAAGTTTTTGTTTTTCAAAACGGAACTAGGTATGCTAAATATTGACTCATAACAAAGACCAAGAAAGAAGGAGGAAATATATTAGCAATTACTTCAAAATAGCAGTAATTTTCCAAGGTAAATTCGATTAATATCAGACAGCAGACTCGTCGATTCGTTGGATATCAGTGGATATTTGCCGAATCTGACTAAGCTTCCAATGATTCTCGTCGAATTCAACTTAGGACAAATTGCAAATTTATATATTGGATCCGAAGAGCCGCGAAGTCAGGTATGCGCCTTCTAGATAATTTTAAAATTATATATATATAGTTGAATAGTAAAAATGGGGGCAACCGAGACAGACTTGAAACTTTCGGATAACTAAATAGTTCGACAAAACTATACGCCGACTCACCGAATGACAGAATCCTCTCCCGACCTTTCGGCTCTCGCGACCACTGTACCGTCAACAGGGTTCCTTCTTTATTATTAGGATTGTGATTGTCTTCCAAGCCCTAACTGTCTGAAGAATGTGACTGACAAACCGATTTCGTGTCGTGGCGTGCTCCTGATAACCTCGCTTTCACCATTTCCGACAAGCAGCAGTTTTATAGTTTTCCAACTCCAAATTCTTGTTCTTAATCTTCCATGGCTCCTAGGTACACCACTGGATTGCTAGGGGAGGAGAGTTGGTACGCACAGGGTTTGTTCACGCTTCAGATGAATTTCGGAATGTCATTCTAATGTTAGAGACCGTCGGACTCTCCTTCGTCCTAGAAGACCCATGCAAAGTTCTGTACAAGGAAGTTCTTAATTTTTCCATAATGCGAAGCTCCGAAACGAAGATACAGTTATCAAGAGCAAAGTACAGAAGACCTCAGTCAAAGTCAAAACTTCACTACTCACTCGGTATTTGCGGCTTCCAGCTTGTGAAGAAGCTGATTATCTCAACAAGGATGATTTTGCAAGAGCTTTACTATTCTGTGGACTACCCAGAGGCACCAAGGCCGTTAAGAGGAAAGGGATGAACGAAGAAGGGAAGCTACTGTCAGATATCATCGGCAAAGTGTTACTTTGAAATTCTGGTTCACACGACTTTCTGTCTTGATAAATGTTCAAGGTCATAGTCACAATCATCTACATAATGAGAATGGACTGGGGTGCAATGCTGTTTGAGAAAATAAAGGGCAGTCTCTGCACACCTAACTTTGGAGGGATTATCGATCTGTACCTAAATCAGATGGATGGCGATAGGTTCGATATGACCAAAGGAGTACATATCCATCACTTAAAGAAGATTTACTCAACTAAGTTCTCTCGATGGGATAGGAGGATAATCAAGCAATGGGGAGCCCCTAACTTGCTAGTGGAGGAGGAAGGATGTGCTCCTATACTCAGGACTCCTACTCCACACCCCAGTGAAATTCCTGAATGACTGAGTGCAGGAATTGAGGGGAGTCTGTAGCACCACAAGTGGCAACTATCATAGTGCCTTTGAGTGTATCCACTAAGACAGTGACAGAGATGCAGGGTACAGTGCTTCCAGCCCCAGAGTTAGTGCTTACTGATGCTTTAGAAGAGATTGCTGACAAAGAGGTTTCAACTCCGTCAGATCAAGAGGATGCTGTTGAATTAGATGTTGAGACTGCTGATGATGATGATCTAAGGGTTGAGGATTATGAGATTGATGTTCCTGCTAATGAATTTGAGATTGTTGTCACAACCCGCATTTTCTCTGCATTAAAGGATATACCAGAGTAAGGATAAAACACGTATCATGATGTCACATCAGAAGGGGATAACTGCAGACGTTTAGGCGACACCACAACTAAACACCTTTTGGAAAGATTTATAAATTATTTAAGGGAAATCCAGTTTTAAGTAAGCAGTTAGTCGTATCCCTCGGCTTAGTGGATCAACTCGTCCACAAGTAAAAATATAGTTATACGTTGCGGAAAAAATACTTAGATTAAGTTGATTTTAATATCCTACATGAGTATAAACGTCCCCGTCGGACAACTCATGTTATGCAAGACTCTAGATTTATAATAAGTATAGGAAATGTCTTTGTGCTAACTAGAAAATAGTGTTTTAATTTTGAAAGAGATTGCAAGTATGAAATACTAATAATAATGTTTTTATAAGTAAAAATGTCTAACATGCAACCTAGCATAAAGCCTTCCCAGAGAGCAAGTATAAGTAGCCACAAAAAAGACAAACTCAACAGTTTAGCAAAGTAATTAGCATTTCAAAAGAAAACCAGCAGTTGGCATCAACAACCTAACAGGAATCCACTCGTGAACATGTATGTCTATACTAATAAGAGAACAAACAAAAACTACCTCAAAACGGTGAGGAAGACCTCGACAACACAGCAGTCCACTAGCAACGCCAACCTAGCCGCTCAACCGACTACCAGCCTGAACCCGAGGCATTCAAAAGAAAAACACCTCAGCAAGAAAATACAAGTGGCAAAGGAAAATAATCAGATAATACGTGCAAATCAAGAGATGGGTTTACCAAACCCGAGTACAAAAATGTTGAAGACCACAGCTGGATAGCCAAATAAATATAAGTACAATAAAATATGAAGTAAATAAGTCAATTGAATAAATGAACCAAGTGTAGAATGACGCCATGCTTCTACAATATCTGTAAAGATTAGCATAAAAAGCATAGATTGATCTTAGAGACAAACTGAGCATAAAATAATTCGGAAAAACATGAATCATTGACACTTGGCAAAAAAATCAACCGGGCGGAGTCGGTGACAAATTCTCTCATAGGCTCCCAAACCCAAATGTCTCAAAAAAAGAAGGCCCTGTGGTGGTGACCAATTGTCCAAACCCAACCAACAGTCCTCAGAAACAAAGACCAAACATCCTCCAAGTCCAATGATCCACAAACCGACATCCAGTTGGCGTTCCTTTATCCACCGCAAATCTTTATAGCCGAAAAAACATCGGATCCTACTCAAACCCCAAGTATAAACCTTAAGAAAAAAAAAACTTAAACCAGTCCTAAAACCACCCTAAGGACTAAACCCGCCAAATCAGACAAAAATGACAAAAACTTTCTAGGTCCCAGCAAATTCGGTGAGTATACCCGACAAAACACATGCATACTCGACGAATTCTACGGCAATACTCGGCGAATCTCTCTACACTCAGCAAAAATGCCCTACGACAACCGGCAATATTCGACGATTTCCTGTCGATACTCGACGAAAGAACACACGATGCTCGCCGAATCCTACTTAGTCTACGTACCAATACTTGACGAAAATCCCTCATCACCTTAATCAACGAATTTATGGCTTCCTATACCTATACTTGGCAAAAACGAACCTAACGAGAATCGACGAAATCCATCACCATACAAGCCGATTTTTAATTGACCCAAATTCCTGGTTTCTATAGTTTGGCCAAACATCAAGCCCTAACCTAGGGGGATCTTCCATACTCATTCTACACTACTCCTAATCTCTAAGGGAGGAAAGTGGAGAGGTAGATAAGGATTGAAAAATAGGCAAGCAAGGGGAGAGATCCACTTGCCTCGAAACTCCGGAGAAATGACGTCCGCTCACGTAACTTCAAGGTTTGGCCGTAAAATGTCCTAAGCAATATTTCCTGAAACATTTGGAGGAGAAAGGAGGTCAAAAATGCTAATCTTAACGTACAAAATTTGATGAATCGTGGAAAGCTTACCACGATCGTGAAACCCTCACCGAGAGCTTTCCAAATCTATAGTCAAATGACGAATCCGACCGCCGGATTGCCGGAAATCGCCGGGCGAAACGAGGCGAGTGTGTCGCTCGTCTTCTGCGAAAAAGGGCATCGGGGTAGGGGACAAGATGAACAGTGCGGGTAGGGCTCAGTTACTACATGCATACATATATATATATATATATATATATATATATATATATAATTAATTTATTTACAATACAACATTACAATTAAGATTAATAATTCCCAAAACAATCCGAAATTTAAAACAACTCGAAATTCTATGAAATTAGCACCGTAGCTAAATACTGACGCTACGAATCCAACGGCGAAGTTGAAACTCAAATCCGATAAACCAAACTCAGGAAAACACCTCCTGAAGCCAAAACACAAGCGTTCCCCAAAAGACTCCACCGAGTCACCAAAACAGACCCGACTCGTAATGGAATCTTGCAAACAGGCTACCCAGCCACACAGAAAAGTCAAAGAGCAAAACCCATGCTCTGACTATGGCGCATGCCGATTAGGCATCCACGTAACGCCCTGACGTCAAAATTACGCCATCATAGGAATAAAAATAAATACCGAAAAATCTGGGGCGTTATAGCCACCCCTCCTAAAAAGAAGTTTCATCCTGAAACTTAACATAAGTAGGATCAAATCTCATACAGAACAAAAGCAATCATATGCTAACAAAGAAAACACTTACCAAAACATCTGGAGAACAGATGAGGATGAGCCTCCCTCATAACTGACTCCAACTCTGAAGCGCGCTTTTCAAGTCTTAGTCCTGCCATAAAACCTTAACCATCTGTATTGTCTTCCTTCCCAATACCCGATCTTAAGTATCGAAAACACGAACATGCACTTCTACATATGAAAGGTTAGGCTCCAATTGGGGCACTGAGTCAAGAACTTGTTGGCCGCTTAGCACACACATCCGCAAAGGGTTTACGTGAAAAACATCATGCACACCAGTAAAACTTATGGGCAACTCCAGCCTATAAGCTGACACACCAATTTGTTCAACAATTTCAAAAGGTCCCACATACCTCGGGTCCAACTTGTGGTTCTTACAAAACCATTTAACACCAGACATCTGGGAAACTTTAAGGAACACCATATCCCCAACAGCAAACTTCAAATCGGACCTACGTCAATTGGAATTATTCTCACATCTCTCTTGAGCTATCTGAAGCTTCTCGAATATTCTTTACAGAAACATCCATTTCCTCTAATGCTTCAGGACCCAACAATGGTCTCTTACAAACCTCGGCCCAAAACAAGGGAGTTCTACAATGCCTCCCACACATAGCCTCGAACGGGGCCATCTGCAAACTATATTGATGACTGTTATTATATGCAAACTCTAATAGTCTCAATCGCTCATCCCACGCTCCTCCATGGTCCAAAATATAACATTTGGTCATATCTTCTACGATCTAGTTTACTCTCTCCATTTTACCATTAGTCTGCGGATGATAAGCGGTGGAATACCGCAGATCGGTACCAAATCCTTCCTGTAAACTCTTCCAAAAGCGAGACATAAATCGGGAGTCTCGATCTGATATAATACTGATAGGCACTCCATGTAACCTGATGACTTCATCCAAGTATAACTCAGCTATTTTCTTCATGGAGTAGTCGACCTTAAATGACACCTTCGTCAATCTGTCCACAATAACCCAAACTGAATCGTGTCCTCGAGGAGATCTTGATAATTCAGTTATAAAATCCATCGAAATGCTCTCCCACTTCCAACTTGGGATTTCTAAGGGCGTCAACTTGCCTCCAGGACTACCATGATTGCCCTTCACTCGCTTGAAAGTAAAATATTTTGATACATACTTAGCTATATCGCCCTTCATTCCATACCACCAGGCAATCTACTTCAGATCCTCATACATTTTAGTAGAACTAGAGTGGTAGGAAACACTGGAACCATGCGCCTCTTGGCACAACTTAACTTGAATATCTCCAACATTGGGGAAACAAAATCTACCGCTCTACTTCAAAGTACCTGCGTCATCAATCGAAAAGTCTGACAATTCTCCTTTCGCAGTTATATTATAAAGGTGTGTCAAATCAGGATCATCCCTTTAATGTAGTCTCGTAAGGGAAATCCATGAAGGCTCTAATACTTCCAATCTTCTAGGTGAGTGGCTACTCCCCACAGTTATATCCATCAGAAGAAATTTTTCGACCAGCAAATCCACATAATGATTAAAAATCTTCGTTGACTTTCTACCCAGTGCGTTAGCTTCCACTTTATCTTTGCCCGGATGATATTGGATCTCAACATCATAATCTGCCACATACACAAACGACCTACGTTGGCCCAAATTCAATTCCTTTTGAGTGAAGACGTGTAACGCCCCCACCTGTCACATGACATATAACGGTGGGTCCGGCCGGGGCCCCACGCCATATCTCACAGACATAGCGACGGAATCACGTGTGGAAATCAAAATCGACGCGTATCCTTAACTCATTCCATTCTAGCGCAGCATATTTTATGTTAGCATGAACTCAACCCAGAATGTCCACCATATATAAAAATCACATTTATATATACCAACACCAGGAATGTATACAACTCACACACACCGGCCTTATGGCCTTACAAGTTCCTCTTTCACATCAATGGTTTCGTACATCGGCACGCAGGCCGGCCACACATGAAATCCAACCACGAATCTTCACATAGCCTTCAAGGACTACGAACACCAGGCTAGCCAATCCACTATTTCTTTTCAAACCGCAGCACCTGCAATTCATCATCCAAACCAACACAGAAAACAAAGTAACGGTCAGCATTGCTGACCCATTATAACGACCCTACCCCCTACCCGGGGTAGTGGTTCCTTCCCTGTATACAGTGCTTCCTTTTTCATCAAGCATCAGCAAACATCACCAAAGCACATCATAGATAGATCATTCTCTTATTCCACTATCTAACAAACACATCACATCACAAACGCTGGAATCCACCAACGCTCCGTGCACTCAGGGCACCTTCTTGGCGTACCGGAATCCACCGTCGTACACCGCTGTCTCTCGAGGTGTTAACTTGTTGGTTGACCGACCCTAGTCCACCAATCTCGCAAGCTGGCGACATCCCGCCCAAACCACACAGAGGTACACCCTCACAGCATCCAACAACCAGAGTAGGTCGACCCACAACATGTGGTGTAGCACGCCGGGTTTATCTGCGCTCCCCAGGCAATGTCTACCCATCGACCCCCCCCTAATCCGATCGACCCACACTATGTGGTGCAGCAACCCGGGTTTAACTCGGCTCCCCTAGCATTGCCACCCATCGATCCCTTCCTAACTAGATCAACCCACACAGGTGGTGTAACAGTCGGGTTTATCACGAGCTCCCCAGGCATGTTACCAATTGATCATCTCATAACCAGGAGCTTTGCCAAGCCTCCTCACATTCATCACATCCATACATTCATCACAACAGAAATCCGTTTTGCACATCATCAAAGCCACGGAGTCATCTCCGGTTTACCCATGAACATCACCAATCCAGACTACCGGTCCAGATAGGCTTCACACAGCATGCCTATGCCGTACTCCATATTTCCGTCTCTAAATGCAGACTCACAAAGGAATCTCTTCCGCAAATCCACCTCTTGGTGGAGGATTCCAAGCACATGAATAAAGGAAGGACTTCGATGTCCAAGAAGGAGATCGTTACCCTTGAAGATCGCTTCGGCGCCATGAAGTAGACGGATGGAAATCACCGCCTCGGCTCTACTTTCACGAATCCGCTCTCGGATCTTCGATCCGCACTCCGCAGCTTCTACAGCAGCTGGAAGACTCCTCCCTTTCCTCTCCCTTAGGCCTTTCTTCTTTCTCTCTCTTGGAATGAAGATGAAGAAGAAGAAGATAATAAAAGAGGGTTTTAAATCCCCTTTTCTCGGCCTTCTAGACACCTGGACAAAGCCCAGCCCTTGGATCCAGGAAGAGGGAAACAAACGGCTCAGATCTGGCCAGAAAATCCTGAACACGGCCTGACACGCCCTGTGACACGCCCGTGTCACAGGCCGTGTCCCCCTAAGCGGCAGACAACCGACTCAATCCAACCAGTACACGCCCGTGTGACACGCCCGTGTCACGGCCGTGTACCCGACACGCCCTCAGACACGCCCGTGTCTGAGGCCGTGTACCTCAACAGAAATAATCCCAAATCAACCCGAGACTTCACACGGCCTGGCACACGGCTTGGCACACGCCCGTGTTCCTGGCCGTGTGCACCAGGACACGCCCGTGTCCCGCAAACACGCCCTAACCCGAGACGTCGAGCTGAAATTGACGCCCACTGACACGCCCTGTGACACGCCCGTGTCACAGGCCGTGTCCTCACTGGAACTCGATACTCGACGATCGTCGCGTAACACTCGTCGAGCATGTCGACACGGCATCCGACACGGTCGTGCTCAATTGGTGATGAGAGTTGAAAGAACTCCATAGTTAAGCGTGCTCGGGCTGGAGTAGTACTGGGATGGGTGACCTCCTGGGAAGTCCCCGTAGTGCGGGCTTGACTATCGAGTTTACCTCATCAAAGGGAGGCTGTGGCCACCAACAACCCGCCCGTGGAGGGAGAGGGGTTGGGGTGCTTGGGCTGCAGCCCGGTAACGGTCCGCCGGAGGCCTAGTGGTGTTGATCCACGGACGGCAAAGGGGACGTTACAAGACGTATTTCAAACTCTTATGATCAGTGTAAATCTTGCAAAAAGAGTGAAAGTGTTCAGTTGTCTTACCTAAATAACCTATAGGGGGTGAATAGGTGAGTTGTGCGTCTTTTGTGGAATAAACAATTATCGATCTATGCATACAAAAATCTACCAAGCATTCACAAAAGACAAGAGATTTATAGTGGTTCCCTAACCTTGGGTACATCCACTTTACACTCACCGATCTAGCAAAGTACTAGACTCAGTTACTCCACTATCTCGGATTGAAACCAATCCTACGCCTCGGAACAAAGTTCCTACAATCTCGATCCACAACCCGGATCTACACTCGGAAGATAAAAACTTCCTACAACTCAGATACAAAAGCTCCTACACTCGGAGAGAAATCTCCTACAAGAATAAATGGAGAAAATGAAATACAAACAATAATATTCTCAGATCTGGAAAATCTCGGGCAAGGTCTACTTCTTTTGAACTTTGGGGCTTTATCAAAATAATTTGAAGAGGAAACTCGGCAATATCTGGATATGAAATTTCTTTGACTCACACGATCTGAGAGATGATGAGGAGTTGAAGAACAATCTCAATCTGTAAGTCAACTTGATCTGAATCTTCTTGAACCCAAGCCCTAGGCAATTTGCACGATGAAGAGCGGCGACGACTTCCGTTTTTGGAAAGAGAGGAATTCTGATTCAGATTTCTTAGAATAATCTTTTCAGCACTTGTTCAGGTTAATCGATTTGACAATACCTTATATAAGATCTCCCTAACGGTCATAATTAACATTAATGACGTACACGTGGACCAGTCACGTCAAGGCATTTGAAAATCCCGTCAATTATGGAGTTAGAGAAATTCTGGAAAAATTTGCTGATTTACTCGAGTAAAACATGAGCTACTCGAGTGCTAGGCTGAGATCTCGAGAGGATAGAATAGACTACTCGAGATGAATTCCTTGAGAAAATTCAGAACAGAACTTATAGATATTTGAGTAGAATAAAATTTACTCGAGTAAAAGAAGTGTTACACGAGAGGTGGAGAAGAACTACATGAGTACTAGAAATATTACTCGAGAGGTAGAAAGATTACTCGAGTCAAAGACTTAGTGAATTTTTCTGGGAGTTGAAATCTGGTTACTCGAGTACTAGATTTAAATTACTCGAGAAGTAGATTAGCTACTCGAGTATAGGAATCTTAATACTCGAGTATAAGACTTTGAAAAATTCTGAGAGTTAAAATCTGGTCACTCGAGTACTGGAGCTGGACTACTCGAGAAGTAGAAAGACTACTCGATTACATGAACAACTACTCAAGTGGGGTAAGTACATCACGAGAACTTCCTTCTGTCACTCGAGATAAAGTATTTATCTACTCGAGTGGTTAACTTGACTACTCGAGTAAAAGACTTAGAATGATTCTCAGAGGTAAAAACTGTTAACTCGAGAATAAGAGAAAGTCTACTCGAGTAATGGACTTGGCCACTCGAGAGCTCTGTTCAGACTACTCGAGAACCATTTCCCTTACTCGAGTACAGACAGAGTTACTCGAGTATTTACTATGTGTTCAACTCGAGTACTTAAGCATCTACTCGAGTTGAATACTTAGAATATTTTCCTTCTTGAGAATTTTCCTTTCTTCAGTAAAATCAACAACACTTCTTTTTCCAATCAATCCTAGTGCTTGAAAAATTAAGTGTATCCCAATAGAGTGGCTACACATGAGTCAACACCGTGTATCATATAATGAGGGATAACATTGTATGGTCATGTGTTTGATGACCCATTATAGACTGACATTGGTATACACTTGGCAATATAGTCCTGCAAACTCATAACTCAAACAATACATCAAATACAACTTAATTCATCTTAGTTCAAGGTGACTTCACCAAATCTGGGTTATTGTGGATATAATACCCAATAATCTCCCACTATTTATAGAAGTTGGAACACTAAACACTAAGGTGAATTATATAGACAAATAAAGAGCAAGAAGTGCAAGATAGAAATAAAAGTAATAAGCACACGAAATATAAGCAGAGAGTAGATGATCAAAATTAAATATTATATAATTAGAATTGTCCAAAAAGAAATCATTTCTACACAATTCTCATCAACACTCTTGTAACTTCCTTCAATCTAGACTGGATGTTGCTGTTTATCCTTCTTCTCTTGTTGTCTCCTCTGATAACTGTAAGGTTTTGGATAGTACTTGGGAGGCCTTGGAGGAGCAACATGGTTGTTTCTTCCATGTTCTCTATCATACAGTCTTCTCTTGGTCATTGACTTCTCATACAAGTCCCATTCTTGAGGGCTTTAATGATCATGTCTATTTTCATTGCAGTCCAAGACTAACTTTAGAGTATCAAGAATAAGTGACTTTGAATTAGAAGACCAAATTTCTGCAAATTCTAGAGCTTTCCTTTTCTCTGAATCTGGAACTGGAATAGACCTACTAGCAGAGGCTCCATCACCATATCTTCTCTTCTTTGGAATGTGAATTTTAGGAGGAGCTTGAAGAAATATGTCTACTGGATCAGCCTCCCAAACCTGAGCATAAGATTCTGGAGGAGGGCCTTCAAAGCCTTCAGGTCTTGGAGAGAAGGAAGGATGAGGAACTGGAGCTGAATCTAGGGGATTCAAATGATGAGGAATAATATTTGGATCAGCTTGAAAATCAGGGAGTATCTGGTTATGCATCCATACAGCTGTATCATAAGTATGGAATTTTATACTTTGGACCTGACTCAGAACATCATCATGAATTTCTTTCATCTTTACTTCCTAGAGTGTTTGTTTGTAGGCATCTGATTTCTCTAAGTATTCCTTGACTAAATTCTCCCACTTTCTGACTTCTACAGTCAGAGTATTTATAGCATCTTCTTTGAAAGTCCCTACCTCTTCACAGATCTTGAATGTGTGAGCTTGAGCATTCTTTTATAGCTGTATCTGATTATTTGCAATAGTAACATCTTGATCCATGTCATGACCAGCACTGGTGATTGTGTGGTCCAGAGCTTTTCCACCTATCTTGAATAGCTGTCTCAATTCATCAGTATTGTGCTGAATCTTAGCAAATCCTCTTCTCATCTCTTTCTCAAGAAAAGTAACATTGTCTTGAGCAACTTTGAGAGAGTCATCAAAGTATTTTCTTTGTTCAAGAAGCATCTGTTCAATCGTACCAACAATATCATTTGCAGCAGGAGGAGGAGGAGTAGCGGCAGTAGAAGGAACTGGAGGAAGAGGTGCAGACCATCGAATAACTTCTTCAATGGTGATTGAACTCTTAGCTCTGGTAGTATGAATCAGGGTATCACCTTCTTCATCAATGAAGCTGGGAAGAGGGAAATCCAAGCTATTCAAAGGACCGTGCACTGGTTTTGGGGATGGCTCTATGTCATCAGAAATCAAAATAGTCTCAACCTGCTCTTGTTCACCAGCAGGAGAGTGTTGAACAGGGGATTTAGGAGATGGAACAGGAGATCTGAGAGATGGAGTATGAGTGGGAGTGGGAGATGGTACTGGTGTTTGTTGCTTTGATGGTTCAGCAGTTTGCTCTGAATGGAGTGGAGGAAGAGGTTCATCAGTAGTTAACTCTTCAATCATTTGATTGATGGCTTCTTTAGTGGATAGAATAGTTTCTTGGACAGGAGCATTTGAGGGAGTATCTTTCGGATTTGACGGAGGGAGAGGGACAGCAGTTGGTGGAGTAGGAATACTATCTTCTGGAATAAAAGGAGCAGGCTCCCCTCAGCAGTTGCACCAGATATGTTGGCAACATAAGGTGGAGAGGGAGATGGGGTCCTGTCCTCTATAGCAGGATGATCATGGGCTCTGGCAGAATGGGTAGGGTTCAGCAGTTTTAAAAACCATCTCTGAATGGTGGATATTGAGACTTTCTTCATGTGGTGTAGAATTGTACCTTTGGAGAAGTTGAAAACCTCAGGATTGATCTCATGCAACATCAAAGAGATGATCCTGACATAGTTTGGAGCCTTGATGCTCTCCCTGATCGTGTCTAGAATCAACATAACAAACTGATATTTCTTCCTGCAGATAATTATTGTCATGATGTCAAACATGTTAAGAGAAATATCTTTGATTGAACTGGTCTTGCATAGGAGGATTTTTCCAATAAAATCAACAAGAAATTTGCTCTCTGGATTCAGCTCTGACCATCGAATGGTGAGTACTCTGGTGAGAGACCACAGAACATACAGGCTCTGCCAGAGTCTTCAGGACCGGGAAGTTCTTCTTCATCAACGACTGGTAGCCGAAGAAAGTTGGAAACAGAGGTTTTGTCGAGCTTTATTTTGATACCCTTGACATTGGTCTTGAGAACTTTGCCATGTTTCCTTACCCTGATGTTCTTGAAATATTCTTCAACCTCTAAAAACAAGATTCTGCACGTTTGATGAAGAACAAACGTCAAGCCGCCTGTGTTGAGGAGGATGAGGAGATTGCGGAAATCGTCGGACAATTCGGCAATCCCTGCGGTGACGAGTTCAGAACCAATTCCAATCTTTGACGACGGTGCCATGATTTAGAGAGTGGAGATAAATGTGGTGCGGGGAAGAAGATGACGCAAGCTCTTGGATAGTCGGCGGAAGGCGAAGAGTTCGTCGTCTTACTTGAGTGAAAGGATTTTGATTCATGTAGAAAAATGAAATCCGGACTTTTCCATTTATATAACCCTAATTTATCGTTAATTAAGAAGTAAATTAAGCTAACATACCTTTGAAAGTGGTGGTATAGGCCTCGGGTTGCGAATAAAGAAATTTGAATCAAAGTTGAGAAATAGGCTTCCTGATACTCAAGTGGAACGGCAGTACTCGAGTGAAAATATGATATTACTCAAGTGAGAAAATGGAAGTACTCGAGTGATGTCTATATATGTCTCGAGTGGCAACTTAGTACTCGAGTAGCTAGGGTTACTCGAGTGACTTGTCGGGTACTCTAATAGGCTGAAGAGGTACTCGAGTGACTTTCTTCTTACTTCTCTAGAAGAACTTAGTACTCGAGTACTGTTATTCGAGTGACTGGAGTAGTACTCGAGTAGGTTGAAGTAGTACTCGAGTGGTCTTTGTCTTACTCGAGTCATAATGACTGAACTTGAGAAATTTCAACTTTTGACAGATTTCTTGACCTTTGAGCTTTGTTGTAAATCCACCTTCTCTAATCTTCTTTGTTGAGCATTCCAAGTTCTATTTTGAAGAACGAGAACTTGGCCTCGTCCAGCGGCTTCGTGAAGATGTTTGTAATCTGCCTGTCTGTTGGGACATACTGTAGATCAATGTCCCTATGCTCTACATGCTCCCGGATGAAGTGGTACCGCAGCTGTATGTGCTTTGTCCGGCTGTGAGAGACTGGGTTGTTGGCTATAGCAATCACACTGGAGGAGTTACAAAACAAAGGGATGTCTTGGACTTTGAGATTGTAATCTTCTAGTTGATTCTTTATCCATAGAAATTATGCACAACAACTGTCTGCAGAGATATACTCTGACTCAGCAGTTGAGATTGCAACATAGTTCTGCTTCTTACTACTCCAGGATATGAGCCTTCTTCCAAGGAATTGGCAAGTCCCGAAAGTGCTCTTCCTGTCGTCTTTGCTACTTATAAAATCTGTATCTAAAAAACCAATTAGCTCGCTATCATTACTTCTTGGGTACCATAAGCTAAGATTTGGTGTACCTTTAAGGTATCTCAAAATCCGCTTTGCCGCAGCGTAGTGAGATTCCTTAGAGTTCACTTGAAACCTAGCACATACACATGTTGAGAACATTATATCTGGTCTAGTAGTAGTAAGTTAGAGCAAGGTTCCAATTATGCTTCTGTACTTGGTTTCATCAAAAGGTTTCCCTTTCTCATCCTTGTCCAGAGACACAGTTTAACCCATTGGAGTCCTTATAGGGCTTGTGTTCTCCTGTAAGACCCCATTTTTTCCTTTTTCAAACCCGGGGTCTTATGCCCAGAACTACCGTTTTGTGGTGGCCCCAACACACGGGAAAGCCACCACTACAAAACGCTGATTTTGCCGGCCTTTTCGATCATCACAGAGAGAGCAGTAATCAAGAATGAAATAGAATTGAGTCCACAAACATCATATATAAGGAGAAACCACACAAGTCCATAAATAAACAAGAGAGAGTACTGCAAAAGAACAGTAAAAATGAAATATAAACGGGCTTAAGCCCGGTACATCAGATCCTCACTACAAACTCTCGCGGAAGCTATAAGAAGACTATCACTCATGGAGCTGGCCGCTGGTGCTCCGGTACTAGACTAGCCCACCTCCATATGTATTGTACTCCGCTGGTGCTGGTCCCTGTGCTGCTGGTCCCTGTCTCCCATCCGGAGCCCCTGTAATGTTGTGGTCTGAAAACCATTAGTCATAAAGACTAAGCCGTATCATCCCCTACCCCTCCCCCCATGGCTCCTAGGCACCAAGCAGGGAGGAGGAAAGGGAAGCTACAAAGGTGGAGAGTACAAAATGACAGGTGACAGTGGAACTAATCTAACAGTTAACTTATAATCTATATATAACTAAGGAAGAAAAGGTAAAAACTAGTAGTTCTACATTAGTAAGCAGTAAAGTAAACAAGTAGAATATGCGACATAAGTAAGAAAGACAAAGTAAAAAATAATTAACCTTAACTTATATGAATGCCCATACAAACTTATAAGTTAAGAGATCTTCTGCAAGACACTCATCGTACAAAACGTCCCACACCAATGTATACGTCGGGATGTCGGTTATATGCAAGTATGAGTGTAGTGATATGTTATGCCATGATTCATGCAAGTGCAACTCACGCACACGAATCTATGCGCACAGACCTTTAGTTCCCCCTTTCTAGAGCCAAAACCTCCCAGGATACCTCCGTAGTGGCAAACGGAAGCGGTGGGTTGGGCCTCGCCCACCTCTAAACCGGTAATAGTACTTCCAGTCAGACCTGTCATATTCCT
This sequence comes from Platanthera guangdongensis, assembly GCA_039583875.1. Lineage (NCBI taxonomy): Eukaryota > Viridiplantae > Streptophyta > Magnoliopsida > Asparagales > Orchidaceae > Platanthera > Platanthera guangdongensis. Next base: position 141,471,752 of record CM077153.1, read on the forward strand.
AGACGCTGGTGCACTAAGCAGAGCTCCTGTATACTCTTTATCGGCTGGTCCACCGAACTTAAATTGGCGAAGTGCTAAACCACACTTGTCGAGTCAACATATTGGCGTTGGTGTATCGACCCTCCAACACCGATGACCCACCAACTTATAGTGCACAAGCAATCTTGATGTATCACCACCGAGCTGAAGCTCCCCGGACTAACCCGTCCGTCACAAATATCTACCGAGCCAAAGCTCCCCGGACTATCCCGTCCGTGCATCTACCTTCCGAACATACCATCTGGATGGCAATTCAAACAACCTAACCAACCTCCCAAGGTACCGGGGTGTGTGAAACCCTAGTTATACTATTTTCTCTTGTAATTTATGAAAGTTTATAGTTGCCTACCTAAATCACCTATAGGGGGTGAATAGGTGAATTGTGCGTCTTTTTGCGGAATAAAAATTACAAACCAAAGTACGGATCTATCTACCAATCAAACATAGACGAGGCAAGATTTATAGTGGTTCCCCAACCTTGGGTACATCCACTTTCCCTCACCGATCTAGCAATATACTAGACTCGGCTACTACACTATCTCAGATTAAAAATCAATCTTACCCTCGGAATAACATTCCTACAATCTCAATCCACAAAATGAATCTACACTCGGAAGGTAAAACTTCCTACAATCTCGGAGTCAAAAGCTCCTACACTCAGAGAAATTTCTCCTACAATAATGAAATAAACTTTGTAAAGAAATACAAACAGTGATCCCTTGTTCAGATCTGCAGTAATCCACCAGAAATTTCTTCTTCTAGGGTTTGTGGCTTTATCAGAATGATGAAGAGAAATCTCGAGAAGAATGGATCTGAACCTTCTTGGCTTCTCACGATCGATCTAATCAGAGGATGAGCAGTTGAGCGAATCACGATCTGGAGAGCCTTCTTGATCTGAATCCTCAAAAGATGAAACCCTAGCCAGTTGGGAATCAGCGACGGTGGCATTGGCGGTTTTTTTTTCTTGGAGAGAGAAAGAGGAAACAGATATTCTTAGAGTACAGCTGCAAAACTTCTTAGAATAATCTTCTTTGAATAATTAGGGTTTATCGGTTTAGACAAGACCTTTTATAGGATCAGAAAAGATTAGATGTGATTCAGTAATTATGAGAGACACGTGGACCAATCACGTCAAAGTTTATGAATAAGACCGTTAGACTGGACTTAAAGAATTTTCAGAAAAGTCAAAGTAAAATACTCGAGATATAAAAGCTTACTCGAGTACATGCAACACTACTCGAGTAGGTAGAAGATGACTACTCGTGTATATAAGAAAAACTACTCGAGAGAGAATGAGATGATTACTCGAGTACATGGAGTCAACTACTCGAGTAAATAAAAGGAAAAACGAAATCAGTTACTCGAGTAACAAGAATAACATACTTGAGTACCTAAGTACTTACACGAGGGGTGGAGAAAATTACTCGAGTAAAAGAAATACTACTCGAGTATATCTGAATGAACTACTCGAGTAATTAAGAAACTACTCGAGACAAAGACTTAGAAAATTTCTGGAACTGGAATACAGGACTACTCGAGTATAGAAGTTGAACTACTCGAGACGAATAGAACTACTCGAGTATATGGAGATGACTACTCGAGTAATTCACTTAGAGAAATTTTCAGGAATGGAATCCTGGATTACACGAGTATAAACACTGGACTACTCGAGTAGTAAATGAACTACTCGAGTACATAACTTAGATTACTCAAGTAAATGAGAACTACACGAGAGTCAGAATTTAACTACTCAAGACAGAAGATAGAACTACTCGAGTACTATATAGTACAACTCGAGTATTTAACTTAGAAAGCTTTGAGAAGATAATTTCTATAAAACCCGAGAGAGGAAAAGAAACTACTCGAGTAGTTGTCTTAACTACTCGAGAGCCATAATTGACTACTCGGGATATATCTTATCTACTCGAGTAGGAGTATTATTACTCGAGTATGAACCCAGTAACTTACTCGAGTAAGTAAAGAACTACTCGAGTACTTTACTTAGGAAAATTTTCTTGACAGATTTTTTCTTCTTCTAAGGGATGACCAGTATCAAGTCTTTTCACATAGTCCTAGAGCTTGAATATGAAGTGTATCCCAATAGAGAGGCTACACATGAGTCAACACCTTGGAGCACACAATGAGGGATTACATTGTATGGTGCTGTGTTTGGTGACCCATTGTAGACTGACATTGGTCTACACTTCCCATAAGATTCCTGCAAACACATAACTCAAACCAAGCATCAAATACAACTTAATTCATCTTAGTTCAAGGATGACTTCATCAAATCTGGGTGAGTTTGGATATAATACCCAACAATCTCGCCCTATTTGTAGAAGTCAAAACCCTTTACACTAAGGTGAATTATGGACATAAAAAGAATGCTAAGTATATAAAGCAGTGTAAGCAAGCATAAGAACTATGGAAATTTTCTAGATATTCTTTTACCAATCCCTCCCCCTTTCTGACTTCAATAGATAACTTGGTAATAGCATCTTCCTTGAAGAGTCCAACTTCTTCACAAATCTTCAACTTGGTTGCTTCAGCTCTTTTGTCCAATTCCATCTTTGAAACTTGAGCCTTCTTGAGAATCCATCTTCTCTAGTCTTCTTTATTGAGCATCCCAAGTTCTGTTTTGAAGAATGAGAACTTGGTCTCGTCCAGCGGCTTCGTGAAAATGTTTGCAATTTTCCTATCTGTAGAGACATATTGAAGGTCTATGTCCCCATGATCCACATGCTCCCGGATGAAGTGATACCTTAGCTTTATATGCTTTGTCCAGCTATGCGAGGCTGGGTTGTTGGCTATTGCTATTACGCTGGAAGAGTTGCAAAACAATGGAATCTTTTCAAACTTCATGTTGTAGTGCTCAAACTGATTCTTTATCCAGAGTAACTGTGCACAACAACTGCCTGCAGAGATGTACTCTGACTCAGCCGTTGAGATTGCCAGACAGTTTTGCTTCTTGTTACTCCAGGAGATAAGTCTTCTTCCAAAGAATTGACATGTCCCAGAAGTGCTTTTCTTGTCATCTTTGCTCCCTACAAAATCTACATCTGAAAAACCTATTAGTTCGTTGTCATTACTTCTTGGGTACCATAAGCCAAGATTTGTTGTACCTTTAAGGTATCTCAGAATCCGCTTTACAGCAGCGTAGTGAGATTCCTTAGAGTTCACCTGCAATCTAGCACAGACACATGTTGAGAATATTATGTTAGGTCTACTTGTAGTAAGGTAGAGCAAGGATCCAATAATGCTTCTGTACTTGGTTTCATCAAAAGGTTTCCCTTTTTCATCCTTGTCTAGAGACATAGTTGAACCCATTAGAGTTCTAATCGAGGTTGCGTTCTCCATTCCGAATTTCTTAATTAGCTCTTTGGTGAACTTTGCCTGTGAGCTGAAAATTCTATCTTTAGACTGTTTCACTTGAAGCCCTAAGAAATACTTCAGCTCGCCCATACTGCTCATTTCAAACTTCCCTTGCATAAGTTTTGAAAACTTCTTGCATAGGTTGTCATCAGTAGAGCCAAAAATAATGTCGTCGGCATAGATTTGCACTAGAAAAATCTTGCCTTTTATTTCCCTAAGAAATAATGTCTTGTCTATCTTTCCCCTTGTGAACTTGTTCTCAAGTAGAAAGATAGACAGCGTCTTATACCAAGATCGAGGAGCTTGTTTCAGACCATATAATGCTTTATGTAGTAAGTAAACATAATCAGGAAAGTTAGAATCAACGAAACCTTGAGGTTGTTCCACATAAACCTCTTCCTTTATGTCACCATTAAGGAAGGTAGACTTCACGTCCATCTGGTAGACAGTGAAACCTTTGAGTGCAGCATATGCTATGAATAACCTTATGGCCTCCAGCCTTGCCACTGGAGTGTACGTCTGGGCAAAGTCGATTCCTTCTTCTTGACGATAGCCTTTTGCGACAAGTCTGGCTTTGTTCTTTACAATCATTCCATCCTCGTCCATCTTGTTCCTATAGACCCATTTTGTCCCAAAAAAGTTCTTACCTTTGGGTCTTGGAACAAGTTTCCATACTTTGTAGTGCTTGAACTAGTTTAGTTCTTCTTCCATTGCCATTATCCACGATGCGTCTGAGTTTGCATCCTCAAACTTCTTTGGTTCAACCTGCGAGAGAAAACTTAAATATAGATTCTCATTAGTTGTACCTCTTCGAGTTCTGACACCATCCCGGGGATCTCCTATGATCTGGTCCATGGGGTGATCCTTCAGATGTCTGAGCTCTAGAGTCCTTGCATTTGGATTATCTTCTATCACCGGAGTGACTTCTTCATCTTGGATGACTTCTTCATCTTGATCATTAGCCTCTCCAATAGGGGTTGGAATGGTGATCTTGATGAACTTTTCACCTTTATCTTCGGACGGTCCATCCAAGCTAATTTCTTTCAGCTTTGCACCTGCATCTTCAATAATGGTTTTTTGCCCTTGTAATATTTTAATTATTATGATCAAACTGTTTAGTAGGAAGTTATGGAATTTGGCCAGAGAATGTTTTTGGTCAATTTACTCTTACTTGAATTTTATTACAATTTTTGGATGTGTATTCCCAGTACTTCACAAATGTATAAACACAGGAATATGATCAATAATAGATTTAGAGCTTCCTTTTTATTGGAAAATTATGAAACTTGATCAGTAGTGTTTCTAGGTCAATATGTTAATATGAGAATTTTATTGCAGTTTTTAGATGAATAATTATTGTACTTAGTTCATTAACCTATTACTTGGAATATTATGGGAATATCAACTACATAGTTCATTGTTCACTGATAAATTGTGAAACTTGACCTGGAGTGTTTATATGTCCTTATGTTCATACTTGAATTTTCTCAGAATTTTTGGAAGTATATTGACAGTACTTATCTCTTTAATTTGGTTAATGTAGGTTATGTTCAAAAATTATGTTTACAGGTTTAAGTCTTACTGAAAATTAGGAGACCTTGGATTTACTGATAAATAGTTATCTTTTATTTATCATAATTTTGTGGAACATTTTGCATGCTTGAAAATAGTACTTCATGTTCAAACTAAGGCAAATGATAAACTATCAAATAAATTAGGAAAATTATAAACTTCTGGATTTAGGCTAATCATGTCATGATAGACCTCCAATAAATATTATAGGGATTTTGGATGATAAATTGGAGTACCTCCCATTGTACACATCATATGGCTTAGGATGGTCTACGTTTAGTAAAAACTGCAGAGATCAAAATATGGTGCAAAATGAACTTAGGGAGTTGGGATATTAGTGTGTTGGTCTGCTAAGTGGAATGAGATTATCATCGGGAGTCGTAATGAGGAGTGAGAAGTTTGGCTAGTGTTAAGAGGTGCTCGGGGTCGACGAAACATCGTCTTCCATGTGGGGAGTGGAAAAGTCAAAATACACTAGGGATAGATCCAGTACAACATAAAGGGATTGAGAGTTGGGTAACAACCAATAATAAGTGCCTTGTGAAAGGGAGCTTTGGGCTTCAGCCCATCGTAGTTCCTAGTGCCCTTGAGAGCCCTTCACGGTGAATAACTTGGGCAGTCCTGGGCTAACCAAAACAGTAGGAATAATAAATTATAAGAGTAAATAGTATAACTAGGGTTTCACACACCCCGTTACCTCGGGATGTTGGTTAGGTTGATTGAATTTCCATCCGGACGGTAGGTTCGGAAGGTAGATGCACGAACGGGATAGTCCGGGGAGCTTTGGCTCGGTAAATTTTTGTCACGGACGGGTTAGTCCGGGGAGCTTTAGCTCACTGGTGATACATCAAGATTGCATGTGCACTATAAGGTGGTGGGTCATCGGTGTCGGACGGTCGATGCACCGACGCCAATATATTGACTCGGCAAATGTGGTTTAGCACTTCGCCAATTTAAGTCCGTTGGACCAGCCGACAAAGAGTACGCAGGAGCTCTGCTTAGTGCACCAGCGTCGAGGCTTACGATAGGTCTTACTGGTAGTGCTATTACCGGTTTAGAGGTGGGAGAGGCCTAACCCACCGCTTCCGTTTGCCACTACGGAGATATCCTGGGAGGTTTTGGCTCCAGAAAGGGGAACTAAAGGTCTATGCGCATAGAGTCGTGTGCGTGAGTTGCACTTGCATGAATCATGGCATAGCATATCACTACACTCATACTTGCATACAACTGATACCCCAACATAAATTGGTATGAGACTTTTTATACGATGGGAGTCTTGTAGAAGACCCCTTAACTTATAAGTTTGTATGGGCATTCATATAAGTTAAGGTTAATTATTTCTTACTTTGTCTTTCTTACTTATGTCGCATATTCTACTTGTTTACTTTACTGCTTACTAATGTAGAACTGTTAGTTTGTACCTTTTCTTCCTTAGTTATATATACCTTATATGTTAACTGCTAGATTAGTTCCACTGTCACATGTCATTTTATACTCTCCACCTTTGTAGCTTCCCTTTCTTCCTCCCTGCTCGGTGCCTAGGAGCCATGTGGGGAGGGTTAGGGGATGATAGGGCTTAGTCTTTATGACTAATGGTTTTTGGACCACAACATTACAGGGGCACCGGATGGGAGACAGGGACCAGCATGAAAGTGCAGCTAGATCTGATATACTCTAGAGGGGGTGAATAGAGTATATGGTGCTTGAAAACTTTTTACAACAATTGTTGTAATATGAGTGAACAGGGAAGCAATTATTAAATCCAATCACAGAATAACCTACAACAGAAATTAATCACAGATCTAAACTAATCACAAAAAAATCAGAGCCAGAAACAAAAGATAAAGACAAGCAAGCCAGAAGACACAAGGAGATATAGTGGTTCCCCTAAACTTGGGTACATCCACTCTTCTACCACCCTAGGTAGGAATCCACTGCAGGATGAGTTGATCAGGTGTCCTAGGCACCAATGAGCTTTTGATAAGGTTCTCAAAAACCAAATCAGTTTTTCTGATCAGGTGTCTTGCCACCAATGAGCTTTTGACAAGGTGCTCAAAAACCAAACTCAAACTTTTGAAGGGAGTTTGAAAAACCGTTTACAGAGATGGGGATGAGAGAGTGATGGAAGTCTTCTCTTTCTCAAAACAGTTGAGAAGACTATGTGGATTTGATGTTGTCAAAGCTCCCCCAGAGTCCTTGAGATGTTCAGGAAATGAAGCTTTGCTGTAGGGTGATAGGCCTTCGGAAGTTGATCTCCAACAAATGATGATTTCAGCAACAGCTGAAATGTTAGGTTTATGGAGTCTTGAAAGATGTTGGCCTTGAACACTTGAGTCACAAGAGATCAGAAGATTTCAGAAGGTTTGATCTCCTTGGATGTGTGTTCTTGAGAGAATTCTTTGATATAGAGAATATTTTTGTTCTTGTTCTTCTTGTCTGTGTTCTAAGTGATGGAGAGATTCAGAAATCTTGTATTTTATTCTCTGGTACTGAATAGAAAATCATCCTCTGTCAAGAATAGTCATTGGCCTGTCATTAATTGCATTCTTAATTGCAAATGTCTTCTGGAGAAAAGTCTAAAGAAACATTCCTTGATAATCCCTTGAAACTTGGTCCAGAATAAATGAAAACGGCTAGAAAATCTTCTGAATTAATTGCTGAATAACTCCTTAACTGCTCTGAATTTGAATCATGAAAATCCTTGAAGTCATCAGAAAATCGTCAAACTGAGCTCTACTATCATCGAACTGAGCTCAGCGATTTGGACTTAGACAGCAACAAAAATCGTCGATCTGAGCTCAAAGATCGTCGAACTGAGCTCAGAGATAGAGATCCAATACTGAGTCAAGATCGTAGAACTGAGCTCGCAGATCGTCGAATGGAGTTCGACGATTTGTTGAAGTTGAGCTCAGCGATCGTCGAATGGAGTTCGACGATCTGGTGAAGTTGAGCTAGACGATCGTCGATTGGAGTTCGACGATTCGTCGTGCTGAGCTCGACGATATGACTTAGTCTCAAACTGAAAATCCTTGGTCTTGAGAGCAGCTTCCAAACCTAGACTTCTAACCCTTAGACTCAAATCTAATTGACCTTTAGATCTATACAGGAGGTCAAAAACAGGTTTCCTAGATACATAGTGATCCTGACCCAAATTAGTAATAGGGTGTTCCAACAATCTCCCCCTATTTGGGTTAGGATTACTATTTACAGAACTTGGAAAAATTAAATAACAACATACATAGCAACAAAACAGAAAAACAATAAGCAGGGCATTGCAGAACCACAGATATATATAATCCCAGATAGAAATCAGAAGTCACAATGATTGTCACCTTACATAGTTATTTCTTCTCCTTGCTCTTTATGAGTTTGATTTCTCTATTGGGGTTGAGAGCTTCCTTCTTTGATCTTGTGTCATCTGCTGCACCTAAAGAGGTTTGTTGTTTGGGCCTTGGAACTACAGCTTCAGGATGCAGCTCCATGTATCTATCAGAATCAAAGAATTTGCTTGATCCATATCTTTCCAATTCCTTCTTTCTCTGTTCAGACAATGTAGTGATGTTGTAGGAGTCTCTTCCTTGCTCTTTAGCTTTCTTAATCTGGTCAACTGCAGCAAGCTCTTTCATCCTGGCAGTCCAAGCAGTTGGATTATTTTCAGGATCTTCAAATGGCACTGTGGCTCATATCTATTGGATGGATTATCCTGAGAAGCTCTGGATGAAACCACTTCCTTTAGCTTATAGGGAAAAGGACCTGAGGTTGTGTCTGATGAGGTTTGTCCTTCCCTGGAGTAAGGATGTTGCCTTAAATAACCTTTTGAGTAAACATGGACTTCCCTTTGATTTCCTCTATAGTTTCCTCTTCTGGATTGAGAACCCCTAGACTGGCTTCCCCTATGATAAGATCTTGCATGTGGCTGATAGGGGGTTTGGCTTTTAGCATGAGGTTGAGCAGCTGAGCTTCCACCTGCACCTGCATCAGGAGGAGGTGGTGAAGGAGGATGAGGATGTTGAAATTGGGAAGATCCTTTTTCATACTTCCTCTTTTTCTTCATTACTTTGAGTTGGTTCTTTGAATACTGCATCCAGTGCTCAGTTATGGGGCAATCATGAAGAATGTAATATGGTATGTCATTATTGTCCTTGACTTTGGCTGGAGGTACACTCTTCATGGCTTTGCTCCTTACCTTTCTCTTCCTGGCAAAAGTGGCAGAAGAATCATCAGAATTAGTCTTGAACTCATCACTTTTAGAACTTTGCTCATCATAAAGAGCATCAATCTTTTTCATCAATTCTTTCTTGAGCTGGGTTGAAGCAGATGAAGCAGCAGTGATTGGAGCAGCAGCAGATACAACACTAGTAGCAATAGAAGTTGAAGCAGAAGCAGTAGCAACAGCAGATATAGAAGGTTCTGGAGCAGCACTCTTAGAAGGTATGGCAGCAGTAATATCAGCAGAAATAATAACAGTAGATACAGAAGTTGTAGCAGCAGTAATAACAATAGCAGTTAGGGCAGTAACAGTTTCACTTGCAGAAACAACAATATCAGCAACATCAGGAATATCAATAACAAGCACAGAAGGCTCAAAATCATGTGCCTCTGTCATCTGCATATACTCAGAAATAGCAACAGAAATATCAATAATATCAGTAGCAGGAGGGGCAGCAGCATCAGTGGAAACAGACAGCTCAGCAGTGAACACTGTATTTATGAATGAATGAATGATGCTGATGTCACAGCTAGAGAAGGACACAATGGCCTTGGAGAGATCCTCTGGGTGCTAGATAGCAACTCTCTCTGGAAAACAAGCTCTCTCTGGCAGACAACTGAAATAAGCTGGATCAAATACTGAAAGTAAGGACCTGATTTCCATTGGGAAGACAACTGGAGGTGGAACTGGAGCTTGAGGAAGAACAGCAGCAGCAACAGCAACAAAAACTGAAGAAATAGCAGACAAGCTCACTTCATAGGGCATCTCCCCCTGCCTAGATTTAGATAAGGCTGGATCAAGGCATACTGATGATGGGGTTGCCTGAGGGAATAAGGAGGAGAGCCTGGCAGAAAGAGCTGCCACTGACTGGAGTAATGTAGCCAAGGAAGTCTCCAATAGAAGAGATAGCCTGGGGGCTAGCAATTCATATATCCTGTCAGCTAGGGCTGAAAGATCTACTTGCTCAGCAGTGATTGGAGCAGAGGTAGAGGATGGAGGTGGAGCTATTGGTGATGGTAGTGGAGAGCTGGTGTATTGGAGAAGAGATGGTTGAGGTGTGGGTAAAGTGGTGATGGAAGACACTGGGATTGAGATAGATGGTGTGAAGGTGGGTTGATCAATGATCTCTTGTAGAAGTTCCTGGTAAGAGATTGATGAGGAGGGTAGCTCAGGAGGTGAGGAGGGTGAGTCATCCATGAAGGAATCATCAATAAGAGTGAATGAGGGAATGGAGGGTGATGTGGCAGTGTCTGGTTGAGGGTAGGAGTATAATGGATGGAATAGTTCTTCTGTTGTTGGTAGAGTAGGGATTGGAGATGGTATAGATGTTGGAGAAGGGCTGGAGATGATGATAGTGGATGGAGTTTGAATGGTGGATGGAACTGGAGAAGATGGAATTGGAGGAGGAGGAGAGGCAGCAGCAGGCAAGTCATCTGCAGGGGCAGAGACCTGAGGGGAAGTGACTATGACAGTCCTGGTTCCTGAAGGTGTGCTTGCAGAAGGCCTGCTGGGCTTGATGATCTGCCTGTCCCATTTACCAAATAGGGCACAGGACAATCTCTTAGAAGCATTAATGTGGATCCCAGAAGATACTAGCAATGCAGGGCATCTGTTCTGCAGAAAAAGGCCTAAAATCCTCCCAAAATTCACAAAACTCTTGTTAATTTTCTTTTTAATTAGGTCAAAGAAGACGTCTCCCCAGTCCAAATTCTTCTTGTCCACTATGGCTCCCATTAAGCATAGCTGATACCTAGAAATAGTATCATGTGTTGAGTGCTTAGCCAACAGGACCTTCCCAACTACATCAGCCAAGAATCTATATTCCACAGACAGGTTTTTCTTCAGCAGCTTGCTAGGGTTAGCCTCAGAATGACCCATTCTTGCAAACAAATCAGCAAATTCCTCTCTAGATAAATCAGCAGAATCCCTTCCAGAGCTTAACTCAAAAACTTCTGTCAGAATAGTTGGGGTCAAGGGTACCTGGGTGCCAGAGATTGATCCAACTATGGTGTTTTGATCTCGGTTGTGGGCAGTGTAAACCCATTCCTTAATCTCATCAGCAACAAGTTTAATCCTGGTGGTCATGATTGTAGCAAGTTTCTGCTCCTTGAACAAATCCAAAATGTCCTGGAAAACTTGATCTGTTGTGCTGAAGGATTCTATGTCAATGTCAAAGCCAGCATCAAATTTCATGGCGGCAAGAACAGCAACAGAAACGGCCATGGTTACCTGCAAAGAATCAACAAACAAAACGACCAAGTGTAGAAATGTTTGGAGGGAAAGAAAGTTTTTGCAGAGAAATCGAAAGCGCAAAAGGAGAACGACGGCGAAAAATGAATTTTATATTAGGGTTCGGCGCAGAAAAGGAAAGATCGTTGAACTCAGTTCGACGATCGGGTCTTCTAAAGGAATCTGAAGAGTCTTCAATATCGTCGATCTCCGTTCGACGATATTGGAGAGCGTCGAGCTCTGGTCGACGATCGTTCAGAGAACAAAATCGTCGAGCGCCATTCGACGATCGCTGACCGGAAGAGATAGTTCATACTATCTGAGAAACGTTGAACTCAGGTCGACGATTTCAGAAATCGTCGATCTCTGTTCGACGATCTGGGGGAAAATCGTCGAGTGCAGTTCAGAGACAAAGAGAAAACTCTAGACACTAAGAAAAATCAAGATGGTTGCCTAGTCTTGGTCAATTTTTGAACTTTTAAAATCTTGGATATTATTTTAGTCTTCCTCCATCTAACATTCCTAACTGATTTAGGAAGAATGTGTGTTTCTTTTCATCCAAGGGCTTGGTGAAAATATCTCCCCTTTGTAAATCAGTTGGGATATATTGCAGTTCAATTTTATTCTTTTCAACATTATCCCTTAAGAAGTGATGTCTAATCTCTATGTGTTTGTCCTACTATGGAGGACTGGATTTTGAGCTATAGAAATAGCACTGGTGTTATCACAAAAGATTTTAGACTTCTCTAAGTTGTAGCCATAGTCTAGGAGTTGGTTTTGAATCCACAAGATTTGTGAACAACAACTGCCTGCAGCCATATATTCAGCTTCAGCAGTTGAAGTTGACACAGAAGTTTGTTTCTTGCAAAACCAAGAGACAAGTCTGTCACCAAGGAACTGACAAGTTCCACTGGTGCTTTTCCTGTCAATTCTGCATCCAGCATAATCAGCATCAGAAAATCCAGTTAAATCAAATGCTGAATCTTCTGGATACCAGAGACCTAGATTTGGACAACTTTTAACATACCTGAGAATCCTCTTTACTAGTGTTAGGTGTGACTCTCTAGGGCTTACTTGGAACCTAGCACATATACATGTAGCAAACATTATATCTGGTCTACTAGCTGTAAGGTACAGTAAAGAGCCAATCATTGCTCTATATGTTGTCTGATCAACAGGTTTCCCATGTTCATCAGCATCCAATACAGCATTAGTAGGCATAGGTGTTTTCATACAAGATGCTTCAGACATGCCAAATTTCTTAACCAATTCATTTGCATACTTGGTTTGAGAAATAAAGATGCCTTCAGCATGCTGTTTGACTTGCAATCCTAGGAAGAAGGATAGCTCACCCATGCTACTCATTTCAAATTTAGAATGCATTAGGTTGGAAAACCTTCTGCACAATTTTGAGTCAGTAGAACCAAAAATAATATCATCTACATAAATCTGTACTAGTAGGGTATGAGACTTATGAGTTCTAATGAAAAGAGTTTGGTCTACTCTACCCCTTATAAATCCATTTTCCAAAAGAAAGCATGCTAGGGTCTCATACTATGCTCTAGGAGCTTGCTTGAGACCATATAATGCTTTGTTCAACCTAAAAACGTAATCAGGATAAGTTGGAGAGATAAAACCTGGAGGTTGTCTGACATATACTTCTTCTTTGATGTCTCCATTTAGAAATGCACTTTTGACATCCATCTGATATACCTTGAATCCTTTATGAGCTGCATAAGCTAAAAATATTCTAATGGCTTCCAATCTTGCAACTGGTGCAAAGGTCTGGTCATAGTCTATTCCTTCTTCTTGAGAATATCCTTGAGCAACTAGCCTTGCCATGTTCCTTACAATTACTCCTTGATCATCCAGTTTGTTTCTGAACACCCACTTTGTTCCAACAATGGAGTGATCCTTAGGCTTTGGCACTAGTTCTCACACTTTGTTCCTTTCAAATTGATGCAACTCTTCTTGCATTGCAATGATCCAGTGTGGATCCTGCTCGGCATCTTGAATGGACTGAGGTTCAATTTGAGATAGGAAGCAGGTGTGCAACAGGTTTTGGTTGACCTGATTTCTGGTTTGCACACCAGCTAAGATGTCTCCAATTATTTGGGAAATTGGATGATCTCTTGATGTTACTAAATCAACAGGGGGTGTTGATTATTCACCAACCTGTGTTGTTGTTTCCTCTTGTGGTACAACAATTGGCTCTTCAAGTTGTTCTTCAATATGTTGAATACTTTCTTCATCTTCACTGCTTTCCTCTTTTTGAGTAACCTGTAACTTGTTCAAGTCTTCAACAAGAGAATGTTCCTACAAAGGTTCTATGGTAGAAGAGATCTTCTCCTTGAAAGACATGTTTGATTCATCAAATGATATATGAACAGATTCCTCAATTTTTAGAGATGATTTATTATAAACGCTATAAGCCTTACTGATCATGGAGTATCCCAGAAACACTCCTTCATCAGCTTTAGCTTGAAATTTTGCTAAATATTTCTTGTCATTATTATGTATATAGCAAATACAACCAAAAACTCTAAAATAATCAACTTTAGGTTTCTTCCCTTTGAGTAATTCATAGGGAGTCTTTCCCTTTAGTTTATGTATCAAACTTCTATTCAGCACATAGTTGGAGGTGTTCACTGCCTCTGCCCAAAAGGATAGAGGAAGGTGAGCATCTGACAACAATGTAGTGGCAGATTCAATAAGGGTTCTATTTTTCCTTTCAGCTATCCCATTTTGTTGAGGAGTTCTAGGAGCTGAGAAAGTATGTCTGATCCCTTCACTCTAACAGAACTCTTGCATAAGAAGAGAATCAAACTCTGTCCCATGATCACTTCTGATCAGGGCAATGTGAGTATTGAACTCAATCTGTATACATTTGAGAAACTCTGTCAAACACTTGAAGTTATCAGACTTCTTCCTCAGAAAGAACACCCATGTGAATCTAGAGAAGTCATCTACAACTACTAAGGTGTAAGATTTCCCTCCTAGGCTTTGTGCTGTGATGGGTCCAAAAAGATCCATGTATAACAGGTATAATATCATAGGTGAATCACTCTTATTAAGTGACTTAAAACTATTTTTAGTTTGCTTGCCTAATTGACAAGCCCTGCAGAGTCCTTCCTTCTTGTAGGGGCCAGAAGGTAGTCCTCTAACAAGGTTGTCCTTGGATAGCCTAGCAATAGTTCTAAGGTTTAAGTGTCCTAGTCTCTTATGCCATAAAATATTTGGTCTACAAACAGAATTGAACATGCAAATATCTACTTCTGTTGAAAGAAAATCTACTAGATAGATGTTACCTTTCCTTTTACCTGTCAACACAATTGTGTTGTCCTCTGACTTGATCTTGCATAATGCTTTGTTGAAGGTCACCTGGTAGCATTCATCACATATTAAAGTCCACCTAGTGTCAACTACCTTCACCTATGGGGGGGGGGGGGGGGAATAGGTGACGTGCAGCGTTTTTGCGTTTTTAAAATTGTACTTGCACACGAAAACAAAACAGCACAGTAAAGAAAGTACACAAGCAATTTATAGTGGTTCCCCGATTTGGGTACATCCACTTTCCCCCTTCGACCTATCTCCCAACAAGGGACGACTCGGTCACTTCACCAACAGGATTGAAATCCAATCCTTGCACTATTGGAAGGAACCCTTCCACACGTAGGAGACAACACTCCCACAACACGGGTTGCACCCAACCCTTACAACTAGGAACCAACGTTCCTTTACAATAAAAATGAACTAGAATGTACAAGAAATACAAACTACTTTTGGAGACTACGCTGTCCCTCTTCGTTCGATGACGTGTTCTAGAAGTCAATGAAGAGTCCACAACCCTAGATCTCACTTGGAGAGAATCTCCCCGGAAACGACGGCGACAAGAAGGGAGGCGGCTTTGTTCTCGGGATCGGCGGCGACAACGGTGTGCGGCTGCAGTACTTTGGAGATTCAAACTTCGTAGCAAAGCTAGCAAGGTCTTCCAACGGTCACACTAGGATCGATCATCTCGATCGATTCGGACGGGGAAGATTTTCCCGATCAACGAATCAAGAGACAAATGATCTCTGGTTAGACGTGTGAGACGCTATGCTTGGCTAAGCTTCTGTCGCCGGAAGATCTAGAAGAATCACGATCAAACTGCCGGTGATTGACTAGCACGAGCGGCGACGGCGGCGGATCAGGTATCGCGATTTAGGTCAAGGTCGGCGGCTCGTGTATATTTTTTCTGTGTGTCTTTTTGCTGTTCAAAAATATGCGTGTATTTATACACTAGTATACTCCTTAATGACCGTTGTGGGTCCCACTAGAAGAAACCCTAAGCCCGGTTCAAAACAGTGCCAGCGGCAGAGTCCGGTCTAGCGGTTTCCAGAAAATTGACCAAGGCAAAATCGGCGAGAATCGAAGGTGATTCTCGTCGATTCGGCGAGAATCAAATGTGATTCTCGTCGATTCGGCGAGAATCAAAGTTGATTCTCATCGATGTAGACTTTTTTGCACGCTCTGAGGAAGCTTGAAAGAGACGGCGAGAATTAGCCAGTGATTCTCGTCGATTAACACTTAGACGATTTTTCATCTTTCCGCCCATGAGCTGCTCTTTGACCCATCCTTGCTCCTTGTCTGCTCTTGCATAATCTCAGCCCTGTACTTGAAAGTAAGTACACTTCAATAGAGAGAGTACACGTAGGCCAACACACTGATCTGCTCAACGAGGGATTACGTCGTGCAGACCCGTGTATATTGACCTACTGCACCCTGACATTGGTGTGCACTTAGCGTGGAATAACTGCAAGCACAACTTGAAATATTTTATCAAATATTGTCTATTTACCTTAGCTTGTTCAGGGGCTTCTTCAAAATAGGTACGTTGTGGATACAATACCCAACAATCTCCCCCTATTTGAAGAAGCCTAAACCCTACAAGCTAAGGTGAATAGAGCGTATGGGAATGAAAATCATAGACTTGAAATTGAGTTGAGAGAGATATTCATTACCAATACCAATTTCTTGACAGCAAACTTGGAGCCACCTTAGCCAACTTGGAGCCACCTTAGCCTTAGCCGAGAGGGTAATCTCCCCCTTTTCGGCTTCTGCAAATCTGGGTCTGTTGCATTTTACCCCTTGCTCCCCCTCAGTTCTTGCACCTGTGCTCACACTTGAGTTCCTGGCCGAGGATCCCCCTAGATGCACGAGCCTGGAGCTTCTGTAGTCGTCATTCCTCATAGTTTAGCATCCCCAATTCAGTTTTGAAAAGACTGAACTTGGCTTCGTCTAAGGGCTTTGTGAATATATCTGCAAGCTGCTTGTCCGTGGGGACATAACAGAGAGAGATGTCCTTGTTCTCCACGTGCTCCCGAATGAAGTGGTAGCGCACTTCAATATGCTTCGTTCTGCTGTGCGATACCGGATTGTTGGCAATTACAATTGCACTGGAGGAGTCGCAGTACATTGGTACTTCCTTGAACTGAAGGTCGTAGTCGGCTAACTGGTTTCTGATCCATAGGAGTTGTGCGCAACAGCTGCCTGCCGAGATGTACTCAGACTCTGCTGTGGAGATAGCTACACAATTCTGCTTCTTGCTGTTCCATGAGATAAGCCTTCTTCCGAGGAATTGACACGTCCCAGAGGTGCTTTTCCTGTCATCCCTACTCCCTGCAAAATCAGCATCTGAAAAACCTATTAGCTCGACATCATTGTTTCTCGGGTACCACAAGCCAAGATTGGGAGAACCTTTAAGGTATCGTAGAATTCGCTTTGCAGCGACATAGTGAGATTCCTTAGTGTTCACCTGATATATGGCACAGACACATGTGGAGAACATGATATCCGGTCTACTGGCAGTAAGGTAGAGCAGGGATCTAATGATGCTTCTGTATTTGGTTTCATCGAAAGGTTTACCTTTCTCATCCTTATCCAGAGACATAGTGGATCCCATTGGAGTCCTCATAGAGGTTGCATTCTCCATACCGATTTTCTTGAGGAGTTCATTTGTGAACTTCGTCTGAGAGATGAAGATTCCATCCTCAGACTGTTTCACTTGAAGTCCCAAGAAATACTTTAGCTCTCCCATACTGCTCATTTCAAACTTTCCTTGCATAAGTTTAGAAAACTTTTGCAAAGATTGTTGTCCGTTGAGCCGAATATAATGTCATCGACATAGATTTGCACCAGCAAAATCTTGCCTTTGACTTCCCTGAGAAACAATGTCTTATCTATTTTACCTCTAGAGAACTTGTTCTCAAGAAGAAAACTAGATAAAGTCTCATACCAAGCTCGTGGAGCTTGTTTTAAACCATATAGAGCTTTATTAAGAAAATATACATGATTGGGATATGTAGGATTGACAAAACCTGGGAGTTGAGCGACGAATACTTCCTCTTTCAGGTCTCCATTCAAGAATGCTGATTTCACATCCATTTGATAGACTGTGAATCCTTTGTGCGAAGCATACGCCAGGAACAGTCTGATTGCCTCGAGCCTTGCCACTGGTCCAAAGGTCTGGTCGAAGTCAATCCCCTCCTCCTGTTTGTAACCTTGAGCCACCAGCCTGGCCTTGTTCTTTATGATGACACCATGTTCATCCAGTTTGTTTCTGAAGATCCACTTGGTGCCAATCACATTCTGCTTGTGTGGTCTGGGAACCAGCATCCAAACGTTGCATCGTTCGAATTGATGTAGTTCATCTTGCATGGCCAAAATCCATGCCGCATCTTTGTTCTCCTCGTCGAACTTCTTTGGCTCAACCTGTGACAGGAAGCTAAGATGCAAAATCTCGTTAATAGTACCTCGTCGAGTTCTGACACCGTCACGAGGATCTCCGATGATCTGGTCTCTAGGATGATCCCTCACGTGCCGGAGCTCTAGAAGTCTGGCGTCTGGAGCTTCGACTACTTCTTGGGCTTCTCCTTCTTCTAAGAGATTTGTTCCATTTTGATCTTCAACATTCCCAGTTGACGTTGAGGTGGAAACTTTGACGTACTTAGGAGTTTCATCTTTATCGGTCTCATCGAGACTCAGCTGTTCAAGTCGTGTACCTGCATCTTCAAGAATACGACTGGAAGAATTGATGTTAAGCAAACTTCCTTCATCAAATACAACATTAATTGATTCTTCTACCACTAGGGTTTTCTTATTGAAGACCCTATATGCCCGACTGTGGGAACTATAGCCCATGAATATGCCTTCGAAGCATTTTTCACCAAATTTAGTACGCGGGTACTTCCCATTATTTAGTACATTGCATCTGCAACCAAAGATCCTCAAGTAGGACATGGTTGGTTTCCTGCCTCTCAGTAGCTCATAGGGCGTCTTACGATGATGTTTGTTGATCAATGCTCGGTTTTGTACATGACAAGCTGTATTGACCGCCTCTGCCCAGAAGTATTCTGGGAGAGAAGCGTCTTTCAACATTGTCGTGCAGGCTTCAATGAGAGTTCTATTTCTCCTCTCCGCAACTCCATTTTGCTGAGGAGTGCGCGGGGAGGAAAACTCATGAAAGATACCTTGTTCTTCACAAAACTCTGTCATGGCACCAGATTCGAATTCTGTTCCATGGTCACTTTTGATTTTGACCACTGAGCAGTTAAATTCGTTCTGAACCTGCTTGACAAAACTAGTGAATATATCAAATGTATCCGACTTTCGTTTTAAGAAGAACACCCATGTAAACCGAGAATGATCATCAACTATCACTAGCATATAGGACTTGCCTCCCAAGCTATGAACTTGCATTGGACCAAACAAGTCCATATGAAGAAGGTAGAGACATCGGGAAGAGTCTTTGTCTGCAATGCTCTTAAAGGTAGCCCGAGTCTGTTTGCCCATCTGGCATGCAGGACAGGGGCTATCTTTGATGCACTTGATAACGGGAGCATCCCTTACTAAGTTTTTAGAAAACAGCATACTAATTGTTTTGAAATTAACATGTGCCAATCTCTTGTGCCATTGTTCACAAAGAGATGCACTCCTGTTTCCACTAGGCATACGGGGGTAGATGAATCTAAACTAAGGAAATTTAAGCAGAAGATATTTCTGCTCCTAATGTATGTTAGTATCGTCTCAGAAGAGGCACGTGATATTATCAGACATTTATCCTTGCAGAACTTAACGTCATAACCTTTATCACATAACTGACTTACACTGATCAGGTTATGGTTTAACCCTTCAACATAAGCCACGTCGGTGATAGAGATTATACCGTTGGAGATCATACCATAACCTCTGGTGACTCCTCGATCTGACCCCCCAAAGATGACTTTGGGTCCATTCTCGACGGAGTGTAATCACGCAGCAGGATTCTTGTCCCAGTCATATGCTGGGAGCATCCACTGTCCAAGTACCATATTGGCATTTTGGTGGCCTTAGGACATTCCTGCAAAACAAAATCAATTTCCCTTAGGAACCCAATCGAACTTGGGTCCTAGATTCTTGGTTAGCATACTCCCCCTCGGTTGGTTAACCCTACGAGTGGTCGGCCTCGCATTGCTAACATAGGGAGTCTCGTGATACCTTGGATTAAACCAACAATCCACGGCAAAGTGACCGACTTTGCCACAACACCAACAGTCAAATCTGTTGTACCTCTTCCTAGGCTCCTGCTTTAACCTGGGAATGGTGGGCACAGCCGGGGCCTTGGATCTGGAGTTGAAGCCCTCATAGTGATTGCAGTCACATGACTTCTTCACCTTCTGTTCCTTCAGTATAACAGGCTTGGCTCTTGGTGCCTGCTTTCCATTATGGCCGCTAGAGAATTGACCATAATTTCCCATATGGATTTCCTCATAAGGTGCCTTGAAGGCACTCTCACCGAAGTTGCGGGGAAAAGTCCAACCATCATATCGGCTCTTTGGCTTTGCAACCGAGGGTCGGAAATGATGACCAAAGGTTGATTCAAAGTCATGTTGGTTGCAAGGAAAGCTAGGCTTTTTGAACGCAACAGGACTGAGCGGAGCCTTTCCCTTTTCAGCAGTAGAGGCCTTCTTGGCGGCCTTATTCTTCCTCTGGTTCCTATTTCTCCTGGATGAGGAACCAAATACCCCTACATGCCCCAAGCCAGCTCCTTTGGCCTGAGCAGAGAAGGTATCAACTACTGGAAGAACTGTTTTGGCATAGAGAAGCTCTTGACGATCTTCCTTTCTACCGCGAGCTGTTCTTCCAACTTGTCGACTTCCTCCTGCTTAAGATCAAGGAGCTTAAGAGACTCTGAATGCTTTGAAGTCAGGTCTAGGTGCTCCTGTCGGAGAGAGATCAAACGGGTGATCTCTTCCCTTAGGGAGACACTCTCACCCTTAAGGAATTTCACTTCCTTTTTCTCAGCCTTCAATCTCTTACGGCACTCCTCGAAAGTGTTGAGCAGAAGCTCATACTTCTCGAGGAGCTCCGCTTCACGGGCCGAGAGGCTATCCTCAGGGTCATCATCCTGAGACTCAGGATCAAATTCAGAGTCGGAGAGAGGGGTGTGAGCTTTTACCTTCCCAGTAAATGGGGGGCATTCTCCTTCTGAGTCGGAACGACCCACCAGCCCGAAGTAGGCTTCCTCATCATCACTGGAGTCTGAGGAATCAGACTCACTCAGTGTCTTTGGCCTTTTGGCGATGTAGCTCCACTCTTTCTTCTTATCTCTAGAGGATTTGTGCTCCTCTCCTTTCCCTTTTTCTCTCTTGCCTTGGTAGCAGTCGGCCACGACGTGTCCTGGCTTATTGCATCCAAAACAAATAATGTCAGAGGAGCGATGTTTGTTCGGTTTAGAAGCATACCTGTCAGAAGAGTAATTTTTTTTCTGATGCCTGGAGGAGGAGCCATCTCTCTTTCTTTGATTCCTCATCTTGAGGAACTTCTTGAATTCTCGGGTGATGAGGGAGAAATCCTCCTCAGACAGCTCTGAGCTGGAGGAGCATGGCTCGGAGTCCTCCTCCTCATCCTTTTTCCTTGCATGGTATGAAACTGCACCCTTGCCCTTTCTGGAGTGAGTGGCTTTTAGAGCCACAGTCTTTTCCTTGGCTGCAGCCTTCTCTGCTTCTTCTTCTGCTTTCCTGGTGTTCAGTTGAAGCTCATAGGACATCAGCTTCCCAAACAGAATTTGCGGGTCTGTTTCAGCTAGTCTGCCAAACTCTCGGATGGCGCAGATCTTTGTGTCCCATTCTTTAGTAAGGGACCTAAGGAATTTATCATTAAGTTCACCATCAGTGAACACTCTTCCATATCCTTTGAGGGCATTGACAATCTTGAGGAAGTTCTCGAAGGTGACTCCGATCTCTTCCTTAGGCCCTTGTCTGAAGGCCTCATATTTCTAGTTCAGGAGGGATCTACGATCATCCCTCACTTCATCAGTGCCCTCCATTAGGATAATCAGGCAATGCCAGATCTCCTTTGCTGTCCTGCAGTTGCAGAAGTTCTGCATCATTGAGTCATCAACCGCGCTGACCAGAATGTTCTGCGCCTTCTTGTCAAGTCCCACTAGCACCATCTCATCCTTGTCCATTTCAGAAATTTTCTTCGGCACTTTCTTGGTAGGATCAATGGTGGAGACCTTAGTGGGGACATAAGGACCCTCCTCCACGATCATAAAGAGTCGAGGATCAACTGCTTCCATGTAGAACTGGATCCTTTCCTTCCAGATAGGAAAGTTGATCCTAGTGCACACTGGGATATTGCCTGTGTACTTGAGCCCGTCCATGGTAGATGTTTTCCTTCTTCTTGACACTAGTGGCAGGATTCAACTCAAGGTGTTAACCTTTTTGATGAGCAACCTCCCTCTGATACCACTTGAAATTCCACCTAGTGTCAACTACCTTCACCTATTGGGGGGGGGGGATAGGTGATGTGCAGCATTTTTGCGGAATTAAAATTGTACCTGCACACGAAAACAAAACAGCACAGCATAGAAAGTACACAAGCAATTTATAGTGGTTCCCCGATTTGGGTACATCCACTTTCCCCCTACGACCTATCTCCCAACAAGGGACGACTCGGTCACTTCACCAACAGGATTGAAATCCAATCCTTGCACTATCGGAAGGAACCCTTCCACACGTAGGAGACAACACTCCCACAACACGGGTTGCACCCAACCCTTACAACTAGGAACCAACGTTCCTTTACAACAAAAATGAACTAGAATGTACAAGAAATACAAACTACTTTTGGAGACTACGGTGTCCCTCTTCGTTCGATGACGTGTTCTGGAAGTCAATGAAGAGTCCACAACCCTAGATCTCACATGGAGAGAATCTCCCCGGAACCGGCGGCGGCAAGAAGGGCGGCGGCTTGGTTCTCGGGATCGGCGACGACAACGGTGTGCGGCTGCAGTACTTTGGAGATTCAAACTTTGTAGCAAAGCTAGCAAGGTATTCCAACGGTCACACTAGGATCAATCGTCTCGATCGATTCGGACGGGGAAGGTTTTACCGATCAACGAATCAAGAGATAAATGATCTCTGGTTAGACACGTGAGACGCTATGCTTGGCTAAGCTTCTGTCGCCGGAAGATCTAGAAGAATCACGATCAAACTGCCGGCGATCGACTAGCACGAGCGGCGACGGCGGCGGATCAGGTATCGCGATTTAGGTCAAGGTCGGCGGCTCGTGTATATTTTTTCTGTGTGTCTTTTTGCTGTTCAAAAATACGCGTGTATTTATACACTAGTATACTCCTTAATGACCGTTGTGGGTCCCACCAGAAGAAATCCCAAGCCCGGTTCAAAACAGTGACAGCGGCAGAGTCCGGTCCAGCGGTTTCCAGAAAATTGCCCAAGGCAAAATCGGCGAGAATCGAAGGTGATTCTCGCCGATTCGGCGAGAATCAAATGTGATTCTCGTCGATTCGGCGAGAATCAAAGTTGATTCTCGTTGATGTAGACTTGTTTGCACGCTCTGAGGAAGCTAGAAAGAGACGGTGAGAATCAGCCAGTGATTCTCGTCGATTCGGCGAGAATCACTAGTGATTCTCACCGAATCGGCGAGAATCACTTGGTGATTCTCGTCGATTAACACTTAGATGATTTTTCGTCTTTCCGCCCATGAGCTGCTCTTTAACCCATCCTTGCTCCTTGTCTGCTCTTGCATAATCTCAGACCTTTACTTGAAAGTAAGTACACTTCAATAGAGAGAGTAAACGTAGGCCAACACACTGATCTGCTCAACGAGGGATTACGTCGTGCAGACCCGTGTATATTGACCTACTGCACCCTGACATTGGTGTGCACATAGCGTGGAATAACTGCAAGCACAACTTGAAATATTTTATCAAATACATTGTCTATTTACCTTAGCTTGTTCAGGGGCTTCTTCAAAACAGGTACGTTGTGGATACAATACCCAACAACATAGCTGACTGATGCTTATCAAATTGTGCTTCAGTCCTTCCACATAAGCTACCTTCTTGAATGTTACTGATCCAATCTGGACTGCACCATATCCTTTAGTTTGTCAAAAGTTTGAATCACCAAAGATAACTTTGGGTCCAAGCTTGGCCCTAAAGGATGTGAGGTTGTCCTTGTTTCCTGTCATGTGCTTAGAGCACCCACTATCCAAGTACCATTGCTGGTTAGATGTTGGATAGGTCTTCACCTGCACATAAGATAATTCATTTTTTTTGACCCAGTTTGCCTTGGGCCTAGGTTGATAACCTTTAAAATCTGAAATAAAAGACATCCCAGGTTGACTCTCATATCCTTCAGGATGATATCTCCTTGGAGGTATAATCCATTCAGTATAAGGGTTAAAGATTTGGGATGAAGGACCCCTAGGATTGGATTTTGATTTGCCTTTGAAAGAATTTCTAGAGCTCTGACCTCTGTTCGACGATCGTGGAGCTGCGTTCGATGATCTTGGGTTAGATCGTCGAGCTCCGTTCGACGGTCGACTATGGCAGAGTTCAGGAATTTGAGATCGTCGACCTGAGTTCGACGATTTTGTCTGAGATCGTCGATCTGCGTTCGGTGATCGTCGAGCTCCGTTCGACGATTTCTTCTGGAACTTAGTTTTCTTGGGCAGATCAGAATTTTTCCTAGCTACCTCTACAACTCCCTTTCCTTTATCAGAAATGAACTTGATTGGAGTTGTTAGAACTATGGGTTGGCTGGATGAAGCACCCAAGCCCAGTGTACTATTAAATCTGGAGTTCACTGTGCTTGTGATGTCCATCAGCTTGATACTTCTCCTATTAAGGGATTCTTCAAGCTTCTTGGCCTCAGATAGCTCACCTTTCAGTGAAGCTATCTGCTCCCTACAGCACTCCAACTGCTGAGAGAGTTTGAGGTTTTCTGACTTTAAGGTATTATGTTCAGCTAAATGATTTCTGAGAGAGGTAATTTCTTTATCGGATTTTAGGAGGTCTAAACACAATGCTTTAAACTCAGATTTAAAGTCCTCTGAAGTGAAATCAAAAGAACTGATTACCTGATCTTCTTCAAGTTGAGTATCTGAATCTGACTCTAAGTCTTCTTCATCTGAATTATGTTGAGAGGCATTGATTGCCATCATGCATAACTCCTTCTCTTCTGCATCATCTTCATCATCACTGGAGCTGGATGAGGCTTCTGATTCCTTTTCAGTTTCACTCCAGGATTCAGCAAAAAATCCCTTCCTTGTGTGTTTATTCTTGCTTGTGGAGGGTTTGTCATTGTTACTTTTCTTGAAGTCCTTTTCTCTTCTTCTTTCTTTCTTGTCCCTTCTGTCCTTGTTTTTTTTTGGACAGTCAGGTACAATGTGCCCTGGTTTCCTGCAACCAAAGCAGACAATTTCCTTATTATTAGACTTATCATACCTTGGCTTATCATGCTCCTTGTATGATCTCTTTCTGAAGTCCTTTCTAGCCATCTTGTAGAATCTTTTGGCCAACAGACTGAGCAGTTCATCATTGCCTGTGACTTTATCTTCAGGCTGATCTTCAGTTGCTTTGAAGGCTATTGTCTTCTCTTTTCTTGTGGCTGGTGAAGCAGCCTTCTGCTCTTCTTCTCTATTTTTGATTAGTAGCTCATAAGATTTGAGCTTGCCCAAAAGGTCTTCTGTGGTGATCTCATTCAAACTTTTGGCATCCTTGATTGGCCAGATTCTTGAATCCCAAGTGCTGGGGAAGCACATTAGAATTTTGTCATTAAGTTCAGTTAGTGAGATCTCTTTATCCAAAGTCCTGAGTTCACTGACTATCAGACTAAGTCTATTGTACATATCTCCAACTGATTCAGCTTCTCCCTTCTTGAAATTCTCATATCGAGATATGAGGTGGGATCTCCTGTCCTTTCTCTCATCAGCTGAGCCTGAGACTATTTCAGAGAGTTTATGCCAGATTTCCTTTGCTGAATTGCATTCAGCCACCTTTTGAAAGATGTCATCAGACATGGTCTGGGCTAAGATGTTCATAGCCTTGGCATCAGCTACCTTCCATTTCTTGATGTCAGCATCTGTTCCTGATGGAGGTGGAACAGCATTTGTACTTGATTTCTCTGGAGGTCTTGGGCAAACTGTCAACACAGAATTAAAAATATCCTCGTCAATAGAATTCATGTATAATCTGATCCTTGCTTTCCAAAGTGCAAACTTGGATAGATTGCACACTGGAGGTCTGGTGCTAGCATAATCTTTGTTTTTGGCCATGATTGGTGAAAACAAAATCTAATAATAAACTCAAAAGAAAACAGATCTAACTAGGAATCTTTGGGTTCAGGTGTTAGCCTGTGCAACCACCAAGGTGTGGTATGTTTAACCAACCTCCCTCTGATACCAATTGAAAGTGCAGCTAGATCTGATATACTCTAGAGGGGGGGGGGGGTGAATAGAGTATATGGTGCTTGAAAACGTTTTACAACAATTGTTGTAATATTAGTGAACAGGGAAGAAATTATTAAATCCAATCACAGAATAACCTACAACAGAAATTAATCACAGATCTAAACTAATCACAAAACAATCACAGCCAGAAACAAAAGATAAAGACAAGCAAGCCAGAAGACACAAGGAGATATAGTGGTTCACCTAAACTTGGGTACATCCACTCTTCTACCACCCTAGGTAGGAATCCACTGCAGGATGAGTTGATCAGGTGTCCTGGGCACCGATGAGCTTTTGATAAGGTGCTCAAAAACCAAATCAGATTTGTTGATCAGGTGTCTTTCCACCAATGAGCTTTTGACAAGGTGCTCAAAAACCAAACTCAAACTTTTGAAGGGAGTTTGAAAAACCCTTTACAGATATGGGGATGAGAGAGT
This sequence comes from Platanthera guangdongensis, assembly GCA_039583875.1. NCBI lineage: Eukaryota > Viridiplantae > Streptophyta > Magnoliopsida > Asparagales > Orchidaceae > Platanthera > Platanthera guangdongensis. The sequence continues at coordinate 141,498,389 of CM077153.1, forward strand.
GATGGAAGTCTTCTCTTTCTCAAAACAGCTGAGAAGACTATGTGGATTTGATGTTGTCAAAGCTCCCCTGAGTCCTTGAGATGTTCAGGAAATGAAGCTTTGTTGTAGGATGATAGGCCTTCAGAAGTTGATCTCCAGCAAATGATGATTTCAGCAACAGCTGAAATGTTAGGTGTCTGGAGTCTTGAAAGATGTTGTCCTTGAACACTTAAGTCACAAGAGATCAGAAGATTTCAGAAGGTTTGATCTCCTTGGATGTGTATTCTTGAGAGAATTCTTTGAGACAGAGAATATTTTTGTTCTTGTTCTTCTTGTCTGTGTTCTAAGTGATGGAGAGATTCAAAAATCTTGTGTTTTATTCTCTGGTACTGAATAGAAAATCATCCTCTGTCAAGAATAGTCGTTGGCCTGTCATTAATTGCATCCTTAATTGCAAATGTCTTCTGGAGGAAAGTCCAAAGAAACATTCCTTGATAATCCCTTGAAACTTGGTCCAAAATAAATGAAAACGGCTAGAAAATCTTCTGAATTAATTGCTGAATAACTCCTTAACTGTTCTGAATTTGAATCTTGAAAATCCTTGAAGTCATCAGAAATTCGTCGAACTGAGCTCTGCTATCGTCGAACTGAGCTCAGCGATTTGGACATAGACAGCAACAAAAATCGTCGATCTGAGCTCAAAGATCGTCGAACTGAGCTCAGAGATAGAGATCCAATACTGAGTCAAGATCGTCGAACTGAGCTCGCAGATCGTCGAATGGAGTTCGACGATTTGTTGAAGTTGAGCTCAGCGATCGTCGAATGGAGTTCGACGATCTGGCGAAGTTGAGCTAGATGATCGTCGATTGGAGTTCGACGATTCATCGTGCTGAGCTCGACGATATGACTTAGTCTCAAACTGAAAATCCTTGGTCTTGAGGGCAACTTCCAAACCTAGACTTCTAACCCTTAGACTCAAATCTAATTGACCTTTAGATCTATACAGGAGGTCAAAAACAGGTTTCCTAGAGACATAGTGATGCTGACCCAAATTAGTAATAGGCTGTTCCAATACAGCAGCACATGGATTAGCACCAACGGAGTACGGTGTGCATGGAGGTGGGCCAGTCTAGTACCGGAGCACCAGCGGCCAGCTCCATGAGTGATAGTCTTCTTATAGCTTCCGCGAGAGTTTGTAGCGAGGATCTGATGTACCGGGCTTAAGCCCGTTTATATTTCATTTGTACTGTTCTTTTGCAGTACTCTCTCTCTTCTTTATTTATGGACTTGTGTGGTTTATCCTTATATATGATGTTTGTGGACTCAATTCTATTTCATTCATGATTACTGCTCTCTCTGTGATGATTGAAAAGGCCGACAAAATTGGTGTTTTATAGTGGTAGCTTTATCAAATGTCGGGGCCACCGCAAAATGGCGGTTCTGGGCATAAGACCCCGGGTTTGAAAAATAAAAAAAACGGGGTCTTATAAGTAGTATCAGAGCAAACCTCGATCGAAAGAGAAGTAGTCCACAAAAACCTTTGGCCACCCCCACGCGAGCTTAGTTTGCGGACAAACTAGCAGCAAAAGTGGTGGTGTGCCCAAAATGGAAATCACATGTAAACGTCCATTCTTCTTCTTCTTCTTTTACTCCATTCGTACGCTATCTAACTATTGGAATTTTACTTACAGCCTGCGACGAACCCTACTCCACAGCAGGGGACACCTCAGGCTCTGAATATAGTTCCACCTCTGCCGGCTCTGGTTCCATTTCAGCAGATGGAGATGGGGCAAACACTGACGGCCATTCTGGAGGCCTTCAGAATTCAGCAAGCCCCGACTCCACAGCCAAATCCCGGGGTCAACTAGATGAGTGCCTTCCGAGCACTTTTCCCTCCACCCTACCAGGGGATTGAGTCGGCAGTTCGCACGTATGAATGGTTAGATACCATTTATGAGATGCTTGCGGGGATTCGATGCCCCACTGAGGAGGCAGTTGCTTTGGCAGTCTCCTACCTAGAGTCACACGGAAAGAGGTGGTGGAAGTCATAGCTAGACACGACCTTCGCGGATATGGATTGCGCAGATATCTCTTGGGGAGAGTTCAGAGCGGCACTTTTGGGACATTTCATACCTCAGTCGGCAAGGGACGAGTTGGAGTATAGGTTCCTGCTGTTGAAGCAGGGCAACCAGACAGTGCTGGAGTATTACTAGGAGTTTACTCACTTAGCCCGCTATACGGACTCTTATCAGTTGGACAATGTTGGTTATGCCAGGAGGTTCTACAAGGGGCTGCACGACGACATGAGGCAGGCCCTCCTCTTCATCTCCGAGGGAAGTTTGTCTAGGATTCTAGAAATGGCCAAGAAAAGGGAAGCAGATCAGCTTACAATCAAGAGCCGGAAGAGACAGACTAATGATGTAGTGATTGGAGGTCGTAGAGACCGCCCTAGAGGCCAGGTCATCGGGGAAAGAAGGAACGGGGATCAACCCCGTCAGGAGATTGGACAAGAGCAGAGGAATTATGGGGTATTGGCCACCCAGCCCTTACAGATACTGGATATACCGAGGACAACAGAGCAGGCAATGGTATGCTTCCAGTGCAAGCAGCCGGGACATTTCAAGAAGAATTGCCCCATGAGGCGAGCACCGCGACCAGCACTTCAGGGTATCCTACCTCCTCGGCAGTTTGGCGACCGAGAATGGGGATATTAGGGCAGAGGCCACAGGCAACAGAGGGAGCAGGCGTACGCTCTAGATTTGGCACAATGCTAGAACCCGGAGCAGGTTATAACAGGTACGCCAGTACCTTTGAATTTCTTCCTTCCTAAGAACTAGTTTTCATAAACATAGACTAATTAGAAATTAAGAAAAGAAAAACTATAACTAGAACACTAAGACACTTAATTACCTCAGGCATGGTATTCATCAGCGGCAAGCCCGCTCACACACTCTTCGACACCGGTGCTTCACACTCGTTTGTGTCAAAAGTTTTCGTGAAAGGACTGGCAGGCGTGGAGCAATTCATTGGAAGGACAATGAGGGTGCGTCTACCCGATGGATCAGATCTAATGACCTCTTCTCATTACAACATGGAGGTGGATATCGACGGGAAGATGTTTGAGGCATCAGCGATGATCCTGAGGATGTCAGGCTATGATTTGATCCTGGGCATGACATGGCTGCACTGGAACCATGACCAGATTGACTGCTTGGCGAAGAGGATCACCGTGAGGCACGGGAACTCCCATATTATTATCGAAGGTATTATACCAGCCCCCCACGTATTATTATCGTCTGTGCAGGCCGTCAAGGCCCACCTACAGGGAGAAGAAGTTTATCAGGTTCTCTTTGAGATGGCCACGACCAAGGATTCTATTTCAGATATTCCAGTGGTGCGGGACATTGCCGATGTATTTCCGGAGAAGCTACTAGGGCTACCCCCGTACCGGGAGAAGGACTTCCAGATTCAGCTCATGCCGGGGGCTAAGCCAGTATCCAGAGCTCCTTACTGAATGGCACCGAAGGAGTTGGTGGAATTTCAAAGCCAGCTTCAAGAGTTAGTGGAAGTCGGGTTCGTCCGGCCTAGCTCTTCAACATGGGGAGCTCCGGTACTATTCGTCAAACAGATGGATGGGACACTTCGGCTGTGTATTGATTACCGGGCCCTGAACAGGCTGACGGTCCGGAATACGTATCCCTTGCCACAGATAGATGAGTTATTTGACCAGCTGGAGGGAGCGCATTGGTTCTCAAAGCTGGACCTAAGATCGAGGTACTACCAGCTACGCATTCAGGAGGAGGACATCCCGAAGACGGCCGTCAGCAGTAGATATGGATTGTACGAGTTTACCGTGATGCCCTTCGGGCTCATGAACGCACCCTCCACGTTCATGGCCTTGATGAACCGGGTGTTAGAAGAGTATCTGGATGTCTTCATCATCGTATTCATTGACGACATCCTTATTTATTCGAGGACTGAAGAGGAGCACGCAAGGCATCTGGCTTTGACTTTGGAGAAGCTCCACGAGCATAATATGTATGCTAAGTTCATCAAGTGCCAATTTTGGCTAAAGGAGGTGGCCTTTTTGGGCCATGTCATCAGTGGAGCAGGTTTGGCAGTAGATCCGGCGAAAGTCAATGCAGTACGAGATTGGCCACCGCTGAAGACGACCACGGATGTTCGGACTTTCTTAGGACTTTTCGGGTATTACCGGAAGTTCGTAGACGGGGTTCTCTCAGATTTTCCTCTCTCTTATGACCCTGACGAAGAAGTAGTCTCCTTTCATTTGGACGCCACAGTGCGAGTCTGCCTTTCTGGAGTTGAAGGGTCGGCTTACCTCGACCCCTATCCTTGCTCTTCCATCAGGGAAGGAAGGATTCTAGGTATACATGGATGCCTCCTATCAGGGGATGGGTGCTGTTCTGATGCATAACGGGCACGTGATAGCCTACGCCTCCCGTCAGCTTAAGAAACATGAGCAGAATTACCCGGTAAATGACTTGGAGATTTGGGCCATTACATTTGCTCTAAAGATTTGGCGACACTACCTCTACAGGGTCCACTGCGATATATTCTCAGACCAAAAGAATTTGAAGTACGTAGACACACAAAAGGAGTCGAACATCAGGTAGAGATGCTGGGTGGAGTTTCTGTCGGACTACCAGTACACCATGCACTACCATCCCGGGAAGGCAAATGTGGTGGCAGACGCTCTGAGCCGGAGAGAGAGTACGTCAGGAGTAGGCCCGCAGCTGATGGACTTTGAGTTGGCTGAGTCGTTTGAGAAGATGCAGATATCATTAGTGTCCGAGGATGATCCGGAGTTATATACGGAGTACCTGGCATCGATGACTGCCACTGATGACATTCAGGACCGCATCAGAGACGCGCAGAGGCTCGATGCGTGTGCAGAGCCGACATTCAGAGCCTTGGAGGAAGTCACGGCAGGGGATTACTCCTTGAGGGATGGGCTCATATGCTTTAGAGGCAGGGTCTACTGATGAGTCCAAATATTACACTGATTTTTGGACTCATATGGGCCAGTTTTATCGTCTTAGCACTGCACTTGAGAGCTATATTTGCTTATTTGCCTATTTCCTGATTAAGTGCACTTTAGGCCATTTTTTTGTGTGCTTTAGATGTTTCTGTGTTTTTGTTGTTTTACTTGTTCTTTAGCCATGTCTTGAGAATGTGGTGTGCACTTTTGGTGGCCTATCTGCCTCTTCTGCTGGTGCATGCATCGTGTGCGTGCTCCGGAACCGCTCGGGAGACCCCGACGATATAGGAACACTGCGCATGATCACTAGACTGACTCCGCACGACCACTGGACGTGCACCACTGATCGTGCGCATTACATTCTCCTTTGCCTAATTCTGCCCGGGTAATCGCACGAGCACTGGCCAGAGTGCGCACATTCACTGGTCGTGAGCCACTGCTCGTGCGCATTTACCTCTTACTTTCTGCAAATTTGTCTTAGCTAATCGCACGATCAGTGGATTCAGTCCACACGACCACCGGTCGTGCGCCACTGAACGTCCGCATATCTGCTGATGTTTCTTTCCAAGTTGCAGGTTTAATTGGAAATTGTGCACGATCAGCGACCGACAGTGCGCACGACCACTGGTCGTGTGCCACTGATCGTGCGCGCTGCTTTTGCTGCCTCCGTATTTAAGGGCCTACTCCGCGATTTAGGTCAACATTCGTCATTTCTGTGATCGAGGAGTATGTGAGAAGTGACATTCTACTTCTCCAGCTGCTCCATCCACCTCCACCTTCATTGGGAGTCCGTAGCTGGCGATTCCGAAGCTTTCCAAACCCTCCGGCGAAGCTCCCGGCCATTGATGACTTGAACTCCAAGCTTTCCACCGGAGTTGGTGAAGAAGATGACCTAGAGAACGGACTCAAAGGCCTTCGAGGTGACAGCTCATTGGTACCGAAAGCCTCCTCGGACTGAGCCCGGAAGCTGATTGACAACTCGCTATTCCGGCCACGACCTGTGATGGACCTTCACCCTCTAGTGGTTTACTCTTCTTCCTCTTCCTCCGTTGTACGGAATAATTTGCTATTGTAATGAACTACATTTTCTACTATATGTCTAAGTGGATGTTTGTGGTTTGCATTTACTTGTGAGTTGTGTGTTGTGAGTGGGCCTCACCCACTCCACATCCACTCCATACCCTTGTTTCACCTTATTGCACTCCGCACAAGAACACTTCCATCCATTAGCTTTCCGTCCACTCGCCCAACTGAAGTTCGGCATCGCGGCCGATACACTCACCTCTCCTTCTGAAGCGGTGCCTTCGACCCGCACAGCCCTAATTAGTTTACTAGATCAAAACCATAATCTCATAAGCCCCTTTTTACTCTTTTCTATGTATAACTCTCATAACGATATTTTCTGAACTGTTGCAACTCTATGCTAATTGCATTCCTAAAGAGACTGACACTCGGGGATTTATTCCCAAACTTTATTACTTGTACGATCGGTGCGCTTGCCGATTTCCACGCACCATCTACATACCGGCAGGTGGTCAGATCTGGGAGGACATCATGATGGAGACACACTGTAGTAGATACTCGGTGCACCCGGGGATCACTAAGATGGCAGCGGACCTGAAAAATATGATGTATTGGCCAGGTATTAAGAAGGACATTACGTATTTTGTGACGCATTGCTAGGCTTGCCAACTCGTAAAGGCAGAGTGCAAGAATCCGGACAATCTACTATAGCCACTTCCGGTGCCGGAGTGGAAGTTTGAGGATATAGCCATGGATTTCATACATGGGCTACCCCGGTCTTGTGCAATGAATGCCTCAATCTGGGTTATAGTCGACAGACTAACGAAGGTGGCCAGATTTTTTCCAGTGGCGAAGGACTCTCCGGTCAGGGTATTAGTACAGAGATTAATCGAGCAGTTTGTGCGCTATCATGGAGTACCTAGGACTATCGTTTCAGATCGGGATGGGAGGTTTACGTCCAAGGAGTGGAGGTCAGTTCAGGCCCATCTGGGCTCTCGGTTGACATTCAGTACAACCTTTCACCCTCAGACCGATGGACAGACGGAGCGCACCAGCCGTACATTGGATGATCTTCTGCGGCTATGTATTTTGGACCGCGACGAGCCTTGGGAGAGATTGCTGCCACTGATCGAGTTTTCGTACAACAATAACCATCAGTCCAGTATTGGCATGGCCCCTTACGAGGCATTATATGGACGGCAATGCAGGACCCCACTGTCATGGATTCAGGATGAAGATCCGAAGGCACTCAGCTCGGAGTTTATGGAGGATACTGATGCTCGGGTTAGATTGATCCGGGACAGTATGTTGGAAGACTAGAGCAGGCAGGCCAAGTATTTCGATGCGATGCATCGTCATGTGGAGTTCTAGATTGGAGACCGGGTCTTCTTGAAGATACAGCCAATGCATGGAGTCTTGCATGTTCGCAGGCGGAAGAAGCTCAGTTCGAGATACATGGGGCCCTATAGGATCCTGGAGCGGATCGGCCCCTTAGCTTATAGACTAGAGCTGCCGCCGGAGTTAGCGGGATTGCATGACTTCTTCCACGTTTCCTCACTACGGAGGGATCTACTACGCCCTGAGCAGCTAATTTCCACAGCTGACGGTCCGGTGGCCTCAGATCGATCAGTCAGCTTGGAGCCCATCAGGATCGATGACACGACAGTACGGGTCTTGTGACGTAAGAAGGTTCCGCTAGTCAAGGTTCTATGGAGAAACCATGGGCGGGAGGAGCATACGTGGGAGCCGCAGGACTTGATACAGCAAAAGTACCCGGAGCTCTTTGGGTCAGGTATACCTTAAACCATAGGGATGTTACAAGTTTTATTTATTTCAGTAGAAACCCGCGTAGGCTTAACCTTAATTTTGGGGTCGAAATTTTTTATATATATATTGGGATTTGTAACATCTCTCAAACAACTAGACCCTTAGGATTTTTTTTTGTCATGACTAGGTCATGATTAAACCATCAGAAGCTCAAAGGACCAAGTGAACAAATACTAAGGTCAAAATCACCTTGGTCTGCCTATAGCTCATCCTCAACATTTAGACCTAAAGTATGACTTTAAGCCTACACCCTGATCCCATGACACTACCACAACACCCCTAACACCTTGGGTAGTCCATAGGGCCACTAAGGACCCACTGTAGGCAGTCAAAGTGTTTAAGTTGACCTAAGTAAACCCTAACCCTAAATGGGTCAAACTAGCTTACTTAGGGTCAATTGACCGTCCCCTAGCCAAGTGGACCCCATCCATGCCCTCCTAACCCTAAAGTGAGGTCAATGGGCCACCAAGGACCCATTGGGGTCAACCAAAGTGTTTATGTTGACCAAAGTCAACCCTAGCCCTAATTTGGTCAAAGTATCCTTCCTAAGGGCAGGTGACCTCCAAAGTGCCAAGTCAACCCTACCCAACCCTACCTAGACCTTATGGGAGTCCAATGGGTCACCAAGGACCCATTGATGGCAACTCAAAAGGTTAAATTAACCTAGGTCAATCCTAGTCAAGGCTAGGTTAAAATCAACCCAAATAGGCTAACCCAAGCTCAAGCCCCCTTTCATTTGGGCTAACCAACTCTTAATCTTATGATGATATGAATTAGTGGACTGCAAATAGCCTAAAAGGGGTTGACCAAGTCAGCCTTGATGACTAGGAGAGAGGAAAATTCATTGTACGTCTCCCTTTAATGGAGGAGAGAGAAAATGAAGGGAGGGGGCCATTCATGGCTAGGTAGGATAAGAGCCCTCTCCTCTTGCTGGAACCATCTCCCCTAGTCAGTTAAGAGGAGGCCAAGGGTTTTCCCGGCCATGGCAGAGGCTAGAGAAGGAGAACCACCATGGTCGAGCTAAGCTTTCAATGGTCATTAATGGCCATTGATGACTTGGCCTCTCCCCTCTAAATGAGGCTTTAAACATCATCAGTGGGCAGAGAGGAGTTTTCCCCACCGTTTACCAGAAGAGTTCGAGCCCTTCCACTGTATAGTTGCAGATACCCGATCGGCGCCACCACCAAAAATGGCTTCCCGGCGATCGACGCGCCTCCAGGCCGCAAGCAAGGTCCTCCCCTCCTCTCTCTATGGGTAAATCGTAGCAATCATTATGGTTAAGAATCGGGCTCAATTGAGCCCGATCGGGAAGGGAGTTTTCCTGGTTTTCCCACAAAAATGAACCCGTCGGGATCGCCGGAATCCGCCCCTCCGGCGGCTGTGCCGCCTCCTGGCGATAGTCACCACCCAACGGAGGTGGTGGTGGCGGTGGCCGGCCAGGGAGGTAGTCGGATGGCCGCGGTGGCGGCTGGAAGTAGCTCCAGGATGGGTCAATCTTAACCGTCGGCTGGAGGAAGAAGATGAGCCAGAGCCCTTGGATCCGCTTTAAGATTAGTGTTGGAGATGGATTTAAACTATAGGATATGATTCCATTTTATTTCATTTTTGTCACAGAATTTGTATTTAATGTTTCTAATTATTAAAAATACCTAGAGGCAGAATCTGGAAAAGTGATGAATATCAAAATTGTAGCCATTTGGTCTACTTAAATTTAAAATTGGTTTGAACCAATTTGGGTGCCTGGTTTGACCAGGGCACTCATTTTGGTGGGGTCTATACCTAGGGTTAGACAGAAATTAAAATGTGTGCCCCCACTTCATCCCTTGTCCAAATGACTTGAAATTTGGATAGGGGGTCACCCTATTCTGTACCTAGGTCCTGCCCAAAAATGAGAATTTTTAGGGACAATTTGTCTATAGTTTTTCAAATCATTTAAAAACCCTAGGGTAAATTAATTTAGGGACCTAAACACCTCGAAACCCTCCCAAATTTTGGTGTGTGGTCCTTAGGGTCATCAAGAGGCTCTGCATAAATTTTCACCTCATTTGAGTTGATTTGGTGGGGTATTGGAGAAACCCTAGCCTGGCCCTAATAAGGGGTAATTAGGTGAAAAAGTGCACTTTGAGGTTTAGTGGTCAGATCACCTCAACAGAGGCTGAGTGTCACAACCCGCATTTTCACCGCAAATAAAGCTTATCAGAGTGAGGGAAAATGCGCGTCATGATGCCACATCGGCAGGGGATAACTGCGGACGTTCAGGCAGACACCAAACTAATCATGAAGAAAATTTCCTTTTTAAGTTATTTTAAGGAAAATCAATTAAGTGCAGAAGTTAGTCGTATCCCTCGGCTTAGTGGCTCATCTAGTCCACGAATCAAAATATATTATGCGCTGCGAAAAAATACTTGATTAGATTAACTCAAACATCCTACATGAGTAAAAACGTCCCTAAAGGACAACTCAAGCTGTGCAAGACTCTAAATTTATTATAGTAGGAATGATAGCTTTTACGGTCGCTAAAAATAACAAGTTAGAGTTTCAAATTATGTAATGTATGAAGTAATAGTAGTAGATTTTATAGTTGAAAATACCTAACATGCATTCCTAGCATAAATCCTCCCAGAGAACAAGTAATTCATATCCACATTTAAAGAAATGAGCAGCTAGCGAGTATCAAACAACTAACAAATTCAGTGGACGCCAACAAACTGACACGAACCCACGAACAAAAGTATGTCTGAACTAGTAAAAACTAAACAAACATCAAACTACCTCGCTATGACGAGGCAACAACTACGGCCAACACTGTCGCCCAGAAAACTCCAAAACCAGCACTGCTAACTGCTACTGCTCTGAACCTGAGGCATTCCAAAGACAGAACACCTCAGCAAGAAGGTACAAGTAGTGGCAGGAAAACTAATAAGCTAAAATAAACAAAGTTCAACAGGGGTACCAACCCAAGACTAAAAGCACTGAGGTAAAGTACAAAAGAAAACAGGGCATCAACAGGAAAAGAACTCCTACGTGATTGTCACGTTCCACAAGGGTACACCAGATGCACAAGGCTATAAGGTGACTGCATAAATAATTCACTATAAAGAAAAAGAAAGAGAAAAAAAACAAAACCTTTATTAGGAACCTGTGGTCGACTCTACCCGAGAACATGGGCGAAGTGGTCACTCTTGGACACACCACCCAAAAACACGGGCGAAGTGGTCGCTCTTGGACACACCACCCAAAAGCACGAGCGAAGTGGTCGCTCTTGGACACACCACCCAAAAACACGGGCGAAGTGGTCGCTCTTGGACACACCACCCAAAAGCACGACGGATATATAATCTGTCTAACTGCGAGGGAGTCTCATACTCTCCACCATACACTGCGGACATCCAAAAACCAGGTAGACTTCCACAGGGCACTAATGAAGGTAACAAACACTGCGGAGGTGCAATCGTCCACTAACTCCCGCATTCAAGAACCCAAAGAAATCACAACACAAATATCTCGAGATCTGGCTCGACAGATTCTACTTGACACTACCGAACTCAAGACGTGGTTGATCAACCTCTAGGAGCAATTTACAGTCCTAGACAAACTCTAACGCGCTAAATAACGAAAGCTGAAACATGCGTAGCCATCATTAAAACATACCAGGAACAATTAACCAAAACTAGACAAAATCAGGCTTTCCAAGACAACACCTTACAACAACAAAGGATCGTTGAAACGATTAAGCATAACTATGATTTGGAAGAATAAGCGCAGAAAATTTAAAGAACATGAAAGTATTGTCGTTACCATCAGATCGGACAAAGAGAAACGAGGGGAAACCAGCACTTGCCTTGGTTTTACCGAAAAAGTCCTCTGAATCGCTCCACATCGTAGATCAGGGCAAAAGACCGCGGGAGGAGTTGAAATCTAGACAAAAGGTCAAAAAGGGATTAGGGCCGAAAAACCCTAACGAGAAAATCTTAAGGAATGGCGAGGAAATTAGCACGAGGGTGCAGCTCTTGGCGAGAGCTTGCCGGATCTACAATCGGTTTGAAAATCCGAGCACCAGATCACCGTCAACGTCCACCGGAAGGAATAAGGATGGACCACCTCTTACTCGCTAACGCCGCTCTGGTTCGGGAGGGAAAGAATCGGAGAGGATGAAGGAGATGAGGAAGGTATTTATACCAAAGGTGATAACAGGAAAAACAGCAAAATAAACCGGGTTCAGCTGAACCGGTTTTCCCGAAACAGGGGGAAAGGATTACTCGAGTGTCAGACAAAAACCTACTCGAGTAGTTCAATACCACCACTCGAGTAACAGACGGCCTACTCGAGTAGCTCATTACAACTACTCGAGTAACAGAGGAGGAGTACTCGAGCACTAAGGGAATCACACGAGTATGACACTAGGATTACTCGAGTACAAGGCAAGAGAATTACTCGAGTATACGGCTGTTACTCGAGTACTGCACGGGGAAACTACTCGAGTACACGGGTTACTCGAGTTCAGCACGGGAAAATAACTCGAGTACAATGGACTTACTCGAGTACAAGGGAGGATCTACTCGACGAAATCTGTTCGAAAATCGTCGAACGCAAGGCCTGAACGTCGAACCCAATTTGAAAATCATTGAACTCAATACGTAGGGCCAGACATACAACAAGCTCCGCTCGACGATTCATCGAGCTCAGCACGACAATCGTCGAGCTCCAGATGGCACCCAGAAAAGAAAATAATCATCGAGCTCCGCTCGATGATCGTCGAATGCACCACAGCGCCCAGAAAAGGGAATACAATCGTCGAGCTCCGCTCGACGATCGTCGAACCCGACACAGCGCTCAGGAAAAGGAAACAATCATCGAGCTCCGCTCGATGATCGTCGAACGAGACATAGTGCTCAGGAAAAGGAAACAATTGTCGAGCTCCGCTCCACGATCTTCAAACGCAACACAGCGCCCAGAAACGGGAATACAATCGTCGAGCTCAGCTCGACGATCGTCGAACCCGACACAGCGTCCAGAAAAAAAACCGGAAAAACTCGGTTCGACGAAAACCCACACCTTTAGGAGGGCTTCCCGAGATATTAACACAAGCCCAAGCCATTAAAATAGAAATTAACGTGTTCAGATGGTTGAATAGGGAACTATGAGATCAAAATAAAGGCTCAAACGAGCCGAATAAAACGAAACTCACGCCGTAGGCAAAAAGTGCTGCTACGGACACAACGACGAAGTCAAAACCAAAATCCTACGAGCCATTCCCGATATATTAACCGCCAAAACATGCGGCGAACAAAAACAAAACCCAAAACTTTGATCGCGCGCCGAGAGTCCAAAAATGCTCGGGTTGCGACGAAACTGGACGAGCACGTCCAAGACTACTCAAATCCAACACTCGATGTTAAAAGTAATGCCACAACGTCATAAATCTGGCGTTGCCCAAACAAATAAAATCATCGAAAAAATCGAGGGCGTTACACTGAGACCTTGGCCACTGGTTTTAAATGACATTTAACACCCTCATATGGGTTATGGGGTGGTTTGGGGTTGGTTTGCCCTAGGACCCAAGTTCAAACCCAATTGTATGACTTTGGGGGTTTGAGAAGTGCATGGGGTCAAATGACCTTGTATGGACATGAAATTTTGCATAAAGGATACTAGAGAAGCTAAGGTACTCTGATAAAAATACTAGAGGATTTGGAGATGGTTCAACCCCTCAAAATCCTAACCCTAGTTTTGGGCACATCACTTATATATGCAAGATAAGCCACCAAAACTTAGATCTATGAACACTGACGGCGCATAAGTCAGCCCAAAAGGCATGACCGTAAACTCATAATGCCCGTATCTCGTACTAAAAGCTATCTTGGGGATATTACTTTCCCTTATCCTCAGCTGATAATACCCGGACTTAAGATCCAATTTCGAGTACACGGATGACCCAACTAACTGATCGAACAGATCATCAATTCTTGGGATCAAGTACTTGATCTTCTTCGTTAACTTGTTTAATTCTCGATAATCGATACAGAGTCGCAAACTTCAGTCCTTCTTCTTCACAAAAAGAACCGGTGCACTCCAAGGCGACGAACTTGGATGCACATAACCCTGTTCCAACAACTTCTGAAGTTGAACCTCTAGCTCCGCCATCTCCTTAGGTGCTAGCCAAGACGGAGAGCATGACACAGGTTTTGCACTAGCACTAGCTCGATGGTGAAATCTATCTCCCGTTGAGGTGGGGCTCCACGAAGATCGCCAGGGAACACATCAGGGTATTTGGATACCACTGGGATGCTGTCCAAAGTAGGCTTAGGCTTCGAAGCCTCCACTAATGTGAAGAACAGCTCTGCACCAGCACTAACCGCCTTAACCACCTGAAGAGCAGACATCAAAGTTTTGCTCGACCCTTTCAAGACTACAAACGTCGTCTCATGACCCTTTCCCAACATAACCTCCTTGCGATTGCAATCAAAATACGCTTGGTGCTCAGAGAGCCAGTCCATACTGAATATCACGTCGAACTCCACTAGCGGCAGGAGAGACGAATGCAAATCGAACTCCTGACCCCCAATGCATACCTTTACGCCACAAACTCTATCCGCGCGCATCGAATACCCATTCGGCAACAACACATCCAGTTTTTCCTTTGCCATCGAAGAAGGTACTCCGATGCATGATATAAATCCTTTGGACAAAAAGGAGTGCGATGCTCCTGTATCAAAGAGTGCTCTCGCACGATTAACACAAATCAAAAGAAAGCCTATACAAGCAGTGTTAAGGTAATACGCGCAAGGTAACAAGTATTTAAAGCTAACTTGCTATAAATTTAAACCGTACCTGTCACCACCTCTGCTTGCTTTATGGCCTCCTACTGGACAAGATTATAAACTCTAGGTTGAGCCGTAGCATAATGGGATGCGATTGACTCCACCACTTTGCCCTTCTCTTCATAGGTTGCTCCCAGCTTCCTCTCGGACTTGGGACGTCCGCTTCGACAATCTCGATCATAGTGTCCCGGCTTTCCACAATTATAGCATACACCCAGGGTTCGGACTGTAGTCGCCCCAGATGCACTAGAATAAGGGGTTGCACCCGAAGTCCTAGCCTTCTTATTCCACTTACGGAACACAAATTTTGAGGAGTTCGGCACTTTGAACTCTGACCCCTTTGCACTAAAGTCTTTCTTCGCTTGCACATTCCTCGGGTCCTTCTCTAAAGACCGGGCCATATTGACCAGGGTCAAGAAGCTCTGCGTCATAGGCCCTGAGAGCAGCAGCCTTAGGTCATCCATCAGACCCTCATAGAATCGGTTTGTCTTACACTCCTCATCCGCAAAAGTAGAGCTAGCGTACCGACCCAACCGTGAAAATTCGTGGAGATACTCATTCACGATACTCTCTCCTTGCGTCAACTTATGGAATTCATTCTCCAACGCGATCCTCTAAGCCGAGGGAAGGTACCTTGCCAAGAATAGTCTCGAAAATTCTTCCATCGAGACATCTGTGAGTTGCCTTCCCCTCAAGTGATGTAGCTCTAAACCTTCTCACCACAGCCTTACATCTCCATCCAACAGGAACATAGTTATGGTGGTCATCTGCCACTCTTCCGTTTCAGTAGCTGTCAATACTCTCATTACTCGGGAGAGCCAATCCTCAGCTTGGAATGGGGTTCCCGTCCCCGAGAACACCGGAGGATTAAAGCCCATAACATGCTTGAGCTGCCTTTCAGTTACGCTCCTAGGCACCAATGGTTCCACCACTACTTGCTCCACCCTTCTCGGTTTCACTGCTTGAAGCGGTACCTGCTCCACCGCAGGAGCAAGCTGCTGCATTTGCCTTGCAGGCTGCGCATTGATCATAGCAAACACCGCTTCAGCTACCAATCGAATGGTTTCTGCCGAGGGAGGTGTTGCAGGCACATCATTCAGTGCGCTACTTGCTTCAGAAACCGGATGTTTTGACGGCCCTGCACCACTTCTAGTCACCTATAGCCGTACAAAACACCATTAAGCGACCAAACAAAACTATAAAAAGTAATTATAGAAACACGCAGGTTCCTCAAACATGTGTATTTTCATTCCTAAGTGGACATTCATGGATTCTTTTATGTTATAACGATGACGCACACCCATGTGCTCACCACCCCTTAAAAGAATTCATCCACAAATTCATTTAAGTTGACCGAAACCAGTAGTCTGATACCAAATTGTAACACCCCTTATCCGCCGCATAGCATATAGCAGTAGGTCCGGCTGAGGCCTGACACCATATAACACAGACAGACCGAAGGGTTACGCAATGAAACCATCCTGCCAATAACCAACGTCCTACACATAGTACATTCTAGTGGAAGCAATTTAAAAGTTGCAAATTAAGAACCCAACCACATCATGAATGTCCACTACATAAAACCAACAGGAATGAACATACAAATACACAAGTACTTGGCCTTATGGCCTTACAATAGTTTACTCAAATAAAAGTATCTTCCAAACCTCAGCACGCAGACCGGTCACACATGAGAAACAAAGTAAACATTCAAATAAAGGCCTTCGAGGGCTGGCTCAGCAACAAGGGCTTTTGCCCGCTATTTTCCACTTGACTCCGCAACACCTGCAAGCAACAATCCACCGAAGCGGTGGAAAACAAAAGCAACGATCAGCTAAGCTGACCAAATTATAACGATCCCGCCCCTAAACTCGGGGCGGCGATGCTCCTTCCATGCACTTTATTAACATAGCCATATAATAGAGAAATTACACATAATCACAGGTGTAGGCTTGCACGCCACACACCCCGTGCTCTCAGGGCACATTCTCGGTGAACCTGGTCAAAATCCGCGTTCTCGCCACCGCCCCTTGGACGGTAATTCTCGTGAGCATTTGTGTCTTTCCGGCAGAAGTCACGTCAATTACAGACATCGACAGCTTAAGACCCACCCTCTATATCATCGGTAGGCATCTAAAACCGAACTATATAGAGCAGGTACGGTTCAACTCAACCCGTTGCTCACCTCGCCATGACAATTTAAGTCATCGGCGCGGGTCAAGCTTCCCCAAATCACGAGTATCGAACACACAGTATTACATAACCTAGTTATGTACAAGCTGGCTCCCAGGCCACCAAGATGGTAGAACCACTCTTCTGCTCAGTTTTTCGGGTGCACCTTGAGGTTAGTTCCCAAGGCTCCCTGTTGTAATCTACTGCATAGAAAACCCGAAAAACAACCATCGGTGCGAAGTCTTCTCCAGCCATTCATGCAATGCAACATCATCGATCCAGACCAACTTGTCTGGATAGGCTTCACACACCATGCCTATGTCTATTTCTTGATTCCTGACTCTATAAGAAAACAACGGGGACTATTCATGTCTACCCAAAGGAACACCTCACACTCATCGCATACTCGCGAGAGCGGACTTCCTATGCAAAAGAAAGAGGACTTCACATGTCCAAGATGAGAATCGTTACCATAGCACTCCTCTTCGATGCCATGAAGTTCTAGACAGATGAAAAGCACCGCAACGACCTCGCCTCCGTAGATCCGAACTCGGCTTGCGATTTGGGGCTCCGAAGCTCCACCGGCAGCCAGAATTCTCCTCCATCTTCATCCTTTCTCTCCCCTCTCTTTAAGACTTTAAAAAGAGAAAGCTTGGAGGAAATGAGAGTTTCTAAACGCTATCCCTGGATTAAACCCTGCCAGGATTAGCCAGGACCCTTGGATCCCAAAGGAAGGAAACGGACGACTACGATTTTCACTTAAAATCCAAAACCTGGGCCGAACACGGCTTGTGACATGCCCGTGTCGAAGGCCGTATGCCTGATTCGACACTGAAACCGTCGCATCCCGAAAATAACACGGGCTCTCGATACGCCCGTGTCAGTCTTGACATGCGTGTGTCATCCAGTACATGCTCGTATTGCAGGGCATGTTCCTCCATCGACACAGGACCAAAACGAACCCGAGGAGAACACCGGTACTCGATACGCCCGTGTCTAAATTGAGACGCCCGTGTCAGGTTGAACACGCCTGGGCTCCAGGCCGTGTTTCACCCCCGACATAGCATGACTCACAGCCCGAGCAGGACATGGCCTGGGACACGCCAGTGTCTCAGGCCGTGTTCGCTATCTCCACGATCGTCGACTGCAAATTCGTCGGCCACACAGCCATCGTCGAACCTGAGAACGATACGGCCCTAGGACACGCCCGTGTCCTAGGTCGTGTGACCCTACCAAGCCTCAAACTTGGATCTAAATGCTACCCGTCGCACTTTTAATTTTCGGGGTGTTACACTCAAGTGACCAAGGGGTCATCTTGACAGGAACTAGGAGAGGAAATGTCTATTGTCTCAATTTTGTTTGTGAGAGTAAGGACTCTCCTATATGGCTAGTTGTAGATAAGAAAGCTTCACATTGTGTCCAATTACACAAGAGGCTAGCTCATCTGAATTATAATACCATAGGAAAACTCTTTAGTGAAGAGTTAGTGAGGAATGGTCCTAAGGTGAAGTGCATCAAGGAGGGTATCTGCACAGCATGCCAAAAGGGCAAGCAGATCAGGACCTCCTTCCAGAGCCTTGATACCAAAGACTCAGTGAGGTGTTTATACCTCCTGCATTTGGTTTTATTTGGTCCTATGCAAGTTAATAGTCTAGGTAGGAAAGTCTACATCATTGTGATTGTTGATGACTTTTCCAGATTTGCCTGGGTGTTCTTTCTTAGGAAGAAATTTGAAACCTCTGATGTCTTCCAGACATTTGTTAGGAAAATTTAGAATGAACTTAACAGTATTATGGTCAAAATCATAAGTGACCATGGGACTGAGTTTCAGTCTGAATGCATGACAAGATTCTATGAAGGGATTGGGATTCATCAAGAGTTCTCCTGTCCTAGTACACCCCAGTAAAATGGGATTACTGAGAGGAAAAAAACAGAACTCTCATAGATGCTGGTAGAACCTTGTTAAGTGACACATTTCTCCCAGAATATTTCTGGGCTGAGGCAGTAAACACTACATGTTATGTCCTTAATCGGGCTTCCATCACCAAAACCCACAAGAAGACTCCCTATGAAATTCTGAAAGGCAGAAAACCAAACTTATCCTACTTCAAGATTTTTGGTAGCAAGTGTTATGTTCTAAACAATGGTAAGTCCTATGTGACTAAGTTTGATGCCAAGTCCCAAGAAGACATATTTGTTGGGTACATCAACAATAGTAGGGCATATAGAATTTATAACTTGACTACTCAAGTTGTAGAAGAATCAATACATGTTGTCTTTTATAAGACAAACCTAATTAACTGTGAGCTGTCAAGCACCTCTTCTTGTTCTGCAGGTTTAAAGGATGTGATGGACAAGCTTATCATCAGGGAAATGGATCCAGTAGGACAAGATAAGGAAGAAGATGAGTGCTGTCTAGGGGGAGCTCAAGACTCACAAGCTGAGAATAAAAAACAGTCTGACGAAGAAAATGCAGTACAGCCAGCTAAAGACAATGAATTTCAGCCAGCTGAGAACAATGCAGAACAGCAAGCTGAAGCAAGATTGCCTCCAACTGGGAGACATCTGAGGGACCATCCAACATACCAAATCATTAGTGATGCAAGACATGGTGTCCAGACAAGGAGCAAGAGCATCAACACAGCTCTATGTTCAAGCTTCCTTTCACAAATAGAGCCCAAGAAGCTTGAAGAGGCTATTAAAGACTCTTACTGGATTGGAGCTATGCAAGAAGAGCTAAACTAATTCAAAAAGGTGTAGAGTCTGTAAGATGGTTCCCAGACCAAAGGGACATAATGTCATAGGAACAAAGTGGATCTACAAGAATAAGCTAGATGAGAATGGAATTATTGTCAAAAATAAGGCCAGATTGGTGGCAAAAGGATGCAAGCAAGAAGAAGGAATAGATTTTGACTAGACCTTTGCCCCAGTAGCAAGGCTGGAAGCAATAAGGTTATTCCTTGCTTTTGATGCCTATCAAGGATTCAAAGTCTTCCAGATGGATTTAAAGTCAACATTTTTGAATGGAGACTTAAATGAGAAAGTATATATGGATCAACCACCCGATGTAGATTTTGTAGGCTCTAAGGAAGACAGGAAAAGTAACCCTAGTACAAGTCAATTCCAAGGTGGAAGACTAGTGTCATGGAGCAACAAGAAACAGACTAGTGTTGTTATCTCCACTGCATAGTCAGAGTACATTGCAGCAGGTAGGTGTTGTACTCAATTACTCTGGATACAACATCAACTTGAAGACTATGACATTAAGATAAGTAAAACTCCTCTATATTGTGATTCTACTAATGCAATTTTTATTGCTAGAAATCATGTTTCACATAGCAAGACTAAGCATATAGAACTTAAGTATCATTTTATTAGGGAGCATGTTGAGAAAGAAGACATTTGCCTAGAGTTTGTCTCCACTGACAAGCAAGTGGCTGATATCTTCACTAAGTCACTAGATGGAGCCAAGTTCAACATCTTTAAAATTGATTTGGGTATGTTAAACTTAGAATAGCTTCAGGGACTCCCTAAGGTATTATGCTTGGTACAGATTTGTTCTTTTTGTAGGTGCTGCAGACTAAGTGGAAAGCAAGATAAGAGAAGATGCTTCTTTTCAAGTGGTATCAGCAGTTGCAGGACTAGAGACTTTCAACTAGCCTTTTCAAGTTGTGTAGAGAATTACTAGTGATACTGAATTTCAAGTGATGTCAAGTGGTATCAAGTGATATACAAGTTAGCCCTGTCTATGGGGCATGTTGGCAGCTACAATCTTGTCTTCATCTACATCAGCTAAGGGGAGAACACAAGGGGAGAAAAAAACCTGAAGCTCCTTCCTGACTATCTGAAGAGGTCAAAAAGGGGGAGAGATAGAGGTCATGTTTACCTTTGGTTGATCAAAGTTCAAGGGGGAGAGATAGAAGATGACTATCAGAAAGGATCATGCTCCTTCATGGCAGAAATACAAGGGGAGAAAGTCCTGGGGAGACGAGGTTGATCAAGCAAGAGAGGATAAACCGAAGAGGTAGTCCTCTAAGGTGTGACTCACCCTGCAACAATCCAGTGGGAGTAGGTAAAATTCATTTCACTGAATTTAATATGAATATGTTTTTACTGCCTGTGTAATGTGTATCTCATTAACTAAGGTAATTGATCAGTGGTTTTGACATCTTCAAATAGGGCGAGATTGTTGGGACCATTGATCCCAATGGAACTGATTTGATGATGTCAAATGTGTCAATGAGATAGACATAGTTGTATTTAATGTATGGTTAATTCATGCATACAAGTTAGTCTTTGTCACAATGATTGGACAGGTAGTTCAAGAGACAATGACAGGTGGACTCAGGGTGGAGCTGAAAACTCAGAAAACTACCTATGTCAAAAAGCATTGAGTGTGGCACTCAACGCCTTTCAGCTATTAGTGCTGAGAGAAGGAAGGCAGTCAAAACTAACAGTATTGCAAAGGCAAAAATCAGGCTAAGTCTAGAAGCATTGAGTGAGCTCAACTCACTTAACGCCATACAGCTAGAAGAGTTGAGTTAAGGTTATCCTGTCATAACCTTACTGTGAAGAATTCAGAAAATCGACTAAGTCTAGAAGCGTTGAGTGAAGATTCATCACTCAACACCATGCTGAGTCTGTCAATGTCAAACTTCAGCAAGAAGGCAGAATTATAGAAAATAAGATAAGTCCAGATGCGTTGAGTGAAGCTTATACACTCAATGCTCTCAACGTGATCAGACAGAAAGCTGAAGAATATGGCTAAGGGAAAAAGCATTGAGTGAGGGATATACACTCAACGCTCTTAACGCCTAGCAGAGCAGAAATTTCTAAGTCCAGAATCGCTGAGTTTACCATTCGTCGAGCTGATCTTCGCTTTCGTCAACCGGAGTTTAGAGTTCGTCGATCTCAACTTTTACCTATAAGAAAGACTCAACTATCAGAATCATCGACCGGAGTTCAGATTTTGTCAAACTCAGCCTTCACCTCAAGAAAGAACTGGGCTGAGAGAATTCGTCGATCTCAGCTTCATTGTTTTGTCAAGCTGAGCTCAGGTTTTGTCGAACTGTGCTCGAAGTTCGTCGACCTCAGGCTTCACCTGAAGAAAGAACTGAGATAAGAGAATTCGTCGATCTCAGCTTCACTATTTCATCAAGATGTGCTCAGATTTCGTTGAGCTGAGCTTGAAGTTCATCGATCGCAGGAAGTCAGAAAAGTTGGTTGATTTTGGCTATGTCCAGAATTATGCTAACTCAGCAAACTCAACAGGTCAAAAAAGTTTAGATTCAATGCAAATCAACATTAACGTCGTCGTTAGTCTACAATGGATCTCAAGTTAATAAAGTTGAGGTTTTAACCACCGTTAAAAATGAGACACGTGTTGATCATATCGCCAATATGATGGGATTATAAATAAAAGAAGAGATCGAGATTTAAGTGATGATAATTGGATTAATTTCTGATTAACTTTCAAAAAAGAAAAGCGAAGTTCGTCGTCTTCATCCGCCATTGTTGCAGAAGCCAAGAACCTAAAGTTCAAATCTGAAGGGCTTCTGATTTTGTTGGTGCAATCAACATCAACTCCAGCAGGTTTAGAGTAATCCTCTGAGAGAGACGAATCAGCCTAGGCATGCCCTAGCTGAAGTTATCTTCTCGATACAAGCTGAGCCAGAATCTGAAGATCAATTCGCTGGATCAAAGAAGAAGGAAGGGCTGAAATATGTTTAGTCCAAATCGGGAGTTATTCCTGAAGAAGAAGAAGCAGATTCATTTGCTAGTTGGTTCCAGAACTAGCCGGGCATCATTTTAAGATCGCTGTATCATCTTGTTGCTGTGAAGACGAAGTTAGGGCTGACATCTGCTCGGTCCAAGTAGACAGGCACACAGAATTTTCTCTGGTGTCTGTAATTCAATGTCTTGAATATTTCTATGTAAGATTCATTTTGAATCTGATTGGTAAGGCTAAGGCCTGAGTTGTAAGCTTGTGTTATAAAGGCTGAGGTAGGGCAATAGTTGCCTGAGTTGTAGGTGTGTGGATTCACACTGAGGTAGGGCAGGAGTTGCCTGAGATGTAGGAGTGTGGAGTCACTCTGAGGTAGAGTTCTTGGGAAGAACTTGAGTTGTAGGATCTTGGTGATCTGAGTTGTAGGGCATGCGTCTGTGTTGTAGAAGCCAGTTGGGCTCTGAGCTGTAATATCTGAGGATCTGAGAAAGATAGAAGGAAGTTTGGCCAAATCTAGTACACTGCTAGATAGGCGAAGGGGGAAAGTGGATGTAACCATCAATTGGGGAACCACTATAAATCTCTGTGTACTGTGTTGTGTACTGTACTGGTATTGATTCTGATAAGATTGTTGTGCTGTGATTTTAATTGATAAGTTGCCTTAGTTTTTATATTGTACCAATTCACCCCTAGGTGATTAGTTGTTCTTGAAATCAAGACATTCACTGGGTTTGTCAGCGGTCACGCCGATGAACCCAGGGCGGCTGATCGTCGGCGAGCCTACATCCACCGGTCTATGCTGTTGTGATCAAACTTCAATGGTGTGGCATCCGATGATTGCATGCTCACCAACCATCGACCATCTAGGGCTCTCCGTCGTGGCTGCTGGAGAAACTAAGGCGGCAGGTGCCCAACGAGTGTGCATTCCACGAACGCCCCTGGTGCGTATTACACTACTGTGTTTCTTCATAGCAAGGGAGGTCGGCTACTGCGGGCTCCCCTACCACTAGGCAACCGAGGGCCTGCGGACCCGCAACCATCGACTGTTTTACTGGGAATCCATCGAGATGGAGTTCATCATATTGTTTTGCTATAGCAAATCTATGATCGAATGACGGGAAGTTTTATTCACATATTCGCGCGAAATATTTATTCGCACACGATAACCACCCTATATATATACATATAGACACCCTCACATACGAGTGATAAGCACTGGCCTCCGGCCCGGGGAACATTCAGCAAGGGAGTGATATTCGGTGTGGGGGAGCCATTTGTCGTGGGGCGAAATTTTTTGTGGGGGAGACATTGTCGTGGGCGACGACAATTGTCGTGACGACGAAAGTTATGGTATGGGCAACAGTTGTCGTTGGGGGTGATAGTTGTCGTGAGGGCCTGATGCGACGGCAGGTGTACCGATCGTAGTCAAGTAATAATGTGAGGAGTTGAATCCCCGGATATCGATCTCTCAAGGAGTGCAAGTAAGGAGTGTGATTTCAATATATGAAAAAGGGATTGCAAGCGGGAAAGTAACCAAAGGGTGTTTTTTATTTGGATTCCTAAGTTAACAACAATAAGAAAACTATTGTGGGTCGTTGTCACCGCGTCTCTTTGGTGGATTACTCTAGAGAGTAAAAGGGAAGATGGATGAGCTGTTGAGGGTCGTAATCACCTCTTCGTAATGCACGCTTCTAGCAATCGCTAGAACGACACAATCATAACAAGCACAGGAAAACTGAAGCTTAACAACACAAGCAATGATTAAGACATAACAACATATCGACATGCTGAAACATTAAGCAAAACATTGTTCTCAAGCAACAATCCCACTATCACAATTTCAGAATGAAGTAACCACAAGAAGAGGTGGAGAAATACAACCGAGTGCACGAAGGCTTTCTGAGATTCACGGCTGGATTCAAGGGTTGTCAATCCTTGTCCGAGCTCGGTCTTCGGATGACGTCCAGGAACCAAAAAGGGATGTCACTTCCTTCGAATATCCCATCTTCTTCGTGAATGATCGCTAGCCAGTTCTAACCAGATTACTTCGCAAGTGCAGCAACAATGAGCTCGGATGGTAGCTTGGAGGTCGGAGAAGATGAAGGTGGCCAGAGACGCAACTATTGCAAGCTTTCTGAGAAGAAATGGTGGCCGGATCAACTCTCCAAGAAGGAGAGAGAAAATGGAGGCTGGAGGCAAGTTTTCCCGCTCGGAGGAGCGGAAATGGCAGGGGAAGCCGAGCTGGATCGAAACTCCCTTCAAGAAGAAGAAATCTGCGCTTTAAATAGAAGCAGGTTAGAAAAATAGGCACGCACAGTATGGCGCACGACCGTGCGCAAATTGTGCGATATTAACTTCCAGATCAAGCCTGCGGAAGGAGAAGCGTTTGAAAGGAGGGGTTAGACCTGATTTAGTCTAGAGGGGGAGGGGGCGGTGGTGAATAGAGTAATTAAAAATTTTTGGCTATTTTAAGTTTTTATATCAGAGTGAAAATAAGTGATACCAATAATATATAAAGAAAAGAACAGCAGCCTAAGATATTATATCTATCATAGCCACAGTAAGAACAAAAGAGAAAATGAGCAACCAAACGACAAAAGAATTTTATAGTGGTTCCCCAACCTGGGTACATCCACTCTTCTACTACGCTGGTAGGAATCGACTACATGTTTTGATCAGGTGACTGCCAACTTCGAGATTTTGATCAGGTACTCAAAAACCAACTCAAGTCTTTTGATCAGAAGACTTGCAACCAAGGAATAACTTTTGAAGGGAGTTAAAGAACCCTTTATACAGAGAGGGGGTGAGAGATTTATGGTGTCTTCTCTTTCTCAAAACAACTGAGAAGACTAGTGGATCTTGATGTTGTCAAAGCTCCCCATGAGATATTGAATTGTTCAGGAAGATTGAAGCTTTGCTTCAGGGCGTAGGTCTTCAGTCTATTTTGTCAAAGTTCAGGAATCCAGTAGACTGATGTAGAATGGTTGTCTCTGAGGATTCAAGAATTCTGAAGAAGACTATTGATTTGTGATGAATGTTCTTCTTCAGATACCAGGACAGAAAATATTTCAGCACACAGAATAAACTTCAGAATAATCAGGATCTGTGTTTTGTGCTCTGAATGTTCGTCTTTGTTATTCTTTGTGTTCTGTGTTCTTTCTTCTATCTTCTATCTTTTTTTTTTGACTAAAGAAAGGAATCTCTTTTTATCTTTTTCAGTCAATCCCTCCTTTGAATTTTTGAATTCTAGCATTAATTGATGATTGCCTGGAGAGAATGAAATACGGCTGGAATGTCTTTCATAAATGAATTTCCCCAACTGCCCCTAATAAAACAAGCAAGTAATTATCCTGATGAAGACCATAATCAATGTTGCCACTAATGGCTATATTCAGAGAATATATGCGTTAATTACTCAGGACAATTCTGCTAAATAATATGGAATAAGGACAGAAATTAAGGAAAATACTAAGTCTGAAAATGCACAGAAATCGTCAACCAGAGGACAGATTTCGTTGACCTGAGATCAAAGTTCGTCGACCTAAGAATTCCAGTTCGTCAAACTGGGCTCTGTGAACTACATACTGAGAATGACTTGCCAAATCTGTAGTCTGAGTTCGTCGAGCTGAGATTCTAACTTTGTCGACCTGAGATCAAAGAAAGTATTCTGGACATATTGTGTTGATGTTGAGCTTCCAGAATTTCGTCGACCTGAATTCGAATATCGTCGAGCTCAGCTCAGAGAATAATCTCTGAGCTCGTCGAGCTGAGTTCGATGAACGTCGAACAAACTTTCTGAACTAATTTTCTTCTAAGTCTTGAGTCTTCTTAGTTCTTCTGTTGGCTGGTCCATCAAGGTTGAATCCAAGGACTTAGCCTAAACTTTAAGACAGAATGTAAGACCCCCCCTCCCGGATCCCGAAACACGGCACGAAGGGGGTCTTATGCCCAGAACAGCCGCCTTGTGGTAGCCTTAACACATGGGCTAACTTGTACAACAAGACGCCTATTCTGCCGGCTATAATCAATATCAATATATATATATGCCAACCAAACCAAAATATAATAAGAAGTCAAATCCACACAAGCATAATAGTCCAAAGTACAACAAATAAGGAAGCTAACATCAAGCTTCTACAATATCAGAGTACAACAATAAATGCCCAGAGGGCTACATCAAAAACTCTCAACACTCACTTCGGTGACCGACGGTAGCGACGGTACCGTCCCTTCAGGCCCCGTCGTACTGGCCTGGGTGTCCTGCTGCATGATCTGCGGCTCCTCTACCTGCAGGGTGACCTCCTAAAAAGGAAGACGTAGCAACCATTAGTCAAAAGACTAAGTGGCTTCACATCCGC
This sequence comes from Platanthera guangdongensis, assembly GCA_039583875.1. NCBI lineage: Eukaryota > Viridiplantae > Streptophyta > Magnoliopsida > Asparagales > Orchidaceae > Platanthera > Platanthera guangdongensis. The sequence goes on from CM077153.1 coordinate 141,525,293, forward strand.
TCCCCCGATGACTCCTCGGCACCGTGCGGAGAAAGGAACAAAGGTATAATATATAATATGTAATGTAAGCAGGTACAAGCAGGTGGAATAATTGCAATATAATTATCAACATTTTAATCTAGCAAATCTACAAGATCTATAACCATCCATCATCTACAAGTAACTACAGCAGGAAAGTAACTTAACTTATAAGGATGTCCATACAAGCTTATATGTTAAGGATCGGTTTACATAAAGTAACTCATCGTATAGGAGTGCCCTTACAAACTTATACGATGAGGATCTTGTTTGTTCAATGAAATGTTATGGTATGTATGCTATGCAACGACTCACCCATGATCACGCACATGCAACCGCTATGTAGACACAGACTTGTAGTTCCCACTTTTCGAGCAGGTAGCTAACCTCTCAGGCATCAACCGTCATGGCCAGGCGGTGATAGTACAGATGGCTTCTCTACTACTAGGCAGGTATCCACAGTACTTTACCTTGGACTCCGTACGCCTCACCGCTAAGAACACAACAGCGGATCCCATGCGTACTATGGCCCAGCGGGAGTCTCCGGTAGATGTGCACCGAGAACCAAGCCCCGAACTGTCCTTGTGTGACCTGGAAGGAGCCTTAGAAGAAACTACGAGGACCAAGCCCAACCATTCACTTGGCACAGAAGGAGCCCCGGGACATGAACACCGAGGACCAAGCCCAACCGCCCAAAGTTTAACTGTCAACTCCCGTCGGTGTGACGACTGGCAAGCCCATAGACCTGCCACACTATCCTTGACCCAGGATTATGACACCGTGTGTCGACTTACACCGCATGTAATTCCACATCACCGTGTCACGGAAGGAGCCTTAGAGAAAGCACGAGGACCAAGCCCAACCGTCCATTCGGCATGGAAGGAGCCTCGGAGAAAGCGCGAGGACCAAGCCCAACCGTCCACTCGGCATGGAAGGAGCCCCGGAAAATGAACACCGAGGACCAAGCCCAACCGTCCGACTTTGACTCTTCTCAACGCTATCCAAACTAGTGCGGTCAAACATCGCACTTATATCGTTCCTCAATGCTATCCGTAGGGAGACACCACTCTAAGCATTGGACTACTAAATTCATTCCATTAAATAATTATTCACATGGCCATATGTTTACATACTGCATTTCATTTCCAAATGATTTCAACACATTCATTAACATGATGCACATTTCAATTGGTCTACCAATTTCTATCATATCATTTCGTTTAAGTATGCTTTGCTTCACAAATCAATTTCATGGAATCCAATTATTAAACTTCATCAATCATAGAACTATGATGGTTAACATAAAAACTTCACCAAACCTCAAGTTAATTTGCTACATTATCCCTGCTGAGTCCAAATCCAAAGTTATACCAAACCCAGAATTCTTATTACAGAACATTATCAGGACAACAACTTCGACCGGAGATTCTTGAAGCTACAGGAATCAGGTGAAGCCGTGTAATCCCACGATGGAAAGGTCTTTCCATGGGCTACGATTTCATATACAAGCCACAACCTAGATTTGAGAGTAACACACTCAAAATCGGCTTCAAAGTCCGCTGCGTACAGAACACAATTTCTGCATACTCGGTTTGTCGGATGTCAAATTCGTTCAGACTTTCTTGTGGCTATAGACTTTGCCTGAAGTCGTGCAACCACTCGTTGGAAAGGTATTTTCACGGACTTCAACTTTCGTGTTTAGTCTAAAGCCCAGTTCTGAACATATCACACCAGAAAATGGCCAGGAAGATCGCTACGTGTAGAAAACAGATTCTACGCGCATCTTAAGGCGGAATGAACGACATTAGTTCATCTTCCTCCTCAAGCCGATCTTTCCCAAATCACACCATAAATTCCTCCTCCCTTATTCACTCTCATAAGGCCATTACTCTTCATGAAACCATCCCATATCTTCACTTAGAAGAATGGAGAGGTTGAATACACCGCTATCCTTAGAGCACAAACCCTAGAACGGCCATTACCTAGGTAAATCATCATCTCGCAAGTCTAGACTCTTTTGAGTCGACATCTCACCTAGATATAACTACAGATCTAGCACCAAGGGAGAGGGGATGAAGCTCACCTCATTTCCGGCAGTTCCACCATTTCCGGCCATGGATCATGTAACTCTTCGCGACGACATCTCCTTCTCCTCGGCGGCGGCGGTTCTTCTCCTCTTGGACTTGCTCTAGCAGTTTCTCCCTCTCTACAGCAGTTTCTCCAGGAAGAAGGGTTGGAATGAGGAGTGAAAATGGCTAGGGTTTTCACATCCCTTATAAGTGAAAAGTGACACAGGTAGGGACACGCCTGTGTCCTTACCCGTGTCCTGCTCGGGCGAAGCGTTACAGGCATTTACGTGACGTTTCGATACACAAACACAGGTAGGGACACACCCGTGTCCCTACCCGTGTCTACATGACATAGTCGTGTTCTCTGGCCATGTCCTCCTATAGACATGCCTCGTTGATCTCAACTCGACACACACACACACGGGTAGGGACACGCCCGTATCTCTACCCATGTCCTTCTCGGGTACACTTCGTCAATCTCAACTCGACGCACACGGGTATGGACACGCCCGTATATCTACCCGTATCATCTTCATAGGCGTAGTGACATGCCCGTCTCACTGCCCGTGTCCTTCTCTGGACATACTCGAGTCATCGACTCGAGAACTGGGCTCTCACACACGGGTAGGGACACGCCCGTGTCTCTACCTGTGTCCTATTCTGCACTGATTTCTCCTCCCATTTACAAGTGCAGCCCTGTTACCAGCACTTCCCTGAACCCAAGTCAGCTCTCCTGACTCAAAAACACGCACGAGGGGCCGAGTGCGAATCAGGACGTTACAAATCCTATAAACAAAATAAAAGATTTCGTCCCCGAAATCAGACTAAGGCTATGGGGAGAAAAACATAACAGAAAATAAAATATGCTTTTAATAATTACCTTGAGCAAACAACTCCGGGTAGCATTTTTGCATCATGTCCACCGACTCCCATGTATACTCCTCCTTCCCATGATTAGACCATAGCACCATCACCAAAGGAACACACTTACGACGCAAAATTCTTGTCTCGTTTTCTATGATCCGCACTGGCTCTAGTCGCACAGACCTATTAGTCGCCACTGCACCATCAGTGGTGGGGATATATTGATCGGGCCGCAACAATGCCTTTTGAAGTGACGACACAAGGAACACGTCATGAAGATTCTCTAGCTCGGGCGGTAACTCCAAACGATAGGCCAATGGACCAATCCTTTCCAATATTGTGTATGGCCCAACGTACATTGGGCTGAGCGTTTTCACAACTCGCACTCGTGACACTCCATGCATAGGCCGGATTTTCAAAAATGCTTTATCACCCACTTGAAACTCCACCATCGGTGCTTTGCATTATAATACTTCGCCTGCCGACTTTGACCCTCCAACATGCCATCCCGTATTAATCTAACCACCGCATCAGTATCATCAATATACTCAATTCCAAAAGCCTTCGGGTCTTCATCTTGCACCCAAGACAAGGGGGTTCTACACCTTCCGTAAAGGGCTTTATGGGGAGCCATGCCGATGCTCTCCTGATGGCTGTTGTTGTACGAGAATTCTACCAGTGGTAAGAGCCTTTCCCACGGCTCCCCTCTATCAAACACACACAACCTCAACAGATCCTCCAATGTCCTGATGGTCCTCTCAGACTGCCCGTCCGTCTGAGGATGAAACGCGGTGCTAAAGGTAAGGCGTGAACCCAAATACGCCTGAACCGCCTTCCATTCCTTAGAGATGAAATGACCATCCTGGTCAGAAATGATTGTCTTTGGCACGCCATGGTACCGAACAAACTACTCCACAAAGAGGCGTACCAAAACTTCCACGTGAGCCTCTTTCTTCATAGGGATAAATCGGGCTACCTTTGTCAGGAGATCAACAATCACCTACACTGAATCATTCCCTGAGCGTGATCGAGGTAACCCATGGAAGAAGTCCATGGAGATATCCTCAAACTTCCACTCAGGGATGGGCAACGATTGTAACAAACCATCGGGGCTCTTGCATTCCGCCTTCACCCGTTGACAAGCCTCGCAATGTGTAACAAAGTATCTGACATCTTTCTTCCTTCCCGGCCAACACATGGTCTTCCATAAGCCAGCGTACATCTTGGCAACACCCGGGTGCACTGAATACTGAGAGTAATGTGCCTCTCTCAAGATATCCTCCCAGATTTTACCGCCCTTGGGAATGTAGAGCCGGCCGCGAAAATAAATGACGCTGTCTTTTAGTGTGTACTCGTCGGTAGTCCCATCTTCGATTGACTTGATTGTCGGGGCCAGAACCACATCCTTTCCTTGCTCTGCCCGAATTCAGTCCCGGATATCACAAACTATGCTCATGGTTGCCAAGTACTCCGTGTACCTTTCTGAAGGAACCTTAAACACCAAAGTGATCTCCATCTCTTTAAGTGTTCGTGCTAACTCCATACTCATCAACCGAGACTCTGAGCTCAAGTCCGATACTTTTCTGCTCAATGCATCAGCCACCGAGTTCGCTTTTCTGGGGTGGTAGTTCAAGGTGAACTCATAATCGCACAGAAACTCTAACCACCGCCGTTGTCTCGGGTCAATTCCTTCTGTGTATGAACGTATTTTATGTTTTTATGGTCTGAAAAGATCTCGCAGTGGACGTCATATAGATAGTTCCTCCAAACGTTCAAGGCGAACACCACTGCTCACAATTCCAAATCATGAACCGGGTAATTGATTTAATGCTTCTTCAGCTGTCTTGAGGCATATACAATTACATGGCTGTGATGCATCAGTACTGCTCCCATTCCTTGATAAGATGCATCAGTGTAAACTTGAAATCCTTCCTTCCCAGATGGAAGTGCTAGGATGGGTGCAGATGTAAGCATGTCCTTCAGCTCTTGGAATGCTGCTTCACACTGGGGTGTCCACTCATATGGTACACCTTTCTTTTTCAAGGAAGTAAGAGGAATGGCAATATTTGAGAATCCTTTTTCGAACTTATGGTAGTACCCGACAAGTCCAAGGAAACTTCGCACATCGGCCGCTGACTTCAAGGGTGACCACTCCTTCACGGCACGCACCTTGGACGGATCAACCGCTAGTCCAGCTCCACAGATCATATGACCTAAGAAAGTAACCTCTTTAAGCCATAATTCGCACATGCTGAACTTGGCGAACAAGGCGTGCTCTTTTAGCTTCTTCAATACCAAGGTTAGGTGCTCGATATGCTCCTCCTCCATCTTTGAGTAGACTAGGACGTCGTCGATGAAGACAATGACGAAGATGTCCAAATAAGGCTCAAACACCTTATTCATCAGACTCAGCAAGGCTGAAGGGGCATTTGTGAGCCCAAACGGCATTATAGTGAACTCGTATAGTCCATATCTTGAACTAAAGGCCGTTTTCTGGATGTCCCCTTCTTGTATCCTCAACTGATAATACCCCGAGCACAAATCCAACTTATAAAACCAATGCACTCCTACCAATTGATCGAGCAGCTCGTTGATCCGGGGTAGCGGATAAGTGTTCCGCATCGTCAGTCGATTGAGCTCCCGATAGTCGATGCATAACTGCAAGGTTCCATCCTTCTTCTTGACGAACAATACAGGGGCTCCCCAGGGTGACGAACTGGGGCGAACAAACCCAGACTCCACCAGTTCTTGCAGTTGAACTCTAAACTCCGCGAGTTTTTTCGGGGCTATACGGTAAGGGGCTCTGGATACAGGCTTGGCACCCGGTACTAGATTAATTTGAAAATCAACCTCTTTATGCGGGGGTAATCCTGGCAGTTTCTCAGGAAATACCTCGGGGAAGTCCCGCACTACCCGTACATCTTTTATATCCAATGCTACCTCCTTCAACTCGAAACATATCATGAAGACTTCATCCCCCATCATATGGGGTTTTACAGCCTGAATCGAAGATAATAACATGCGAGGTGCTAATCTAATACCTTGAAAGATGACATCGGTGTCTCCATGTCTCAAGTAAATTCGTTTCTCTGTGCAATCAATCCTTACAAAGTGCCAGTCCTACCATGTCATTCCCATAATGAGGTCGAACTCCAGCATTCTCAAGACCGTGGCAAGCGTATCAAAGGCTTTTCCCCCAATAAGTATCTCAAATTCGCACTAGGCGGTTGCGATCATCTTAGAGACGTCCGGAAGGCGTACTCGTCGGGCTATGCCAGTAAAATATTGTACACCCTCCATGTCTTTAATGAAGTCCTTAGACACAAAGGAGTGTGAGGCACCGGTATCGAACAGAGCATAGGCTGTCTTCTCGCCGACTACCGCGGTGCCTAAGTACCAATAACCAAAACTCAACACTAGGTATCTAGTATGTCTTAAGCAACTTAAGTTAAACAATGAAAATGTGAAAGCTAACTGCAACATACCTGCAATCACATCCGGGGGATTCGGTTCTTGCGCCATGTCCAGCGCGTACGCATGATCCCGGGCAGGACCGGGGTTTCCTCCTCGCGGTCCTCGTCCTCGACCACGCATGTAACCCCATCCTCGAGGAGCTGCCGAAGGGAGAGCCGGAGGGACGTTCCCAAACAACTGCGAGCAGTAGCTTCGGATGTGGCCCGGTTGGTTGCATTCGAAGCACACCCGCCCATAACGCCCTTCTGGTTGCTGAAGTTGTTGAGGCTGGGGCGGTGGAGGCAACGCGGGCGGCTACGGAACCGGATGCTCCACTGTATAATTTCGGTGGAAACGTCCTCCACCCCTTTGATGTCCTCTTCCTCCTCTAAAGTCCTTCCTTCTTCTGTTGCTTGGGCCAGCTTCCATCACGCCCTCCGCAGGCCTTTTACCACTTCCCAAGTGGTCCCCTGTAATATCTTTCCCATGTCGATAATCTTTGCCAAGATAGCGTTCGCTATAAACAAAAGGGCCTGCCTTAGGGGATCTCGCAGCCCTTTGTAGAAAAGCTTGGCGTATCCTCTATCGTCCAACTCATATGAATCCGCGAACCTCGTGAGATGCCGGTACTCTCACTGATATTCCGTAACCGATTTTGATCCTTGCTTCAACAGTAGAAACCTCTCCTCAAGTTCATCTCGAGCAGATGAAGGAATGAATGCTCCAAGAATACACCCGAGAACTCGCTCCAACTTATCTCTGTATAAACTCGCCCTTGGAAGGTGGAGCCCATGTGGGAATTCCACCACCTCTTAGCATGTAGTTCCAAGACGGACACCGCCAAAGTTACAGCCATGTTGGCTGGGCAGCGGATCCCCGCCAATAAATCCTGCACCGTGTCAAGTCATTCCTCCATGCATACGCCCGACTCCATCCCGAGGTAGGCGGGAGGGGAGAGAGCCCGAAATGTGGTCAGCCAGTTAGATCCCAGAGCCTATTGTTGCACTGGAGGCTACTGCGCCCTAAAGGCATCTAGGATGGCAGTGAGTGTCTGTCCCAACTCAGATTGTTGGAACTGAGTGGGTATGGAAGGGGCAGGAGTGCCCCACATCGGCTCAACGTGCACTGGAATCTACACGTAGAATACAAATGTATGGTCATGTTGGTTAATCTTTAGGTCAAAGTTGGACATACTTAGTGTGGATTACATATGGGCACACCACTGCTTCTGCTAAGTCAGTTTGCCCCCAAACTGAATAATCAAACGGGGATGGTACCATTGTTGAATGAATTCTTTAGTTGAGGATCGTGGCAAGCTGATACCATTTGTAAGACCCCCCCCCCCCCCCCCTCTAGGATCCCGAAACACGACACGAAGGGGGTCTTATGCCCAGAACAGCCGCATTGCGGTAGCATTAGCACACGGGCTAATCTGTACCACAAGATTCCTATTATGCCGACTATAATCAATATCAATATATATATGCCAACCCTACCAAAATATAATTAGAAGCCAAATCCACACAAGCATAATAGTCCAAAGTACAACAAATAAGGAAGCTAACATCAAGCTTCTATAATATCAGAGTACAACAATAAACGCCCAGAGGGCTACATCAAAAACTCTCAACAATCACATCGATGACCGATGATAGCGACGGTACTGTCCCTTCAGGACCTGTCATCCTGGCCTGGATGTCCTGTTGCATGATCTGCGGCTCCTCTACCTGTGGGGTGACCTCCTAAAAAGGAAGACATAGAAACCATTAGTCAAAAGACTAAGTGGCTTCACATCCGCTCCCCCGACGACTCCTCGGCACCGGGCGGAGAAAGGAACAAAGGTACAATATTTAATATGTAATGTAAGCAGGTACAAGCAGGTGGAATAAGTGCAATATAATTATCAGCATTTTAATCTAACAAATCTACAAGAGCTATAACCATCCATCAAGTACAAGTAACTACAGCAGGAAAGTAACTTATAAGGATGCCCATACAAGCTTATAAGTTAAGGATTGGTTTACATAAAGTAACTCATCGTATAGGAGTGTCCATACAAATTTATAGGATGAGGATCTTATTTTTGTAATGAAATGTAATGGTATGTATGCTATACAATGACTCACCCATGATCACGCACATGCAACCGCTATGTCGACACAGACTTGTTGTTCCCACTTTTCGAGCAGGTAGCTAACCTCTCAGGCATCAACCACCGTGGTCAGGCGGCGATAGTAGAGCAGGCTTCTCTACTACTAGGCGGGTTTCCACACTACTTCCCCTAGGCCTCCGTACGTCTCAACGTTTAGAACACAACAACGGAGCCCATGCGTACTATGGCCCACGGGAGTCTCGGGTAGATGTGCACCGAGAACCAAGCCCCGAACTGGCCTTGTCTGACCCGGAAGGAGCCTCAAAAGAAAGCACGAGGACCAAGCCCAATCGTTCACTTGGCACGGAAGGAGCCGCGGGACATGAACACCGAGGACCAAGCTCAACCGCCCAAATTCTAACTGTCAACTCCCATCGGTGTGACGACTAGCGAGCCCGTAGACCTACCACACTATCCTTAACCCAGGATTATGACACCGTGTGTCGACTCAAACCGCATGCAATTCCACATCACCGTGGCACGGAAGGAGCCTCGAAGAAAGCACGAGGAGCAAACATAACCGTCCACTCGGCATGGAAGGAGCCTCAAAGAAAGCACGAGGACCAAGCCCAACCGTCCACTCGGCACGGAAGGAGCCCCGGGAAATGAACACCGAGGACCAAGCCCAACCGTCCGACTTTGATTCTTCTCAACGCTATCCAAACTAGTGCGGTCAAACATCGCACCTACATCCTTCCTTAACGCTATCCGTAGGGAGACACCACTCTAAGAATTGGACTACTAAATTCATTCCGTTAAACAATTATTCACATGGCCATAGGTTTACATCCTACATTTCATTTCCAAATGATTTCAACAAATTCATTAACATGATGCTCATTTTAATTGGTCTACAAATTTCTATCAAATCATTTTGTTTAAGTATGCTTCGCTTCACAAATCAATTTCATGGAATCCAATTATTAAACTTCATCAATCATAGAACTATGATGGTTAACATAAAAAGTTCACCAAACCTCAAGTTAATTTGCTACATTATCTCTACCGAGTCCAAATCCAAAGTTATACCAAACCCAGAATTCTTATTACAAAACATTATCAGGACAGCAAATTCGACCGGAGATTCTCGAAGCTACAAGAATATGGTGAAGGCGTGTAACCCCACGATGGAAAGGTATTTCTATGGGCTACGACTTTCATATACAAGTCACAACCCAGATTTGAGAGTAACACACTTGAAATCGGCTTCAAAGTCTGATGCATACAGAACACAATTTCTGCATGCTCGGTTTGTCGGCCATCAAATTCGTTCGGACTTTCCTGTGGCTGCAGATATCGCCTGAAGTCATGCAACCACTCATTTGAAACGTATTTTCAAGGACTTCAACTTTCATGTTTAGTCGAAAGCCCAGTTTTGAACATATCACACCAGAAAATGGCCAGGAAGATCGCTGCGTGCAGAACACAGATTCTGTACGCATCTTAAGGCGGAATGAACGACATCGGTTCATCTTCCTCCTCAAGCCGATCTTCCCCAAATCACACCAGAAATTCCTCCTCCCTTATTCACCCTCATAAGGCCATGACTCTTCACGAAACCATCCCCTATGTTCACTTAGAAGAATGGAGAGGTTGAAGAAACCGCTGTCCTTAGAGCACAAGCCCTAGAACGGCAATTACCTCGGGAAATCATCATCTCGGAAGTCTAGACTCTTTTGAGTCGACATCTTACCTAGATATAACTACAGATCTAGCACCAAGGGAGAGGGGAGGAAGATCACCTCATTTCCGGCGTTTCCACCATTTCCGGCCATGGATCTTGTAAGTCTTCGTGGCGGCATCTTCTTCTCCTCGGCGGTGGCGGTTCTTCTCCTCTTGGACTTGCTCCAGTAGTTTATCCCTCTCTACAGCAGTTTCTCTAGGAAGAAGGGTTGAATGAGTAGTGAAAATGGCTAGGGTTTTCACATCCCTTATAAGTGAAAAGTGACACGGGTAGGGACACGCCTGTGTCCTTACCCGTGTCCTGCTCGGGCGAAGCGTTACAGGCGGTTACTTGATGTTTCGATACACAAACACGGGTAGGGGCGCGCCCGTGTCCCTACCCGTGTCCATATGGCACGGCCGTGTTCTCTGGTCGTGTCCTCCTCTAGACATGCCTCGTCGAGCTCAACTCGACACACACACACACACGGGTAAGGACATGCCCATGTCTCTACCCGTGACCTTCTCAGGTACACTTTGTCGATCTAAACTCGACGCACACGGGTAGGGACACACCCGTGTCGCTACCTGTATCATCTTCGCATAGGTAGTGACACGCCCGTGTCACTACCCGTGTCCTTCTCTGGACATACTCGAGTCATCAACTCGAGAACTGGTCTCTCACACATGGTTAGGGACATGCCCGTGTCTCTACCCGTGTCCTATTCTACACTGATTTCTCCTCCCATTTACAAGTGCAGACCTATTGCCAGCACTTCCCTGAATCCAAGTCAGCTCTCCTGACTCAAAAACACGTACGAGGGGCGTAGTGCGAATTGGGATGTTACATAGAAATACATGACCCTGGCTATACAAGGTGGGTCAAACATCCTAATTAGTGAACCTAACCCAAAGCCATCTAGGGATCCAACAATCTCCCCCTATTTGGGTGAGGTCACTAATACAAATATAAACATTCACAAAGCAGAAAAGATATATCTGGTAGAAAAATTAAAACATTCAGCAGATATTTACAAAGTAGCTTTGTGAAATAACAATAAGAGTTCAAAAAATATAAAAAAATTAAGCAGAATGTTCAATTCTTTTTCTTTAGCTTTTTCTTTTCCTTGTTTCCTTTATCAGAACTTCCAGAAGGCTGTCTGAATATGATTTCTCTGTTTGGGTTGGCAGCTTCTCTCTTTGACATTGTCATATCAGCAGCACCAATTATATTGAGAGAAGTGGCTCTAGGTACTACATCCTCTGGATGTAATTGCATATAGTCATCTATATTAAAGAACTTATTTGCTTTCTCATACCTTTTTAATTCTTCTTTTTTGTATGATGACATGGTAGAGTATTGAAAAGTATCCTTTCCTTCAGCTTTGGCTTTGTTTATCATTGATAATCCAACCAATTCCTGGAACCTTGCCATTCTAGAAGTAGTAGTTGTTTCAAGATCCTCAAATGGAATGGGAGGAGACTCTGGCTTCTTAGGACTGTCATCTTTAACTGGTTTAGCAACTTGTTATTACTATTGTTGAGGATATTGCTGTTGTTGTTGATGTTAATGCCTGATGGAAGGATACCTCTACTGGCTGCTTCCATGAGATTTAGAGGATCTATCAGGTTGCCTTTGATAGGTTTGATCATAAGAGGTAGACCTCTGAGAAGTAAGTCCCAAAGCACCAGCAGCAGGTGGAGGAGGAGGTGGGTCTTTCCTGTATCTTTGAGAAGGTGGAGGAGGAGAGTATCTCTTGCTTTTCTTCTTGGCTTTCTGCTCATTCTTTGACAACCACATCCAAGCTGACATACTCTTATAAGGAGTGATATTTTGCAGAATATAATATGGGGTATCATGAGTGGGATTAGGTTTTGATTCAGCTTGAGGAACAACCTTTCTTTTCTTAGAAACTTTCTTCTTAGTCTTTGGCTCATCGTCAGAATCATCTTCCTCATCTTCATCATCAGAATATCCCTAAGGATTATCATATAAGGCATTAATATCCTTTAGAGCTTCTACAGATATCAGCAACTTTTCAGCCTGAGGAGGAGCTGGAGGTAGAACAATTGATTCAGTAACTTTTTCAGCAACTAATAGATTCTCTTGTTCTATATCTGGCATCATGATCTCATCTAGATCTGGCATGGGACAGTCATCCATCTTGTATGTTGGAGGAGAGATGGCTTTGAGAGGGGATGGTACAATGAAAGAATCTGCTCTTGGTGGAGATGGAACAACCGGAGCCTCTATACTTGCAAAACTGTCCTTGAGTTGCATGGCAACTTTGGGGCTTATTGGAGAAGTGTAAGGAACTATAGCCATAGAAGGCTTTAGGCTTTTTTCTGGAATAAATTTCAAATGAACTGTATCAAAAAAGTATTTAACAAACTCAAAATATTTACTGTGGGATTGTTAATATAATCACCGATAGTGTTTATTCCAGCTATAGCTGTCTCATCCGTATTTATATCAGAATCAATGAAATAAATTAAATCAGCAGGGATAACTATGTCTGTTGTTGCTTTTGCTGCAGTTTCTGCTGCTGCTTCTGCTGGAGCTAGAGCTACTTCTTCATGGAGTATCTCCTCCTGCCTGTTTCAGTAGGCACTGGAGCTAGGCCCCTGACTGAAGAAGGAGGGACAGATAAGGCAGATAGTTAGGCAGCAAGTGATGGGATGGAAGTAGCAAGAGGGGAAATAGCCTCTACTATCAAGTTTTTGATGAGTGGAGTGAGAATTGCCAGAAGAGGTTTAATGGAAGGGGGGTCCAATTACATGAACTCAAAAGGTGTCTGAGTGGATACAGAAGGATAGATGGGAGATGATGGTGGAGGAGAAGGTAGAGAATCTGACATTGGCTCATCTTTAGGTGAAGGAGTATGAAGGGGGGATGATAGTATGTCAAAAGAAGGTAGTGATAGAAGGTTGGAAATGAGGATGTTATCTAGATGTTGTGGTAGTGGAGATGAGGGCGGTGTACCATGTTGTGATGGAGTTGGTGTACCATGTTGTGATGGAGTATGTATTGGAGAGTGAATATGAGTTTGTGGATGATGCACTGGAGATGATGGAGGTGTTGGAGTATGGATTATCGTATGAACTGGTGAAGAGAGATGAATTAGGGAAGCTGGAGGTGGTGGAGGTGGAGGTTGAACATCTTCAGCAGGGTGGGGAGTGGCTAGAGCAGCCCTTGTACTCTCAGAAGGTCTGGAGGAAGAGGAGGGAGCCTTGGATAGCTTGGTGATATTCCTCTCCCACCTGCCAAAGAGGGCACAAGTAATCCTCTTGGAGGCATTAATGAATATGGTTGGTGTGACCAGGGATTCAGCAGCCTTGGCTTGAAGGAAGATTCCCAGAATCCTTCCAAAGCACACCTCTTTCTTGGTGTTCTTCTTTCTAATCATCTCAAACATTATTCTAGCCCAGTCTCAGGCTTCTTATTTAGAACAACACACATCATAAGGAATTGATGCCTAGTGATGTAGTCATGGGCTGTGTGCTTGCCCAATAGTACCTTCCCGACAACATATGCTAGAAACTTATAGTCAGCAAATAGATGTTTCTTCAGCTGTTTGTTGGGTGAGTCTCCAGAATAACCCATTTTAATCAACATTTCACCAAATTCAGCACTATTAATCTCTAATTCTTCTTCACCATTAACTAATCCGAAAATGTCTGTTAAGACGGCGGGGGTAAGAGATATCGCGTTACCCGATATGGTGCCCGTCATGGTATCATCATCTGGGGAGGAGGATGTGTAAACTCATTCTCTTATTTTTGTCCCAGCTATCTTCATCCTTATGGTCATCAGATTCTTTAGCTGTTGATCTTCAAATAATTTCAGAATCTCCAGGAAGATTGGGTCAGAATGTTGGAATGACTCGAAGTCGATATCAAAACCCATATCAAATTTCATTGCTCCAAGAACGCCTGCCGGAATCGCCATGAGTTCGCCTGCAACAAAAACAAAGAGATCAAGTGCAAGAGAACTGAAAGCGCGGGACGGAGGTCGAAGAAAACCTAGATATAAGGTTTTTCAGAATATGAATCGACAAACTCCGTTCTACGAAAAATAAAAAAATTCTTCGATCTGAGGTCGACGAAATATTTTATAGTCAAAAGAATTCGTCGATCTCAGTCAGAAGATGTGAAAACATTTCGTCGAGCTCTGTTCGACAAAAGTTTCTCGAAGCAAATTCGTCGATCTCCGTTCTACGAAGTTCTCTAGAACTTTTTACTGTTCGTCGATCTCCGTTCGACGAACTGTGAAAAATTCGTCGGCCATAGACAGAAATCAAATTAAAGCTTCTCCATTTATCATACCAAGATGAATTATGAAGAATAGATGATTCCTCTCATCCAACGGTTTGGTGAAGATATCTGCCCTTTGTAAATCAGTGTAAATATAGACAAGATTAATTTTATTTTGTCTACACACTCTCTAATGAAATGGTGCCTAATGTCTATATGCTTAGTCCTACTGTGATGTACTGGATTTTGTGCTATAGATATAGCACTTGTGTTGTCACAAAGTCGAGTTGAATTATTTAAGTTGAACCCAGAGTCTAGAAGTTGGTTCTGAATCCACAGCATCTGGGAACAGCAACTGCCAGCAGCTATATATTCTGATTTAGCACTTGATGTAGACACAGATGACTGCTTCTTGCTAAACCAAGAGACTAACCTCATATCAAGGAACTGGCATGTTCCTGAGGTACTTTTTTTGTCTACTCTGCATCCAGCAAAGTCAGCATCTGAGTATCCATTTAAATCATACTCTGACTCAGTGGGATACCAAAGTCCTAGACTAGGACAAATCTTTATATATCTCAAAATTCTTTTTAAGAAAATTAGGTGAGATTCTTTAGTGTTCACTTGGAACCTAGCACAAAGACATGTAGCAAACATTATGTTAGGTCTGCTTGCTGAAAGGTATAGTAGGGACCCAACAATGCCCCTATATAATTTCTGATCAACAGGTTTCCGATGTTCATCAGAGTCTATGACAACATTAGTGGTAATGGGTGTTTTCTTTGCTTAGGCATCAGCCATCCCAAACTTTTTTAGAAGCTCCTTAGCATACTTAGCCTGGGATATGAAGATGCCATCAGGTAGCTGTTTCACTTGGAGACCAAGGAAGTAGGAGAGCTCACTCATGCTACTCATTTCAAACTTTGAATGCATGAGGTCAGAGAACCTCTTGCATAGTTTGGAATCTGTAGACCCAAATATAATATCAACTACATAAATTTGTACTAACAAAATTTGATTATTGTGGTGCCTAGTGAATAATGTCCTATCGACAATGCCTCTAGTAAACTTACTCAATAAGAAAGCTAGCTAAGGTTTCATACCAAGCTCTTGGAGCTTGCTTTAGACCATAGAGAGTTTTATGCAATCTAAAGATATATGAGGGATGAGTTGGAGAGATAAAACCTAGAGGTTGTTCAACATAAACCTCTTCTTTAAGTTCTCCATTCAGAAAGGCACTCTTGACATCAATTTGATAGACTTTGAATTTCTTGTAGGCAGCATATGCAAGGAAAATCCTGATTACTTCCAGCCTTGCAACTGGTGCAAAAGTTTGGTCATAGTCAATTCCTTCCTCTTGCCTATAACCTTGTGCAACCAGCCAAACTTTATTCCTGATTATAACACCTTGGGCAACTAGCTTATTTCTATATACCCATTTAGTTCCAATGACTGGGTAGTCTTTGGGTCTTCAACTAAATCCCACACTCTGCATCTCTCAAATTGCTTGAGCTCCTCTTGCATTGTAATAATCCAGTGTGGATCTTGCTCAGCATCTTTGATGGATTAGGGCTCAATTTGAGATATGAAGCAGGCATGCATCAAGTCTTGCTTGAGTTGATGCCTTGTCTGCACACCAACTAAAATGTCTCAAATCACTTGAGATATTGGATGATCTCTATGTGTGACAAATTCAGTGGGAGGAGTTGGTTGTTCAACAGCTTGGGGAATTAATTCCTCTTGTGGAATTATATTGGCTGTTGTTGGCTCTCCACTATCTGATTGTCTTCATCTTCACTTTTTTCAGCAATGTGTGGAGAAGGATGGCTAACTACCTCATTGATGAAGGTCAATTCGCTTAGCTTCTCACACAGATTTGTTTCCTGCAAAGATTCATTGGTATAAGAAGTCTTCTCCTTGTAAACCATGTTAGTCTCATCAAATGAAACATGGATTGATTCTTCAATTTTCATAGTGGATTTATTATACACCCTATAAGCCTTGCTTACTTGGGAATATCCAAGAAAAATTCTCATTTCAGCCTTTGCTTCAAATTTTCTAATGTGTTTCTTATTATTGTTTTGAATGTAACATACCCAACCAAATATTTTTAAAGTAGTCTACTTTAGGTTTATTCCCTCTAAGTAGCTCATAAGGAGTCTTACTCATAAGCTTATATATAAAACAAGTACATAATTTGATGTGCTTACAGCCTCTGCCCAAAAGGATAGGGGCAAATAAGCATCTGCAAGTAATGTACCTGCTGATTCAATTAATGTTCTATTCTTCCTTTCAGCAACCCCATTTTGTTGAGGTGTTCTAGGAGCTGAGAAGCAATGTCTGATACCTTCCTTCCTACAGAACTCTTGCATAAGAAGAGACTCAAACTCATTACCATGATCACTTCTGATCAATGCAACTGGAGTAGAGTACTCAATCTGTATATTCTTGAGAAAATCTATAAGAACTCTGAAGTTATCAGACTTTGATCTCAGAAAGAAAACCCAAGTGAATCTAGAGAAATCATATACAATGACTAAAGTATAAGATTTCCCTGCTAGACTTTGTACTGCAATATGGCCAAATGGGTCCATATGTAGCAAGTACAATATCCTAGGTGAGTCACTTTTGTTTAATGATTAACTATATAAATGTTGCCTTGTCTATTTCCAATTAAAACAATTATGTTCTCTTTAGTAAAAATAATGCAAGAACTTGAGTTAAAAGTTACGTGATAACCTTCATCACATAATTGACTTATGGAGAGGAGGTTATGCTTTAGTCCACTTACATATGCAACCTTTTTGAAGGTTACTGCCCCAATAATGACTTCTCCAAAGTCTGCAGACTGGCCACAATTGGAGTCACCAAATATCACCTTTGGTCCCAGCTTGGACTTGTAATTGATTAAGTTGTCCTTGCTGCCAGTCATATGCTTGGAGCATCCACTGTCCAGATACCATTGTTGATTAGAAGCTGGACAGCTCTTCACCTGCATAAACATAAGTTAGTTGTTCTTGACCCAGGTTACCTTGGGTCCATCTTTCTTCACATAATTAAAACTGGATATGTATTAGTATTCAGGTTGACATTTATATCCTAAGGGGTGGTATTTCCTAGGTGGAATGATCCATTGATTAAATTGTTTACTAAATGTTCTTTGTTGGTTATGAGTTTTAGCAAAATCAAAATTTTTGTTGGACTGAGCTGGGTTCGACGAATTCTGGTACATTCGTCGATCTGAGGTCGACGAACGGGGATGAGTTTGTCGAACACCACTCAGAGAATGAAGATATTCATTTTCTGGGCCCCAATTTCGTCGATCTATGCTCGATGAACCAAAATGATTTCGTCGATCGCAATTCAGAGAATAGTTATAGTAGAAGTTTGCGTTCGGAGTTCGTCGACTTGAGCTAAAAGAACTGTACATGTTTCGTCAATCGGAGTTCGACGAAAACTGCTGAACATTGTTCTGGTTATTATTTCTCTTATTCTTTCTTCTTTTCTTATTCTTGTGTGTAAGTTCAGTTTGATTAAGATTGTTATCTTCTACTTTCTCCTTACCCTTTTCAGAAACAAATTTTATTGGGGTATTTAATTTATTTTTCTGAATGAGTGGGGGTTGGCTTGATGAAGCCCCTATGCCCAGCTTACCATTAATTCTGGCATTCACTGTGCTAGTGATGTCCATCAACTTGATGCTTCTCCCATTCAGGGATTCTTCAAGTTTCCTTGCCTCAGCCAGTTCAGGTTATAAAGATATAATTTGTTCATTTGCTAGGGTTAATTCATCATTTAACTTGTTATTTTCTGACAGCAGGTTTTCTTGTTCACTTATTTTGTCTCTAAGTTGTTTAATTATTTTTTCAGAGTTAATTAAGTCAAGACATACAGATTTAAATTCAATTTTAAATTCCTCTGAATCAAAATCAAAAGAGGACAATACCTGATCCTCTTTAGATGGATGTTCTTCAGTGTCTGATTGGTCAGCTTCAGAGTGGGTGCTTGATGCATCAATGGCCATCAAGCACATTTCCTTGGACTTTGCTTCCTCTTCATCTTCACTGGAGCTTGAAGATGATGATTCTTCTTCAGTTTCACTCCAGGTCTCTGCCATAAAGCCCTTCTTCTTCTTTTTCTGTTTGCAGGAGGAAGGCCTGCTGTATTGTTGTCCTCTGGAGTCCTTCTCTCTTCTTCTTTTTTTCTTCTAATTCTATGGACACTATGATATAAATTTTCTAGGTTTCCTGCATCCAAAACACACTATTTCTTTAGTGGGTGTCTTATCATACCTGGGTTTATCATCATGCCTAGATGACTTTCTCCTGAAATCATTCCTAGTCATTTTATAGAATCTCTTGGCTAAGAGACTTAGGAGTTCTTCACTTGATGCTGGAGCTGCAGATTCTTCAGTAGCTTTGAATGCTATGCTTTGCTCCTTTCTTGCTGGTGGAGGATTCCTTTGTTCTGCAGCTTCTCTAGACTTTATCAGCTGCTCATAAGATTTGAGCTTTCACAATAGAAATTCTGTGGAAATCTCATTTAAACTCCTGGGCTCCTTCATTGGCTAGAACCTGGAATCCCATGAGCTTGGGAAGCACATGAGGATCTTATCATTCACTTCTGTAAGAGTGATGTCCTTGTCTAAAGTCTTCAGCTCATTGATTATTAAGCTCAATCTATTGTACATGTCAACAACAGACTCTGACTCATCCTTCTTGAAGTTCTCATACTGGGAGATGAGAGTTGATCTTCTATCTTTCCTCTCATCAGTAGAACCAGCTACCATCTGGTTAAGAGAGTCCCAAATAGCCTTGGCTGATGTGCATTCAGCCACCTTCTAGAAGATGTCATCTGACATAGTCTAAAACAGAATATTCATGGCCTTTGCATCAATAATCTTGGCCTTCTTTTGAGCATCTGTCCACTCAGTTGGTTGAACAGCATGTGTGCTTGATGTTGATATTGATGTTGATGTTGTTGGTTGAGGAGGAATTGTCAAAATAGAATTATAGATGTCCTCATCAATGGAATTCATATAAAGCTTGATTCTTGCCTTTCAGATGACAAACTTATTGAAGTTGCACACTAGAGGTCTGGTGCTTGCATAATTCTAGTTTTGTGTCATGCTATAAAATGAATAAACCTTAGAGAATTAAGGATCAGATTTAACAAAGGATCTTTTGGTTCAAGGGTTAGCTTGTACAACCAAAGGAACACTGCTTTGATACCAATTGAAAGGAGGGGTCAGACCTGATTTACTCTAGAGGGGGGGGGGGGGGGGGTAAATAGAGTAATTAAAAAATTTTGGTTGTTTTAAGTTTTTATATCAGAGTGAAAATAAGTGATACCAATAATATATAAAGAAAAGAACCGCAGCCTAAGATATTTTATCTATCACAGCCACAGTAAGAACAAAAGAGAAAATGTGCAACCAAATGACATACGAATTTTATAGTGGTTCTCCAACCTGGGTACAACCACTCTTCTACCACCCTGATAGGAATCCACTAAAGGTTTTGATCAGGTGACTGCCACCTTTGAGCTTTTGATCAGCTACTCAAAAACAACTCAAGTCTTTTGATTAGGAGACTTGCAACCAAGGAATAACTTTTGAAGGGATTTAAAGAACCATTTGTACAGAGAGGGGGTGAGAGATTTATGGTGGCTTCTTTTTCTCAAAACAACTGAGAAGACTAGTGGATCTTGATGTTGTCAAAGCTCCCCCTGAGATATTGAATTGTTTAGGAAGATTGGAGCTTTGCTTCAGGGTGTAGGTCTTTAGTCTGTTCTATCAATGTTTAGGAATCCAGTAAACTGAAGTAGAATGGTTGTCTCTGAGGATTCAAGACTTCTGAATAAGACTCTTGATTTGTGATGAATGTTCTTCTTCATATACCAGGACAAAAAATGTTTTAGCACACAGAATAAACTTCTGAATAATCAGGATCTGTGTTTTGTGCTCTGAATGTTCTTCTATGTTATTCTCTGTGTTCTGTGTTCTTTCTTCTATCTTCTGTCTTTTTTTCGACTAAAGAAAGGAATCTCTTTTTATCTTTTTCAGCCAAACTCTCCTTTGAATTTTTGATTTCTAGCATTAATTGCTGATTGCCTGGAGAGAATGAAATACGGCTGGAATGTCAGTCATAAATGAATTTCCCCAATTTTCCCTAATAAAACAAGCAAGTAATTATCCTGATGAAGACTATAATCAATGTTGCCACTAACGGCTATATTCAGAGAATATATGCATTAATTAATCAAGACAATACTTCTAAATAATATGGAATAAGGACAGAAATTGAGGAAAATACTAAGTCTGGAAATGCACAGAAATCGTCGACTAGAGGATAGATTTTGTCGACCTGAGATCAAAGCTCATCAACCTGATAATTCCAGTTCGTTGACCTGAGCTCTGCGAACTGCGTACTGAGAATTACTTGCCAAATCTGTAGTCTGAGTTCATCGAGCTGAGATTCTAACTTCGTCGACCTGAGTTCAAAGAATGTATTCTGGACATATTGTGTTGAAGTTGAGCTTCAGGAATTTCGTTGACCTGCGTTCGAATATCATCGAGCTCAGCTCAGAGAATAATCTCTGAGTTTGTCGAGCTGAGTTCGACGAATGTCGAACTAACTTTCTGAACTGATTGTCTTCTATGTCTTGAGTCTTCTTAGGTCTTTTGTTGGTTGTTCCATAATAGTCGAATCCAAGGACTTAGCCTAAACTCTAAGACACAAAGACATGACCCTAGCTATACAAGGTGGGTCGAACATCCTAATTAGTGAAGCTAGCCCAAATCTTACTAGGGATCCAATAGTGTTGACTCGTGCATTTTCCTTCGCGCACAGGCAGTTCCGCCCGTGCGTGAAGGACATCGCACGGGTAGAGATAGAAAGCTGGAATACAGGGACACATAAGAGAATCGTGCATTTTACTAGCGGATGAGCGCTTTCGCCCGTGCGTGAACAAATCGCATGATTAACCACAAAATGGAACAAACTAGAAAGCTACAGGAAAACCGTGCATTTCCTTCGCGCACTATTTTGAAGAAACCGTGCGTCAACCGAGCGTGATGAAGTTCGTCGAGTTCGGCTCGACGTTCTTCCAGCTGACTAAAACGCATGATCCAGCGCAAACCGTTCGTGAAAGAAATGTACGGTCGTGTGTTTTCCTTAAGACAGAATTCCTTCCTTTGGGAAAAACACGCCACCTACACAGCCAAACTAAAACTGGAGCACAAGGTCCCAACAAATACTGCAAAGAAAACAGCAGGAAAGAGCAACAAGGAGCACCATGTGCATACCCCCAAAAATGGAATGTGCAATTGTACACCCTCGGCCAAAACAGTGCACAAAATGGTCCATGATTGAACGATGCAAATATAACCGATATTTGGTTGAAATGCAGTGCACGAGTGAGAAAACCAGCCCAGATGAGTCCGAAAAACCCGATAAATATCGGACTCATCACACAACTAGACTTAAACATTTGCTCGTCCCGAGCAAATCATCTCTCTGTGGACTCGAAAATAGCTAGCTGGCATAGAAATTTCGAAAATAAGGTAAAGCGAGAAATCGAAAAACAGCATGAGCATAAAAATATAATAGATACACTTTTTAATTATGCTACAGATTTTATAAATTTCGACAGTGTAAATAAGTACTGTAACTACTCAAAAATAGAATCCTGGAGAATCGTTAGGTAATGCGTAGGAAGAAAGTAGGCAGGCCACTAAGATGAGCATTGCCAGATACCGGGAATCAGGATCACCTCCAAAGGAATACACTAATGTCAGGGACCATACGCTTGACCATTCGCACTCCCTCCACGGAGCTAGTAGACTCAAGCGCGAATTCGTAGGAATTTAGGAAGATAATGGAGCTTAGGCGTATACATAGGTAAGGATGCAAAAGGTAAACAATGGCTACGCCCAACCCAAATGAGCTCATACAAAAAATCCTCCCGCCAAACAATACATACAGGTGCTCCACACCACCATACTTGGACTTGATATATGGGTGCGTGCACCGCCTACCAGCACAAAATCTCAAATGGAATTTTTATTTAAACTTTTTCTTCTTTCATATCAAACTACTTTCTTTTTCTCTTTTTCTTTTCTTTTTCAAAAATTTTATATCACATTCGGCCACATAGTCATGAAATCTGCACCACACAAGCACAAAACTGCACTTCATCAACATCACCAAATACAAGAAGTGATATACTAATAGCTTGAGCTAGGGGGCGTGCTATTGTGATAGGCTTTTATGCTTTGGTGATCACGGAGTGGGGCTGAATCAGTAGGAGGGGTAGGCTCAAAATAGGCTAACAAGGATTACGTTAGGACTGCGTACAAGGCTCAACCGGGCCAAAATGATGGCCTACATCACACTCACGCTTGACTAACCAAGCACAAATGCTTCGAGAGTGGCTTGGGGCAAGTTCTTAGCCACCGAGAAAGATAATCCTTCCTCCCGACTCGAGCAGTACGAGGCTAGTGGCGGCTACACACATTCCTACACAACCGTTCGATTGCTCTAGATTCCACAGTTTTGAGTTGTACAAACATTATTTACAAATGCATAAAAGCATAAATCTACGAGCATAAAGAAAAATTAAATCTATACTATTTCTACACATCATGAGTCCTCGATTAGGAACACTACATGATTTTGACACTACCCTATCAAAAAATCCTAAGCCAGCACAACTATATTAAAGTTAACACAAAAGAAATAAATTAAACTTGGGTCGAGAGCGTGCTTAAGTGCGCGCTCATGTGGTTTAGCTTCACAATGCTATCATGATAAAATAAAAACTGAAAATGAAAATACTCTTGTGTTATGCAAGTGCATGTGCAAAGGTGACTCGCGAAACTTCCCCCTACTAGACTTATACTAAACAAAATATCCACGATTTGCAAAAAATTAAAGAAATGAAAGTTGGGGGAGAGGTTACCCATGCTCAGCAAATGAGCATACCAGAAGATTGGCGTTAAACTTCAGCAATAAACCCACGGCACAAACAAATTCCACCTGCAAAATAGAATATCTCCAACAACAAAAAAACTATACACAATTAAGCATAACAACTAAATTGCACAAATTTAAAGCAAGCAGCAGCATTGGGTCGTCTCCCATAAGCCCTTTTCTTTACCATCCCTAAGGTGGACCAAATACCTGTATTAATAGTTATATAGATAATGTCCAAAAGAAAGAGCTCGGAATGCATGAAAAAGTCCAAAGTTACACACAACATGAAGATAAATAAAACAAGAAACAGAAAGAAAGGGGCTTCGAAGATCCTTCACTCTTTAGCTGAACCCTGACTTGTGGTAAATCCCCCCAGTCACATGAGATGAGGGCGAGGTGAAGGCTTTAGGTCCCAGGGAAGACGAGTCTCCCCTAGCCCTAGCCTCGTCCTTCTCGCGTCGGCTGGCAAAATCTGATGCCTTGAGTATAAGAAGATCTTTTCTTTTCAAATAAATAGATGGGGATCGCCAAGGTGGTATATCCACCCCAACCAAATCTGCAACAGGCCTATCTTTATCATCGGGGGGCATCCTTTCCTCACCCACGATGAGTGAAAGATCATCCCAAGTCACCTATTTAACAGTTTTACAACATTCATTTAGCTTAATCAAAGTTTTTAAATGTGTTTCATGCACGCTCCCAATAGCCGTGCACAGCCCCCATTCCTTTTCTTCAGCAACTTGTTTAACGTCACACAATTCCTCCTTCGCTTCTCTGTTAGCAATCAACAGCACGTCTTTTACATGCATAACCCGGTCTTTCTTATTCAGCACAACATATGTCTCATTAGCTCTAGATATATCATCAGATAATAAAACATTTAATTCAAACAATTTTTTAGATTCACTCGGGATTAGAGTGGGAAGTGACGGCGATAGTGGCAAATCAACCTTGGAAGCCAAGGTGATGCCGCATGCATTAAAGCACAGTGTCGCTTCACTGGATTTCAGGAATGGAACCCCAAGAATAGGCTTTGAATTATTTCCTATGGGTCCAAACACCTGGAAGTCGGTAACAACCACAACCCCGTTAAGTTTCACCTCCACCTCTTTAATCACCCCATCAGTTTTAACCACCGACCCATCAGCTAGCACAAGCGATTTCTGGATATTAGTTTCGACATTTAAATTAAGCTTCTCAACATCTTGCAGAGCAAGAATGTTGCACGACGAACTTGAATTGCAAAGGGCTACCATCTCAATTTCATTAATCTCACACTCGACAGCCACTTCATTAATATTGCACTCCTCTGCCTCCCCAACACTCTTCCCTTGCTCACAGGGATTCTTTTCCGTGTAGCTTGGGAGTGCGCCGTGAGTATGCTCGGAGAACACATGGGCAAGTTGCCCCAGCTGTGTCTCTAAGTTCCTCATAGAAGCGGTTTGAGTGGCCATGTTAGATTAATAAACTTTTCCATCCTTTCTTCTAGAGCACTCCTACGTGCCCCTTGCCCGCTCTGATTATAACCCGACTACGACGGTCGTCGTTGGCTATTGGAGGCTTGAGCATCAAATTGAAGCAGGCCTCCCTGCCATCTTTGACCTGGGGCCTTTTGATTCCATGAGAAAATCGGATGATTTCTCGCGTTTGGGTTAAACGCATTATTATAGGGTGCGGCGCGGTTTTAACTGTTTATAAAATTAACACTTTGGTCAAAGGCTATACCTGTCGGTTCCGCAAATGACTCTCCAGCTGGGCATTCAAAAGCATGGTGGCCGGGATTTCCACATCCATGGCAAGATATGCCCCCAACCGGAGCTGGAGGAGTAGTCTATCTGGTCAGCATCCTACTTCCATCCATCATAGGGTGGCTTGATTCGGCTTGCTGCATCACTGAATTCACATCAAACAGATTTTTCTCCCCGCTAGGGGCATTTCTTCCCGCAGTCCAGTATGCGCTATGGGAGGTCGTGTCTCAAAGAAGCCGCAAAGCCTCTTCAGGAGAAAGGTTCATAATTGTGCCATCGGCTGCTGCGTAGATCATAGCTCTGTAGTTCGCCTCGACATCAAAATAGAATATTTCGACAAGATTCCATGGCTCGTAGCCGTGTTGGTGACAATGTCGCTGTAGTTCAGCAAAACGCTCCCACGCCTCAGACAACGTCTCTTGGTCCAGCTGCTAGAACATAGCAATTTCCCTTTGGGCATTCACAATTTTGTCCACTGGGTGGAACATGGCTAAAACCTTAGAGAACAGAGCCTCCCATGTGGTAGCGGTCCCAGGGGAAATTGTGTGAAGCCAGGTCTTAGCCCTGTCCCTCAGCAAAAATGGGAATAGCTTCAGCTTAACTACCTCTTCAGAAATTCCAACATATCGGAAGGTGCAACAAATCTCTGAGAACTCCACCAGATGGAGCTGCGGGTCCTCACTCGACAAACCAGAAAACTGCGTATTATTTCTGATCATATTCAGAATCGCGGGCTTTATCTCAAAATGGTTGTTGGCAGTGGCTGGTCCGAAGCCAGAATAAACACTTCCCGCAGTCGTGGTAGTGAAATCACGCATCGTCATAACGCGAGGTTGGACCACCTCCTAACCCTCAACAACTCTATCACCTTGGCCATTTCCTACTTGGCCCAAGTCTTCCATTCTAACTTCAGCAGTAGCACGCACGTGAGCTCTCCTTGCCCGTGCGGTCTCAAGATCAGCTCCCAAATTTTCACCCCTATTACCAGGGTTAGGATCTGTCATACGACAAGAAATATCTATCAAAGCGTCAAACACTTGCAAATTTTTCCAAAAGAAAAATGCACACAACGGTTGCACTCCCCGACTGTAAGACCCCCCCCCCCTCCCGAATCCCAAAACATGGCATGAAGGGGGGTCTTATGCCCGAAACAGCCGCCTTGCGGTAGCATTAGCGCACGGCTAACCTGTACCACAAGACGCCTATTCCGTCGGCTACAACCAATATCAATATATATACATGCCAACCCAACCATAATATAAGCAAGAAGATGTCAAATCCACACTAAGCATATGAGTCCAAATACATAAAATAAGAGAAGCTAAAACATGCTTCTACAATATCAGAGTACAGCTATAAAATTGCCCAAACTGGCTACCTTAGAGTCACTCAACACTCACACCCGTAATTGACGGTGGCGACAGCACCGTCACATCAGGCCCTGTCGTCCTGGCCTGGCTGTCCTGCTGCAAAGTTTGCGGCTGCTCTACCTACGGGGTGACCTCCTAAAAAGGAAGACGTAGCAACCGTTAGTCGAAAGATTAAGTGGCTTCACATCCGCTCCCCCTACGACTTCTCGGCACCGGGCGGAGAAAGGAACAAGGGTACAAGTATAATACAAGTAGTAAAGCAGGTACAAGCAGGTGGTAATAGTACATGAATAACAACATTATAAACTAGCAGTTCTACTTGAATAACAATATTAGTAAATCAACAAGTATAAGTAACTACAGCAGGAAAGTAACTTAACTTATAAGAATGCCCATACAAACTTATAAGTTAAGGATCGGGTTACATAAAAGTAACTCGTCGTATAAGAGTGCCCATACAAACTTATACGATGAGGGTCTTGTTTTTGCAATGCTATGTAATGGTATATATGCTATGCAATGACTCACCCATGATCACACACATGTAATTGCTATATCGACACAGACTATAGTTCCAACTATTCGAGCAGATAGCTAACCTCTCAGGCATTAGCCGTCGTGGCCAGGCGGTGACATTAGAGCGGGCATCTCTACTACTAGGTGGGTATCCACACTACTTCACCTAGGCCTCCGTACGCCTCAACGCTAAGAACACAACAGCGGAGCCCATGCATACTATGGCCCAGCGGGGTCTCAGGTAGATGTGCACCAAGAACACAGCCCGAACTGGCCTGGTGTGACCCCGAAGGGGCCTCGTAAGAAGGCACGAGGACACATCCCAACCGTTCACTTGGCATGGAAGGGGCCTCAGGATGTGAACACCGAGGACACAGCCCAACCGCCCAAAGTCTAACCGTCAACTCCCGTCGGTGTGACGATCGGCGAGCCCGTAGACCTGCCACATTATCCTTAACCCAGGATTACGACACTGCATGTCGACTCACACCACATGCAAATTCCACAACACCGTGGCATGGAAGGGGCCTCGGAATTAAGCACGAGGGCACAGCCCAACCATCCATCTATACCACATCTCAACACAAACCAACTAGTGACAGTCAACACCGCACTTACATCCATTCACAATACTACCTGTAGGGAGAGTACGCTCTAAGTATTGGACTACTACATTTCATTCTAACCATCATACATACTCATGGTCATGGATTATCCCTCTATTTGTCATTCCAAATGATTTCAACATATCACAAGCATGATGCGCATAAATGATAATCTACCAATTTATATCTAGTCATTTCATTTAAGTCAGCTTACTTCACAATTCAGTTATATGAAATCTGATTAATACGATTTAACATTCATAGCACTACGGTGGTCAGCATAAAATAGTTCATCAAAATTTAGAGTTAATTAGCAACATCGGTTCCACCGAATTCAAATTCATATTATATAAACACCAGAATTTAAGTGCAGAGTAAATCTGGATGACAACTTCAACCGGAGATTCACAAAGCTATAATGATCCGGTGAAGACGTGTAACCTATCTATGGAAAGGTCTTTCCATGGGGTACAACTTTCATATTCAGCACACAACCCAGATTTCAGTGTAACCTATTTGAAATCAGCCTTTAAGTCCACTGCGTACAGAACACAATTTCTGCATGCCTGATTTATCGGATGCCATGCTCGTTCAGACTTTTTCGTGGCTACAGAGTTCACATGAAGACGGGAAACCACTCGTTGGAAAGGTATTTTTAAGGGCTTCAACTTTTGTGTTTAGCCTAAAGCCCAGATCTGGCCATATCCTACTTGCAAATGTCCAAGAAGATCGTTGCGCGCAGAATATAGATTCTGCACGCTTCGTAAAGAGGAATGAACGGCATCGGTTCATCTTCCTCTCCAAGTCGATCTTCCAAAATCACTCCAGAAATTCCTCCTCCCTTATTCACCCTCAAATGGGTCATGATTCTTCATGACACCATCCACCTATCATCACATAGAAGAAAGGGGAGGTTGAAGAGATCTAAAACCTATAACACATGTCCTAGCATGGCCGTCCCTAGAAAACTACTTCTCTCCATCAAAACTCTCTTGAGTCGATATCTCTCCTAAGAAAATAACTAAATATCTAGCACCAAGGGAGAGGGTAGGAAACTTACCTCACTTCCGGCATTTCCACCATTTCCGGCCATGGATCTCGTGACTCTTCTCGGCGGCATCTTCTTTCTAGGGTGACGGCGGATCTTCTCCTCTAGAACAAGATCCAGCGACTTCCTTCTGTCAACTTGAGTTCCTCTCAGAAAAACTGCTGGAATGAGGAGTGAAAATGGCTAGGGTTATCATTTCTCTTTTATATAAAAGTGGCACGAGTAGGGACACGCCCGTGTCCTTACCCGTGTCCTGCTTAGGCGAAGCGTTACGACGGTTTTTATGCGTCGGTTCAATACTCGACGCGACACACTAGTGGGACACGCCCGTGTCGGCCCAGTCACGCCCATGACAGGGGGCGTTTAACCCACTCAATACTTACTCGAGAGGACTTAGTCGAGAGAAATCAAACTACTCGAGTACATGGATTGGACACGCCCGTGACAGCCTAGTCACGCCCGTGACATGGGGCGTGTAACCCTCTCGCGACTTACTCGAGAGGACTTACTCGAGAGAAAACCACCTACTCGAGTACCCGGATAGGACACACCCGTGTCACAGGGATGATACGCATGTGTCACCCCCTCTTACTCGAGTACTTTTCCACCTACTCGAGTATATTTTGACTTATACGAGAACTACTCGAGGATGAGCGGGACACGCACTGTGACACGCCCGTATCATAGACCGTGTGCCCCATACTTGACACTCGACGATCGTCGAGCGCTGGTCATCGACCAGAGGGAACACCCGCCCTCCGACACGCCCTTTTCAGATGGGACACGCCCGTGACATGGGGCGTGTCTCGCCCGAACACTTCATCGAACCCATTTTCATCGATCTCGCGACTGCTACGCACCCGAGCAGGACATGCCCTGGGACACTCCCGTGTCCCAGGCCGTGTCACCCAAAAATTTGCCAATACCAGACTTTTTGGCGGCTACATGCTACCCAGTTGTCTGCACTCCCTTGAGCCCAAGTCAGCTCTCCTGGCTCAAAAACACGCACAAGGGGCCTCGTGCGATTCGAGACGTTACAAAACCTATAAACAAAATAAAAGATTTCATCCCCGAAATCAGGTTTAGGCTATGGAGAGAAAAGCATAACAGGAATATAATATGCTTTTAAATAAAACTACCTTGAGCAAACAACTCCAGATAGTGTTTTTGCATCACATCCATCGGCTCCCATGTATATTCCTCCTTCCCATGATTGGACCATAGCACTTTCACCATGGGAACACTTTTGTGGCGTAACTTTCTTGTCGAGCTATCTACGATCTGCACCGGCTCTAGTCGCACAGACCTATCAGACACCACAGCACCATAAGTTGTGGGGATGTATTGATCGGGCCGCAACAGCGCCTTCCGAAGCGACGATATATGGAACACGTCGTGGAGGTTCTCTAGCTCGGGCAGTAACTCCAACCGATAGGCCAGCGGGCTAATCCTTTCCAATATAGTATAAGGCCCAACATACGTTGGGCTGAGCTTTTTCACAGCACACACACGTGACACTCCATGCATCGGTCGGATTTTCAGGAACACCTTATCACCCACTTGAAATTCCACCATCCGGTGCTTTGCATTATAATACTTCGCCTGCCGACTTTGACCCTCCAACATGTGATCCCATATCAGTCTAACTGCCGCATTGGTATCATCAATATATTCAACGCCCAAAGCCCTCGGGTCTTCATCTTGCACCCAAGACAAAGGGGTTCTACATGTCCTTCCGTAAAGAGCTTCATGAGGAGCCATGCCGATACTAGCCTGGTGGTTGTTGTTGTAAGAGAATTCTACCAACGGTAAGAGTCTTTCCCATGGCTCCCCTCTATCCAACACACATAATCTCAACAAATATTCCAATGTTCGGATGGTCCTTTCAGATTGCCCGTCCGTCTAAGGATGAAACGCGATGCTGAAGGTAAGGGGCGAGCCCAGATACGCCTGTACCGCTTTCCACTCATTGGAGGTAAACCGGCCATCATGATCAGACACTATCGTCTTAGGCACGCCATGATACTGTACGAATTGCTCCACAAAGAGGCGTACTAAGACATCCACATGAACTTCTTTCTTCATTGGGATAAACCGGGCTACTTTCGTCAGGCGATCAACTATCACCCACACCGAATCATTCCCGGAGCGTGAGCGAGGTAACCCATGGACGAAGACCATGGAGATATCCTCGAACTTCCATTCGGGGATGGGCAACGATTGTAATAAACCATCGGGGCTCTTGCATTCTGCCTTCACTCTTTGACAAGATTCACAGTGTGTAACAAAATATCGGACATCCTTCTTCATCCTCGGCCAACACATGGTCTTTCGCAAGCCGGCATACATCTTGGCAATACTCGGGTGCACCGAATACTAAGAGTAATGTGACTCTCTCAAGATATCCTCCCGTATTCTACCGCCCTTGGGAATGTATAGCCGACCACGGAAATAAACGAGGCCGTCTTTTAGCGTATACTCATCCGTAGTCCCATCTTCGATTGACTTGATTGTTGGGGCCAGGGCCGCATCCACTCCTTGCTCCACTCTAATTTGGTCCCGGATATCACAAATTATGCTCATGCTTGCCAAGTACTCTGTATACTCTGCCGAAGGAGCCTTAAACACCAAAGTAATATCCATCTCCTCAATCATCCGAGCCAACTCCATACTTATCAATCGATCCTCTGGGCTAGAGCCTGGTACCTTCCTACTCAATGTGTCGGCCACCGAGTTCGCCTTACCGGGGTGGTAGTTCATGGTGAACTCATAGTCGCATAGAAATTCTAACCACCGCCATTGTCTCAAGTTCAACTCCTTCTGAGTATTAACGTACTTCAAGTTTTTATGGTCTTAGAAAATCTTACAGTGGACACCGTATAGATAGTGCCTCCAAACCTTCAAGGCGAACATCACAGCTCCAAGCTCCAAATCGTGAAACGGGTAATTGATTTCATGTTTCTTCAGTTGTCTTGAAGCATAAGCAACCACGTGTCCATGATGCATCAACACCGCTCCCATCCCTTGATATGATGCGTCAGTGTAAACTTGAAATCCTTCCTTCCCAAACAGAAGTGCAAGGATTGGGGCGGAGGTGAGTCTGTCCTTCAACTCCTGGAACGCTGCTTCACATTGGGGTGTCCACTCAAATGGCATACCTTTCTTCGTCAATGAAGTAAGAGTAAGAGAAATCTTTGAAAATCCTTTTAAGAACTTGTGGTAGTACCCGACAAGTCCAAGGAAACTCCTCACATCGGCCGCCGACTTCAAGGGCGACCACTCCTTCACGATACGCACCTTGGGCGGATCTACCGCTAGTCCTGCTCCACTGATCACATGCCCCAAGAAAGCAACCTCTTTAAGCCAGAATTCACACTTGCAGAACTTGGCGAACAAGGCGTGCTCTTTTAATTTCTTCAATACCAAGGTCAAGTGCTCAACATGCTCCTCCTCCGTCTTTAAATAGACCAAGATGTCGGGGATGTCACTTCCTTCGAATATCCCGTCTTCTTCGTGAATGATTGTTGGTCGGTTCTAACCGGAGAACTTCACAAGTGCAGCAACAATGAGCTCGTATGGTAGCTTGGAGGTCGGAGAAGATGAAGGTGGTCTGAGATGCAACTATTGCAAGCTTTCTGAGGAGAAACGGTGGCCGGATCAACTATCCAAGGAGGAGAGAGAACATGACAGCTGGAGGCGAGTTTCCCGCTCGAAGGAGCGGAAATGGCAGGGGAAGTGGAGCTGGACCGGAACTCCCTTCAAGAAGAAGAAATCTACGCTTTAAATAGAAGCAGGTCAGAAAAATAGGCATGCACGGTTTGGTGCATGACCATGCGCAAACCGTGCGATTTTAACTTCCAGATCAAGCCTGCTGAATGAGAAGCGTTGACTCGTGCGTTTTCCTTCGCGCACGGGCAGTTCCTCCTGTGCATGAAGGACATCACAAGGGTAGCAATAGAAAGCTGGAATATAGGGACACACAGGAGAACCATGCGTTTTACTCACGCACGAGCGCTTCTGCCCGTGCGTGAACAAATCGCACGATTAGCCATAGAATGGAACAAACTAGAAATCTACAGGAAAACCGTGTGTTTCCTTCGCGCAAGGTTTCGAAGAAACCGTACGTCAACCGAGCGTGAGGAAGTTCGTCGAGCTCTGTTCGACGTTCTTCCAGCCGACTAAAACGCACGATCCAGCGCAAACCGTGCATGAAAGAAACACACGACTGTGTGTGTTGGGTACATTGGTCAAATGTACCTAATTTGAAGAAGCCTCACCTAACTCAATGATATACATCATAATGTATTTGATGTCTGTTTGAGTTACTTGTGCAGGTTAGGTACTCACTGGACTGAAGCTAAAAGTTTCTAAGTCCATGTGTCGACACCCAGAGGGAAAGTGTCGACACTTGAGAAAAGCTTGTGTCGACACCCAGACAAGCAGTGTCGACACTTGGAGTAATTGTGTCGACACCTGGGATGAAGAGTCGACACCAGACAGAAAGTGTCGACACTTGGAGCTGTGTCGACACTCAGTGGAGAAGAATGCAGAAAAGCTGTGTCGACACTTGGCAGAAGTGTCGACACCTAGAAGAGCTGAGTCTACATCAGAAAGTGTCGACACTTGGAGCTGTGTCGACACTCAGCAAAATTCTGCAGAGACTAAGGTCAAGTGTCGACACTCAACACAATGTGTCGACACTCAAACTTCAGAGTCAATATATGAAGAATGTGTCGACACTCAGCACAATGTGTCGACACACACCCAGAAGAGTCAACACTTGAAGAAAGTGTCGACACCCAGCACAATGTGTCGACACTTAGTTGATGACTCTACACTTGAAGAAAGTGTCGACACAAGGAGCTGTGTCGACACTTAGCAAAGAACAGAAAAGTTTACAAAATATTCTAAGTACAAGTGTTGACACTAAGGGAATGTGTCGACACTCAGCTGAAGAAACAAGATTGAAGACTAGTGTCGACACCAAGAAGCAGTGTCGACACTTGACAGTTTCAACACATGAAGATGTGTCGACACAAAGGAGCTGTGTCGACACTTAGAAGAATACAGTTAAAGAATGAAGGACAAGTACTTGTGTCGACACTCAATTTCAGTGTCGACACATGCAGAAGTATCTGTGTCGAGACATACAAGGAATTGTGTCGACACCTTGTAGACTTGTGTCGACACTTACACAGCATGTGTCGACACTTAGTCTATAAGTGTCGACACTTAAGAACAGAAAGTCTCGACACTATCTGACCGTTAGAGAATTTCAAGAAGTGACTGGTTGACATGACAGCTGCCGATCCAGCCAGTCTACAGCAACTGTCAGAGAAATCAGAAGTCTGTTATAAACCGGACCAGCCGGTTACCATGAAGGAAGCCTATAAATAGGCACCCATAGTTTACAGAATCTGATTGATTGATCGATTGTTGTTGTTACAAGTAGTTGTCAAGAATACTTAAAGTGGTTGATCAGATTCTTCAAGTAATCAGGAAAGTGATACACAAAGGATCAACACAAGAAGATCTGGCAGTCCAACTGCAGATCTAAGAAGTTGGAGAGAGAGAGCTCCAATCAAGAATTCAGTCTTTGGAACTAAGGCTGAGAAGAAGGATTCAGAATCATCTGGATCTCAAGAAGCAGAGGTCAAGGATCAACTGCAGAAGATTCAGACTAATTCAGTTCTAACTCAAGAAGCTTTGAAGGAAGCTAAGTCAGTTTGGATCTAACTGAGTTCTTCCAAGAACTCTTCAAGAAACTCTCAACTTCTCTCTTATTTTCTGAGTTGTAGAGTTAGCTATTGTATTTCTATTTTAACTTGTAGGATCCATTGGATCTGAGAGAATTGTAAGCCTATATTATAAAGGCTGAGGGTAGGGCTTGGTTGCCTGAGTGTAGGAGTTGAAGAACTCTGAGTGTAGGCCTTAATTGGCTGAGTGTAGGCCTGGGTGGCTGAGTGTAGGCCTTGGTGGCTGAGTGTAAGGCTTTGGGCCTGAGGTGTAGGAACCTAGTTGGGTTCTGAGCTAGTGGAGAAGTTTGGCCGAATCTAGTACACTGCTAGATAGGCGAAGGGGGAAAGTGGATGTACCCAAAGATTGGGGAACCACTATAAAATCTTGTGTATTCTGTGCTGTGATTGTGCTGTGTTGTGAATTGCTGTGTTTGCTGTGAGAACTTATTCAGAAATCTGTGTTATAAACTGTTGTGCTGCCAACAAAGTTTTAAAAAGCTTTTGGTCACCTATTCACCCCCCCCCCTCTAGGTGTTTAGGTACCATATCTTTCAAGTGGTATCAGAGCCAGGTTGCTCAAAACAAGGACTAACAGTCTAAGGAGATCCTGTTTGGCAGAAACAGTCTAAGTCAGAAAACAGATTCAAGAAATTCAAGAACTTCAAGAAACATGGGTTCTTATGAGAATGACAAAGAGTTGGGTTCCATGAAGTTACCCATATGCAGGAAGGAGATTTTTGGAATCTGGAAAGAAAGGGTTAGGCTATTTATGGAGGCCTCAGACCCAAGAATCTACATAACAGTTAAGGAAGGGCCTTATGTGCCAATGAAGATTTCAGTACTGGATGCAAATCAGAGGACTCCAAAGGATTTCTCTGAGATGACCAAGGATGAAATTGTCCTAGCCACTATGGACAAAAGGGCACAAAACATTATAGTAAGTGTCATTGATGATGCCACCTTCCAGAACTTAATTCACTGTAAGACAGCAAAAGAGATGTGGGACACTCTTATAGTCTATATGGAAGGTTCTGAAGAAGTAAGGCAAGATAGAAAGTCCTTGCTTAATCAAGAGTATGAGAGCTTTAGGCAAGGAAGAGGAGATAGCATCACTGAATGCTACAAAAAGTTCTATAGAATTGTTAATGAACTCATGTCCTATGGAAGAGAGTTCACTAACTATGAATTGAATGATAAGTTCTTAAGGTCCCTAACCAAAGATTGGGACACTAAGATCTGTGCCATCAGAGAAATGGCAAAATTGGGAGAAATTCCTCCTCCCACACTGTTTGGGAAGTTGTTGTCTTATGAGATGCAGCTGTCAGTGAGAAAAGAGGAAGAAAAATCAACAAGGACTGAGCACAGGGAAAGGACAGTTGCCTTCAAGTCAGAAGTACCTAAAAAGGGCAGGACTAAGTCATCAACTCCTCCTCCAGAGGTAGTTGAATCTGAATCAGATGAGTCTATTAGCACAAAGTCTACAAGCAGTGAAAGTGATGAAGACTTTGCTGCATTCACCAGACATTTTCAGAAATTCCTGAAGAAGAAACAGTGGAGGTCCAGACCTTCATTTTCCAAAGGGAAAGAAGTTCAGTATCAGGAGAAGAAGCCTTCAAAGAAGGACAAGAAAAAGACAAAGACTAGCAAGGCAACTGGGTCTAAGATAGTGTGTTACTGCTGCAATAGACAGGGTCATGTAATTGCAGATTGTCCTGAGAGAAGAAAAGAATCCAGTGACAAAAAGAAGACTCACTTCAAAGGAAAGAAGGAGAAGTCTTTTGTTGTAAAGAATGAGAAGACTCTTTCAGACATTTCTTCTTCAGACACTGAGACAGATGCTGAAGCCTACATAGGGCTATTTGCTGAAGAAGAAGATGAGTTTATGCAGATCATGGAATCAATCTATGAACAAGAAGAGTGTCAGTGCCAAGGACTGATGGCATTGACTGAAAGTACCAAAATCCTGGAGCAGCCAGGACCTAGTCAGGTACAAAGTCCAACTCAAAGTTCAGATTTCAGTTCTAGTTCAGAGTCAGATTCATCTTCATCAAGTGATGGAAGTGTTTCTGAATCTGAGGGAGATATTCATCAGCTCTTAGATGAATATAAAGTACTGTTGCAAGCCTATAAGAAAAGCAAGTCCCTTGCCAAAAGTCAGGCAAAGGAAATTGCTGATCTAAAGGCAGCTGCAACAGACTTTGAGAAGGAATTTGATCAAAAGCTCAATGAGGTAGCCAGGCTGAAACACATTACTGTGATTCAGATGGGAACTATCACTTATAAAAATGATCAAATTAAGTTACTGGAGATTAATCTCTAGAAGGAAAAAGAGCTAGTTGCTAGGTTTTCAAAACCAAAATCAGTGCTACCCTTGATTGATGAATTTGTTCATCATAAAGGAAAGGCTGGATTGGGTTTTAAACCAGCTAGGACTGTTCAGGATCAGTCCAATTCCAAGGGCAAAGCCCCAACATTCAATAAGTCTGCTGTAGTCAAGACAGCCAAGTATGTACCTAAGCAAAGGTACAACAAGTTTGAATGCTGGTGCTGTGGCAAGATTGGCCACTTTGCCTTGGATTGTTGGCACAATGCCAGTGCCAAGTTGAGTAGCAAGTTACCTGGTGGAAAGCCAGCAGGTAGCTATGTCAAGTTGCAAACTAACAATCACCAAGGACCCAAGTTTACTTTGGGTTCTAAGGTTCATTAATTTGTTTTGCAGGTGAATCTAAGTGGCCATACCCCAACATGGTACTTGGATAGTGGATGTTCCAGACATATGACTGGAACAAGGGGACTACTGAAGGACTACATTCCAATCAAAAATGGTCCTAAAGTGACCTTTGGTGGTTCTGAAAAAGGAATCATCAAAGGGTTTGGTAACATCTCTTCAAACCTTGTTACCATTACTCAAGTGGCTTATATTAAAGGGTTGAAACACAACCTCATTAGTATAAGTCAGTTAAGTGATGTAGGGTATGACATCTCATTTATTAAAAATGGTTGTCATATCAAGAGGTCAAGTGATCAAGAGATCATTTTGACAGGATATAGAAAGAGGAATGTCTACTGTCTAGACATCATGATTGAGAACAATGGTTCTCCTGTTTGTCTTGTAGCTGATGAGACAGTCTCTCATTGTGTCAAGTGGCACAAGAGGCTAGCTCATCTTAACTATAAGACTATTTGCAAACTCTTTAGCAAAGAGTTAGTGAGGAATGGTCCTCAAGTTAAGTGTGTTAAAGAGGGCATTTGCTCAGCTTGTCAAAAGGGCAAGCAGACCAAATCCACCTTTAAAAGCATTGAGAAAAAAGATGCTGTGAGGTGCTTATACCTCTTGCATATGGATCTCTTTGGTCCAATGCCAGTTCACAGCTTAGGTAGGAAGGTCTACACCTTTGTAGTTGTTGATGACTACTCAAGGTTTTCCTGGGTGTTCTTCTTAAAGCAGAAATCTGAAACACCTAGTGTCTTCTATAGTTTTGTTAAGCAAATTCAGAATGAATTGAACTGTACAGTGGTCAAAATTAGAAGTGACCATGGTACTGAGTTTCAGTCTGAAAGCATGACAAAGCTGTGTGAAGACTATGGGATATTTCAAGAATTCTCTTCACCTAGAACACCTCAGCAAAATGGCATTGCTGAAAGGAAAAATAGGACCTTGATAGAGGCTGGTAGAACCCTATTAAGTGATTCATCACTGCCAGAGTATTTCTGGGCTGAAGCAGTTAACACTGCATGCCATGTGATAAATAGGGCTACCATCACTAAAAGGTTAAATAAGACCCCCTATGAAGTTGTGAAAGGCAGGAAACCAAATTTATCCTACTTTAGGATCTTTGGTTGTAAATGCTACATACTTAACAATGGAAAGTCTTACCTAACTAAGTTTGCTGCCAAGTCCCAAGAGGGAGTGTTTGTTGGGTACAGCAATAATAGTAAGGCTTATAGAGTCTACAACTTGACTACTCAAGTTGTAGAGGAGTCTGTGCATGTAGTTTTTGATGAGACACAACTAATTAACAATGAGTTGTCTAGCAATGTATGCAGCCCCACAGGTCTTACTAAGAAGATGGATAAGCTAACCATAGAAGATGTACCTGCTGCAAGACAGCAAGTAGAAGAAGATGGCTTATGTCCAGGGGGAGAACTACATGTACCAGGAGCTGAAGAAGTACAAGGAACTCAGCATGATGAAGATGCTGAAGAAGTACAACCAGAAGTAAGGATGCCTCCAGCCAACAGGCATCTAAGAGATCATCCAGTAGAGTTGATAATTGGAGATCCAAGACAAGGTGTTCAGACAAGGAGCAGAAATCAGAATGCTGTAGTATATTCAAGTTTTCTGTCTCAAATAGAACCAAAGAAATTTGAAGAAGCTATACAAGATCCACAGTGGACTGAAGCTATGTAAGAAGAACTTAATCAGTTCAAAAGGTGCAAGGTTTGGGAGCTGGTTCCAAAGCCTAAAGACCACAATGTTATAGGAACTAAGTGGATCTACAGAAATAAGTTAGATGAACAAGGGGTCATCATAAAGAATAAAGCAAGACTAGTTGCAAAAGGATATGGGCAAGAAGAAGGTATTGATTTTGATCAAACCTTTGCCCCAGTAGCCAGACTGGAGGCCATAAGGAATGTTCTTGGCCTATACAACTTATCAAGGATTCAAAGTATACCAAATGGATGTGAAGTCAGCATTCCTAAATGGTAATTTGAAAGAAGAAGTCTATGTGGAGCAGCCTTCAGGTTTTGTTGATCCTACTCTTCCACATTATGTCTATAGACTTAGGAAAGCATTGTATGGGTTAAAGCAAGCTCCTAGAGCTTGGTATGAAACCCTATCTAGTTTCCTCATTGAGAACAAGTTCACAAGGGGGAAAATAGATAAGACTCTATTCCTTAGGGAATCTAGAGGCAAAGTCATACTTGTCCAAATATATGTAGATGACATTATATTTGGGTCTACTGAAAGTAGCCTTTGCAAAAAGTTTGCAAAGCTTATGCAAAGTCAATTTGAGATGAGTAGTATGGGAGAACTGAAGTTTTTCTTGGGTCTCCAAGTTAAACAGACTGGAAGTGGTCTATCCATATGTCAGTCTAAGTTCACCCTAGAACTCATAAGGAAGTATGGTATGGATTCATCCAGTACCATGAAGACTCCTATGGGGTCAAGTATGTCTCTAAGCAAGGATGATGCAGGGAAACCTGTAGATGAAACCTTGTATAGAGGGATAGTTGGCTCCCTACTATACTTGACTGCAAGTAGGCCTGACATTATGTATGCTACATGTGTTTGTGCCAGGTATCAAGCCTACCCTAAAGAGTCTCACTTGACTGCAGTCAAGAGAATCTTGAGATATCTAAAGGGCACACCTTATCTAGGCCTCTGGTACCCTAGGAATGGAGATTTTGATCTAACAGGCTATTCAGATGCAGACTTTGCAGGATGCAAAGAAGATAGAAAGAGCACTACTGGATCCTGTCAATTCCTAGGTGGAAGAATAATTTCATGGAGCAGCAAAAAGCAGACTAGTGTGGCTATTTCCACAGCTGAGTCAGAATATGTAGCTGCAGGAAGTTGCTGTGCTCAACTTCTGTGGATTCAACATCAGTTAGAAGACTATGGATTTCAGGTAAGTAGAACTCCACTTTACTGTGATTCTACAAGTGCTATTTCAATAGCTAACAATCCTGTATCATATAGTAGAACTAAACATATTGAGATTAAATATCACTTTCTTAGGGAGCATGTAGAAAGAAATGATATTGCACTTGAATATGTTAAAACTGATAATCAGATAGCAGATATGTTTACTAAGCCCTTAGAAGAAGCTAAGTTCAATAGGTTCAAAATTGAACTAGGTATGATAAACTTAGACTAAGTTTACAGAACTAAAAATTGGCTAAGTAAAAGGGTGTCGACACATAGACAAGTCTATGTCGACACAGAATAGTAAGTGTCGACACTTCAGGAAAATGGTGTCGACACATCTAGGCAGTTGGTGTCGACACTTCAGAATGCTAGTGTCGACACATGTCGAGTTGGTGTCGACACATTCTATAAGGTGTCGACACTTAAGTTTTACTCAGAATTTTCTAAGTAAAAGTCTCGACTAACATGTCGAGTAGTGTGGTGTCGACACTTAAACAAGTGTCGACACATGGAATCTGTTGACTAATCTTGTGTCGACACATGAGTGTCGAGACATTATAAGTCAGTGTCGACACTTATTGACAGTGTCGACACATCTTTAGAAATTCATCCCGCCTGTTCGTCTTCAAACAAGAAAGGTATAAATAGGGTTCTGTCTTTGTTTGTCGACACGCTTTCAAAGTTTCGAGACCAAGACTATTGTGTCGACATTTCTCTTCTCTAAAGACTAATTCTCCAAACCCTAATGGCTCCCAAGCTGGAAGAGAACGTTAACGAAGGCTATGAACTGGTGCGTGGCGCATTTGACGACGGTGATCAAGAAATCAAATCGGTGGTAACCCTAGTCACCGATTCAGGATTGGAGTTCTTGGTTTCAGAACCAACCAAAATTTGGAAGAAGGAAGTTATTGAATTCCTCACTAGAGCGTCTGTAGATGATTCAGGCTACAGAATCAAATCAAGGGTGCATGGCACCAAGGTCAAGATTTCACCCAAGTCACTGAGAAAGGTACTTCAGCTACCTAAAGTCCAGGAAGAAGAAGAAGTGACAACATCTAAGACCAGGGAAGCAATTACCTGGTGTGGTCTAGATCCTAAGCTGAAGATAGGATCAGTATTCAACAGGAGAGGAATGAATACCCAAGGAAAGTTTCTGTCAGAAGTTGTGGGTAAAGTTATCCTCAGTAAACCTGGAGGGCATGACAGGGTGTCAGCCTCCATGTTCAGTGTTATGACCAGAATCATCTTCAACCTCAAAACAGACTGGTCAATAGTTGTGTTTGAGAAAGTTAAGGAAAGTCTGAAGAAGCCCAATCTGGGCAGGATACTTAGTCTCTACCTGGCTGGTACAATACCAGAGGTAATGAGCTCTGCTGCAGGTAGCAAAATCAACCACATGAGAAGGATGGACATGAGGATCTTCTCCAGGTGGGAAAGGGTGCTGTCAAAGGAATTGACCACCCCTGAGAAACAAGCTTCTAAGAAAGAATCATCCCCTCCAAGAAAGAAGAGAAAAACTGCTGTTGTGGCCCAAGTGTCCTCAAGCAGTTCTGGAAGTGAAGAACATGTGGTGTTCACACCTGATGAGCAAGAGGAGGAGATAGTAGAAAAGACCCCTGCTGCTAAAGATGTGGCTGAGACTCAGGGGGAGCTGCCTCACACTAGTCCCATCCCTAGGGATCTAAGCCAGGGGGAGCCTTCAGCTGTAGAACAACCCTCTACACTGGAGAGTGAGCAAGCTACAATAATCATCCAAGAGGTACT
The DNA here is from genome assembly GCA_039583875.1 of Platanthera guangdongensis. Lineage (NCBI taxonomy): Eukaryota > Viridiplantae > Streptophyta > Magnoliopsida > Asparagales > Orchidaceae > Platanthera > Platanthera guangdongensis. The sequence goes on from CM077153.1 coordinate 141,567,182, forward strand.
GTCTGACCTCAATACTTTAGATTTTTCTATAATAGATTCTGATTTGTCTGATGTCCATCAGCAAACTCAGCAAGCAAATCCAGTACCAGATGTTGTTCTCCAAGACACATCAGTGGTACATGAAGTTGTTCCTGATAAAGTAGTTGATGAACCCAGAACTTCACCTGCTCAGTCACCTCCTGAATACACAATGAAAGACCTCTTTCTGAATCTAGATCAAGAGGATTTTGACACGGACAAGACTGCTGCTGAAGAAGAGAAGGGTGCTGCTGTTGAGGGAGAGAAAGGTGCTGCTGTTGAGGGGGAGATCTTGGAAGATCAGGAAGAGCCTATTAGGCTAGATACTGAAAAGGCACTTGATGTGCAAGCTGACAAACCCTCAAGCCCTAAGGACAGGGTGAATATTGCAAGTACTTCAGAGTCTGAGGATGATGAGACTGAGCAAGCTAAGAAGAAGCAGTTCTTTGTATTCAAAAGAAGGAGTCAGAGCTATAAGAAGGCTCTACAAACTGTTGCTCAACACTCCTTAGTCCAACAAGCTCCATCAACTGATTATAGTGCTCTACTGATTGCACTGCAAATCAAGATGGATGAACAAAGGAAGGCTATAGAAACTTATGTTGATGAAGGGCACAAGACCCTACAATCTGATCTGGCTCAGGAAATCAAGTCCATAAGGTTTGAAATGAACCTTAATAAAAAGGAGATGACTGACTGTTTTACAAAGGGTGCTAATGCAGTGGTCTATCTGGCAACCCATCAAGAGAAAATAAAGTCTCAAGTAGATGATATAGCACAGAAGCAAGGCTATGTGCTGGAAAATCAGTTGAGGATGAATGATAATTTGACTGCATCCCACAATGCCATAGTCACTGAACTGAAGAGTAAGTCTGCTGAACCTTCAACATCATCTGCTGCTGCCAAAGCTGAATTTGATAAAGTATTTCAGGAAGAAATTGCTGCTGTCAAGACTGCCATTAAAGATTCACAGAAGGTCATTTCTGAATAGCTTACAAAGCTTAGACCTTATTTTAAGGAAGGAATCAGGTACTTGGACAGTGAGATTAGATTCCAAAAGGATGATGTAAGAGATCATGTAGAACAAGAAGTCATAAAGGGGGAGAGGGTGTTAGTCAAAGCTAGCTCTGACCATGCCTAATGGATTTCTAACTCCATCAGAGCTACACTGGGCTATCCTCCCCTGTGTGATGATGATAATGTAGCTGAATCAGGTATTCAAAGTGCATATCTTGGAGGTGAGCAACAGGAAGTAGCTCAGGTGATCTATCCACCTCCAGATTTTGACATGGTTCATGCTGAAGTAAGCACAATGTATAGTCCAACTGCTGGAAAGCCAAATGTTATTCTGGAAAAGGTTGTTCAACCTATTACAGCAGCCATGCAAGAGGCTATGGACAAAGAAGAAGAGACAAGGCTGTCAAAGAAGAAGTTCAGGGAACTGGCTGAGCAAAAACCAGATTTTGAACAGTGGAGCCCTACTTCTAGGAATATCATTCTCACAGCCTGGAAAGCAGCCAAGGACAATGCACATGAGAGGAATAAATGGTTCTAAGAAGCAGAATGGAGGAAGCATGAAATCAGGCAGGAAGCCATTGTCCAATATAGAAGGAAGGCTAAGTTAGGAAAGCTACCTCCTACAGCTGTGGAGCCTAGCAAGTACTTTCCTAAGCCCTATCATTATTTTGAGAGGCAAAAAATCAAGGCTGAAGAACAGAAGAAGAAGGACTCCAAAGGAAAGAAGACTGCTGATGCTGAGCCTGCTGCTGCTGCTGTAAAAGCCAAAGTACAAGCTGGGAAAGGCATAGTTATAAAAGAACCTGATCAGAATTAGACTAAGATTAGACTGAAAAATGTTGTAATCTGTTACATCTGAACATTTTTGTAAATCATTGACAATGTATTGAACACAATGTTTGAACAGTTTTTGATAAATATATTTCATGTTTGTTCAGTAGAATGTGTCTAATTCTTGTTTGTTGTGTAATGCTGAATGAGTATACATGTGTGCTTTATTACATGTTTAAGTTAACTCTGTTGATATATACCTGCTTTACATCATTCTCTAATTTTTAATTATGAGTGATGTATATCATTGACTAAGGGTTATGACTTCTCCAAATAGGGGGAGATTGTTGGGTACATTGGTCAAATGTACCTGATTTGAAGAAGCCTCACCTAACTCAATGATATACATCATAATGTATTTGATGTCTGTTTGAGTTACTTGTGCAGGTTAGGTACTCACTGGACTGAAGCTAAAAGTTTCTAAGTCCATGTGTCGACACCCAGAGGGAAAGTGTCGACACTTGAGAAAAGCTTGTGTCGACACCCAGACAAGCAGTGTCGACACTTGGAGTAATTGTGTCGACACCTGGGATGAAGAGTCGACACCAGACAGAAAGTGTCGACACTTGGAGCTGTGTCGACACTCAGTGAAGAAGAATGCAGAAAAGCTGTGTCGATACTTGGCAGAAGTGTCGACACCTAGAAGAGCTGAGTCTACATCAGAAAGTGTCGACACTTGGAGCTGTGTCGACACTCAGCAAAATTCTGCAGAGACTAAGGTCAAGTGTCGACACTCAACACAATGTGTCGACACTCAAACTTCAGAGTCAATATATGAAGAATGTGTCGACACTCAGCACAATGTGTCGACACACACCCAGAAGAGTCAACACTTGAAGAAAGTGTCGACACCCAGCACAATGTGTCGACACTTAGTTGATGACTCTACACTTGAAGAAAGTGTCGACACAAGGAGCTGTGTCGACACTTAGCAAAGAACAGAAAAGTTTACAAAATATTCTAAGTACAAGTGTCGACACTAAGGGAATGTGTCGACACTCAGCTGAAGAAACAAGATTGAAGACTAGTGTCGACACCAAGAAGCAATGTCGACACTTGACAGTTTCAACACATGAAGATGTGTCGACACAAAGGAGCTGTGTCGACACTTAGAAGAATACAGTTAAAGAATGAAGGACAAGTACTTGTGTCGACACTCAATTTCAGTGTCGACACATGCAGAAGTATCTGTGTCGAGACATACAAGGAATTGTGTCGACACCTTGTAGACTTGTGTCGACACTTACACAGCATGTGTCGACACTTAGTCTATAAGTGTCGACACTTAAGAACAGAAAGTCTCGACACTATCTGACAGTTAGAGAATTTCAAGAAGTGACTGGTTGACATGACAGCTGCCGATCCAGCCAGTCTACAGTAACTGTCAGAGAAATCAGAAGTCTGTTATAAACCGGACCAGCCGGTTACCATGAAGGAAGCCTATAAATAGGCAAACATAGTTTACAGAATCTGATTGATTGATCGATTGTTGTTGTTACAAGTAGTTGTCAAGAATACTTAAAGTGGTTGATCAGATTCTTCAAGTAATCAGGAAAGTGATACACAAAGGATCAACACAAGAAGATCTGGCAGTCCAACTGCAGATCTAAGAAGTTGGAGAGAGAGAGCTCCAATCAAGAATTCAGTCTTTGGAACTAAGGCTGAGAAGAAGGATTCAGAATCATCTGGATCTCAAGAAGCAGAGGTCAAGGATCAACTGCAGAAGATTCAGACTAATTCAGTTCTAACTCAAGAAGCTTTGAAGGAAGCTAAGTCAGTTTGGATCTAACTGAGTTCTTCCAAGAACTCTTCAAGAAACTCTCAACTTCTCTCTTATTTTCTGAGTTGTAGAGTTAGCTATTGTATTTCTATTTTAACTTGTAGGATCCATTGGATCTGAGAGAATTGTAAGCCTATATTATAAAGGCTGAGGGTAGGGCTTGGTTGCCTGAGTGTAGGAGTTGAAGAACTCTGAGTGTAGGCCTTAATTGGCTGAGTGTAGGCCTGGGTGGCTGAGTGTAGGCCTTGGTGGCTGAGTGTAAGGCTTTGGGCCTGAGGTGTAGGAACCTAGTTGGGTTCTGAGCTAGTGGAGAAGTTTGGCCGAATCTAGTACACTGCTAGATAGGCGAAGGGGGAAAGTGGATGTACCCAAAGATTGGGGAACCACTATAAAATCTTGTGTATTCTGTGCTGTGATTGTGCTGTGTTGTGAATTGCTGTGTTTGCTGTGAGAACTTATTCAGAAATCTGTGTTATAAACTGTTGTGCTGCCAACAAAGTTTTAAAAAGCTTTTGGTCACCTATTCACCCCCCCCCCTTTAGGTGTTTAGGTACCATATCTTTCAGTGCGTTTTCCTTAAGATAGAATTCCTACCTTTGGGGAAAATGCACCACCTGCACAGCCAAATCAAAACTGGAGTACAAGCTCCTAGCAACAAATACTGCATAGAAAACAGCATGAAAGAGCCACGGGGAGCACCATGTGCATACCCCCAAAAATAGAATGTGCAATTGCATACCCTCGGGCCAAAACAGTGCACAAAATGGTCCATGACTGAACGATGCAAATATAACTAATATTCAGTTGAAATGCAGTGCACGAGTGAGAAAACTAGCCCAGATGAGTCTGAAAAACCCTATAAATATCGGACTCATCAGGGCCATAGTTTTCGTGGGGGCGAAAGTTGTCGCGGGGGTGACAGTTTTTGTGGTGACAATATTTGTCGTGGGTGAGACCTTTTTCCTTGGGAGATAATTGTCGTGGGGTCAACATTGGTCATGGTGGCAATAGTTGGTGTGGGCGGCGAAAGTTGTCTCGGGGGTGGCAGTTGTTGTGGGTGCGGCAGTTGCCGTGGGGAGACAATTGTCGTGGGTGGGACATTTATCATAGGGCGACAATTGTCGTTGGGGGGACATTTGTCGCGAGGGAGACATTTTTCGTGGGTGCAACATTTTTCATGGGGCGATGTAATGTCCTGATTCACGTTAGGCCCCTCGTGCATACTTTCAGTTTAGGAGAGTGGACTTGGGCTCGAGATGCGCTAGTGGATAGGCCTGCACTCGAGCTGGAGGAAGTCCTGACTTGAAAGCAAGTGTTTGGACAATACCACGTGGCGGTAGTGGAATACCACGCAGGGGTATCCTTCGTCGAGTATATACGACGAATACCCCATAGAGTTGAAGGTATTAAGTGATCGTTTAGTAGACTCAACTATCGATGAGTGCTACCGCGCGACAGAAGCGGGATACCGAGCGGCGGTAGGATTCTTTGAGTATATACAATGAATACCCCATGCAGTTGAAGGCATTGAGTGATCGTCGAGTGGACTCAACGATTGCCGAGTGCTATTGTGCGGCAGTAACAGGATATCGCGTGCCGGTAGCCGAGTGATTTAATTGACATACGGCTCGGGAACTTAACGCCCAACGTTAGTGATACCGCGGGCGATAGACAATATACCGCACAACGGTAAGAATAGTATCGTACGGTGATAAGGTACGTGTGGATGTGGCGGCACCTGAGTGGGCAGTTTGGACGGTAGCTTGCGGCAGAAGTCAACTTCGAAGGTACCTCGCGGAGGTAGCATGCTACCGCGTGGCGGTAGCTCGTTGTTCAGGAATACCTAGATCAATTTGGCCTCTTCCTTTATAAACGGATGTCCATGGCTTAGCCATCATTCCTCTTCTCCGATTTTCCTGAGAGAACGAAGGGTGCAGATCTTTTCTTGGAAGGACAAGGAACGGATAGGATTCTCTCGGAGGTGGAAGAACGAGATCCGAGGCCGATGCCATCATGCCATCCAGAAGGATAACAAGATCAATGGACATAAACGATGTCAGTTTCCTACCCCCTCCCTTGGTGCTAGATCTCTAGTTATAATATAGGAGAGATGTCGACTCGAAAGAGTTTGACTTGTGTGTGATGAAGATCTCCTAGGAAAAGACCATGCTAGGACCTCGTCCTAGGGAGTAGTTGTCTTTAACCTCTCCTCTCTTCGTTTTGAAGATGGTGGACTTGGTTTTGTGAAGAAGGATGGTATTTTGAGGGTGAATAAGGTAGGAGGAAGTGATGTACGTGGTTTTGAACAAATGGCTAATGGAAGAAGACGAACTGATGTCGTTCGTTTTGCTTTAAGATGCATGCAAAAATCTGTTTTCTGCGCGTAACATACTTCGAAGATGTTTTCTAGCGTAATACGTTTGGATCTAGGCCTTGGTCTGAATATGAAAGTTGTAGCCCTCGGAAAGACCTTTCAAACCGATGATTACACATTTTCATAGGAGCTTTGTAGCTTCGGGAATGTATAGTTGAAGTTTTTGCATAGTAACAACTTATGTGCAGGTTGCCTTCGGATTAATGTTTAGCCGGTTTTGGACTAGGTGGGAGGAAAATAGCAAGATGATGTTAAGGTTTGTAATGAACCTAGTTAATTTCAGCCAAGATAAACAAATGGTTTGGAGGATATTAAATAACAAATAGTTTGGAGGAATTTACATAACAAATGGTGTGGAGGAATTTGCATAACAAATGGTTTGGAGGAATTTAAATAACAAATAGTTTGGAAGAATTTAGTGAAAAAAAATGATTTGATTAGATTTGGTGGTACAAATGAAATACTTGTGAAACCTGATAAGGATGCGCATGATTATAACCCAATGAATGGTATGAGATGAATGAATGTGTAACCTATAAATATGTTACCATACTGAAAGATATATGTGAAGTATCATCATAATGATTATGATAATTATATGGAAGCATAAGTGTTTTAGAATGATTGATTATAGGGAATGAATCAGATGAGGGAATCTCATGGCCATGGAATATGCTGAATCGAGATCTCAAGTATGGTAAGGGATAATTAGTATAGTCCACTACTTAGATTTGTGTCTCCCTATAGGTAGCAGTGTGGGATTGTATGTTATATAAGGTGGCTTGCCACCTGTGTTCATGAAAAACCCTTGGGTGTTGAGAGCACAAAAGTGTGAAAGCGTTGTAGTGCATGAGTATTTGACTGCACTGGATTGATGTGATGCTAAGGAACTCAGAATGGAGCCCTTGAGTGCTTTCAAGCACTGGATTGGAAATGGTGAGAAGGGACTCGGTTGCCCTTTATATGATGGCATGGCCAAGTGGAACTGTATTTGGTGTGAGTTGACACGCGGTGTCATAATCCTGGGTTAAGGACAGTGTGGCAGGTCTACGGGATTGCCAGTCATCACACTGACGGGAGTTGACGGATTGACTTTGTGTGGTTGCGCTTGTTCCTCGGTGCTCACTCCCGAGGCTCCTTCCGTGCCAGGTGGACGGTTTGGCCGTGTCCTTGGTGATCATTCCTGAGGCCCTTTCCGTGCCACACTAGTAGGCCAGTTTGGGATATGTTTTTGGTGCACATCTACCCAAGACCCCTCTAAGCCGTAGTACACATGGAGCTTCATTGTTGTGTTCTTAGTGTTGAGGTGTACGGAGGCCTAGGCCAGGTAGTGTGGAGACCAGCCTAGTAGTGGAGACTCCTGCTCTACTGTCACAGTGTGACAATGACGGATGATGCCTAAGACGTTAACTACCTGCTCAAAAAGTGGAAACGATAAGTTTATGTCAGCATATCAGTATGCGTGTGTGCGCGTGTGTGTGCGCGCATGTGTGAGTCTTTATGTTACATTCATAACATCGCATTGCATTTCATTACACAAGATTCTTATCATATAAGTTTATATGAGCACTCTTATTTGATTAGTTACTTTACTGTTAAGCCGATCCTTAACTTATAAATCTGTATGAACATTTTTATAAGTTAAGTTACATTCCTATTCTAGAAGTAGATTTACTGCGAATGAATGTTGTATGCTCAAGTTTAATTGCTATGATTGAATAATATTTTTACTGTTATACACTACTATTATTAATACTCATAACATGAAAGATACATCATCTGCTTGTACTTACTGCTTATATATATATTGTACCCTTGTTCCTTCTATCGCCTGGTGCCTAAGATCCATTGTGTAACCCCCAGGTTTTGTAAACCTCAATTCCCTGAGCATGTTTATTTTTTAAATATAGCTTTATTCAACTTAAAGCAAGCTCCCCGAGCTTGGTATGAGACATTGTTTAACTTTCTCCTTGAGAGAAAATTCATAAGGGGAAAGATAGACAAGACATTATTTCTTAGGGAAGTTAAAGGCAAGATTCTGCTAGTACAAATCTATGTCGACGACATCATATTTGGCTCTACGGAAGACAACCTTTGCAAAAAGTTTACAAACTTATGCAAGGAAAGTTTGAAATTAGCAGTTTGAGAGAGCTGAAGTATTTCTTAGGACTTCAGGTGAAGCAATCTGAAAATGGAATTTTCAACTCTCAAATGAAGTTCACCAAGGAGATTCTTAAGAAATTCGGAATGGAGAATGCAACCTCTATGAGGACTCCAATGGGTTCAAATGTGTCTCTAGACATGGATGAGAAAGGGAAACCTTTTGATGAAACCAACTACAGAAGCATAATTAGATCTTTGCTCTACCTCACTGCCAGTAGACTAGATATAATGTTTGCAACATACCTCTGCGCTAGATTTCCGGTGCACTCTAAGGAATCTCATAACGTCGCTGCAAATCGAATTTTAAGATACCTTAATGGTACACCCAATCTTGGCTTATGGTACCCAATAAATAATGATGCCGAGCAAATTGGTTTTGCAGATGCCGACTTTGTAGGAAGCAGGGATGATAGGAAAAGCACTTCCGGGATGTGTCAATTCCTTGGAAGACGGTATATCTTATGGAGCAGTAAGAAGCAGAATTGTGCGGCAACTTCTATCGCTGAGTCAGAATATATCTCTGTGAGTAGTTGTTGTGCACTGCTTCTATGGATCTGAAATCAATTAGAAGACTACAACTTGAAGTTCAGAGAGATTCCAATTTATTACGAATCATCCAACACAATTGTGATCACAAACAATCCTGTATCCCACAGCTGAACAAAGCACATCGAGGTGCGCTTTCACTTCATCCGGGAGCATGTGGAGAATAAGGATGTTGATGCGCGGAAACGGCACCGGGGGGACAGCTATCACCGAGGGGGTGATTGGGCCTCACAGGCTAGGTGAGGAGGAAGGAGAAGGTTGCGGAGGAAGGGAGAGGCTTGAGAGAAGAGGCGAGCCTTGATCAACAGAGAGGGTTGATCAAGAGGGGAAGAGGAGGGAGACCGGGAACGGTCGAGCAAACAGTAATCGCAACGGTTGCACTTGCAGGTTGAAAGCCGAGGAGAGCTGAGCTGAGCTGAGGGCAAGGCTTGCTGAGCAGAGGAGCAAGGCTTGCCGAGCAGAGGAGCAAGGCTTGCTGAGCAGAGGAGCAAGGCTTGCCGAGCAGAGGAGCAAGGCTTGCCGAGCAGAGGAGCAAGGCTTGCTGAGCAAAGGAGCAAGGCTTGCTGAGCAGAGGAGCAAGGCTTGCTGAGCAGAGGAGAGAAGAGGGGGCCGCTAGCAGCGGCAACAACACACTTCGCCCGTCGCGGCCTAAATGCCACTCCTGCGACGGGCTTTCCTTTTATTAAAAGCTAGAGGTTACAAGCTTACAAGTACACCTTTACAACAAATCAATAAAAGGGGTACAAGGAGAAGCTGGCGGCTAAGAGAGAAGAAGTTGCCAGAAAGCAGAGAAGAGAAGCTGCCAGAGACTAAGTAAAATAGTCTGCTAGCTGCTGGAGGACTGGGAAACTGAGTCTGCAGAGTCTGCTGGAAAGCTGCTGAAGAGCTGTGGAGGACTGAGCGGACAGGAAACTGAGTCCGCAGAGCTTGCTGGAGAGGTGATGACGGACTGGAAAACGGAGTCCGCAGGGGCAGCTGTCAAGACTTGTCTCCACCACCAGGATCTAGGATCCAGCCTCCAGCCCCCCTTGAATGAGAGGCTTCAGGGGGTATTTATAGGCCCAGGGAAGTTCTTGATGAAGCGGGGCCCAGTGACATCAGCATGACGACCTGCGCGGACTCCGCGGACTGAGATTTTGCGTCCGCCACTGTTGACTGAGGAAGCAAGCGGAAGGAGGCTCCTGGAGAGAACTGGAGGCCACCCCTGGCGGGCGACCTGGGCGGACTCCGGGACGAGTACGCCCGGCAGGCCGGAGGCCGCCCCCTAGCGGGCGGCCTGGGCGGACTCCAGGGGGAGTCCGCCCGGCAGGGCATGGCCGCCCCCTTGCGGGCGGCCTGGGCGGACTCCGGGGGGAGTCCGCCCGGCTGGGCGCCGGGGCCGCCCCCTAGCGGGCGGCCTGGGCGGACTCCATGGGGAGTCCGCCCGGCGGGCCTGGCCGCCCCCTTGTGGGCGGCCTGGGCGGACTCCAGGGGGAGTCCGCTCGGCGGGCCTGGCCGCCCCCTTGCGGGCGGCCTGGGCGGACTCCAGGGGGAGTCCGCCCGGCTGGTCGCCGGGGCCGCCCCCTAGCGGGCGGCCTGGGCGGACTCCAGGGGGAGTCCACCCGGCGGGCCTTGCCGCCCCCTTGCGGGCGGCCTGGGCGGACTCCAGGGGGAGTCCGCCCGGCTGGTCGCCGGGGCCGCCCCCTAGCGGGAGGCCTGGGCGGACTCCAGGGGGAGTCCGCCCGGCGGGCCTGGCCGCCCCCTTGCGGGCGGCCTGGGCGGACTCCATGGGGAGTCCGCCCGGCTGGTCGCCGGGGCCGCCCCCTAGCGGGCGGCCTGGGCGGACTCCAGGGGGAGTCCGCCCGGCGGGCCTGGCCGCCCCCTTACGGACGGCCTGGGCGGACTCCAGGGGGAGTCCGCCAGGCTGGCGGGCAGAGGCCGCCCCGGGTGGGCGGCCTCGACGGACGGCGGCAGGAGGCCGCCGCCTCTCGGGCAGCAGGGAGGTCGCCCCTGGTGGGCGACCCCGACGGATGGCGGCAGGAGACTGCCGCTCCTTGGGCTGATTAGGAGGTCGCTCCCGGTGGTGCTGTTGGCGAACTCCTGCAAGGAAAAGCACTGCACGATTAGCGGACCTAACCGCATGTCCCGCGAGGGTGAGCCATAGGAACAGCCCGCCGTCCCGCAGGGCACGCAGTTGCTAGGAAACCTAGGCAGACAGGGAAAACTGTCTGCATATGCGGGGACTTGTCGCGATCGAAAGGGAGAACCTAAGGGTCGCGACTAGCCAGCTGGCCACCTTGGGAAGGATCGCCGATTTCTGGGTTAACATAATCCCCGCACTTTTTTAAGTTCCGAAGGGAACTTCGAAAAAGTTGGAGACCCACGAAATTCGTGATCCACCCCAAAGGAAAGAGAGGGGGAAGCAAGGAGAGATAGAACCTGAAGCCTCTCCTTACAAGCTTGGTGTTTCCTGTTTTATTTTCCTACAAGAGGAAAATTAAGGGTAAGCCCGTATGAGTGGTACATCGAGTGTGTACCTTAGTTTGATTTTGCAAAACGAAGAAGGCGCTTCTCCTGTAAAGTTCTGCAAAACAATAGTGAGGGAAAACAGAAAGGCATAATAACTTGCAAGTACCTGATAGAGGCTTGCAAGCACCTGTCATTCTCTGCAAAAAGAGAAGGGAAAAGAGTATACAAGGACATAAAAAATGAGTTACAAGTACCTGGAAGGAACTTGCAAATCTTTGGTGGTCTCTGCGAGAGAAGAGTTAAGAGTATGCATAGTACATGAAAGTAACTTGCAAGTACCTGAATGGAGCTTGCAAGTGTTGGTGACTTCTGCAAGAAGAGAGTTAGAGGCAGATATTGTATATAGAGATAAGCTGCAAGTACCTGAATGACTTGCAGATGTCTGCGAACCACTGCAAAGTGAAGAGTAAGCAGCAGAGATAAAATAATGATTTAAACTGCAAGTACCTGGATGAGGTTTGCAGGTGTCTGTTGTTCTCTACAAAGAGAAAAGTTAGAAGCAGACAATTTGCATATGAATGGAGCTTGCAAGTACCTGTGGAGAAGGCTTGCAAGGGTTTGCTAACCTCTGTGAGGAGAGAGATTAGAAGCAAATAAGACGCGAGGATAACCGCACCAGAATCATACCAAAAATGTTGATATGACTCGATTAATGTTTGACGCCATTAGACTTTGGCAAGAATAATGAGTAGCTCTGTGAATCTCCATATGATAGAGCTTGAGTAGGCAAAGTATATGAGGTGAGCATAAGCAAAGTGATTGCTGAAAATCTTTTTGAGATAACCCATGAAGGTTGATGAGATAGGGTCGATATGACCAAGTAGCAAGAGAAATGCCCGATGAACATTATCACGAAGTCCAGATTAATGAATCGAGCACTAGCTGTTGACATGGCTGGAAATCCTTTTGGCAGGTTGGATTAACCTGTTCACCTGTGAAAGGAGGGAAGAGAGAAAAGGAGGTCTGTACCCGGAATGACTAAAGAGGGTTGAATGCTGCCACAGGTGTTCCCCGTGGGCCTTATGCATCACTTGCCCGAAAAATTATCCCGAGCACAGTCCTACTCAAAGCGGGCTGGCCGCGCATCCTCAAGGAGGGGGGAAAAGGAAAAAGAGGTCCATATTCGGAATGACTAAGGAGGGTTGAATGCTGCCACAGGTATTCCCCGTGGGCCTTATGCATCACTTGCCCGAAAAATCATTCCGAGCATGATCCTGCTCAAAGCGGGCTGGCCGCGCATCCTCAAGGAGGGTCACAAAAGAGAAAAGCAAGGGAAAGGTCCTTAGAAGGACCGCTAGAAGGACCGCTCTCTCGCCTTGGGTACAAGCATCACTGATCAACGAGACGGGTTGCGCCAAGAGGCCTATCTTGTCTGTGTATTGATCAGTGGAGTTGCGAACCCGAGAAGGCACGGATCGAGGATACCGGAGAGTGCTTCGGCCACCACAGTTGAAGGATGAGCAAAGAGACAAGGCTACGCTTGATCACCATTGCTTGTCCAGCAAAGATCATCCTAACCGTAGTGTATCCTATAGGACGCACAACAGAGCTAACACATGGGGCTCCCCTAGCACACACTCTGTGTCAGATGTTGGCTAGGATCCTAAGTCTGAAGCCCATAATCGTAGAATGAACTGCTCCCACTACACACATGGGTATACTCCCGCCATATGTGGTCGAAGCGGTAGTGCGAGAACAAACTACGGAGGGAACGTTTCAGACTCGGCGAAATCTCATTGGCGTAACGATCCTAAGAGAGGGAGAAGAGAGGAAGGAGCAACACAAGAAGGGAACTGTGTCAGTACGGGATCCCTGAATAAAAGCTTTGCTGGAAAGTAAGTAAAGAACACAGAGAAGTGTTGTAATGAAAATGTTTGAAAAGGAGAGAGAGAAAGGGTTGAGATAACCCCTGTAGGTTGCAAGGAGCTTTGGAGGACTGTGAAGTCCATCGCTTTGGAGGACTGTGAAGTCCATCGCTAGCATTGGATCATTCCCAGCACACCCTCGTCATTGGCATCGAAACATTCGACTTCTCTGTTAACAACGAGGAGAGGAAATTCTTCGACTTGGCTCACCCCTCTTGAGGAGTGAGGAACGTCTGAAAGTTCTTTGCCCTTTGAAGTTGCTGGATCAGGGCGCTCTTCTTTAGGAAGCAAGTCATGCATCTTGCCTTGCCGGAGCATCCTTTGCCCAAGCTGGCGGAATGCTCGGCAGTCTTCTGTTCGATGGCCTGACTCTTTGTGGAATTCACAATAAGGCTCTGAGTTTCTAGACCTCTGATCGGTCGGCCGATAGGGCTTCTTGTAGTTTGCCCTATCTTTCATGATCTGGACTACTTCTTGCACGACGTCGTCGAGATCAGACTCATGCAAGTCATCGTCTTGCTCTTGTTGAACAGTTGCTGTTTGAGAAGGAGCTAGCGGCAGCAATGAGTCTTGAGCATTGTCTCGGCTTGGGAAGGAGTATCGCTGGCGATGAAGCCTTCTCTCCTTCCTTGAGTAAGTTGGGGCGTGATTGCGAGGAGACCTTGGAGGATGCTTGCGGGAGGGATCCTCCTCGGATAGAAGTTTGGAGACGAAGCCTGGATTGCTCTTTTCGCCTCGGATGTATGAGTTGGCCAGAGCAATTAACTCTTGGTATGTCCTTGGAGCACGGACATTAGCTTCAAATTTGAGAGGCCCTTCACGAAGACCGTGGATAATAGCCACTCGGTACATCTCTTGGTCAGTAACTTCGTTGTCCAAAATCTCTCTTTGGAATCGATCAACAAATTGAGACCAAGTCTCATTCCCGCGCTGCTTGATCTCAAAGAGGGCTTCAGGACCGCCCTTTCTTTTAGTTGACGTAGAGAATCTGAGAAGAAACTCCCTTCGAAGATCAAGGAAGGAAGCGATGGAGTGAGGACGGAGGCCATAGAACCAGTCCCTCACTTGCCCATCAAAAGAGGTAACAAGAAGCTTGCACTTGGTTGCATCTGAGAGAGTCTTGAGAGCAACGGCTGACACAAAAGCTTGGAGGTGCTTTACTGGATCTGTCTCTCCAGTGTAGGTTGGTAGTCGAGGCTCTCTGAAGTTTGCTGGAGTTGGCTCATGGCGGACACTCTCCGCGAATGGTGAAGGTTCTTCTTGCTCTCCTACAGCATAGGGATAAAAAGGAGCATAAGATGCAGCTGCAAAAGGAGCATGAGGATAACAAGGAAAAGCTGCTGCAGGAGGAGCAGGGGCAGGAGCTGAAGGGTAGGGATGACTTCCCTGAAAGTTGAGAACTCTAGCTGGACTTCCCCGGGCTGCTTCCCGGAAGAAGTTATGGCGAGCAGCGAACTCTTCATCTTGAGTCCGCAAAGGAGCTGCAGGCCCTTGCGGAAAGGTTGGAGTGTACGGGGGATACAACGACGGACAAGCTTGAGAGTAAGCTTGCTGACGCTCTGCTGTTAGTGTTGGGTTGATTGGAGCAGCTGTTGGATGAGCGTCCAATCGCTGCGTTATAGCAGCAAGAACTTTGTTGATAGCTTGGAACTGTTGAGCATTCTCTCGACGCGACTGCTCAAAGGCTTCCCAGAGAGGATCTTCACTGGGACTTGGAGCATGGTTCTCGGCTGACTGATGGTCTGACATGGTTAGCTGTTGCTTTCACTGCCTATTCTGATCTGAAGGTTTGCGCGTGAGCTGTTCGGGTCCATGCTCACCGCACCAAATGTTGATGCGCGAAAACGGCACCGGGGGGACAGCTATCACCGAGGGGGTGATTGGGCCTCACAGGCTAGGTGAGGAGGAAGGAGAAGGTTGCGGAGGAAGGGAGAGGCTTGAAAGAAGAGGCGAGCCTTGATCAATAGAGAGGGTTGATCAAGAGGGGAAGAGGAGGGAGACCGGGAACGGTCGAGCAAACAGTAATCGCAACGGTTGCACTTGCAGGTTGAAAGCCGAGGAGAGCTGAGCTGAGCTGAGGGCAAGGCTTGCTGAGCAGAGGAGCAAGGCTTACCGAGCAGAGGAGCAAGGCTTGCCGAGCAGAGGAGCAAGGCTTGCCGAGCAGAGGAGCAAGGCTTGCCGAGCAGAGGAGCAAGGCTTGCCGAGCAGAGGAGCAAGGCTTGCTGAGCAGAGGAGCAAGGCTTGCTGAGCAGAGGAGAGAAGAGGGGGCCGCTAGCAGCAGCAACAACACACTTCGCCCGTCGCGGCCTAAATGCCACTCCTGCGACGGGCTTTCCTTTTATTAAAAGCTAGAGGTTACAAGCTTACAAGTACACCTTTATAACAAATCAATAAAAGGGGTACAAGGAGAAGCTGGCGGCTAAGAGAGAAGAAGTTGCCAGAAAGCAGAGAAGAGAAGCTGCCAGAGACTAAGTAAAATAGTCTGCTAGCTGCTGGAGGACTAGGAAACTGAGTCTGCAGAGTCTGCTGGAAAGCTGCTGAAGAGCTGTGGAGGACTGAGCGGACAGGAAACTGAGTCCGCAGAGCTTGTTGGAGAGGTGATGACGGACTGGAAAACGGAGTCCGCAGGGGCAGCTAGCAAGACTTGTCTCCACCACCAGGATACAGGATCCAGCCTCCAGCCCCCCTTGAATGAGAGGCTTCAGGGGGTATTTATAGGCCCAGGGAAGTTCTTGATGAAGCGGGGCCCAGTGACATCAGCATGACGACCTGCGCGGACTCCGCGGACTGAGATTTTGCGTCCGCCACTGTTGACTGAGGAAGCAAGTGGAAGGAGGCTCCTGGAGAGAACTGGAGGACACCCCTGGCGGGCGACCTGGGCGGACTCCGGGACGAGTCCGCCCGGCAGGCCGGAGGCCGCCCCCTAGCGGGCGGCCTGGGCGGACTCCAGGGGGAGTCCGCCCGGCAGGGCCTGGCCGCCCCCTTGCGGGCGGCCTGGGCGGACTCCGGGGGGAGTCCGCCCGGCTGGGCGCCGGGGCCGCCCCCTAGCGGGCGGCCTGGGTGGACTCCATGGGGAGTCCGCCCGGCGGGCCTGGCCGCCCCCTTGCGGGCGGCCTGGGCGGACTCCAGGGGGAGTCCGCCCGGCGGGCCTGGCCGCCCCCTTGCGGGCGGCCTAGGCGGACTCCAGGGGGAGTCCGCCCGGCTGGTCGCCGGGGCCGCCCCCTAGCGGGCGGCCTGGGCGGACTCCAGGGGGAGTCCGCCCGGCGGGCCTGGCCGCCCCCTTGCGGGCGGCCTGGGCGAACTCCAGGGGGAGTCCGCCCGGCTGGTCGCCGGGGCCGCCCCCTAGCGGGCGGCCTGGGCGGACTCCAGGGGGAGTCCGCCCGGCGGGCCTGGCCGCCCCCTTGCGGGCGGCCTGGGCGGACTCCAGGGGGAGTCCGCCCGGCTGGTCGCCGGGGCCGCCCCCTAGCGGTCGGCCTGGGCGGACTCCAGGGGGAGTCCGCCCGGCGGGCCTAACCGCCCCCTTGCGGGCGGCCTGGGCGGACTCCAGGGGGAGTCTGCCCGGCTGGTCGCCGGGGCCGCCCCCTAGCGGGCGGCCTGGGCGGACTCCAGGGGGAGTCCGCCCGGCGGGCCTGGCCGCCCCCTTGCGGGCGGCCTGGGCGGACTCCAGGGGGAGTCCGCCCGGCTGGTCGCCGGGGCCGCCCCCTAGCGGGCGGCCTGGGCGGACTCCAGGGGGAGTCCGCCCGGCGGGCCTGGCCGCCCCCTTACGGACGGCCTGGGCGGACTCCAGGGGGAGTCCGCCCGGCAGGCGGGCAGAGGCCGCCCCGGGTGGGCGGCCTCGACGGACGGCGGCAGGAGGCCGCCGCCTCTCGGGCAGCAGGGAGGTCGCCCCTGGTGGGCGACCCCGACGGATGGCGGCAGGAGACTGCCGCTCCTTGGGCTGATTAGGAGGTCGCTCCCGGTGGTGCTGTTGGCGAACTCCTGCAAGGAAAAGCACTGCACGATTAGCGGACCTAACCGCATGTCCCGCGAGGGTGAGCCATGGGAACAGCCCGCCGTCCCGCAGGGCACGCGGTTGCTAGGAAACCTAGGCGGACAGGGAAAACTGTCCGCATATGCGGGGACTTGTCGCGATCGAAAGGGAGAACCTAAGGGTCGCGACTAGCCAGCTGGCCACCTTGGGAAGGATCGCCGATTTCTGGGTTAACAAAGGACATACCTCTTAGCTACGTCCCGATGGACAAGCAAGTCGCAGATATTTTAACGAAGCCGCTGGACGGGGCCAAGTTTTCGTTTTTCAAAACGGAACTAGGTATGCTAAATATTGACTCATAACAAAGACCAAGCAAGAAGGAGGAAATCTATCAGCAATTACTTCAGAAAAGCAGTAATTTTCCCAGGCAAATTCGGCTAATATTAAACAGCAGACTCTCTGATTCGTCGGATATCAGTGGATATTTGCCGAATCTGACTAAGCTTCCAATGATTCTCGTCGAATTCAACTTAGGACAAATTGCAAATTTATATATTGGATCCGAAGAGCCGCGAAGTCAGGTATGTGCCTTCTAGAACATTTTAAAATTATATATATATAGTTGAATAGTAAAAATGGGGGCAACCGAGACAGACTTGAAACTTTCGGATAACTAAATAGTTCGACGAAACTATACGCCGACTCACCGAACGACAGAATCCTCTCCCGACCTTTTGGCTCTCGCGACCACTGTACCGTCGACAGGGTTCCTTCTTTATTATTAGGATTGTGATTGTCTTCCAAGCCCTAACTGTCTGAAGAACGTGACTAACAAACGGATTTCGTGTCGTGGTGTGCTCCCGATAACCTCGCTTTTACCATTTCCGACAAGCAGCAGTTCTATAGTTTTCCAACTCCAGATTCTTGTTCTTAATCTTCCATGGCTCCTAGATGCACCACTGGATTTCTAGGGGGAGGAGAGTTGGTACGCATAGGGTTTGTTCATGCTTCAGATGAATTTCGGAATGTCATTCTAATGTTGGAGACCGCCGGACTCTCCTTCGTCCTAGAAGACCCATGCAAAGTTATGTACAAGGAAGTTCTTAATTTTTCCACAATGCGAAGCTCTGACACGAAGATACAGTTATCAAGAGCAAAGTACAGAAGACCTCAGTCAAAGTCAAAACTTCACTACTCACTCGGTATTTGTGGCTTCCAGCTTGTGAAGAAGCTGATTATCTCAACAAGGATGATTTTGCAAGAGCTTTACTATTCTGTGGACTACCCAGAGGCACCAAGGCCGTTAAGAGGAAAGGGATGAACGAAGAAGGGAAGCTACTGTCAGATATCATCGACAAAGTGTTACTTTGAAATTCTGGTTCACACGACTTTCTGTCTTGATAAATGTTTAAGGTCATAGTCACAATCATCTACAGAATGAGAATGGACTGGGGTGAAATGTTGTTTGAGAAAATAAAGGGCAGTCTCTGCACACCCAACTTTGGAGGGATTATCGACCTGTACCTAAATCAGATGGATGGTGATAGGTTCGATATGACCAAAGGAGTACATATCCATCACTTAAAGAAGATCGACTCAACTAAGTTCTCTCGATGGGATAGGAGGATAATCAAGCAATGGGGTGCCCCTAACTTGCTAGTGGAGGAGGAAGGACGTGCTCCTATACTCAAGACTCCTACTCCACACCCCAGTGAAATTCTTGAAGGACTGAGTGCAGGAATTGAGGGGGAGTCTGCAGCACCACAAGTGGCAACTATCATAGTTCCTTTGAGTGTATCGACTAAGACAGTGACAGAGATGCAGGATATATTGCTTCTAGCCCCAGAGTCAGTGCTTACTGATGCTTTAGAAGAGATTGCTGACAAAGAGGTTTCAACTCCGTCAGATCAAGAGGATGCTGTTGAATTAGATGTTGAGACTACTGATGATGATGATCTAAGGGTTGAGGATTATGAGATTGATGTTCCTGCAAATGAATTTGAGATTGTTGTCACAACCTACATTTTCTCTGCATTAAAGGATATACCAGAGTAAGGATAAAACACGTGTCATGATGTCACGTCAGAAAGGGATAACTGCAGACGTTCAGGCGAGACCACAACTAAACACATTTTGAAAAGATTTATAAATTATTTAAGGGAAATCCAGTTTTAAGTTAAGCAGTTAGCCGTATCCCTCGGCTTAGTGGATCAACTCATCCACGAGTAAAAATATAGTTATATGTTGCGGAAAAATACTTTGATTAAGTTGATTTTAATATCCTACATGTGTATAAACTTCCCCGTAGGACAACTCATGTTATGCAAGACTCTAGATTTATAATAAGTATAGGAAATGTCTTTATGCTAACTAGAAAAGAGTTTTTTAATTTTGAAAGAGATTGCAAGTATGAAATACTAATAATAATGTTTTTATAAGTAAAAATGTCTAACATGCAACCTAGCATAAAGACTTCCCAGAGAGCAAGTATAAATAGCCACAAAAAAGGCATACTCTACAGCTTAGCAAAGTAATTTGCATTTCAAAAGAAAACCACCAGTTGGCGTCAACAACCTGACAGGAATCCACTCGTGAACATGTATGTCTATACTAATAAGAGAACAAACAAAAACTACCTCAAAATGGTGAGGAAGACCTTGGCAACACAACAGTCCACTAGCAACGCCAACCTAGCCGCTCAACCGACTACTAGCCTGAACCCGAGGCATTCAAAAGAAAAACAACTCAGCAAGAAAATACAATTGGCAAAGGAAAATAATCAGATAATACGTGCAAATCAAGAGATGGGTTTACCAAACCCGAGTACAAAAATGTTGAAGACCACAGCTGGATAGCCAAATAAATATAAGTACAATAAAATATGAAGTAAATAAGTCAATTTAATAAATGAACCAAGTGCAGAACGAAGCCATGCTTCTACAATATCTGCAAAGATTAACATAAAAAGCATAGATTTATCTTCGAGACAAACTGAGCATAAAATAACTCGGAAAAACGTGAATCATTGACACTTGGCAAAAAAATCAATCGGGCGGAGTCGGTGACAAATTGTCTCATATTAGGCTCCCAAACCCAAATGTCTCAAAAAAAGAAGGCCCTATGGTGGTGACCAATTGTCCAAACCCAACCAACAGTCCTCAGAAATAAAGACCAAACATCCTCCAAGTCCAATGATCCACAAACCGACATCCAGTTGGCGTTCCTTTATCCACTGCAAACCTTTATAGCCGAAGAAACATCGGATCCTACTCAAACCCCAAGTATAAACCTTAAGAAAAAAAAACTTAAACCAGTCCTAAAACCACCCTAAGGACTAAACCCGCCAAATCAGGCAAAAATGACAAAAACTTTCTAGGTCCCAGCAAATTCGGTGAGTATACCCGACGAAACACATGCATACTCGACGAATTCTACGACAATACTCGGCGAATCTCTCTACACTCGGCAAAAATGCCCTGCGACAACTGGCGATATTCGACGATTTCCTGTCGATACTCGACAAACGAACACGCGATACTCGCCGAATCCTACTTAGGCTACGTACCAATACTTGACAAAAATCCCTCATCACCTTAATCAACGAATCTATGGCTTCCTATACCTATACTTGGCAAAAACGAACCTAACGAGAATCGACGAAATCCCTCACCATACAAGCCGATTTTTACTTGACCCAAATTCCTGGTTTCTAGAGTTTGGCCAAAAATCAAACCCTAACCTAGGGGGATCTTCCATACTCATTCTACACTACTCCTAATCTCTAAGGGAGGAAAGTAGAGAGGTAGATAAGGATCGAAAAATAGGCAAGCAAGGGGAGAGATCCACTTGCCTCGAAACTCCGGAGAAACGACGTCCGCTCACGTAACTTCAAGGTCTGGCCATAAAATGTCCTAAGCAATGTTTCCTGAAACATTTGGAGGAGAAAGGAGGTCAAAAATGCTAATTCTAACGTACAAAATTCGATGAATCGTGGAAAGCTTACCAAGATCGTGAAACCATCACCGAGAGCTTTCCAAATTTATACTCAAATGACGGATCTGACCGCCGGATTGCCGGAAATCGCCGGCCGAAACGAGGCGACTGCGTCGCTCGTCTTCTGCGAAAAAGGGCGTCGGGTTAGGGGACAAGACGAACAGTGCGGGTAGGGCTCAGTTACTACGTGCATATATATATATATATATATATATATATATATATATATATATATATATATATATATATATATATATATATATATATATATATATATATATATAATAATTAATTTATTTACAATACAACATTACAATTAAGATTAATAATTCCCAAAACAATCCGAAATTTAAAACAACTCGAAATTCTATGAAATTAGCATCGTAGCTAAATACTGACGATACGAATCCAACGGCGAAGTCGAAACTCAAATCCGATAAACCAAACTCAGGCAAACACCTCCCGAAGCCAAAACACTAGTGTTCCCCAAAAGACTCCACCGAGTCACCAAAACAGACCCGACTCATAATGGAATCTTGCAAACAGGCTAAACCCAGCCACACAGAAAAGTCAAAGAGCAATAAAACACGCTCTGACAATGGCGCATGCCGATTAGGCACCCACGTAACGCCCTGACGTCAAAATTACGCCATCACAGGAATAAAAATAAATACCGAAAAATCTGGGGCGTTACAGCCACCCCTCCTAAAAAGAAGTTTCATCCTGAAACTTAACATAAGTAGGATCAAATCTCATACAAAATAAAAGTAATCATATGCTAACAAATAAAACACTTACCAAAACATCTGGAGAACAAATGAGGATGAGCCTCCCTCATAACTGACTCCAACTCTGAAGCGCGCTTTCCACGTCTTAGTTATGCCATAAAACCTTAACCATCTGTATTGTCTTCCTTCCCAATACTCGATCTTGAGTATCCAAAACACAAACATGCACTTCCACATATGAAAGGTTAGGCTCCAATTGGGGCACTGAGTCAAGAACTTGTTGGTCGCTTAGCACACACTTCCGCAAAGGGTTTACGTGAAAAACATCATGCACACCAGGAAAACTTATGGGCAACTCCAGCCTATAAGCTGACACACCAATTTGTTCAACAATTTCAAAAGGTCCCACATACCTCGGGTCTAACTTATGGTTCTTACAAAACCTTTTAACACCAGACATCGGGGAAACTTTAAGGAACACCATATCCCCAACAGCAAACTTCAAATCGGACCTACGTCGATTGGAATTATTCTCACATCTCTCTTGAGCTATCTGAAGCTTCTAGAATATTCTTTACAGAAACATCCATTTCCTCTAATGCTTCAGGACCCAACAATGGTCTCTTACAAACCTCGGCCCAAAACAAGGGAGTTCTACAATGCCTCCCACACATAGCATCGAACGGGGCCATCTGCAAACTTTCTTGATGACTGTTATTATATACAAACTCTATTAGTCTCAATCGCTCATCTCATGCTCATCCATGGTCCAAAATATAACATCTGGTCATATCTTCTACGATCTAGTTTACTCTCTCCATTTTACCATTAGTCTGCGGATGATAAGCGGTGGAATACCGCAGATCGGTACCAAATCCTTCCTGTAAACTCTTACAAAAGCGAGACGTAAATCGGGAGTCTCGATCTGATACAATACTAGTAGGCACTCCATCTAACCTGATGACTTCATCCAAGTATAACTCAGCTATTTTCTTCATGGAGTAGTTGACCTTAAACGACAGAAAGTGAGCACACTTCGTCAATCTGACCATAATAACCCAAACTGAATCATGTCCTCGGGGAGATCTCGACAATCCAGTAATAAAATCCATCGAAATGCTCTCCGGCTTCTAACTTAGGATTTCTAAGGGCGTCAACTTGCCTCCAGGACTACCATGATCGCCCTTCACTCCCTTGAAAGTAAAACATTTTGATACATACTTAGCTATATCGCCCTTCATTCCATACCACCAGGAAATCTACTTCAGATCCTCATACATTTTAGTAGAACTAGAGTGGTAGGAAACACTGGAACCATGCGCCTCTTCGCACAACTTAACTCGAATATCTCCAACATTGGGGAAACAAATCTACCGCGCTACTTCAAAGTACCCGCATCATCAATCGAAAAGTCTGGCAATTCTCCTTTCACAGTTATATTAAAAAGGTGCGTCAATTCAGGATCATCCCTTTAATGTAGCCTCGTAAGAGAAATCCATGAAGGCTCTAATACTTCCAATCTTCTAGGTGAGTGGCTACTCCCCACCGTTATATCCATCAGAAGAAATTCTTCGACCAGCAAATCCACATAACAATTAAAAATCTTCGTTGACTTCCTACCCAGGGCGTCAGCTTCCATTTTAGCTTTGCCCGGATGATATTGGATCTCAACATCATAATATGCCACATACACAAACGACCTCCGCTGGCGCAAATTAAATTCTTTTTGAGTGAAGACGTATTTCAAACTCTTATGATCAGTGTAAATCTTGCAAAAAGCGTGAAAGTGTTCAGTTGTCTTACCTAAATCACCTAAAGGGGGTGAATAGGTGAGTTGTGCGACTTTTGCGAAATAAAAAATTATCGATCTATGCATACAAAAATCTACCAAGCATTCACAAAAGACAAGAGATTTATAGTGGTTCCCCAACCTTGGGTACATCCACTTTACACTCACAGATCTAGCAAAGTACTAGACTCGGTTACTCCACTATCTCGGATTGAAACCAATCCTACGCCTTAAAACAATGTTCCTACAATATCGATCCACAACCCGGATCTACACTCGGAAGATAAAAACTTCCTACAACTCGGAGACAAAAGCTCCTACACTCGGAGAGAAATCTCCTACAAAAATAAATGGAGAAAATGAAATACAAACAGTAATA
The DNA here is from genome assembly GCA_039583875.1 of Platanthera guangdongensis. Taxonomy (NCBI): domain Eukaryota; kingdom Viridiplantae; phylum Streptophyta; class Magnoliopsida; order Asparagales; family Orchidaceae; genus Platanthera; species Platanthera guangdongensis. The sequence continues at coordinate 141,591,143 of CM077153.1, forward strand.
TTCTCAGATCTGGAAAATCTCGGGAGAGGTCTTCTTCTTTTGAACTTTGGGGCTTTATCAAAATAATTTGAAGAAGAAACTTGGCAAGATCTGGATCTGAAATTTCTTTGACTCACACGATCTGAGAGATGATGATGAGTTGAAGAACAATCTCGATCTGTAAGTCAACTTGATCTGAATCTTCTTGAACGCAAGCCCTATGCAATTTGCACGATGAAGAGCGGGGGCGGCTTCCATTTTTGGAAAGAGAGGAATTCCGATTTAGATTTCTTAGAATAATCTTTTCAGCACTTGTTTAGGTCACGTCAAGGCATTTGAAAATCCTGCCGGTTATGGAGTTAGGGAAATTCTGGAAAATTTGCTGATTTACTCGAGTAAAAGATGAGCTACTCGAGTGCTAGGCTGAGTTCTCGAGAGGATAGTAATAGACTACTTGAGATGAATTCCTTGAGAAAATTCAGAACAGAACTTATAGATATTCGAGTGGAATAAAATTTACTTGAGTAAAAGAAGTGTTACACGAGAGGTGGAGAAGAACTACACGAGTACTAGAAATATTACTCGAGAGGTAGAAAGATTACTCGAGTCAAACACTTAGCGAATTTTTCTGGGAGTTGAAATCTGGTTACTCGAGTACTGGATTTAGATTACTCAAGAAGTAGATTGGCTACTCGAGTACAGGAATCTTAATACTCGAGTATAAGACTTTGAAAAATTCTGAGAGTTGAAATCTGGTCACTAGAGTACTGGAGCTGGACTACTCGAGAAGTAGAAAGACTACTTGATTACATAAACAACTACTCGAGTGGGGTAAGTACATCACGAGAATCTTCCTTCTGTCACTCGAGACAAAGTATTTATCTACTCGAGTGGTTAACTTGACTACTCGAGTAAAAGACTTAGAATGATTCTGAGAGGTAAAAACTGTTAACTCGAGAATAAGAGAAAGTTTACTTGAGTAATGTACTTGGCCACTCGAGAGCTCTGTTCAGACTACTCGAGAACCATTTCCCTTACTCGAGTACAGACAGACTTACTCGAGTATTTACTATGTGTTCAACTCGAGTACTTAAGCATCTACTCGAGTGGAATACTTAGAATATTTTCCTTCTTGAGAATTTTCCTTTGTTCAATAAAATCAACAACACTTCTTTTTCCAATCAATCCTAGTGCTTGAAAAATGAATTGTATCCCAATAGAGTGGCTACACATGAGTCAACACCGTGTATCACATAATGAGGGATTACATTGTATGGTCATGTGTTTTATGACCCATTATAGACTGACATTGGTCTACACTTGGCAATATAGTCCTACAAACTCATAACTCAAACTATACATCAAATACAACTTAATTCATCTTAGTTCAAGGGTGATTTCACCAAATCTGGGTTATTGTGGATATAATACCCAACAATCTCCCACTATTTATAAAAGTCGGAACACTAAACACTAAGGTGAATTATATAGACAAATAAAGAGCAAGAAGTGCAAGATAGAAATAAAAGTAATAAGCACACGGAATATAAGCAGAGAGTAGATGATCAAAATTAAATATTATATAATTAGAATTGTCCAAAAAGAAATCATTTCTAAACAATTGTCATCCACACTCTTGTAACTTCCTTCAATCTAGACTGGATATTGTTGTTTATCATTCTTCTCTTGTTGTATCCTCTGATAATTGTAAGGTTTTGGGTAGTACTTGGGAGGCCTTGGAGGAGCAACATGGTTGTTTCTTCCATATTCTCTATCATACAGTCTTCTCTTGGTCATTGACTTCTCATACAAGTCCCATTCTTGGGGGCTGTAATGATCATGTCTATTTTCATTGAAGTCCAAGACTAACTTTAGAGTATCCAGAATAAGTGACTTTGAAGTAGGAGACCAAATTTCTGCAAATTCTAGAGCTTTCCTTTTCTCTGAATCTGGAACTGGAATAGACCTACTAGCAGAGGCTCCATCACCATATATTCTCTTCTTTGGAATGTGAATTTTAAGAGGAGCTTGAAGAAATATGTCTACTGGATCAGCCTCCCAAACCTGAGCATAAGATTCTAGAGGAGGGCCTTCAAAGCCTTCAGGTCTTGGAGAGAAGGAAGGATGAGGAACTGGATCTGAAGCTAGGGGATTCAAATGATGAGGAATAATATTTGGATCAGCTTGAAAATCAGGGAGTATCTAGTTATGCACCCATACAGCTATATCATAAGTATGGAATTTTATCATTTGGACCTGACTCAAAACATCATCATGAATTTCTTTCATCTTTGCTTCCTAGAGTGTTTGTTTGTAGGCATCTGATTTCTCTAAGTATTCCTTGACTAAATTCTCCCACTTTCTGACTTCTACAGTCAGAGTATTTATAGCATCTTCTTTGAAATTCCCTACCTCTTCATAGATATTGAATGTGTGAGCTTGAGCATTCTTTTATAGCTCTATCTAATTATTTGCAACAGTAACATCTTGATCCATGACATGACAAGCACTGGTGATTGTGTGGTCCAGAGCTTTTCCACCTATCTTGAATAGATGTCTCAATTCATCAGTATTATGCTGAATCTTAGCAAATCCTCTTCTCATCTCTTTCTCAAGAACAATAACTTTGTCTTGAGCAACTTTGAGAGAGTCATCAAAGTATTTTCTTTGTTCAAGAAGCATCTGTTCAATCTTACCAACAATATCATTTGCAGTAGCAGGAGGAGGAGTAGCGGCAGTAAAAGGAACTGGAAGAAGAGGTGCAGACCATCAAATAACTTCTTCAATTGTGATTGAACTCTTAGCTCTGGTAGTATGAATCAGGGAATCACCTTCTTCATCAATGAAGCTGGGAAAAGGGAAATCCAAGCTCTTCAAAGGAGCGTCCACTGGTTTTGGGGATGGCTCTTTGTCATCAGAAATCAAAATAGTCTCAACCTGCTCTTGTTCACCAGCAGGAGAGTGTTGAACAGGGGATTCAGGAGATGGAACAGGAGATCTGAGAGAAGGAGTATGAGTGGGAGTGGGAGATGGTACTACTGTTTGTTGCTTTGATGGTTCAGCAGTTTGCTCTAAATGGAAGGGAGGAAGAGGTTCATCAGAAGTTAACTCTTCAATCATTTGATTGATGGCTTCTTTAGTGGATAGAATAGTTTCTTGGACCGGAGCATCTGAGGGAGTATCTTTAGGAGTTGATGGAGGGAGAGAGACAGCAGTTGGTGGAGTAGGAATCCTATCTTCTGGAATAAAAGGAGCAGGCTCCCCCTCAGCAGTTGCACCAGATGTGTTGGCAATATAAGGTGGAGAGGGAGATGGGGTCCTGTCCTCTGTAGCAGGATGATCATGGGCTCTGGCACACTGGGTAGGGTTCAGCAGTTTTAAAAACCATCTCTGAATGGAGGATATTGAGACTTTTTTCATGTGGTGTAGAATTGTACCTTTGGAGAAGTTAAAAACCTCAGGATTGATCTCATGCAACATCAAAGAGATGATCCTGATATAGTTTGGAGCCTTGATGCTCTCCCTGATCGTGTCTAGAATCAACATAACAAACTGATATTTCTTCCTGCAGATAATTGTTGTCATGATGTCAAACATGTTAAGAGAAATATCTCTGATTGAACTGGTCTTGCATAGGAGGATTTTTCCAATAATATCCACAAGAAATTTGCTCTCTGGATTGAGCTCTGACCATCGAATGGTGAGTACTCTGGTGAGAGACCACAGAATATACAGGCTCTGCCAGAGTCTTCAGGACCGGGAAGTTCTTCTTCATCAACGACTGGTAGCCGAAGAAAGTTGGAAACAGAGGTTTTGTAGAGCTTTATTTTGATACCCTTGGCATTGGTCTTGAGAACTTTGCCATGTTTCCTTACCCTAATGTTCTTGAAAAATTCTTCAACCTCTAGAAACAAGATTCTGCACGTTTGATGAAGAACAAACGTCAAGCCACCTGTGTCGAGGAGGATGAGGAGATTGCAGAAATCATCGGACAATTCGGCAATCCCTGCGGTGACGAGTTCAGAACCGATTCCAATATTTGACGGTGGTGCCATGATTTAGAGAGTGGAGATAAATGTGGTGCCGGGAAGAAGATGACGCAAGCTCTTGGATAGTCGGTGGAAGGCGAAGAGTTTGTCGTCTTATTTGAGTGAAACGATTTTGATTCATGTAGAAAAATAAAATCCGGACTTTTCCATTTATATAACCCTAATTTATTATTAATTAAGAAGTAAATTAAGCTAACATACCTTTGAAAGTGGTGGTATAGGCCTCGGGTTGCGAATAAAGAAATTTGAATTGAAGTTGAGAAATAGACATCCTGATACTCGAGTGGAACGGCAGTACTCGAGTGAAAATATGATATTACTCGAGTGAGAAAATGGAAGTACTCGAGTGATGTCTATATATGTATCGAGTGGCAACTTAGTACTCGAGTAGCTAGGGTTACTCGAGTGACTTGTCGGGTACTCTAATATGTTGAAGAGGTACTCGAGTGACTTTCTTCTTACTTCTCGAGAAGAACTTAGTACTCGAGTACTGTTATTCGAGTGACTGGAGTAGTACTCGAGTAGGCTGAAGTAGTACTCGAGTGGTCTTTGTCTTACTCGAGTCATAATGACTGAACTTGAGAAATTTCAACTTTTGACAGATTTCTTGACCTTTGAGCTTTGTTGTAAATCCACCTTCTCTAATCTTCTTTGTTGAGCATTCCAAGTTCTATTTTGAAGAACGAGAACTTGGCCTCGTCTAGCGGCTGCGTGAAGATGTCTGTAATCTGCCTGTCTGTTGGGACATACTGTAGATCAATGTCCCTATGCTCCACATGCTCCCGGATGAAGTGGTACCGCAGCTCTATGTGCTTTGTCCGGCTGTGAGAGACTAGGTTGTTGGCTATAGCAATCGCGTTGGAGGAGTCACAAAACAAAGGGATGTCTTGGACTTTGAGATTGTAATCTTCTAGTTGATTCTTTATCCATGGCAATTTTGCACAACAACTGCCTGCAGAGATATACTGTGACTCAGCAGTTGAGATTGCAACATAGTTCTGCTTCTTACTACTCCAGGATATGAGCCTTCTTCCAAGGAATTGGCGAGTCCCAAATGTGCTCTTCCTGTCTTCTTTGCTACTTATAAAATCTGTATCTGAAAAACCAATTAGCTCGCTATCATTACTTCTTGGGTACCATAAGCCAAGATTTGGTGTACCTTTAAGGTATCTCAAAATCCACTTTGCCGCAGCGTAGTGAAATTCCTTAGAGTTCACTTGAAACCTAGCACATACACATGTTGAGAACACATTATATCTGGTCTAGTAGCAGTAAGGTAGAGCAAGGTTCCAATTAGGCTTCTATACTTGGTTTCATCAAAAGGTTTCCCTTTCTCATCCTTGTCCAGAGACACAGTTTAACCCATTGGAGTCCTCATAGGGGTTGCGTTCTCCTGTAAGACCCCATTTTTTCATTTTTCAAACTCGGGGTCTTATGCCCAGAACTGCCGTTTTGTGGTGGCCCCGACACACGGGAAAGCCACCACGACAAAACGATGATTCTGCCGGCCTTTTCGATCATCACAGAGAGAGCAGTAATCATGAATGAAATAGAATTGAGTCCACAAACATCATATATAAGGAGAAACCACACAAGTACATAAATAAAGAAGAGAGAGAGTACTGCAAAAGAACAGTACAAATGAAATATAAATGGGCTTAAGCCCGGTACATCAGATCCTCACTACAAACTCTTGTGGAAGCTATAAGAAGACTATCACTCACGGAGCTGCTCGCTGGTGCTCCGGTACTAGACTGGCCCACCTCCATGTGCATTGTACTCCGCTGGTGCTGGTCCCAGTGCTGTTGGTCCCTGTCTCCCATCCGGAGCCCCTGTAATGTTGTGGTCTGAAAACCATTAGTCATAAAGACTAAGCCCTATCATCCCCTGCCCCTCCCCTATGGCTCTTAGGCACTGAGCGGGGAGGAGGAAAGGGAAGCTACAAAGGTGGAGAGTACAAAATGACAGGTGACAGTGGAACTAATCAAGCAGTTTACTTATAATGTATATATAACTAAGGAAGAAAAGGTACAGAATATTAGTTCTACATTAGTAAGCAGTAAAGTAAAAAAATAGAATATGCGACATAAGTAAGAAAGACAAAGTAAGAAATAATTAACTTTAACTTATATGAATGACCATACAAACTTATAAGTTAAGGGATCTTCTGCAAGGCACCCATCGTATAAAAAGTCCCATACCAATGTATACGTCGGGATGTCGGTTATATGCAAGTATGAGTGTAGTGATATGTTATGCCATGATTCATGCAAGTGCACCTCACGCACATGACTCTATGCGCACAGACCTTTAGTTCCCCCTTTCTGGAGCCAAAACCTCCCAGGATACCTCCGTAGTGGCAAACGGAAGCGGTGGGTTCGTCCTCGCCCACCTCTAAACCGGTAATAGTACTTCCAGTCAGACCTATCGTATGCCTCGACGCTGGTGCACTAAGCAGAGCTCCTGCGTACTATTTGCCGGCTGGTCCACCAGACTTAAATAGTATTGGCATCGGTAATTTATGAAAGTTTATAGTTGTCTACCTAAATCACCTTGAGGGGGTGAATAGGTGAATTGTGCGTCTTTTTGTGTAATAAAAATTACAAAACAAAGCACAGATCTATCTACCAATCAAACATAGACAAGGCAAGATTTATAGTGGTTCCCCAACCTTGGGTACATCCACTTTCCCTCACCGATCTAGCAATACACTAGACTCGACTACTCCACTATCTCGGATTAAAAATCAATATTACCCTCGGAACAACGTTCCTACAATCTCAATCCACAAAATGAATCTACACTCGGAAGGTAAAACTTCCTACAATCTCGGAGTCAAAAGCTCCTACACTCGGAGAAATTTCTCCTACAATAATGAAATAAACTTTGTAAAGAAATACAAACAGTGATCCCTTGTTCAGATCTGCAACAATCGACCAGAAATTTCTTCTTCTAGGCTTTGCGGCTTTATCAGAATGATGAAGAGAAATCTCGAGAAGAATGGATCTGAACCTTCTTGGCTTCTCACGATCGATATATTCAGAGGATGAGGAGTTGAGCGAATCACGATCTGGAGAGCCTTCTTGATCTGAATCCTCAAAATATGAAACCCTACCAGTCGGGAATCAGCGACGGCGGCAGTGACGGTTTTCTTTTCTTGGAGAGAGAAAGAGGAAACAGAAATTCTTAGAGTACGGTTGCAAAACTTCTTAGAATAATCTTCTTTGAATAATTAGGGTTTGTCGGTTTAGACAAGACCTTTTATAGGATCAGAAAAGATTAGACATGATTCAGTCATTATGAGAGACACGTGGACCAATCACGTCAAAGTTTATGAATAAGACCGTTAGACTGGACTTAAAGAATTTTCGGAAAAGTCAAAGTAAAATAATCGAGATATAAAAGCTTACTCGAGTACATGCAACACTACTCGAGTAGGTAGAAGATGACTACTCGAGTATATAAGAAAAACTACTCGAGAGAGAATGAGATGATTACTCGAGTACATGGAGTCAACTACTCGAGTACATGGAGTCAACTACTCGAGTAAATAAAAGGAAAAACGAAATCAGCTACTCGAGTAACAAGAATAACATACTCGAGTACCTAAGTACTTACACGAGAGGTGGAGAAAATTACTTGAGTAAAAGAAATACTACTCGAGTATATCTGAATGAACTACTCGAGTAATTAAGAAACTACTCGATACAAAGACTTAGAAAATTTTTGGAACTGGAATACAGGACTACTCGAGTATAGAAGTTGAACTACTCGAGACGAATAGAACTACTCGAGTATATGGACATGACTACTCGAGTAATTCACTTAGAGAAATTTTCTGGAATGGAATCATGGATTACACGAGTATAAACACTGGACTACTCGAGTAGTAAATGAACTACTCGAGTACATGACTTAGATTACTCGAGTAAATGAGAACTACACGAGAGTCAGAATTTAACTACTCGAGACAGAAGATATAACTACTCGAGTATTATACAGTACTACTCGAGTATTTAACTTAGAAAGCTTTGAGAAGAGAATTTCTGTAAAACCCGAGAGGAGAAAAGAAACTACTCGAGTAGTTGTCTTAACTACTCGAGAGCCATAATTGACTACTCGGGATATATCTTATCTACTCGAGTAGGAGTATTATTACTCGAGTATGAACCCAGTAACTTACTCGAGTAAGTAAACAACTACTCGAGTACTTTACTTAGGAAAATTTTCTTGACAGATTTTTTCTTCTTCTAAGGGATGACCAGTATCAAGTCTTTTCACATAGTCCTAGAGCTTGAATATGAAGTGTATCCCAATAGAGAGGCTACACATGAGTCAACACCTTGGAGCACACAATGAGGGATTACATTGTATGGTGCTATGTTTGGTGACTCATTGTAGACTGACATTGGTCTACACTTGTCATAAGATTCCTGCAAACACATAACTCAAACCAAGCATCAAATACAACTTAATTCATCTTAGTTCAAGAATGACTTCATCAAATCCGGGTTAGTTTGGATACAATACCCAACAATCTCCCCCTATTTGTAGAAGTCAGAACCCTTTACAGTAAGGTGAATTATGGACATAAAAAGAATGCTACATATATAAAGCAGTGTAAGCATGCATAAGAACTATGAAAATTTTATAGATATTCTTTTACCAATCCCTCCCCCTTTCTGACTTCCATAGATAGCTTGGTAATAGCATCTTCTTTGAAGAGTCCAACTTCTTCACAAATCTTCACCTTGGTTGCTTCAGCACTTTTGTCCAATTCCATCTTTGAACCTTGAGACTTCTTGAGAATTCATCTTCTCTAGTCTTCTTTGTTGAGCATCCCAAGTTCTGTTTTGAATAATGAGAACTTGGTCTCGTCCAGCGGCTTCGTGAAACTGTCTGCAATTTGCCTATCTGTAGAGACATATTGAAGGTCTATGTCCCCATACTCCACATGCTCCCGGATGAAGTGATACCTTAGCTTTATATGTTTTGTCCAGCTATGCGAGACTGGGTTGTCGGTTGTTGCTATTGCGCTGGAAGAGTTGCAAAATAATGGAATCTTTTCAAACTTCATGTTGTAGTGCTCAAACTAATTCTTTATCCAGAGTAACTGTGCACAGTAACTGCCTGCAGAGATGTACTCCGACTCAGCCGTTGAGATTGCCACACAGTTTTCCTTCTTGCTACTCCAGGAGATAAGTCTTCTTCCAAAGAATTGACATGTCTCGGAAGTGCTTTTCCTGTCCTCTTTGCTCCCTGCAAAATCTGCATCTGAAAAACCTATTAGTTCGTTGTCATGACTTTTTGGGTACCATAAGCCAAGATTTGGTGTACCTTTAAGGTATCTCAGAATCCGCTTTGCAGCAGCGTAGTGAGATTCCTTAGAGTTCACCTGAAATCTAGCACAGACACATGTTGAGAACATTATGTCAGGTCTACTTGCAGTAAGGTAGTGCAAGGATCCAATAATGCTTCTGTACTTGGTTTCATCAAAAGGTTTCCCTTTTTCATACTTGTCCAGAGACATAGTTGAACCCATTAGAGTCCTCATCGAGGTTTTGTTCTCCATTCCGAATTTCTTAATTAGCTCTTTGGTGAACTTTGTCTGTGAGATGAAAATTCTATCTTTAGACTGTTTCACTTGAAGCCCTAAGAAATACTTCAGCTCGCCCATATTGCTCATTTCAAACTTCCCTTGCATAAGTTTTGAAAACTTCTTGCAGAGGTTGTCATTAGTAGAACCAAAAATAATGTCGTCGGCATAGATTTACACTAGCAAAATCTTGCCTTTTATTTCCCTAAGAAATAATGACGTGTCTATCTTTCCCCTTGTGAACTTGTTCTCAAGTAGAAAGATAGACAGCGTTTTATACCAAGCTCGAGGAGCTTGTTTCAGACCATATAATGCTTTATGTAGTAAGTAAACATAATCAGGAAAGTTAGAATCAACGAAACCTTGAGGTTGTTCCACATAAACCTCTTCCTTTATGTCACCATTAAGGAAGGCAGACTTCACGTCCATCTGGTAGACAGTGAAGCCTTTGAGTGCAGCATATGCTAGGAATAACCTTATGGCCTCCAGCCTTACCACTGGAGCGTACGTCTGCTCAAAGTCGATTCCTTCTTCTCGACGATAGCCTTTTGCGACAAGTCTGGCTTTGTTCTTTACAATCGTTCCATCCTCGTCCATCTTGTTCCTGTAGACCCATTTTGTCCCAAAAATGTTCTTACCTTTGGGTCTTGGAACAAGTTTCCATACTTTGCAGTGCTTGAACTGGTTTAGTTCTTCTTCCATCGCCATTATCCACGATGCGTTTGAGTTTGCTTCCTCAAACTTCTTTGGTTCAACCTGTGAGAGAAAACTTAAATATAGATTCTCATTAGTTGTACCTCTTCGAGTTCTGACACCATCCCGGGGATCTCCTATGATCTGGTCCATGGGGTGATCCTTCAAATGTCTGAGCTCTAAAGTCCTTGCATTTGGATTATCTTCTATCACCGAAGTGACTTCTTCATCTTGGATGACTTCTTCATCTTGATCATCAGCCTCTCCAATAGGGGTTGGAATGGTGATCTTGATGAACTTTTCACCTTTATCTTCGGACGGTCCATCCAAGCTAATTGTTTTCAGCTTTGCACCTGCATCTTCAATAAGCACACTAGAAGAGTTGTTTTGCAGCAAACTCGTCTCATCAAATACAACATGTATCGATACTTCCATGACCAGGGGTTTTCTATTAAATATCATATATATCTTACTATGACTACTATAACCTACAAAAATACCTTCAAAACTCTTTTCGCTAAACTTTATAGTATGATACTTGCCATTGTTGATCACGAAGCATTTACAGCAAAAGATTCTAAAATATGAGACTATTAGTTTCCTGCCCTTTAGAAGTTCGTAAGGTGTCTTATCGTGGTTTTTGTTTATGAGAGCTCAATTTTGCATATGACATGCATTGTTGACGGCTTCAGCCCAAAAATATTCCGGAAGTGAAGCATCACTCAACATGGTCCTACAGGCCTCTATGAGCATTCTATTCCTTCTCTCAGCCACTCCATTTTGTTGAGGAGTGCGAGGAGAGGAAAACTCATGAAAGATACCTAGGCTTTCACAAAATTCTGTCATGGCCCCAGACTTGAACTCTGTTCCATTTTCACTTCTGATTTTGACTATGGAGCAGTTGTACTCATTCTGAACTTGCCTGACAAAATTAGTAAAGATGTTGAAGGTATCTGACTTGTGTTTCAAAAAGAACACCCACGCAAAGCGCGAGTAATCATCAACAATTACTAACGTATAATCCTTACCTCCCAAACTTCTAATTTGCAGTGGACCAAATAAGTCCATATGCAGTAGATGAAGACATCAATTAGAATCCTTGCCAATAACGCTTTTAAAGGTAGCCCTTGTTTGCTTGCCTTTTACACATGCATGGCAAGGTCTATCTTTGACGTACTTGACATTTGGGGTATCACGTATTGTTGGGTAAATTGGAAAATGTGTACCAAATTTGAAGAAGCCTCACCCTACTCAATGATATACATCAAGGTATATTTGATGTGCTTTGAGTTTATATGTGCACGTTAAGTAATTGCAGGAAATGCAGAAAAGTTTCTAAGTCCATGTGTCGACACCTAGAGGTGAAGTGTCGACACTTATGAAGGCTTGTGTCGACACCTAGAGAAGCTATGTCGACACTTGGAGTAATTGTGTCGACACCAGGAAAGGCAGAGTCGACACCAGAAGAAAAGTGTCGACACATACAGGCAGTGTCGACACACTGTGAAGAATTGTCAACATAATCTGTGTCGACACTTAGATGCAGTGTCGACACCCAGAGAAACTTTGTCGACATCAAATGTGTCGACACTAGGAGGCTGTGTCGACATTCAGCAAGCTTCAACAAAGTTAAAGTACTTGTGTTGACACAAAGGAGATGTGCCGACACTCAGCAAGTTTCAACACATAAAGGCATGTGTTGACACTCAGCAAGTTTCAACACATGAAGGCATGTGTCGACACAAAGGAATTGTGTCGACACACAGCAGAATTCAACTAAGTGTTAAAGAAGTAGTACTTTTGTCGACACACTCAACCAGTGTCGACACATTCAACAGAAGGCTTATGTCGACACACAGAATCAGTGTCGACACATTCTGAAGAAGCAGTGTCGAGAAGCTGTTACAACAACACAAGGAGTTGTGTCGACACCATCAAGGCTAGTGTCGACAATTAGTCTACTTGTGTCGACACTTAGTCTATATGTGTCGACACATAATGACTATCTGTCTCGACACTTTCAGACAGTGATAGTGATTTCAAGAAGTGAATGGATGAGTTGACAGCTGTCATTTCAACCGGTCAACTGCAACTGTCAAAGCTGCCAGAAGGTTGTTAGAAACCGGATCAGCCGGTTACCTTGGATGAAGACTATATAAAGACCTTTCTCCTTCAACAGAAGTGATGGAACACAATTAATCAAGAGATCTAACAATACAAAAGAAGAAGACCTTCAACAGAAGATCTAAGAAGTTGGAGAGAGAGAGCTCCTTCTAAGAAGAGCAGCTGCTGAACCAGGCTGCTATGTAAGATTCAGATTGAGATCTGAATCTCAAGACAGAAGTTGATTGAAGATCATCTTCACAGGAGATTCAACCCTACTGAGTTCTAATTCAAGAAGCTTTGAAGAAAGCTAAGGGAGGTTGATCTCTGCCAAGTTCTTCCAAGAACTCATCAAGAAGCCAGTCAACTCATCTCTCTCTGTCAGAGTTGTGGTTAATTACTTTGTATTATCAAATTCCTGTAGGATCTTGTATAGATTTGAGGTGTAAGCCTAAATCTATAAAAGCTGAGGTAGGGCATTTCAGCCTGAGTGTTGGAGAATCAATTCTCTTAGTGTAGGCCTTGTACAAGGCTGAGGTAGGGTTGTTTAGCCTAAGTGTTGGTCTTGTTGAAGACTGAGTGGTAGGGCTTAGTGCCTGAGTTGTAGGAGTGGGGACACTCTGAGTTGGAGGAACCTGTTTGGGGTTCTGAGCTGTAAGATCTGAGGATCTGAGGAGTTGTGCAGAAGTTATGCCGAATCTAGGACACTACTAGATAGGCGAAGGGGGAAAGTGGATGTACCCAGACCTTGGGGAACCATTATAAAAATCTGTGTGCACTCTGTGTTTGTTTATTTTTGTAATTACTGAGCTAGCTGTGCTGAATTGCTATAGAAAATTGCAAATACAGGTTTAATTGTTCAGTGTTTCTGCCTTAAATTTAAAAAGAGAAAGTTCACCTATTCACCCCCCCTCTAGGTGGTTAGGCACTATTTCTTTCAAGTGGTATCAAAGTCAGGTTACTCAAAAAAGGACTTAACAGTCTGAGTAAGATCCTGAAGGCAGATTCAGAACAAACAAGAATCAAGAAAATGGGTTCTATTGAGAATCACAAAGAGTTGGGGTCCATGAAATTGCCAATATGTAGAAAAAAGATATTTGGCATATGGAAAGAGAGGGTTAGACTTTTTATGGCAGCTTCTGACCCAAGAATATATATTACAGTTAAAGAAGGCTCATATGTGTCAATGAAGATCTCCATTCTGGATGCAAATCAGAAAACTCCCAAGGACTTCTCTGAAATGACAAAAGATGAAATCATTCTGACCACTATGGACAAGAGAGCCCAGAATATTATTGTTAGTGCCATTGATGATGCAACATTTCAGAACTTAATTCATTGTAAAACCTCTAAAGAAATGTGGAACACATTAATAGTTTATATGGAGGGATCAGAAGAAGTAAGACAAGATAGGAAGTCCTTGTTAAATCTGGAATATGAAAGCTTCAAAAAAGGAAAGCCTGATAGCATTACAGAATGTTACAAGAAGTTCTATAGGATTGTTAATGAGTTGATGTCCTATGGAAGAGAATTCAGCAACTATGAGCTGAATGATAAGTTCTTAAGATCTCTGACTAAGGACTGGGACACCAAGATTTGTGTTATTAGGGAAGTGGCCAAACTAGCTGACATACCTCCTCCAACTTTGTTTGGAAAACTGTTATCTTATGAGATGCAATTATTGGCTAGAAAGGAGGAAGAGAAGACTACTAGAGTGGAGCACAAGGAAAGATCTGTGGCCTTCAAGACTGAAGCCACTAGGAAGTATAGAAGCAAGTCTCCATCTCCACCTCAAATAGTTGCTGAAGCTGTGACAGACAATTCAGAAAGAAAGAATTCAGATAGCAGTGAAAGTGATGAAGACTTTGCAGCTTTCACTAGGCATTTTCAAAAGTTTCTGAAGAAGAAGCAGTGGAGGTCTAAGCCTTCCACTTCTCAGCCAAAAGATGACTATTATCAGAAAAGAAAGTCATCAAGGAATGACAGAAGCAGATCCAAGCCAAGCAAAGCTACATCATCAAAGATTGTGTGCTATTGCTGCAATAGACAGGGACATGTAGTGGCTGACTGTCCTGAAAAGTGGAAGGAGTCAGCTGACAAAAAGAAGACTCAGTTTAAGGGCAAAAAGGAAAAGTCCTTTGTTGCTAAGAAAGATAAGAGTCTGACTGATCTGTCATCTTCATAAATAGAATCAGAAGTTGAAGCCTACATTGGATTATTTGCTGAAGAGTAAGAAGATGAGTTCATGCAGCTAATGAACTCAATTTATGAGCATGAGGACAATCAGTGCAAGGGACTGATGGCTTTATCTAAAGGAGACAAGATCCAGGATCAGCCTGGACCAAGTAAGGTACAAAGTTGTTCTTCTAGTTCAATTTATAGTACTGAGTCAGAATCAGATACATCTGCATCAAGTGATGTGGGTGGGTCTGAATTTGAAGGAGATATTCATCAGTTAATTGATGAATATAGGGACTTGTTGCAGGCCCTGAAGAAAAGCAAAACCTTGGCCAAAACTCAGGCAAAGGAGATTGCTAGTCTTAAATTGGCTACTGCTGATTCAGATAAGTTGTTAGATCAGAAACTAAATGAAATAGCCAGGCCGAAGAACATTACTGTTATTCAGATGGGTACTATTACATTTAAGAATGATCAAATTAGAAATCTGGAGGTTAGACTTCAAAAGGAGAGAAAGATTGTAGCAAGTTTTTCTAAACCTAAATCTGTTTTACCATTGATAGATGAGTTTGTACCACAAAAGGGTAAGACTGGATTGGGGTTTACAAAATCTGCCTAGACAGCTAGGTCCAAATCTAAGGGCAAAGCCCCAGCACTAAACAAGAAGCCTGCAGTAGATAATCCAGCTAGGGTTGTACCTAAACAAAGGTACAACGGGTTTGAGTGTTGGTGTTGTGGCAAGATAGGCCACTTTGCCATAGATTGTTGGCACAATTCAAGTGTCAAGGAGAGTAGCAAACTGCCTGTTAGAAGAGCTACAGGTAGTTTTGTTAAAAGTCAGACTAACCTGCACCAAGGACCCAAGAGTTATTTGTGTTCTAAGGTTAAGTAATCTGTTTTGCAGGTGAGTCCAAGTGGTCATGCCCCTATATGGTACTTGGACAGTGGATGTTCCAAGCACATGACTGGAACTAGGGGTTGCTGAAGGACTATACACCTATCAAGGATGGCCCTAAAGTTACCTTTGGTGGTTCAGAAAAAGGAATCATCAAAGGCTTTGGTAACATTTCTAGTAACCAAATTACAATTACTCAAGTGGCTTATGTAAAGGGTTTGAAACATAACCTCATTAGCATAAGTCAGCTGAGTGATTTAGGATATGACATCTCATTTGTCAAGGATGGTTGTCATATCAAAAGGTTAAGTGATCAAAAGATCATTCTGACAGGATATAGGAAGAGAAATGTCTATTGTCTTGACTTTGTATGTGAGAACAATGTTTCTCCTATTTGTCTTGTAGCTGATGAGAAAGTCTCACATTGTGTTAAATGGCACAAGAGGCTGGCTCATCTTAAATATAAGACAATTGGCCAACTCTTTAGCAAAGAGTTAGTGAGGAATGGTCCTCAAGTTAAGTGTATAAAGGATGGGATATGCTCAGCTTGTCAAAAAGGCAAGCAGACTAAATCCACCTTTCATAGCCTTGAGAACAAGGATTCTGTGAGGTGTCTATACCTCTTGCATATGGATCTTTTTGGTCCTATGCCAGTTCACATTCTAGGTAGGAAGGTCTACACATTTGTGGTTTTAGATGACTATTCAAGATATTCCTGGGTGTTCTTTCTAAGGCAAAAATCTGAAACCCCAAGTATCTTATATGGTTTTGTTAAACAAATTCAGAATGAATTGGACAGTACAGTGGTCAAAATCAGAAGTGACTATGGCACTGAATTTCAGTCTGAAAGTATGACAAAACTGTGTGAAGAATTTCGAATTTTTGAGGAATTTTCCTCACCAAGAACACCTCAGCAAAATGGTATTGCTGAAAGGAAGAATAGAACCTTGATAGAGGCTGGTAGAACCCTATTGAGTGACACTTCTCTCCCAGAATATTTCTAGGCTGAGGCAGTAAATACTGCTTGTCATGTGATCAATAGGGCTACTATCACCAAGAGCCACAAGAAGACCCCCTATGAGATTGTGAAGGGCAGAAAACCAAATTTATCCTATTTCAGGATCTTTGGTTGCAAGTGTTATATACTTAACAATGGAAAGTATTATCTAACCAAGTTTGCTGCCAAATCCCAAGAGGGGATCTTTGTTGGGTACAGCAACAGTAGTAAGGCTTATAGGGTCTACAACTTGATTACTCAAGTTGTAGAAGAGTCTGTACATGTAGTTTTTGATGAAGCAAGGCTCATTAACAGTGAATTGCCAAGTAGTGTTTGCAGCTCTACAAGTGTAACTGAGAAGATGGATAAGCTTACCATTGCAGAAGGTTCCACTGCAAGTCAGCAAGTGGAAGATGGTGGCTGTTGTCCAGGGGGAGTACAAGATACTCCTGATGCTGAAGAAGACCAAGAGGTGCAGCTAAATGAAGAGACTTAAGGTGTACAACCTGAAGACAGGCTGCCTCCAGCAAATAGACGCTTAAAGGATCATCCAGCCAATCAAATAATTGGAGATCCCAGACAAGGAGTGCAAACAAGGAGCAGGAATCTGAGTACAGTTCTTTACTCCAGCTTCTTATCCCAAGTGGAACCAAAGAAGTTTGAAGAAGCAATTCTAGACCCTCATTGGATTGATGCCATGCAAGAGGAGCTGAATCAATTCAAAAGATGCAAGGTCTGGGAGCTAGTTCCTAAACCCAAGGACCACAACATTATTGGAACTAAGTGGATCCTTAGGAACAAGTTGGATGAAAATGGAATCATCATAAATAATAAAGCTATACTTGTTGCAAAGGGATATAGGCAGCAAGAAGGTATTGATTTTGATCAAACCTTTGCTCCAGTAGCAAGACTGGAGGCAATAAGGATATTACTTGCCTATGCAGCATATCAAGGGTTCGAGGTATATCAAATGGATGTTAAGTCAGCTTTTCTGAATGGAAATCTGAAGGAAGAAGTCTATGTAGAGCAGCCATCAGGTTTTGTTGATTCTCTTAAACCTGATTATGTATATAGACTTAAGAAGGCTTTGTATGGGTTAAAACAAGCCCCAAGGGCTTGGTATGAAACCATGTCTAGTTTCCTCATTGAGAACAAATTCTCAAGGGGGAAAATAGACAAGACTCTATTCCTTAGGGAATCTAAAGGCAGGATTATCTTAGTCCAAATATATGTAGATGACATAATATTTGGGTCTATAGATAGTAGTCTTTGCAGAAAGTTTGCAAAACTTATGCAAGGACAATTTGAAATGAGCAGTATGGGAGAACTTAAGTTCTTCTTGGGTCTCCAAGTTAGACAGACTGAAGATGGCTTGTCCATATGCCAGTCTAAGTTCACCCTAGAGTTAATAAAGAAGTATGGTATGGAATTATCCACTACCATATAAACTCCTATGGGGTCAAGCATGTCTCTAAGCAAAGATGATGCAGGGAAACCTGTAGATGAAACTTTGTATAGAGGGATAGTTGGCTCCCTACTGTATTTGACTGCTAGTAGACCAGATATCATGTATGCTACATGTGTCTGTGCTAGGTACCAAGCATGCCCTAAAGAATCTCATCTGACAGCAGTCAAAAGGATTTTAAGATATCTTAAGGGCACACCTTATCTAGGCCTTTAGTACCCTAGGAATGGAGATTTTGTACTGACAGGTTATTCAGATGCAGATTTTGCAGGCTGTAAGGAAGATAGGAAGAGTACTACAGGAACCTGTCAATTTCTAGGTGGAAGGCTGGTGTCATGGAGCAGTAAGAAGCAGACCAGTGTGGCTATCTCCACAGCTGAGTCAGAATATGTGGCAGCAGGAAGTTGTTGTGCACAACTTTTATGGATTCAACACCAGCTAGAATATTATGGTATTCAAGTAAGTAGAACACCTTTATTTTGTGATTCTACAAGTGCCATTTCTATTACAAATAATCATGTCTCTCATAGTAGGACTAAGCACATAGAAATTAAATACCATTTTCTTAGAGAACACGTAGAAAAAGGAGACATTTCACTAGAATATGTTAAGACAGATAGTCAGATAGCTGATATGTTTACTAAGCCCCTGGATGAAACCAAATTCAATAATTTTAAAATTGAATTAGGAATGTTAAACTTAGAATAGTTTAAAAAATTGGCTAAGTAAAATGGTGTCGACACGCAGAGTTGTCTGTGTCGACACATAGAAGTGGTGTCGACATTTCAGAGAAATGTTGTCGACACATCTAGGCAGTCAGTGTCGACACTTCAGAGAATTAGTGTCGACACATCCAGAGTAGGTGTCGACACATCCAGGGTGTTGTCGACACTTAGGATTTATACAGAATTCGTCGAGTAGAGTTTTGACTAATCGTCGAGCTGAGATGTATAAGTGTCGACACATATATTCTGTCGACTATATTTGTGTCGACACATAGTTGTCGAGACATTAGAAGTAAGTGTCGACACATTTCAACAGTGTCGACACATTTCAAGTATTTTGACGCGCCTTTTCACCTTCGATTTTAGAAAGGTATAAATAGGTCTTCACCATTGTTTGTCGACACGCTCACCATAGTTTCGAGACCAAACTTGTGTGTCGACATTTCTATTCTCTAAATTCAAAATTTCTCCAAACCCTAATGGCGCCCAAGCTAGAAGAGAACATCAATGAAAGTTATGAGCTCGTGCGACACGCCTTTGATGACGCAGAACCAGAAATCCAAGGTGTTGTAACCCTAGTTGGAGAGACTGGGTTAGAGTATCTTGTTTCCGAACCAATCAAGATTTGGAAGAAGGAGGTCCTTGAATTCTTTAGTGCAGCTACACTTGATGAATCTGGACTCAAGATTAAGTCCAAAGTTCATGGGGTAAAAGTTAAGATCAACCAAAAAAGTCTAAGAAAAGTTCTACATCTCCCTAGAATTAAAGAAGAGGAAGATGTACCTGCATCAAAGACAAGGGAGGCACTGGAATGGTGTGGACTTGATTCAAGCATGAAGATTGGATCAGTTTTTAACAGGAAAGGCAAGAACATGCAGTGCAAGTTCATGTATGAAATAGTAGGCAAGGTAATTCTGAGCAAGCCAGGTGGGCATGATAGAATATCAGCTCACATGTTCAGTTTAATGACAAGGATAATTTTTCAACTTAAAACTGATTGGTCAGCAGTAATGTTTGATAAGATAAAGGAAAGTCTGAAGAAGCACAATCTGGGTAGGATTCTGAGTTTATACTTATCTGGTAGTATCCCTGAAGTCATGAACCAAGCTTCTGGTTCTAAGATAAATCATATGAGGAGAATGGATGTTAGGATTATCTCAAGGTGGGATACGGTGTTGACAAAGGAAATGCCTACTCCTGAAAAGGAAGTTTCTCAACAGAAGAAGAAGAAGAAAGCCATTGTGGATCAAGAATCCTCAAGTAGCTCAGAGGAGAAAGTGGTTTTTAGTTCTGATGATGGAGAAGCTGGAAATACTTGACAGTCACCAGTAAGACCTGAAGATGCACAGAGGCAGGGGGAGCTACCATCTGCTAGCCCCATTCACCTGGATCCACTCCAGGGGGAGCCTCAACATGTGGATGAGCCAACTCACTTAGATAGTGAAAGGGCAACCCAAACAATTCTTGAGGTAATCAATGAAGTTAATCAATCTATTTTCAATATTGAGGATGAAGTACTGACTGAATCATTACTTGATGTTGATCAGCAAACTCAGATACATAGTCAACCACAAGATGTTATCATGGAAGACACATCAGTTGATAATAATGCTCCTGAGATCAGAGATTCTCAAGTCCCTACTCAACAGGAGTTTACACTAGAAGAGCTATTCCCTGATCTATTACAGACTGATTTTGAGGGAGAGAAAGCAGTTGTTGAGGGGGAGTCAGCTAACCTTGAGGGGGAGCATGTAAGATCATATGAGGAGACTGCTAGAAAAGATACTGAGGAGCAAAGGAGTGCTGAGGAGCAACCAAGAGCAGAAAATGATTTGCCACCTACTCCACAGGATAGAGTAGACATTGCTAGTAATTCTGCTTCCGAGGATGAAGAGGCTGCTAGAGCCAAGAAAAGAAAGCTCCATGTTTTCAAAAGGAGAAGCCAGACCTACAAGAAAGCACTGCAAACCATTGTTCCACAACAAGCCCCAACTGCTGATTATAGTTCATTATTGGTGGCTTTGCAGATCAAGATGGATGAGCAAAGGAAGGCTCTCCAAACTTATATGGATGAAGGACATAAATCACTTCACTTTGATCTGGCTCAAGATATAAAATCTATTAGATTTGAAGTAAATCAAAATAAGAAGGAAATGACTGACTGTTTCCATAAAGGAGGCAATGCAGTGGTATATCTGGCTACTCATCAAGAGAATATAAAGAAACAGATTGATTACATGGCAGTGAAACAAGGATATGTCCTGGAAAACCAGATTAGAATGGATGACAATTTAACTGAATCACATAATGTGATAGTAACTGAAATGTAGAATCTTGCAGCTGCTCAGATTGCAGCAAGGACTACTGCCAAGGTTGAGTTTGACAAGCACTTACAAGAAAGCCTAACAGCTGTTAAGACTGCTACTGAAGATTCATAAAAGGTTATCACTGAAAGCTTCAAAGGTTAAAACCTTTTTATAAAAATGGTGTTAACTATTTGAATGCTCAGATTAGATTTCAGAAGGATGATCTTAGGGATCATATAGCAAGAGAAGTCATAAAGGGGGAGAGGGTATTAGTCAAAGCAGGCTCTGACCATGCTAAATGGATTTCGAACAGCATCAGAGCCACCCTTGGATATCCACCTTTGTGTGATGATGATAATGTAGCAGAATCTGGGATAAATCCTGCATATTTTGGAGGAGAACAAGCTGAAGTAGCTCAGGTGATCTACCCTCCTGCTGATTTTGAGATGATACATCACGAGGTACAATCTATGTATAGCCCTCCTGAGGGTAATCAGAATATTATTTGTGAGAAAGTAGTACAGCCTGTGCCAGAGGCAGTATTAAAGGAGTAAGAAGCTCAATTATCTAAGAAGAGGTTCAGAGAACAGGCTGAATTAAGGCCAGATTTTGAGCAATGGAGCCCAACTTCAAGAAATATTATACTAACGTCTTGGAAGGCTGCAAAGGATAATATCCTAGAAAGGGGTAAATGGTATTCTGAGCAGGAGTGGAGGAAACATGAAGCTGGGCAAGAGGCCATTGTACAGTACAGAAGAAAGGCTAAACTAGGGAAGCTACCTCCTAATGCACAGGAGCCTAGCAAGTATTTCCCTAAGCCTTATCATTATTTTGAGAGACAGAAGATAAGGGCTGAAGAAGAAAGAACTTAAGGGAAAGAAGCCTGCTGATGACAATGATGCTCCAGTTCAAGCCAAGATTCAATCTGGAAAGGGCATTGTTATCAAGGAGCCAGAGCAGCCATAGGATAGAATTTTCTTAAGTTTACAACTTTGTAATCATTTGCATTAAACTCCATGTAAACTTTTGATTAATAAAACTTTTGGAAGTTGTAAAAGTAATGTTTAATGTTCAATCTATTACATTGTTATTCTGAGATAATTGTTTATACATGTTCTGTTTATACATGTTTAGTATTTATCCTATCATATAATATTGTTATACATCATATTGAGTATTTTTTATGTATGGTGTATATCATTGACTAAGGGTTATGACTTCTCCAAATAGGGGGAGATTGTTGGGTACATTGGAAAATGTGTACCAGATTTGAAGAAGCCTCACCCTACTCAATGATATACATCAAGGTGTATTTGATGTGCTTTGAGTTTATATGTGCAGGTTAAGTAATTGCAGGAAATGCAGAAAAGTTTCTAAGTCCATGTGTCGACACCTAGAGGTGAAGTGTCGACACTTAAAAAGGCTTGTGTCGACACCTAGAGAAGTTGTCTCGACACTTGGAGTAATTATGTCGACACCATGAAAGGCAGAGTTGACACCAGAAGAAAAGTGTCGACACATACAGGCAGTGTCGACACACTGTGAAGAATTGTCAACATAATCTGTGTCGACACTTAGAGGTAGTGTCGACACCCAGAGAAACTTTGTCGACATCAAATGTGTCGACACCAGGAGGCTGTGTCGACACTCAGCAAGCTTCAACAAAGTTAAAGTACTTGTATCGACACAAAGGAGATGTGTCGACACTCAGCAAGTTTCAACACATGAAGGCATGTGTCGACACAAAGGAGATGTGTCGACACTCAGCAAGTTTCAACACATGAAGGCATGTGTCGACACAAAGGAGTTGTGTCGACACACAGCAGAATTCAACTAAGTGTTAAAGAAGGAGTACTTGTGTCGACACACTCAACCAGTGTCGACACATTCAACAGAAGGCTTGTGTCGACACACAGAATCAGTGTCGACACATTCTGAAGAAGCACTGTCGAGAAGTTGTTACAACAACACAAGGATTTGTGACGACACCATCAAGGCTAGTGTCAACACTTAGTCTACTTGTGTCGACACTTAGTCTATATGTGTCGACACATAATGACTATCTGTCTCGACACTTTCAGATATTGACAGTGATTTCAAGAAGTGACTGGATGAGTTGACAGCTGCCGTTTCAACCAGTCAACTGTAACTGTCAAAGCTGGCAGAAGGTTGTTAGAAACCGGATCAGCCGGTTACCTTGGAGGAAGACTATATAAAGACCTTTCTCCTTCAACAGAAGTGATGGAACACAATTAATCAAGAGATCTAACAACACAAAAGAAGAAGACCTTCAATAGAAGATCTAAGAAGTTGGAGAGAGAGAGCTCCTTCTAAGAAGAGCAGCTGCTGAACCAGGCTGCTAAGTAAGATTCAGATTGAGATCTGAATCTCAAGACAGAAGTTGATTGAAGATCATCTTCATAGGAGATTCAACCCTACTGAGTTCTAATTCAAGAAACTTTGAAGAAAGCTAAGGGAGGTTGATCTCTGCCAAGTTCTTCCAAGAACTCATCAAGAAGCCAGTCAACTCATCTCTCTCTGTCAGAGTTGTGGTTAATTACTTTATATTATCAAATTCCTGTAGGATCTTGTATAGATCTGAGATGTAAGCCTAAATCTATAAAGACTGAGATAGGGTATTTGAGCCTGAGTGTAGGAGAATCAATTCTCTGAGTGTAGGCCTTGTAGAAGGCTGAGGTAGGGCTGTTTAGCCTGAGTGTAGGTCTTGTTGAAGACTGAGTGGTAGGGCTTAGTGCCTGAGTTGTAGGAGTGGGGATACTCTGAGTTGTAGGAACCTGTTTGGGGTTCTGAGCTGTAGGATCTGAGGATCTGAGGAGTAGTGCAGAAGTTAGGCCGAATCTAGTACACTACTAGATAGTCGAAGGGGGAAAGTGGATGTACCCAGACCTTGGGGAACCACTATAAAAATCTGTGTGCACTCTGTGTTTGTTTATTTTTGTAATTGCTGAGCTAGCTGTGCTGAATTGCTATAGAAAATTGCAAATACAGGTTTAATTGTTCAGTGTTTCTGCCTTAAATTTAAAAAGAGAAAGTTCACCTATTCACCCCCCCCCTCTAGGTGGTTAGGCACTATTTCTTTCACGTACTAAGTTAATTGAAAATAATTTATTAATAGTTTTGTAATTAATATGTGCTAGTCTCTTGTGTCATTGGTCACCAAGCGACGCACTATCTTTTGCTAAAAAGCACACTGGTGTCGAAGAATCCATACAAATGAAATTCAAGCAAAATATGTTCCTGCTTCGAGTACCGGATAAAATCATTTCCATATTGTCAACAGATTCTATCAAGCACTTATCAGCATGAAACTCAACTATGTATCCTTTATCGCAGAGTTGGTTTATGCTTATAAGGTTATGTTCCAAACCTTCAACGTAAGCCACATCTGAGAAGGATACATTACCGTTTGTAATCATACCGTAGCCTTTAGTGATTCCACAGTCTGAACCTCCAAAGATGACCTTCGGTCCGTTCACGACTGGAGTAAAGTTCTGGATTAGGCTTCTTGTCCCGATCATATGCCGAGAGCATCCACTGTCCAAATACCAGATTGGCGTTTTGGTGGCCTTTGGACATACCTGCAATCACAATCAATTTGCCTTAGGAACTCAAATATGTTTGGGTCCTTGGTCTCATGTTAGAACACTCCCCCTACGAATATTAGCATTAGGAGTGGTCTTCCTCATATTGCCAACATGTGGGGTTGCAGCATTTCTGGGATTAAACCAACAATCAATGGCAAAGTTACCAATTCTGCTACAACACCAACATTCAAATGTGTTGTATCTTTGCCTTATGTTCTCCTGCTTGACCTTTTGGAATTGTGGTCTAGCAGGGGCAACATTCTTGGAGGAAGAAGCTTCATGATGATGACAATCACATGTTTTCTTCTCCTTCACTGGCTTTTATACAACAGGCTTTGCCTTTGGTGCCTTCTTGAAGTTATGATCGTGATTGAAAGGGTCATAGCTCTGAAGAATAACTTCTATATAAGGTGCCTTAAAGACACTTTCGCCAAAGTTTCTGGGGCGAGTCTATCCTTGATAATGGGGCTTTGGCTCTACATAAGTAGGCCTAGCAAAGTGTCCGTAGGATGAGTCAAGATCAAACTCATTTGAGGGAAATATGACCTTTTTGAAAGAGGTCTGATCTTGAGGAGCTTTCCCCTTCTCTTTGGATAAGGCCTTTTTGGCGGCCTTATTCTTCCGTTGGGCCTTATTTCTCCTAGAAGATTTGCTAGGAGCTTCTTTGTGGCCTAGTACAGCACCCTTGGCCTTGGCTGAGAATTCAACAACGAATGGAAGAACTGTCTTGGGCTTCGAGAAACTTTCAACTAGTTTCTTTTCAGCAGCAAGTTGGGCTTCCAGCTCTTTGATGATTTTCTCTTTAAGGTCGAGGTGCTCAAGAGCTTTGTTATATTCTTCAATAGTATTATTGAAGTTCTCTTCGAGCGAGTCAGTCTTTGCGACTTTCTCTCTCAAGATGCTCTCTTTAGCTTTGAGAGACTTTATCTCTTTAGCCTGAGTTTTCACGACTCGGCGACATTTGTCGTAAGCCAGGAATAACTCCTTATATTGGGCCATGACTTCTGACTCATCGTCAGAAGAGATATCCTCACAATCATGTTCAGAAACTTCAGAATCTGAAAGAGGAGTGTGAGAGTTTACCTTCCCAGTGAACCGGGGATCTTGTTCATCATCAGTTTGAGCCATGAGCCCAAAATAGGCTTCTTCTTCACTCGACTCAGATGAGTCAGAGTCACTAAGAGTCTTGCCCTTTTGGCCATCAAGCTTTTCTCTGTCCTCTTCTCATTGTACGAGGACTTCTTTTCCTCTCTTCTACCACCCTCCTTCTTCTTGTGAGGGGAGTCAGCGATGACGTGTCCTGGCTTATTACAGCAATAACAAATAATTTTTGTAGAAACATGTTTGTTCTGTTTAGAATTATACCTGTCATGGCTGCTTGAGCCTTTTCATTGACGATCACCATCGTGTCGTGATCTTCTATAGGAGGCATCCTTGCCTTTCCATTGCTTCTTCCTGTTCAAGAATTACTTGAACTGTCGAGAGAGTAGTGAGAACTCTCCTTCTGATAGTTTAGAGCCTGAGGTGCTTGGCTCTGAGGTTTCTTCTTCACTAACTTCTTGTGCTGGAGTAGGAGGAACAACCTTTGTCTTCTAAGAGGTGTCTGCCTTTAAAGCAACAGACTTCTCTTTGAATGCAGACTTGCTCTTCTCTTCTTTAGCCTTTCTGGTGTTGAGTTGAAGCTCATATGACATAAGCTTCCCGAAGAGATTCTGAGGATCTGTCTCGGCCAGTTTTCCAAACTCCCTTATAGCACAGGCCTTGTTATCTCATTCCTTAGTCAGGGATCTCAAGAATTTATCATTTAATTCTCCATTAGTGAAGACTCTGCCATAGACCCTTAGCCCATTAACTATCTTGAAGAAATTCTCAAAGGTGTCAGCAATGGTATCTTTGTTTCCCTGTCGGAAAGCTTCATACTGCTGATTAAGAAGGGATCTTCTATCATCCATCACTTCTTCGGTGCCTTCCATTAAGGAAACTAGTGACTGCCACATCTCTTTTGCAGGCTGGCAATGAATCAGGTTTTGCAGCATTGAATCATCGAGTGCACTTGCTATAATATTTTTTGCCTTTTTGTCCAATGAGACAAGTGCAATCTCATCCTTATCTAGATGCGTAAGTTTCTTTGGGACTTTCTTAGTTGGATCTATAGTGGAGACGGTCATGGGAATGTAAGGACCTTCTTCAACTATCATGAAGATCCTTGGATCCACAGCTTCCATAAAGAACTTGATTCTCTCTTTCCACATGGGAAAATTATTTTTGGTACATAAAAGAAGCTTGGAAAAATCTTTAGCCTTGTCCATTTCTGGTAGATCTCAAAAGACAACTATTGAAGGATCTGATCAAGGTGTTAACCTTTTAACGATCAACCTCCCTCTGATACCAATTGAAAGTTTATTGTTGCCTACCTAAATCACCTAGATGGGGGTGAATAGGTGAATTGTGCGTCTTTTTGCGGAATAAAAATTACAAACCAAAGCACAGATCTATCTACCAATCAAACACAGACGAGGCAAGATTTATAGTGGTTCGCCAACCTTGGGTACATCCACTTTCCCTCAACGATCTAGCAATACACTAGACTCGACTACTCCACTATCGCGGATTGAAAATCAATCCTACCCTCAGAACAACGTTCCTACAATCTCGATCCACAAAACGAATCTACACTCGGAAGGTAAAACTTCCTACAATCTCGGAGTCAAAAGCTCCTACACTCGGAGAAATTTCTCCTACAATAATGAAATAAACTATATAAAGAAATACAAACAGTGATCCCTTGTTCAGATCTGCAACAATCGACCAGAAATTTCTTCTTCTAGGCTTTGCGACTTTGTCAGAATGATGAAGAGAAATCTCGAGAAGAATGGATCTGAACCTTCTTGGCTTCTCACGATCGATCTAATCAGAGTATGAGGAGTTGAGCGAATCACGATCTGGAGAGCCTTCTTGATCTGAATCCTCAAAAGATGAAACCATAGCCGGTCGGGAATCAACGACGGCGGCGGCGGCGGTTTTCTTTTCTTGGAGAGAGAAAGAGGAAATAGAAATTCTTAGAGTACGGTTGCAAAAATTCTTAGCATAATCTTCTTTGAATAATTAGGGTTTGTCGGTTTAGACAAGACTTTTTATAGCATCAGACAAGATTAGACATGATTCAGTCATTATGAGAGACATGTGGACCAATCACGTCAAAGTTTATGAATAAGACCGTTAGACTGGACTTAAAGAATTTTTGGAAAAGTCAAAGTAAAATACTCGAGATATAAAAGCTTACTCGAGTACATGCAGCACTATTCGAGTAGGTAGAAGATGACTACTCGAGTATATAAGAAAAACTACTCGAGAGAGAATGAGATGATTACTCGAGTACATGGAGTCACCTACTCGAGTAAATAAAAGGAAAAAGAAAATCAGCTACTCGAGTAACAAGAATAACATACTCGAGTACCTAAGTACTTACACGAGAGGTGGAGAAAATTACTCTAGTAAAAGAAATACTACTCGAGTATATCTGAATGAACTACTCAAGTAATTAAGAAAATACTCGAGACAAAGACTTAGAAAGTTTCTGGAACTGGAATACATGACTACTCGAGTATAGAAGTTGAACTACTCGAGATGAATAGAACTACTCGAGTATATGGAGATGACTACTCGAGTAATTCACTTAGAGAAATTTTCTGGAATGGAATCCTGGATTACACGAGTATAAACACTAGACTACTCGAGTAATAAATGAACTACTCGAGTACATGACTTAGATTACTCGAGTAAATGAGAACTACACAAGAGTCAGAATTTAACTACTCGAGACAAAAGATAGAACTACTCGAGTACTATATAGTACTACTCGAGTATTTAACTTAGAAAACTTTGAGAAGAGAATTTCTGTAAAACCCGAGAGGAGAAAAGAAACTACTCGAATAGTTATCTTAACTACTCGAGAGCCATAATTGACTACTCGGGATATATCTTAGCTACTCGAGTAGGATTATTATTACTCAAGTATGAATCCAGTAACTTACTCGAGTAAGTAAAGAACTACTCGAGTACTTTATTTAGGAAAATTTTCTTGACAGATTTTTTCTTCTTCTAAGGGATGACCAGCATCAAGTCTTTTCACATAGTCCTAGAGCTTGAATATGAAGTGTATCCCAATAGAGAGGCTACACTGTATGGTCCTATGTTTGGTGACCCATTGTAGACTGACATTGGTCTACACTTCCCATAAGATTCCTGCAAACACGTAACTCAAACCAAGCATCAAATACAACTTAATTCATCTTAGTTCAAGGATGACTTCATCAAATCTGGGTTAGTATGGATACAATACCCAACAATTTATTATTCCTACTGTTTTGGTTAGCCAAGGATTGCCCAAGGTATTCCCCGTGAAGGGCTCTCGAGGGCACTAGGAGCTACGATGGGCTAAAGCCCAAAGATCTCTTTCGCAAGACACTTATTATTGTTGGTTGTTACCCAACTCTCAATCCCTTTATGTTGTACTGGATCTATTCCTAGTGTATTTTGACTTTTTTACTCCCTACGGGGAAGACGATGTTTCGTCGACCCCGTGCACCTCTTAACACCAGCCAAACTTCTCACTCCTCATCACGACTCCTGATGATAATCTCATTCTGCTTACCAGACCAACACACTAATATCCCAACACCCTAAGTTCATTTTGCACCATATTTTGATCTCTGTAGTTTTTACTAAACGCAGACCATCCTAAGCCATATGATGTGTACAATTGGAGGTACTACAATTTGTCATCCAAAATCCATATAATATTTATTGGAGGTATATCATGACATGATTAGCCTAAATCCAGAAGTTTATAATTTTCCTAATTTATTTGATAATTTATTTAATTTCAAAAGTGATCCAAATGACTTAGTTTGAACATGATGTACTATTTTCAAGCATTCAAAATATTCCACAAAATTATGATAAATAAAAGACAACTATTTATCAGTAAATCCAAGGTCTCGAAATTTTTTAGTAAGACTTAAACCTCTAAACATAATTTTTGAACATAACCTTTATTAAACAAATTAAAGAGACAAGTACTGTTAATATACTTCCAAAAATTCTGAGAAAATTCAATGATGAACATAAAGACATATAAACACTACAGGTCAAGTTTAACAATTTATCCATGAACAATGAACACTATAATTGATTTTTCCCATAATATTCCAAGTAATAGGTTAATGAACTAAGTACAACAATTATTCGTCTAAAAATTGCAATAAAATCCACATATTGACCTAGAAACACTACTGATCAAGTTTCATAATTTTCCAATAAAAAGGGAGCTCTAAATCTATTATTGATCATATTCCTGTGTTTATATATTTGTGAAGTAAGTACTTGGAATACACATCCAAAAATTGTAATAAAATTCAAGAGTAAATTGACCTAAAACATTCTTTTCTCAAATTACATAACTTCCTACTAAAGAGTGTGATCATAATAATTAAAATATTACAAGGGCAACTTCATGTACTGTAAGGGAGGTACTAAGTGAAATGTTTCTAAATTACTTATAAAATCACCAGAGGCTATAATTAACCATAAGACTATACCTACCAAGTTTCATAACTTTTCAGAGAGTACCTAGACCACTTTGTGATCATCTTCATCGACGATATATTGGTGTACTCGCAGAGTGAGGAGGATCACTTTAAGCATCAGCATTTGGTGTTGGAGACGCTGAGGAGGAATCAACTGTATGCCAAGTTCTCCAAATGTGAGTTTTGGTTGTCCTCAGTAGCGTTCCTTGGTCATATAGTCAGTGGAGAGGGAATTGCGGTGGATCCGACGAAGATTGTTACTATACGGGAGTGGCCCGTGCTGCCTACGGTATCAGATGTCCGGAGTTTTTTGGGGCTTGCTCGCTATTACAGGTGCTTTGTGGAGAACTTCTCGCGGATAGCATTACCCCTCATGACTCTGACGAGACAAGAGCAGAAGTTTTTTTGGACGCCGGAGTGTGCACAAGCTTTCGAAGAGTTGAAGAGACGGTTGACCACGGCGCGTGTTCTAAGTTCGTCGAGTGGGACCGAAGGCTTTGAGATCTATAGCGATGCTTCGGGCAGTGGATTTGGTTGTGTCCTACTGCAGCATGGAAGTGTGATAGCTTATGGATCGCGTCAGCTGAAGGTGCATGAGAGGAATTATCCAGTCCCTGACTTAGAGTTAGCGGCCGTGATATTTTCCCTGAAGCTTAGGAGGCATTACTTGTATACGGTGAAGGTCGATATCTATACCAACCACAAGAGGCTAAAGTACTTGTTGGATCAGAAGGATCTAAACATGCGACAGTGGATTTGGATGGAGTTTCTGGGGGACTATACATTCAAGATTCATTATATGCTTGGGAAAGTCAATGCAGATGAGTTGAGTCTGTAACTCCCCGAAACTCAAAGAAGCGACGGGGGACGTTTTGGGACAGTTTGGGTTCTGGCTGCAGGCACACGGCCTGGGACACGGGCGTGTCCCAGGGCGTGTCAAGCCTGTGTCGACACTGAGCCGGGAAGTCGACACTTTGGTGTCGACAATGTGTCGAGACTGGGCACACGGCCTGCGACACGGGCGTGTCGCAGGGCGTGTCGACCCGTGTCGACACTTAGCCGTAAAGTCGACACTCTGCTTCGAGGAAGTGTCGAGAGATGGCACACGGCCTGCGACACGGGCGTGTTGTAGGGCGTGTCAACCCGTGTCGACACTCGTCCCGCGAAGTCGACACTTTGGTCTCGACATGGTGTCGAGACAAGGCACACGGCCTAGGACACGGGCGTGTCCAAGGCCGTGTCATCAGGTCGACAATCTTCGCTCGACGAAGTGTCGAGTTTCGAGACCGTGTACACGGCCTAGGGTCCAGGCTTGTTGAGGTGACACGGGTAGGGACACGGGCGTGTCCTAGAACCCGTGCAGTGCTCGGGTTGTTTTCGGGGAAAAATGATGGGGTACACGGCCGGCCACACGGCCGTGTCAGGAGGAACACGGGCGTGTCAGCTCGAACACGGGCGAGTTCAATACCCGTGTGTTGTTCCAGGTGATTCGATTTTGACGGCGAATGAGGCACACGGCCCTGGACACGGGCATGTGCCAGGCCGTGTTCGGTCCAGATTGGACATTTCAGTCCCGAATCAAAGCCGTTCGTTTCCTTATTTTGAGATCCAACGGCTGGGGGTTGTTCCTGAAGGGATATACCCGGGATTGGACTTTGAAACCCTCACTTTTCATGAGAGGTTAGCTTTCTAAAACCTTAGAGAAAGTAGAGAGCCAAGGAAGGAAGAAGGAGCTAGATCCGGCCATTGGAGGAGCTTCGGAGCTCCGAATCGCGAGCCGACTCCGGATCCATGGAGGCAAAGCTAGTGCGGTGCTTTTCATCCGTTTACTTTTCAATGGCGCCAAAGAGGAACGCTAGGGTAACGATCCTCAACTTGAGCATGAGTAGCTCTCTTTCTTTGCATAGGAAGCCCGCTCTCGCGAGTTTGCGGAGAGTTGGAGGCGTTCCTTCGGGTAGATATGTGAAGTCCCCGTTGTTTAGAGTCCGTAAGCGAGAACGGACATAGGCATGATGTGTGAAGCCTACCCGGACATGTTGGTCTGGATCGGTGATGTTGCATTGCATAATGCCGGAGAAGACTCCGTGCTATTTGTTGTTTTTAGGGTTTTCTACGCGGTAGATTGTAGCAGGGAGCCTTAGGGACTAACCCAAAGGTGCACCCGGAAAACTGGGCGGATACGAGATCTTGCCAACTTGATGGCCTGAGAGCCAACTTGAACATAACCGGGTTATGTGACTTGTGATGGAAATGGGACTCGGTGGAAGTTTGACCCGCGCAAATGGCTTAAATTGTCGTTGCGATGTGAGCACGGGTTAGATGGAACCGTACCCGTTCTATGTCGTTCGGTTAAAGAGACCTAAAGGCACGTGGCACTTGCCGTTGGCATAGATTAGGGTCTTCGGCGGTCAATGGATTAAATTGTCGTGACCCAGGCCAGGAAGACAAATTGCTTATAGGTTTGGCAGTCTAGGTGACGGCGGTGAGTCCGGAATATCTATGGCTTTAATTGACGTGACATCGACTGGTTCACCAAGAATGTGCCCTGAGAGCACGGGGCGTGTGGCTGTGCGAGCCAACGTCTGTGATGAATTGGCTATTGATATAAATTGCTCACTTATGCTAATGAAATGCAGGGAATGAGCATCGCTGCCCCGAGTTGGGGGCGGGATCGTTATAATTTGGTCAGCATTGCTGACCGTTGCCTTGTTTTGCCACCGTGCGGTGGTTTGTTGCTTGCAGGTGCAGCTGGACCAAGTGGTCAATAGCGGGATAAAGCCCTTTTTGCGAAGCCGGCCCTCGAAGGCCCAAGTGGAAGTGTTTACTTCTTTATTCATGTATGACCGGCCTGCGTGTCGTGGTTTGTAAAACATGTAATTTAAAGTGAAACATTTTTGTAAGGCCTTAAGGCTTATTTTGGGTATTTGTATAACATTCCTATTTTGTACTAGTGGACATTCGTGCTTTGATGCTGGGTTCTTTGTTACAACTTTTATAAACTGCTTCCGCTAGAATGCTCTGTGTAGGACGTTGAGATTGGTTGGATGGTTTCCATAAGTAACCACCCGGTATGTCTGTAGTATATGGCGTCGGGCCCCGGCCGGACCTATTGTTATATGCTATGCGACGGATAGGGGGTGTTACAGAGTCGCAGGGCCCCAGCTCAAGCCAACTGGCTATCGGTTCATGACGAGCGTTTGGTTCAGGAGTTGGAGGCATTGGAGATCTCTTGTGTAGACAAGTAGTCTAGTGCCGAAGCGTTATTCAACTAGACAGAAGTTCAGTGTGACCTAGCTGATCGGATTCGGCAGGCTCTGGATATGGATGACCACATGAAGCAAATCATGGTTGAGGCTTTGGATGGGTCAAATTCCCAATTTGAAGTTGTGGATGGATTGTTATGGAAGGTCAGTCGGTTGTACGTCCCAAATGGCGGCAAACTGTGGGTGGAATTGATGTACGAGGCTCATCATACCAAGTACTCGATTCACCCGTGGAGTACGAGGATGTACCGTGATATGAAGAAATTGTTCTGGTGGCCAGGACTTAAGAAGGATGTGGCACTTTATGTGGCGAAGTGTCAAACATGCGCCTTAGTGAAGGCGGAGTGCGAGAAGCCGGGAGGATTCTTGAAGTCCTTGCCTGTCCTGGAGTGGAAGTTCGACGATTTACTATGGACTTTGTACATGGGTTGCCATGGTCGCAGAAGGGAAACGACGCCATTTGTGTGGTCGTAGATCGTTTGACGAAAGTGTTGCACTTCATTCCGCATAGGAAGGATGATTCTGTGGAGAAATTGACAAAATTATATGTGGACAATATTATTCGGCTTCACGGTGTGCCTCGCAGCATCGTGAGTGACCGAGATGGACGGTTCACATCCAATGATTGGAGGTTGGTGCAACAGATGTTGGGAACAAAGCTGAGTTTCAGCACGGCATTCCATCCACAGATGGATGGTCAGACCGAGAGAGTCAATAGGACGATGGAAGACATGCTTCGCATGTGCGTCCTTGATTTCGGGAAGCAGTGGGAAGATCACTTGTACTTGGTGGAATTCACATACAACAACAGCTACCAGGCGAGCATTTAAATGCCATCCTTTGAGGCCCTTTACGGTAGAAGATGTCGCACGCCGTTGTCATGGTTGGAAACGGGTGAGTCGAAGCAATACAAGCGGCATGAAGTGGAAGGTGCAACCTCGTTGGTACGAACCATTCGAGAAAGATTGCTAGTCGCTCAGGACCGACAAGCTAAGTACTATAATGCCAAGCATAGGAACATGGAGTTCGCTGTTGGCAACTGGGTGTACTTGAAGATTAAGCCGTTCAAGGGTGTCTCGCGGGTACGACGCTCGAAGAAGCTATGCCCAAGGTACCTTGTACTGTTTGAGGTTCTGGAGCGGATTGGCAAGGCAGCTTATCGAATGGAGCTTTCAGTGGAACTAGGTGGTCTACACGACGTATTCCACATATCGGTGCCGCGGAAGGCAGTGCAGGAGCCTTCGCAAGTGATTGCGGCCGATCAAGTATCGGTCGATAATGGGTTGATGACAAATGTTAAGCCTGTTCGCATTGTCAAGCGATTGCGTAACAAGGAAATCAGGATGGTCAAGGTCCGTTGGGAAAACTACGGTCGAGAGGAACTCTCGTGGGAACGAGAGCAGACCATGCTTGAGGAGTACCCAGAGTTATTCCATTTAGGTACCATTTAAGTTTTGTGTATCTTTTCCTTTCTGTAGTTTTGGGATGAAATTCTTTTAAGAGAGAGAGAGCTGTAACGCCCCAAAACTCAAAAGAGCGATGGGCAGCATTTAGAGCCAAGTTTGAGGCTTAGTATGGGTCACACAGCCTAGGATACGGGCGTTTCCAAGGGTCGTCTCGTGCTCGGGTTCGACGATGGTCGTGTGGTTTACTAATTTGCAGTCGATGATCATGAAGACAGCGAACACGGCCTGAGACACGGGCGTATCACAAGCCGTGTCCTGCTCGAGCTGTGAGTAGTGCTGTGTCGGGGGTGAAACATGACCTGGAGCCCAGGCGTGCTCAACCTGACACGGGCGTGTCAATTTTGACACGAGCGTGTTGAGTACCCATGTTCTCCTTGGGTTGGTTTTGGTCCTGTGTCGATGGAGGAACATGCCCCGCAACATGAGCGTGTACTGGATGACACGTGCGTGTCAAGCCTGACGCGGGTGTGTCGAGAGCCCGTGTTCTTTTTGGGATGCAATGGTTTCGGCGTCGAATCAGGCACACGGCCTTGGACACGGGCGCGTCATAAGCCGTGTTTGGCCCAGGTTTTGGATTTTAAGTGCGAATCGTGGCTGTCCGTTTCATTCCTTTGGAATCCAAGGGTCCTGGCTGATCCTCGCAGGTTTTAATCCGGGGATAGGGTTTATAAACTCTCATTTCCTCCAAGCTTTCTCTTTCTAAAGTCTTAGAGAGAGGGGAGAGCAAGGAATAAGAAGTAGGAGAGTTCCGGCTGCCGGTGGAGCTTCGGAGCCCCAAATCGCAAGACGAGTTCGGATCTACAGAGGTGAGGCTGTTTCGGTGCTTTTCATCCGTCTAGATCTTCATGGCACCGAAGAGGAATGCTAGGGTAACGATTCTCATCTTGGACATGTGAAGTCATCTTTATTTTGCATAAGAAGCCCGCTCTCGTGAGTATGCGGTGAGTGTGAGATGTTCCTTTGGGTAGACATGAATAGTCCTCGTTGTTTTCTTATAGAGTTCGGAATCGAGAAACAGACATAGGCATGGTGTGTGAAGCCTATCCGGACAAGTTGGTATGGATTGATGATGTTGCATTGCATGAATGGTCGGATAAGACTCCGCGTCGATGGTTGTTTTTCGAGTTTTCTACGATGTAGATTGCAACAGGGAGCCTTGGTGACTAATGAAAGAAATTGTACCTAATCACCTAGAGGGGGGGTGAATAGGTGACTTAATCTTTTTAAAACTTCTTAGGCAGATTGCAAATTATATCATAGATTTATAATTAATTCTACACAGCAGTCAATCAGCAATCACAACAATCAATCAAGCACACAGTGAACACACAAATTTATAGTGGTTCCCCAAGGTTTGGGTACATCCACTTTCCCCCTTCGCATATCTAGTAGTGTACTAGATTCAGCCAAACTCCTCCACTATCTCAGATCCACAGATCTTACACTCAGAACCTCTACAAGGTTCCTACAGCTCAGGCCCAAGGCCCTACAACTCAGTCTTCTCCAAAGACCTACACTCAGCCACAAGGCCTACACTCAGCCACAACAGGCCTACACTCAGCCACAACAGACCTACACTCAGAGATTTAGATCTCCTACACTCAGACATACAGGCCCTACCACACAGCCTTTATAATTACAGGCTTACAACTCAGATCCCTAAGGATCCTACAAGAAAATAAGAATACAAAGATTATACATACAACTCAGAGAAAAGAGAGATGAGTTGAAAGGTTCTTGATGAGTTCTTGAATGAACTCTGCTGAGATCAATCTGACTTGGCTTTATTCAAAGCTTCTTGAATGTAGAACACAATAGGATTGATTCTCTGCAGCTGATCTTCAATCACTGCAACTTAAGATTCAGAACTAAGTCTGAACCTTTCTTCACAGCCTGGTTCCAACGGCTGTCTTCTTGGATGGAGCTCTCTCTCTCCAACTTCTTAGATCTTCACTTGATTCTTCAATGAATAGCTAGATCTTCTTCTGTGTTTCTCTTGTTGATTAATTATTATCTTCTGTTGACAGAATAACCCTATTTATAGGCCTTCTTCATGGTGACCGGCTGATCCGGTTCCTAACAGATTTCTGACAACTCTGACAGGTGCAGTAGACCGGTTGGAATGACAGTTGTCTAGTCATCCAGTCAGTTCTTGAAATATCTGTATCTGTCTGAAAGTGTCGAGACAATCTGTCTTTAAGTGTCGACACTTATAGACTAAGTGTCGACACAAGTTGACTAAGTGTCGACACTAGCCTTCAAGGTGTCGACACAACTCCTTGTGTTGTAGAATTCACTTCTCGACACAGCTTCTTCATCATGTGTCGACACTGATAATGTGTGTCGACATAAGTCCTTGTTCTTCAGTACTTTGTTGAATTCTTGTAAGTGTCGACACAACTCCTTTGTGTCGACACATTTTCATGTGTTGAACTTGTTCAGTGTCGACACTTCTTCTTGGTGTCGACACTTGTCTTCTGTGTTGATACTTTCTGAGTGTCGACACAGCTCCTTGTGTCGACACATTCTTCTTCTGTTGAGACTTTTGCTGAATGTCGACACATCTCCTTTGTGTCGACACTTGTACTTAGAATTTTGTTGAACTCTGTTAAGTGTCGACATAGCCTCCTAGTGTCGACACTTTCTTCATGTATTGAGTCTTCTGCTGAGTGTCGACACATTCTGTCTTGTGTCGACACTTTCTTCAAGTGTTGAGTCTTCTGCTGAGTGTCGACACATTCTTTTTTAT
Organism: Platanthera guangdongensis; assembly: GCA_039583875.1. Classification (NCBI taxonomy): domain Eukaryota; kingdom Viridiplantae; phylum Streptophyta; class Magnoliopsida; order Asparagales; family Orchidaceae; genus Platanthera; species Platanthera guangdongensis. The sequence continues at coordinate 141,628,800 of CM077153.1, forward strand.
GTCGATACTTATACTTAGACTCTGTTGACTTTTGCTGAGTGTCGACACAGCCTCCAAGTGTCGACACTTTCTGATGTAGACATAGTTCCTCTAGGTGTCGACACTGCTTCTAAGTGTCGACACTGCTTCACTGGACTTTTCTTCATTGAGTGTCGACACAGCCTTCATGTGTCGACACTTTTTGTCTGGTGTCGACTCTGCATCCCTGGTGTCGACACAACTACTCCAAGTGTCGACACTACTTCTCTGGGTGTCGACAAAAGTCTTCTTAAGTGTCGACACTTTCTGTCTGGGTGTCGACACATGGACTTAGAATCTTTTCTGCTTTCCCTGCAAATGCTTAACCTGCACAACACAACTCAAAACACATCAAATACATTTTGATATATATCATTGAGTAGGGTGAGGCTTCTTCAAATCAGGTACATTTAAACCAATGTACCCAACAATCTTCCCTTATTTGGAGAAGTCATAACCCTTAGTCAATGATATACACCATACAAAACAAAATTACAGTATGATGTAAATAGGATTATATAATCAGGGAAAGTACATAAATATGTATTAAACAAAACATGTGTACACAGATATCATCTCAGAACAATTATGAAATAGATTTACAACACATCATATTGTTCTAACAACTTTGTTATATTCATTAAACAAAAGTTTTCATAGTGTTTAAAATCAAAAGATTACAACTGTAAACTCAAGATGAATTCTATCCTATTTTTGCTCAGCCTCCTTGATCACTATGCCCTTCCCAGACTATATTTTTGCTTGCACAGGGGCTTCAGCATCTTCAGTATCAGCAGGCATCTTCCCTTTCAGATCCTTCTTCTTTAGCTCTTCATCTTTAATCTTCTGCCTCTCAAAGTAATGATAAGGCTTGGGAAAGTACTTGCTAGGCTCCTGGGCAGTAGGAGGTAGCTTTCCCATCTTTGCCTTTCTTCTATATTGCACTATGGCTTCTTACCTGTTTTCATGCTGAAAGATATGGTACCTAAACACCTAGAGGGGGGGGGTGAATAGGTGACCTAAACCTTATTAAAACTTTGTTGGCAGCAAAACAGTTATCTCACAGATTTCTACAGCTAACAGCAATAACAGAATATAAACAGTTAATGCACAGCACAGCACAGCACAGCAGACACACTAATTTATAGTGGTTCCCCAATCTTTGGGTACATCCACTTTCCCCCTTCGCCTATCTAGCAGTGTACTAGATTCGGCCAAACTTCTCCACTATCTCAGAACCCAACAAGGTTCCTACACCTCAGGCCCAAAGCCTTACACTCAGCCACCAAGGCCTACACTCAGCCACCCAGGCCTACACTCAGCCAATTAAGGCCTACACTCAGAGTTCTTCAACTCCTACACTCAGGCAACCAAGCCCTACCCTCAGCCTTTATAATATAGGCTTACAATTCTCTCAGATCCAATGGATCCTACAAGTTAAAATTGAAATACAATAATTAACTCTACAACTCAGAAAATAAGAGAGGAGTTGAGAGTTTCTTGAAGAGTTCTTGGAAGAACTCAGCTAGATCCAAACTGACTTAGCTTCCTTCAAAGCTTCTTGAGTTAGAACTGAATTAGTCTGAATCCTCTGCAGTTGATCCTTGACCTCTGCTTCTTGAGATCCAGATGATTCTGAATCCTTCTTCTCAGCCTTAGTTCCAAAGACTGAATTCTTGATTGGAGCTCTCTCTCTCCAACTTCTTAGATCTGCTGTTGGACAGCAAGATCTTCTTGATTTGTATCACTTGGATAGCTTGATCAGCAACCACTTGAACAATTCTCTTAGATTAATCCTTTCAACAACTTCTGCATTAACAACCACTTTCTGTAAACAGTCTGTGCCTATTTATAGGCCTTCTTCATGGTAACCGGCTGATCCGGTTCATAACAGACTTCTGACTTCCCTGACAGTTGCTGTAGACCGGCTGGATCGGCAGCTGTCATATCAACCAGTCACTTCTTGAAATTCTCTAACTGTCAGATAGTGTCGAGACTTTCTGTTCTTAAGTGTCGACACTTATAGACCAAGTGTCGACACATGTTATGTAAGTGTCGACACAAGTCTACAAGATGTCGACACAACTCTTTGTATGTCTCGACACAGATTCTTCTTCAAGTGTCGACACTGAAATTAAGTGTCGACACAAGTACTTGATCTTCTGTAACTTGTTGAATTCTTCTAAGTGTCGACACATCTCCTTTGTGTCGACACATCTTCATGTGTTGAAACTGTCAAGTGTCGACACTGCTTCTTGGTGTCGACACAAGTCTTCAATTTTGTTTCTTCAGCTGAGTGTCGACAAATTCCCTTAGTGTCGACACTTGTACTTAGAATATTTTGTAAACTTTTCTGTTCTCTGCTAAGTGTCGACACAGCTCCTTGTGTCGACACTTTCTTCAAGTGTAGAGTCTTCAACTAAGTGTCGACACATTGTGCTGGGCGTCGACACTTTCTTCAAGTGTTGACTCTTCTGGTTGTGTGTCGACACATTGTGCTGAGTGTCGACACATACTTCAAGTGTTGACTCCCTTGAGTGTGTGTCGACACATTGTGCTGAGTGTCGACACATTCTTTATATTTTGACTCTGCTGATTGAGTGTCGACACATTGTATTGAGTGTCGACACTTGTCCTTAGTCTCTGCAGAATTTTGCTGAGTGTCGACACAACTCCAAGTGTCGACACTTTCTGATGTAGACTCAGCTCTTCTAGGTGTCGACACTTCTGCTAAGTGTCGACACATCTTTTCTGCATTCTTCTATACTGAGTGTCGACACAGCTCCAAGTGTCGACACTTTCTGTCTGGTGTCGACTCTTCTTCTCAGGTGTCGACACAATTACTCCAAGTGTCGACACTGCTTGTCTGGGTGTCGACACAAGCTTTTTCAAGTGTCGACACTTTCCATCTGGGTGTCGACACATGGACTTAGAAACTTTTAGCTTCAGTCCAGTGAGTACCTAACCTGCACAAGTAACTCAAACAAACATCAAATACATTATGATGTATATCATTGAGTTAGGTGAGGCTTCTTCAAATCAGGTACATTTGACCAATGTACCCAACAATCTCCCCCTATTTGGAGAAGTCATAACCCTTAGTCAATGATATACACCACTCATAATTAAAAATTAGAGAATGATGTAAAGCAGGTATATATCAACAGGGTAAACTTAAACATGTAATAAAGCACACATGTATACTCATTCAGCACTACATAACAAACAAGAATTAGACACATTCTACTGAGCAATCATGAAATATATTTATCAAAAATTGTTCAAACATTGTTTTTAATACATTTTCAATGATTTACAAAAATGTATAGATGTAACAGATTACAACATTCTTCAGTCTAATCTTAGTCTAATTCTGATCAGGTTCTTTTATAACTATGCCTTTCCCAGCTTGCACTTTGGCTTTTACAGCAGCAGCAGCAGCAGGCTCAGTATCAGCAATCTTCTTTCCTTTGGAGTCCTTCTTCTTTAGTTCTGCAGCCTTGATTTTCTGTCTCTCAAAGTAATGATAGGGCTTAGGAAAGTACTTGCTAGGCTCCACAGCTGTAGGAGGTAGCTTTCCTAACTTAGCCTTCCTTCTATACTGGACAATGGCTTCCTGCCTAATCTCATGCTTTCTTCATTCTGCTTCTGAGAACCATTTGTTCCTCTCATGTGCATTGTCCTTGGCTGCTTTCCAGGCTGTGAGAATGATGTTCCTAGAAGTAGGGCTCCACTGTTCAAAATCAGGTTTTTGCTCAGCTAGTTCCCTGAACTTCTTCTTTGACAGCCTTGTCTCTTCTTCTTTGTCCATAGCCTCTTGCATAGCTGCTGTAACAGGTTGAACAACTTTTTGCAAAACAACATTAGGCTTTCCAGTAGTTGGACTATACATTGTGCTTACTTCTGCATGAACCATGTCAAAATCTGGAGGTGGATAGATCACCTGAGCTACTTCCTGTTGCTCACCTCCAAGATATGCACTTTGAATACCTGATTCAGCTACATTATCATCATCACAGTGTAGCTCTGATGGAGTTAGAAATCCATTTGGCATGGTCAGAGCTAGCTTTGACTAACACCCTCTCCCCCTTTATGACTTCTTGTTTAACATGGTCTCTCACATCATCCTTTTGGAATCTGATCTGACTGTCCAAGTACCTGATGCCATCCTTAAAATAAGGTCTAAGCTTTGTAAGCTGTTCAGAAATGACCTTCTGTGAATCCTTAATTGCAGTCTTGACAGCAGCAATTTCATCTTGAAATGCTTTATCAAATTCAGCCTTTGCTGCAGCAGATGATGTTGAAGGTTCAGCAGTCTTATTTTTTAGTTCTGTGACTATAGCATTGTGGGAGGCAGTTAAATTATCATTCATTCTTAATTGATTCTCCAGCACATAGCCTTGCTTTAGTGCTATATCATCTACTTGAGTCTTGATCTTTTCCTGATGAGTTGCCAGAAATACCACTGCATTTCCACCCTTGTGGAAGCATTCATTCATCTCTTTCTTGTTCAGGTTCATCTCAAACCTGATTGATTTTATATCTTGAGCTAAATCAAATTGTAAAGACTTGTGGCCTTCATCAATATACTTCTCTATAGCCCTCCTGTGCTCATCCAGCTTAACTTGCATTGCTACCATTAAGCCACTGTAATCAGTTGATGGAGCTTGTTGGACTAAAGAGTGTTGAGCAACAGTTTGTAGAGCCTTCTTGTAGCTCTGACTCCTTCTTTTGAATACAAAGAATTGCTTCTTCTTGGCTTGTTCAGTCTCATCTTCCTCAGACTCTGAAGTACTGGCTATATTTACCCTGTCCTTAGGGCTTGATGGTTTTTCAGCTTGCACATCCAGTGCCTTCTCACTTTCCTGCCTTATAGGCTCTTCCTGAACTTGCAGTGTCTCCCCCTCAACAGCTGTACCTTTCTCTTCAGCAGCAGCATTCTTGTCCATGTCAAAATCCTCTTGATCTAAATTAAGAAATAGATCTTCCATTGTGTATTCAGCTGGAGACTGTGCAGGAGAAGTACTGGGTTCATCAACTACTTTATCAGGAACAACTTCTTGTACTACTGATGTGTCTTGGAGAACAACATCTGGTAGTTGATTTGCTTGCTGAGTTTGCTGATGGACATCAGACAAATCAGAATCTATCACAGAAAAATCTAAAGTATTGAGGTCAGAAAGTACCTCTTGGATAATGAGGGTAGCTTGCTCACTCTCCAGTGTAGAGGGTTGTTCTTCAGCTGGAGGCTCCCCCTGTTTTGGATCCTTATTCATGGGGCTAGCTGTAGGCAGCTCCCCCTGGATTTCAGCTGTCTCTAGAGGAGCAGGTGATTTCTCTGCAGCCACATCCTCATGACTATCAGGAGTGAAAACAACATGTTCTTCACTACCTGAACTGCTGGAGGACTCCTGAGTCACAGCAGCTATCTTCCTCTTCTTCTTTGGAGGGGAATCCTTCTTAGAAATTTGCTTCTTTGGGGTAGGAACTTCCTGAGATAGTACTCTTTCCCACCTGGAAAATATCCTTTGGTCCATCCTTCTCATGTGATTGATTTTAGTAGCAGCAGCATTACTCATTACCTCTGGTATTGTACCAGCCAGGTAGAGACTTAGTATTCTGCCCAGATTGGGCTTCTTCAGACTCTCCTTAATTTTGTCAAACACAACCATTGACTAGTCTGTTTTTAGGTTGAAGATGATTCTGGTCATAACACTGAACATGGAGGCTGACACCCTGTCATGCCCTCCAGTCTTACTGAGTATTACTTTACCCACAATTTCTGACAGGAATTTTCCTTGAGTATTCATACCTCTCCTGTTGAATACTGATCCTGTCTTCAGCTTAGGATCTAGACCACACCAGGTAAGTGCTTCTCTGGTCTTAGATGTAGTCACTTCCTCTTCTTCTTGAACTTTAGGTAGCTGAAGTACCTTTCGCAGAGTTTTGGGTGAAATCTTGACCTTGGTGCCATGCACTCGTGATTTGATCCTGTAACCTGAATCATCTACTGACCCTCCATTAAGGAATTCAAGAACTTCCTTCTTCCATATTTTAGTTGGTTCTGAAACCAAGTACTCCAATCCTGAATCGGTGACTAGGGTTACCACCGATTTGATTTCTTGATCGCCATCGTCAAAAGCACCTCACACGAGCTCATAGCCTTCGTTAACATTCTCCTCGAGCTTGGGAGCCATTAGGGTTTGAAGATTTAGTCTTGAGAAGAGAGAAATGTCAACACAGCAGTTTTGGTCTCGAAACTCTGAAAGCGTGTCGACACACAAAGACAGAATCCTATTTATACCTTTCTGGTTTGAAGACGAACAGGCGGGATGGATTACTAAAGATGTGTCGACACTGGCAATAAGTGTCGACACTGACTTATAATGTCTCGACACACATGTGTCGACACAAGTTTAAGTCAATCAGATTTTATGTGTCGACACTTGGTTAAGTGTCGACACCACACTACTCGACATGTAGTCGAGACTTTACTTAGAAAATTCTGAGTAAATACTAAGTGTCGACACCACTGGGGATGTGTCGACACCTACTTGTCATGTGTCGACACTAACATTCTGAAGTGTCGACACTACATTCCTAGATGTGTCGACACCTTTTTCCTGAAGTGTCGACACTTTTATTCTGTGTCGACATAGACTTGTCTATGTGTCGACACCTTTTTACTTAGCCAATTTTTAGTTCTGTAAACTTAGTCTAAGTTTATCATACCTAGTTCAATTTTAAACCTATTGAACTTAGCTTCTTCTAAGGGCTTAGTAAACATGTCAGCTATCTGATTATCAGTTTTAACATACTCAAGTGCAATATCATTCTTTCTACATGTTCCCTAAGAAAGTGATATTTAATCTCAATATGTTTAGTTCTACTATGTGATACAGGATTAATAGCTATTGAAATAGCACTTGTAGAATCACAGAAAAGTGGAGTTCTACTTACCTGAAATCCATAGTCAACTAGCTGATGTTGAATCCATAGAAGTTGAGCACAGCAACTTCCTGCAGCTACATATTCTGACTCAGCTGTGGATATAGCCACACTAGTCTGCTTTTTGCTGCTCCATGAAATGAGTCTTCCACCTAGGAATTGACAGGATCCAGTAGTGCTCTTTCTATCTTCTTTGCATCCTGCAAAGTCTGCATCTGAATAGCCTGTTAGATCAAAATCTCCATTCCTAGGGTACCAGAGGCCTAGATAAGGTGTGCCCTTTAGATATCTCAAGATTCTCTTGACTGCAGTCAAGTGAGACTCTTTAGGGCAGGCTTGATACCTGGCACAAACACATGTAGCATACATAATGTCAGGCCTACTTGCAGTCAAGTATAGTAAGGAGCCAACTATCCCTCTATACAAGGTTTCATCTACAGGTTTCCCTGCATCATCCTTGCTAAGAGACATACTTGACCCCATAGGAGTCTTCATGGTACTGGATGATTCCATACCATACTTCCTTATGAGTTCTAGGGTGAACTTGGACTGACATATGGATAGACCACTTTCAGTCTGTTTAACATGGAGACCCAAGAAAAACTTCAGTTCTCCCATACTACTCATCTCAAATTGACTTTGCATAAGCTTTGCAAACTTTTTGCAAAGGCTACTTTCAGTAGACCCAAATATAATGTCATCTACATATATTTGGACAAGTATGACTTTGCCTCTAGATTCCCTAAGGAATAGAGTCTTATCTATTTTCCCCCTTGTGAACTTGTTCTCAATGAGGAAACTAGATAGGGTTTCATACCAAGCTCTAGGAGCTTGCTTTAACCCATACAATGCTTTCCTAAGTCTATAGACATAATGTGGAAGAGTAGGATCAACAAAACCTGAAGGCTGCTCCACATATACTTCTTCCTTTAGATTACCATTTAGGAATGCTGACTTGACATCCATTTGGTATACCTTGAATCCTTGATAGGTTGCATAGGCCAAGAACATCCTTATGGCCTCCAGTCTGGCTACTGGGGCAAAGGTTTGATCAAAATCAATACCTTCTTCTTGCCTATATCCTTTTGTAACCAATCTTGCTTTATTCTTAATGATGACTCCTTGTTCATCTAATTTATTCCTGTAGATCCACTTTGTTCCTATCACATTGTGATCTTTAGGTTTAGGAACCAGGTCCCAAACCTTGCACCTCTTGAACTGATTAAGTTCTTCCTGCATTGCTTCAGTCCACTGTGGATCTTGTATAGCTTCTTCAAATTTCTTTGGTTCTATTTGAGACAGAAAACTTGAATATACTACAGCATTCTGATTTCTGCTCCTTGTCTGAACACCTTGTCTTGGATCTCCAATAATCAACTCTACTGGATGATCTCTTAGATGCCTGTTGGCTGGAGGCATCCTTACTTCTGGTTGAACTTCTTCAGCATCTTCATCAAACTGAGTTCCTTGTACTTCTTCAGCTCCTTGTACATGTAGTTCTCCCCCTGGACATAAGCCATCTCCTTCTACTTGCTGTCTTGCAGCAGGTACATCTTCTATGGTTAGCTTGTCCATCTTCTTAGTAAGACCTGTGGGGCTGCATACATTGCTAGACAACTCATTGTTAATTAGTTGTGTCTCATCAAAAACTACATGCACAGACTCCTCTACAACTTGTGTAGTCAAGTTGTAGACTCTATAAGCCTTACTATTATTGCTGTACCCAACAAACACTCCCTCTTGGGACTTGGCAGCAAACTTAGTTAAGTAAGACTTCCCATTGTTAAGTATGAAGCATTTACAACCAAAGATCCTAAAATAGGATAGGTTTGGTTTCCTGCCTTTCACAACTTCATAGGGGGTCTTGTTTAACCTTTTAGTGATGGTAGCCCTATTTATTACATGGCATGCAGTATTAACTGCTTCAGCCCAGAAATACTCTGGCAGTGATGAATCACTTAATAGGGTTCTACCAGCCTCTATCAAGGTTCTATTCTTCCTCTCAGCAATGCCATTTTGCTGAGGTGTTCTAGGTGAAGAGAATTCTTGAAATATCCCAAAGTCTTCACATAGTTTTGTCATGCTTTCAGATTGAAACTCAGTACCATGGTCACTTCTAATTTTGACCACTGTACAATTCAATTCATTCTGAATTTGCTTAACAAATCTATAGAAGACACTAGGTGTTTCAGATTTCTGCCTTAAGAAGAACACCCAGGAAAACCTTGAGTAGTCATCTACAACTACAAAGGTATAGACCTTCCTACCTAAGCTGTGAACTGGCATTGGTCCAAATAGATCCATATGCAAGAGGTATAAACACCTCACAACATCTTTGTTGTCTAAGCTTCTAAAGGTGGATTTAGTCTGCTTGCCCTTTTGACAAGCTGAGCAAATGCCATCTTTGACACACTTAACTTGAGGACCATTCCTCACTAACTCTTTGCTAAAGAGTTTGCTAATAGTCTTGTAGTTAAGATGATCTAGCCTCTTGTGCCACTTGACACAATGAGAGACTGTCTCATCAGCTACAAGACAAACATGAGAACCATTGTTCTCAATCATAATGTCTAAGCAGTAGACATTCCTCTTTCTATATCCTGTCAAAATGATCTCTTGATCACTTGACCTCTTGATATGACAACCATTTTTAACAAATGAGATGTCATACCCTACATCACTTAACTGACTTATGCTTATAAGGTTGTGTTTCAACCCTTTAACATAAGCCACTTGAGTAATGGTAACAAGGTTTGAAGAGATGTTACCAAACCCTTTGATGATTCCTTTTTCAGAACCACCAAAGGTCACTTTAGGACCATTTTTGATTGGAATGTAGTCCTTCAGTAGTCCCCTTATTCCAGTCATATGTCTGGAACATCCACTATCCAAGTACTATCCAAGTACCATGTTGGGGTATGGCCACTTGGATTCACCTGCAAAACAAATTAATGAACCTTAGAACCCAAAGTAAACTTGGGTCCTTGGTGATTGTTAGTTTGCAATATGACATAGCTACCTACTGGCTTTCCACCAGGTAGCTTGCTACTCCCATTGGCACTTGCATTGTGCCAACAGTCCAAGGCAAAGTGGCCAACTTTGCCACAGCACCAGCATTCAAACTTGTTGTACCTTTGCTTAGGTACAGACTTGGCTGTCTTGACTACAGCAGGCTTATTGAATGTTGGGGCTTTGCCCTTGGACTTGGACTGATCCTGAACAGTCCTAGCTGGTTTAATAAAACCCAATCCAGCCTTTCCTTTATGATGAACAAATTCATCAATCAAGGGTAGCACTGATTTAGGTTTTGAAAACCTAGCAACTAGCTCTCTTTCCTTCTGGAGATTGATCTCCAGTAACTTAATTTGATCATTTTTATAAGTGATAGTTCCCATCTGAATCACAGTAATGTGTTTCAGCCTGGCTACCTCATTGAGCTTTTGATCAAATTCCTTCTCAAAGTCTGTTGCAGCTGCCTTTAGATCAGCAATTTCCTTTGCCTGACTTTTGGCAAGGGACTTGCTTTTCTTATAGGCTTGCAACAGTACTTTATATTCATCTAAGAGCTGATGAATATCTCCCTCAGATTCAGAAACACTTCCATCACTTGATGAAGATGAATCAGACTCTGAACTAGAACTGAAATCTGAACTTCGAGTTGGACTTTGTACCTGACTAGGTCCTGGCTGCTCCAGGATTTTGGTACTTTCAGTCAATGCCATCAGTCCTTGGCACTGACACTCTTCTTGTTCATAGATTGATTCCATGATCTGCATAAACTCCTCTTCTTCTTCAGCAAATAGCCCTATATAGGCTTCAGCATCTGTCTCAGTGTCTGAAGAAGAAATGACTGAAAGAGTCTTCTCATTCTTTGCAACAAAGGACTTCTCCTTCTTTCCTTTGAAGTGAGTCTTCTTTTTGTCACTGGATTCTTTTCTTCTCTCAGGACAATCTGCAATTACATGACCCTGTCTATTGCAGCAGTAACACACTATCTTAGACCCAGTTGCCTTGCTAGTCTTTGTCTTTTTCTTGTCCTTCTTTGAAGGCTTCTTCTCCTGATACTGAACTTCTTTCCCTTTGGACAATGAAGGTCTGGACCTCCACTGTTTCTTCTTCAGGAATTTCTGAAAATGTCTGGTGAATGCAGCAAAGTCTTCATCACTTTCACTGCTTGTAGACTTTGTGCTAACAGACTCATCAGATTATGATTCAACTACCTCTGGAGGAGGAGTTGATGACTTAGTCCTCCCCTTTCTAGGTACTTCTGACTTGAAGGCAACAGTCCTTTCCCTGTGCTCAGTCCTTGTTGATTTTTCCTCCTCTTTTCTCACTGACAGCTGCATCTCATAAGACAATAACTTGCCAAACAGTGTGGGAGGAGGAATTTCTCCCAACTTTGCCATTTCTCTGATGGCACAGATCTTGGTGTCCCAATCTTTGGTTAGGGACCTTAAGAACTTATCATTCAATTCATAGTTAGTGAACTCTCTTCCATAGGACATGAGTTCATTAACAATTCTATAGAACTTCTTGTAGCATTCAGTGATGCTATCTCCTCTTCCTTGCCTAAAGCTCTCATACTCTTGATTAAGCAAGGATTTCCTATCTTGCCTAACTTCTTCAGATCCTTCCATATACACTATAAGAGTGTCCCACATCTCTTTTGCTGTCTTACAGTGAATTAAGTTCTGGAAGGTGGCATCATCAATGGCACTTACTATAATGTTTTGTGCCCTTTTGTCCATAGTGGCTAGGACAATTTCATCCTTGGTCATCTCAGAGAAATCCTTTGGAGTCCTCTGATTTGCATCCAGTACTGAAATCTTCATTGGCACATAAGGCCCTTCCTTAACTGTGATGTAGATTCTTGGGTCTGAGGCCTCCATAAATAGCCTAACCCTTTCTTTCCAGATTCCAAAAATCTCCTTCCTGCATATGGGTAACTTCATGGAACCCAACTCTTTGTGATTCTCATAAGAACCCATGTTTCTTGAAGTTCTTGAATTTCTTGAATCTGTTTTCTGACTTAGACTGTTTCTGCCAAACAGGATCTCCTTAGACTGTTAGTCCTTGTTTTTAGGAACCTCGCTTTGATACCACTTGAAAGATATGGTACCTAAACACCTAGAGGGGGGGGGGTGAATAGGTGACCTAAACCTTATTAAAACTTTGTTGGCAGCAAAACAGTTATCTCACAGATTTCTACAGCTAACAGCAATAACAGAATATAAACAGTTAATGCACAGCACAGCACAGCACAGCAGACACACTAATTTATAGTGGTTCCCCAATCTTTGGGTACATCCACTTTCCCCCTTCGCCTATCTAGCAGTGTACTAGATTCGGCCAAACTTCTCCACTATCTCAGAACCCAACAAGGTTCCTACACCTCAGGCCCAAAGCCTTACACTCAACCACCAAGGCCTACACTCAGCCACCCAGGCCTACACTCAGCCAATTAAGGCCTACACTCAGAGTTCTTCAACTCCTACACTCAGGCAACCAAGCCCTACCCTCAGCCTTTATAATATAGGCTTACAATTCTCTCAGATCCAATGGATCCTACAAGTTAAAATTGAAATACAATAATTAACTCTACAACTCAGAAAATAAGAGAGGAGTTGAGAGTTTCTTGAAGAGTTCTTGGAAGAACTCAGCTAGATCCAAACTGACTCAGCTTCCTTCAAAGCTTCTTGAGTTAGAACTGAATTAGTCTGAATCCTCTGCAGTTGATCCTTGACCTCTGCTTCTTGAGATCCAGATGATTCTGAATCCTTCTTCTCAGCCTTAGTTCCAAAGACTGAATTCTTGATTGGAGCTCTCTCTCTCCAACTTCTTAGATCTGCTATTGGACAGCAAGATCTTCTTGATTTGTATCACTTGGATAGCTTGATCAGCAACCACTTGAACAATTCTCTTAGATTAATCCTTTCAACAACTTCTGCATTAACAACCACTTTCTGTAAACAGTCTGTGCCTATTTATAGGCCTTCTTCATGGTAACCGGCTGATCCGGTTCATAACAGACTTCTGACTTCCCTGACAGTTGCTGTAGACCGGCTGGATCGGCAGCTGTCATATCAACCAGTCACTTCTTGAAATTCTCTAACTGTCAGATAGTGTCGAGACTTTCTGTTCTTAAGTGTCGACACTTATAGACCAAGTGTCGACACATGTTATGTAAGTGTCGACACAAGTCTACAAGATGTGGATACAACTCCTTGTATGTCTCGACACAGATTCTTCTTCAAGTGTCGACACTGAAATTAAGTGTTGACACAAGTACTTGATCTTCTGTAACTTGTTGAATTCTTCTAAGTGTCGACACATCTCCTTTGTGTCGACACATCTTCATGTGTTGAAACTTTCAAGTGTCGACACTGCTTCTTGGTGTCGACACAAGTCTTCAATTTTGTTTCTTCAGCTGAGTGTCGACACATTCCCTTAGTGTCGACACTTGTACTTAGAATATTTTGTAAACTTTTCTGTTCTCTGCTAAGTGTCGACACAGCTCCTTGTGTCGACACTTTCTTCAAGTGTAGAGTCTTCAACTAAGTGTCGACACATTGTGCTGGGTGTCGACACTTTCTTCAAGTGTTGACTCTTCTGGTTGTGTGTCGACACATTGTGCTGAGTGTCGACACATACTTCAAGTGTTGACTCCCTTGAGTGTGTGTCGACACATTGTGCTGAGTGTCGACACATTCTTTATATGTTGACTCTGCTGATTGAGTGTCGACACATTGTGTTGAGTGTCGACACTTGTCCTTAGTCTCTGCAGAATTTTGCTGAGTGTCGACACAACTCCAAGTGTCGACACTTTCTGATGTAGACTCAGCTCTTCTAGGTGTCGACACTTCTGCTAAGTGTCGACACAGCTTTTCTGCATTCTTCTACACTGAGTGTCGACACAGCTCCAAGTGTCGACACTTTCTGTCTGGTGTCGACTCTTCTTCTCAGGTGTCGACACAATTACTCCAAGTGTCGACACTGCTTGTCTGGGTGTCGACACAAGCTTTTTCAAGTGTCGACACTTTCCCTCTGGGTGTCGACACATGGACTTAGAAACTTTTAGCTTCAGTCCAGTGAGTACCTAACCTGCACAAGTAACTCAAACAAACATCAAATACATTATGATGTATATCATTGAGTTAGGTGAGGCTTCTTCAAATCAGGTACATTTGACCAATGTACCCAACACATGCTTTCTCCATTCTAGTTCAGAATACCACTTGTTTCTGTCTTGAATATTATCTTTGGCAGCCTTCCAAGCAGTCAAAATAATATTTCTTGAAGTGGGGCTCCACTGCTCAAAATCAGGCCTTTGTTCAGCTTGCTCTATGAACCTCTTCTTAGACAATCTAGCTTCTTGTTCAGCTTGTTCTTTCAGTATAGCTTCCTGTATAGCCTCAGATACTGGCTGAACCACCTTTTCTATGATGACATTCTGTTGTCCCTCAGGTGGGCTATACATGGACTGTATATCAGCTTGTACCATATCAAAGTCTGGTGGAGGATAGATCACTTGAGCTACTTCAGCTTGCTCACCTCCAAGATAGGCAGGATTATTCCCATACTCATCAACATTATCATCATCACATAAAGGAGGATAACCAAGAGTGGCTCTGATAGAGTTAGAAATCCATTTTGCATGATCAGAGCCTGCTTTGACTAACACCCTCTCCCCCTTTATGACTTCTCTTTCAATATGATCTCTTAAATCATCTTTCTGAAATCTGATTTGGGCATTTAGATAATTGACTCCATCCTTGTAGAAAGGTTTTAACCTTTGGAGTTTTTCAGTGAGGAGCTTCTGGGAATCTTGAATTACAGAAGTTATAGCAGTTAGACTTTCTTGCAATTCTTTGTCAAACTCCTCTTTGGCAGTGGTCAGGGCTGCATTCTGTGCAGTTGCTATATTCTTAAGTTCAGTGACAATATCATTGTGAGAAGCTGTCAAGTTATCATTCATTCTGATTTGATTCTCCAGTACATATCCTTGCTTAACTTCAAGTTCAACCACTTGAGCTTTAATTTTCTCTTGATGAGTAGCTAGATAGACTACTGCATTCCCTCCCTTGTGGAAGCAGTCAGTCATTTCCTTTTTATTTAGATTCATCTCAAATCTTATGGACTTAATGTCCTGGGCCAGATCAAACTGTAGAGATTTTTGCCCTTCATCCACATATTTTTCAAGAGCTTTCCTTTGCTCATCAAGCTTGATTTGCATAGCAACCATCATGGAGCTGAAATCTACAGATGGTGCTGGCTGTGGTGTTGGCTGTGGTACTATAGTTTGCAGAGCTTTCTTATAAGTCTGGCTCCTTCTCTTGAAGACTTGAAATTTCCTTTTCTTTGCTCTTGAAGCCTCCTCATCTTCAGAGGCTGATGTGCTTGTTATTTCTACCCTCTCCCTAGGGAGCTCCTCAACTTCCTTTGGCTTCTCAGGCTCTTTCCTTACTGTTTCTTCTAGAATTTTCACTTGCTCCCCCTCAACTTGAGCATTCTCCCCCTCAGCAGCAGCACTTTCCTTCTCAAAGTCTGTCTGATCTAGATTAAGGAAGAGATCTTCCATTGTAAACTCTTGTTGAGGTAGTGATGGAGATTCTCTTATCTCATCAGTTACTTGATTTGGTTCCACTTGAGTTGCAACAGATGTGTCCTCCATGACAACATCTGGGGGTTGACTATCAATCTGAGGTTGCTGTTTAACATTATTTAATGAATCAGACAAAACTTTATCCTCTATAGGGAAAACTAAGTTATTGATTTCAGTGAGTACCTCAAGAATGGTCTAGGTTGCTTGTTCACTCTCTAGTGGAGGTGGTTCTTCCACTACTAGAGACTCCCCCTGGACAGAATCCTGGTGTATGGGGCTAGCTTGAGGTAGCTTCCCCTGCCTCTCTGCATCATCTTGTTGAGCTGGAGATTTCCCAGCATCTTCAGTGTCTTCTTCATCAGGAGTGAAGACAACTTGTTCCTCAAAGCTACTAGATGAATCTTGAGCCATAGGGGCTATCTTCTTCTTCTTCTTTTGTGGAGTTTCCTTCTCAGGAGTTGGCATCTATTTGGTGAAGACTCTATCCCATCTTGAGAAGAGTCTCATGTCCATCTTCCTCATATGATTGATTTTAGAGCTGGCAGCTTGACTCATAACTTTTGGTATACTACCAGCCAAGTAAAGACTGAGTATTCTACCCAAATTGGGCTTCCTCATACTCTCTTTAATCATATCAAAGACTACTACAGACCAATCAGTTTTCAATGTGAAGATAATCCTTGTCATAAGATTGAACATATGGGCTGATACCCTGTCATGCCCTCCAGGCTTACTCAAGATCACCTTGCCAATAATTTCTGAGAGAAATTTTCCTTGGCTGTTCATCCCTTTCCTATTGAATACTGATCCAATTTTCATCTTTGAATCCAGTCCACACCATGTTAATGCTTCTCTGGTCTTAGAAGCAGTAACTTCATCCTCTTCTTTAGTCCTTGGTAGGTTTAGGACCTTTCTTAAATTCTTTGGTGAGACCTTCACCTTTTCTCCATGTACCCTTGACTTGATCTTGAATCCAGAGTCATCTAGGGTTGCTCCATTTAGAAATTCCAATACTTCTTTCTTCCATATTTTGGTTGGCTCTGAAACAAGAAAATCTAACCCCGAGTCTGCAACTAGGGTTACCACATCCTTGATTTCCGATTCTGCGTTATCAAACGCATGCCTCACCAGTTCATAGCCTTCATTTACGTTATCTTCGAGCTTTGGCGCCATTAGGGTTAGAAGAATTTGAATAGAGAGAAGAGAGGTGTCGACACACAAGTTTGGTCTCGAAACTTTGGTGAGTGTGTCGACAGACAATGGAGAAATCCTATTTATACCTTTCTAGGTTTGAAGATGAAAGGGCGCGTCAAGCAACTTAAATTGTGTCGACACTGTTGAAAAGTGTCGACACTGACTTATAATGTCTCGACACACTGTGTCGACACAAGTTTAGTCGACAGATTATATGTGTCGATACTTGTTTATGTGTCGACACCACTTAACTCGACACTTAGTCGAGACTTTACTTAGATAATTCTGAGTAAATTCTAAGTGTCGACACCACTTTGGTTGTGTCGATGCTGACCCTGTATATGTCGACACTAATTTTCTGAAGTGTCGACACCAACTTCCTAGATGTGTCGACACCTTTTACTTGAAGTGTCGACACCACTTTTCTGTGTCGACACAGATAACTCTGTGTGTCGACACCTTTTTACTTAGCCATTTCTGTAAACTTATTCTAGGTTTATCATACCTAATTCAATTTTGAACCTATTGAATTTGGTTTCTTCTAGGGGCTTAGTATACATGTCAGCTAGTTGATTATCTGTATTTACATACTCTAGTGATATATCTTCTTTTTCTACATGTTCCCTTAGAAAATGATATTTTATCTCAATATGTTTAGTTCTACTATGGGAAATAGGATTGTTAGCAATAGATATAGCACTAGTAGAATCACAAAACAGTGGTTTCTTACTTACTTGAATACCATAATCCTCAAGCTGATGTTGTATCCATAGAAGTTGAGCACAGTAACTTCCTGCAGCCACATACTCTGATTCTGCTATGGAGATAGCCACACTTGTTTGCTTCTTGCTACTCCATGAAATCAGTCTTCCACCTAGGAATTGACAGGTTCCAATTGTACTTTTTTTGTCTTCTTTGCAGCCTGCAAAATCTGCATCTGAATAACCTGTTAGTTCAAAGTCTCCATTTCTAGGGTACCAAAGGCCTAGATAAGGAGTACCCTTTAGATATCTCAGTATCCTTTTGACTGCTGTCAAATGAGACTCTTTAGGGCATGCTTGGTACCTAGCACAGACACATGTAGCATACATGATATCTGGTCTACTTGCATTCAAATATAGAAGGGAGCCAACTATCCCTCTATACAAAGTCTCATCTACAGGTTTCCCTGCATCATCTTTGCTAAGAGACATACTTGACCCCATAGGAGTATTCATGGTACTGGATGAATCCATACCATACTTCCTTATCAGTTCTAGGGTGAACTTAGACTGGCATATAGATAAACCATTCTCAGTCTGTCTAACTTGGAGACCCAAGAAGAACTTAAGTTCCACCATACTGCTCATCTCAAATTATCCTTGTATTAGTTTTGCAAACTTTTTGCAAAGACTACTTTCAGTAGACCCAAATATGATGTCATCTACATATATTTGGACTAGTATGATCTTGCCTCTGGATTCCCTAAGGAATAGAGTCTTGTCTATTTTCCCCCTTGTGAACTTATTCTCAATGAGGAAACTAGACAGGGTTTCATACTAAGCCCTAGGGGCTTGTTTTAACCCATACAAAGCCTTCCTAAGTCTATAGACATAATTAGGTTGAGTTGAATCAACAAAACCTGATGGCTGTTCCACATAGACCTCTTCTTTCAGATTACCATTCAAAAAGGCTGACTTAACATCCATTTGGTATACTTTAAAACCTTGATAGGTTGCATAGGCCAGGAACATTCTTATGGCATCCAGTCTGGCTACTGGAGCAAAGGTTTGATCAAAGTCAATACCTTCTTCCTACCTATATCCCTTAACAACCAGTCTAGCTTTGTTCTTGATAATCACTCCATGTTCATCCATCTTGTTCCTAAAGATCCACTTGGTTCCAATTATGTTGTGGTCTTTTGGTTTAGGAACAAGCTCCCAGACTTTGCATCTCTTGAACTGATTTAGCTCTTCTTGCATTGCCTCAATCCAATGAGGGTCTAGGATGGCTTCTTCAAACTTCTTTGGTTCAACTTGGGATAGGAAACTGGAGTAGGGCACTGCACTCAAATTTCTGCTCCTTGTTTGTACCCCTTGTATTAGATCACCAATGATTTGATCTGCTGGATGATCTCTTAGATGCCTATTAGCTGGAGGCATCCTGGCTTCAGGTTGAACTTCTTCAGTTTCTTCAACTTGCTGCACTCCTTGGTCTTCTTCTGCATTAGGTACATGTAGTACTCCCCCTGGACAGCAGCCACTATCATCTACATGCTGACTTGCAGTAGATCCTTCTTCTATAGTGAGCTTGTCCATCTTCTTAGTCACACCTGAGGAGCTGCAAATACTTCTAGACAACTCATTGTTAATAAGTATAGCTTCATCAAATACTACATGTACTGACTCCTCTACAACTTGAGTAGTCAAGTTGTAGACTCTATAAGCCTTACTATTATTGTTGTACCCAACAAAGATCCCCTCTTGGGACTTGGCAGCAAACTTAGTCAAGTAAGACTTTCCATTGTTAAGTATAAAGCACTTACAACCAAAGATCCTGAAATAGGATAGGTTTGGTTTTCTGCCTTTCACAATCTCATAGGGGGTCTTGTTGTGGCTTTTAGTAATGGTAGCCCTATTAATTACATGGCATGTAGTATTTACTGCCTCAGCCCAGAAATATTCTGGGAGCATGTATCACTTAAAACGGTTCTACCAGCCTCAATCAAGATTCTATTTTTCCTCTCAGCAATGCCATTTTGCTGAGGTGTTCTTGGTGAAGAAAATTCCTGAAATATCCCAAATTCTTCACATAGTTTTGTCATGTTATCAGACTGGAATTCAGTACCATGGTCACTTATTATTTTGACCACTGTACTGTTTAACTCATTCTGAATTTGTTTGACAAAGCTATAGAAGATACTGGGTGTTTCAGATTTCTGTCTAAGGAAGAACACCCAGGAAAACCTTGAGTAGTCATCTACAACCACAAAGGTATAGACCTTCCTACCTAGGCTATGAACTGGCATATAACCAAAGAGATCCATATGCAAGAGGTATAAACACCTCACAGCATCTTTGATTTCAATGCTACTAAAGGTGGATATAGTCTGCTTGCCCTTTTGACAAGCTGAGCATATTCCATCTTTAATACACTTAACTTAAGGACCATTCCTCACTAACTCTTTGCTATAGAGTTGGCCAATTGTCTTGTAGTTGAGATGGGCTAGCCTCTTGTGCCATTTGACACAATGAGAGACTTTTTCATTAGCTACAAGACACACTGGAGAACCATTGGTCTCACACATAATGTCTAGGCAATAGACATTTCTTTTTCTATAACCTGTCAAAATGATCTCTTGATCATTTGACCTCCTGATATGACAACCATCTTTAACAAATGAGATGTCATATCCTAAATCACTCAGTTAACTTTTACCAATAAGGTTATGTTTCAAACCTTTAACATAAGCCACTTGAGTAATAGTAATATGAGAGCTAGAAATGTTACCAAAACCCTTGATGATTCCTTTTTCAGAACCTCCAAAGGTGACTTTAGGACCATCTTTGATTGGTGTGTAGTCCTTTAGAAATACCCTAGTTCCAGTCATGTGTCTGGAACATCTACTGTCCAAGTACCATATTGGGGCATGGCCACTTGGACTCACCTGTAAAACAGATTAGTTGACCTTAGAACCCAAAGAATTCTTGGGTCCTTGGTGCTGGTTAGTTTGCCTCTTAACAAAGCTACATGTAGATCTTCCAACAGGCAGTTTGCTACTCAACTTGGCACTAGAATTGTGCCAACAGTCTATGGCATAGTGGCCTACCTTGCCACAGCACCAGCACTCAAACCTATTGTACCTTTGCTGAGGTACATTCCTAGCTGTTTTATCTACAGCTGGCTTGTTGAGAGCTGGGGCTTTGCCCTTAGACTTGGACTGAACAGTCCTAGCAGGTTTAGTAAACCCTAATCCAGTTTTACCTTTTTGATGAACAAATTCATCAATTAAGGGTAAAACAGACTTAGGTTTAGAAAACCTAGCAACAATGTCTCTCTCCTTCTGAAGACTAATCTCCAGACTTTTGATTTGATCATTCTTAAAGGCTATAGTCCCCATCTGAATAACAGTTATTTTTTTCAGTCTGGCTATTTCATTTAACTTTTGATCAATCAGCTTATCAAAATCAGTTGCAGCCACTTTGAGACTTGCAATCTCCTTAGCCTGACTCTTGGCCAAAGATTTGCTTTTCTTAAATGCTTGCAACAGAACTTTATATTCATCAATCAACTGATGAATATCCTCTTCAGATTCAGATCCACTGGCATCACTTGATGCTGATGTAACTGAATCTGAACTAGTACTAGAAATTGATCTTAAGGAACAATTTTGTACCTTACTAGGTCCAGGCTGATCCTGGATTTTGTCAACAGTTAAGGCCATCAGTCCCTGACACTGATTGTCCTCTTGCTCATATATAGAGTTCATTATCTGGATGAACTCCTCTTCTTCTTCTTCAGCAAACAGTCCTATGTATGCTTCTGCTTCTGACTCAGTTTCTGATGAAGATATGTCTGACAGGCTTTTGTCTTTCTTGGAAACAAAAGACCTTTCCTTCTTGCCCTTGAATTGAGTCTTCTTCTTATCATTAGACTCTTTCCTTTTCTCTGGACAGTCTGCAATAACATGTCCTTGTCTGTTACAGCAATAGCATCCAATTTTTGATAGAGTTGTTTTGCTTGACTTGGGTTTTTTCATGTCTTTCTTTGATGACTTTTTGTTCTGATAATATTCATCTTTATCCTGTGAAGTGGATGGCTTTGTCCTCCACTGTTTCTTCTTTAAGAACTTCTGAAAGTGTCTTGTGAAAGCTACAAAGTCCTCATCACTTTCACTGCTCTCAGAATTTCTACTTGCTGTTTCATCAGACTCAGTCTCAGCCACTTTTGGAGATGGAGATAGAGACTTACTTTTGTATTTCTTGGTGGCTTCTGTCTTGAATGTCACTGTTCTTTCTTTGTGCTCACTTCTAGTTGTCTTCTCCTCTTTTTTTCTTACCATCAACTGCATTTCATAGGACAGTAGTTTTCCAAACAATATTGGAGGAGGTATATCTACTAACTTAGCCATTTCCCTAATGGCACAGATCTTGGTGTCCCAGTCCTTTGTTAGGGACCTCAAGAACTTATCATTCAGCTCATAGTTGCTGAATTCTCTTCCATAGGACATCAACTCATTGACAATCCTATAGAATTTCTTATAGCATTTTGTTATGCTATCAGACTTACCTTGCCTGAAACTTTCATATTCCTGGTTTAACAATGACTTTCTGTCCTGTCTCACCTCTTCTGAACCCTCCATATACACTATCAAGGTATCCCACATCTCCTTAGATGTCTTACAGTGTATCAAATTCTGAAAGGTAGCATCATCTATGGCACTCACAGTGATATTCTGAGCCCTTTTGTCCATTGTGGCTAGTATTATCTCATCTTTTGTCATTTCAGAGAAGTCCTTAGGTGTTCTCTGATTTGCATCCAGGACTGAAACCTTCATAGGCACATATGGCCCTTCTTTAACTGTGATATAAATTCTAGGGTCTGAGGCTTCCATAAATAGTCTCACCCTTTCCTTCCAAATGCCAAAATTTTCTTTTCTACAAATGGGCAACTTCATGGATCCAAGTTCCTTATGATTTTCTGTTGAACCCATGTTTCTTGATTTTCTTGATTTCACTTAATCTGCCAACAGGATCTACTCAGACAGTTATGTCCATTTTTGAGCAACCTCCCTCTGATACCACTTGAAAGAAATTGTACCTAATCACCTAGAGGGGGGGTGAATAGGTGACTTAATCTTTTTAAAACTTCTTAGGCAGATTGTAGATTATATCACAGATTTATAATTAATTCTACACATCAGTCAATCAGCAATCACAGCAATCAATCAAGCACACAGTGAACACACAAATTTATAGTGGTTCCCCAAGGTTTGGGTACATCCACTTTCCCCCTTCGCCTATCTAGTAGTGTACTAGATTCAGCCAAACTCCTCCACTATCTCAGATCCATAGATCTTACACTCAGAACCTCTACAAGGTTCCTACAGCTCAGGCCCAAGGCCCTACAACTCAGTCTTCTCCAAAGACCTACACTCAGCCACAAGGCCTACACTCAGCCACAACAGGCCTACACTCAGCCACAACAGGCCTACACTTAGAGATTTAGATCTCCTACACTCAGGCACACAGGCCCTACCACTCAGCCTTTATAATTACAGGCTTACAACTCAGATCCCTAAGGATCCTACAAGAAAATAAGAATACAAAGATTATACCTACAACTCAGAGAAAAGAGAGATTAGTTGAAAGGTTCTTGATGAGTTCTTGAATGAACTCTGCTGAGATCAATCTGACTTGGCTTTCTTCAAAGCTTCTTGAATGTAGAACACAATAGGATTGATTCTTTGCAGCTGATCTTCAATCACTGCAACTTAAGATTCAGAACTAAGTCTGAACCCTTCTTCACAGCCTGGTTCCAACGGCTGTCTTCTTGGATGGAGCTCTCTCTCCAACTTCTTAGATCTTCACTTGATTCTTCAATGAATAGCTAGATCTTCTTCTGTGTTTCTCTTGTTGATTAATTATTATCTTCTGTTGACAGAATAACCCTATTTATAGGCCTTCTTCATGGTGACCAGCTGATCCGGTTCCTAACAGATTTCTAACAACTCTGACAGGTGGAGTAGACTGGTTGGAATGGCAGTTGTTAAGTCATCCAGTCAGTTCTTGAAATATCTGTATCTGTCTGAAAGTGTCGAGACAATCTGTCTTTAAGTGTCGACACTTATAGACTAAGTGTCGACACAAGTTGACTAAGTGTCGATACTAGCCTTCAAGGTGTCCACACAACTCCTTGTGTTGTAGAATTCACTTCTCGACACAGCTTCTTCATCATGTGTCGACACTGATAATGTGTGTCGACATAATTCCTTGTTCTTCAGTACTTTGTTGAATTCTTGTAAGTGTCGACACAACTCCTTTGTGTCGACACATTTTCATGTGTTGAACTTGTTCAGTGTCGACACTTCTTCTTGGTGTCGACACTTGTCTTCTGTGTTGATACTTTCTGAGTGTCGACACAACTCCTTGTGTCGACACATTCTTCTTCTGTTGAGACTTTTGCTGAATGTCGACACATCTCCTTTGTGTCGACACTTGTACTTAGAATTTTGTTGAACTCTGCTAAGTGTCGACATAGCCTCCTAGTGTCGACACTTTTTTCATGTATTGAGTCTTCTGCTGAGTGTCGACACATTCTGTCTTGTGTCGACACTTTCTTCAAGTGTTGAGTCTTCTGCTGAGTGTCGACACATTCTTTTTTATGTCGACACTTATACTTAGACTCTGCTGACTTTTGCTGAGTGTCGACACAGCCTCCAAGTGTCGACACTTTCTGATGTAGACACAGTTCCTCTGGGTGTCGACACTGCTTCACTGGACTTTTCTTCATTGAGTGTCGACACAGCCTTCATGTGTCGACACTTTCTGTCTGGTGTCGACTCTGCATCCCTGGTGTCAACACAACTACTCCAAGTGTCGACACTGCTTCTCTGGGTGTCGACACAAGTCTTCTTAAGTGTCGACACTTTCTGTCTGGGTGTCGACACATGGACTTAGAATCTTTTCTGCTTTCCCTGCAAATGCTTAACCTGCACAACACAACTCAAAACACATCAAATACATTTTGATGTATTTCATTGAGTAGGGTGAGGCTTCTTCAAATCAGGTACATTTAAACCAATGTACCCAACAACTAACTTCAAGGCACACCCAGAAAACTGGGGAGAAGCGTGGTTCTGCCATCTTGGTGGACTGGGAGCCAGCTTGTACATAACTGGGTTATGTAATAATGTGTGTTCGATACTCGGGATTCGGGGAAGCTTGACCCGCGCCAATGACTTAAATTGTCGTGGTGAGGTGAGCAACGGGTTGAGTGGAACCGTACCCGCTCTATGTGGTTTGATTTTAGAGGCCTACCGATGTCATAGATGGCGAGTCTTGTTAAAATTCAACAAACCCACAGAGGCCTCCTCGGATACCCTGTTGAAACTCAACAAACCGGAGGAGGACACCTCCACTTATAATGTTGAACGTTTTCCCGGATCTTGGAGAAAGCAGGAGTTATCTCAACAAAGCAGTAACAACCAACAACACATGCAGCAAGCAAATATCTTTATTGATCAACAGCAAACTTCTTCACAAGGCGAGACATACATGGCGAGACATGATTCGCCAAAACCAACACAGGGAGAGCAGAGACAGTTACAAAGCCAAAACAACACAAGTCACGCGGGCTCCAACACAAGTCGCGCGGTCTACTGCTGTGGAGTCCGCTCAATCCGCCAAGTCGCAAAGCCGCAACCAAGCCGCGCGGACTATCCCTTCTTCAATGCTTAGCTCTTCACTACCGATCTGCAGGCCGCCTGACCGCGAGGTCGCCTAGCCAACAGACCGCACACGCTGCGATACCGAATTGAACAGTCTGCCTGAAGCAGGCGACTTCTTGAACCCCGAACCAAGTTGCCAAAGAGAAGACCGCCTAGTTGCTATCCGCGACCTGCTGTTTACCGCCTGTTGCTTAACCGCAGAGTCCGCACTATCCCTAACCGCAATCAGAGCCAAGTCATGGCTTTCCAGTGCTATCCGTACAACCTGCACAGCCCAACCCGGTCAACACTGTCAAACCGCGCGGACATCAAATTCCAGTCTGCAGCAACTTACGCGAGCTCAAATTACTGTTCACTTACTTCGGTTCTGGTGCTCTACTTCTGATGTGACATGGGTCCTATTTATAGGCACGATGATGAGTGTGGTCACCTCCCTAGCCGATAGGATTACCGCCACATCTTGCAGCAAGAACAAGTGTGTCCGCCAGCCCGCAGGCACACACTCCAGTTCGCCGCTCCTGTGCAGATAGCCAGTCCGCCCTAGCTTCTCCAAGGTCGGACTGCAATCTCCAGTTCGCCTTGTCGCCAAAGGCCAAGCCAGGACCCCCACAGCCGGACTCCGCAACAGCTATGTCCGCCTAACGGCGGACACAGCACCAGCTCGCTTAACCCGAGCCCGCAGCCTCGCTAACAAGGAACCTGCCGGACTCAGCGGACATCCGTATTCAGTCCATACATCCCGAGTCCATTACCTCCTCCAAGGCACCTACCGGACTCAGCGGACACCCGGCTTCCGTCTGCACGCTCTTGCACACGCAATTCTCCAGTCCGCATATCCCCAAGCTAGCAATCAAGGCAACAACACTTCTATTGAGCTTGGCGGACTGAGAAAACAGCCCGCACTCCACTGCGTGATCTCCCCGGACTGAGCCACCTTGGACTTGGTTCAGAATCCACCAAGTTCAGTCCACTGGCCATAAGGGCCAGTCCGCACTTACTGGAGGACACTGAATCTAGCCCGCCATACCGGGCGACCTCCAGCTTCTGTCCGCACTGACCGGCGGACTCCACGGCTATCACTTGCCGCTCCACCAAAGCAAGACCAAGGCTTATGCCAAGCCGGTCTGTCGAGCTCTAGTTCTTCAGTCCGCTTCTTGCCAGACGCCACGGATAGTGTTATTATCCGCCCGATTACTTCCTGGTATCCAACTTCCTGCTGAGCACAAGCCGGACTGGCTAACCGCTGCTGCTGTCCGCGTAGTCCGCGCGAACAGACTGCCCAGGCCGCTACAGAGCAAACCGTCTGCAACATCCCTGCCGACTTAGCAGTCTGCCAACCCTGTCTACGTAGTCCGCGCGAATAGGTCCATGTGCTCCATTCACCCGCTTTCATTTCATAAATTTCAACACTCCCCCTTGAAGTGAGAAGTGGTGAATAACTCCAGCAGCTCGCGTAACCTTGTACCCGGTCCCTCCGATAGCATCTACGAAGAGATGTCCAAGACATAGTACTCGCCCCGCGTATCATGGACCATGAGGGAGCCCTCCAGCATCTCCTAAAAGGAGTCATGCTTCCCTCTTCCTTCTTCATCAGCTTCAACCTCCACTCATGCATCATAGGAGTATCACCAACTACCTTGGGCAGAAAAGCCCAAGTCTTGTCACCTCTGAGAGTAGTCACCTCTTCAGCCTTGGTGTCAACCACCTCCTTGATTCTAGTGGGGTCATCACAGCTAGAAGGTACTCGCTCGACCTGAGGGATTGCAAAGAAACATGGGACCAAGTCCGTTGTGTTCCCTTCGCTATATCGATCCGGTGGCTTACTGATCCTCTTTGATCTCCAAAGAACTTGATCATGGCTAACCACCTCCGCTGCTTCTCCTGAACTAGCTCTGTTCCCAGGCAAACTCGGAACAATGCTCCCCTTGCTTCCTGAACAAGACACCTCCTCACTGGAACCAGGAGCACCTGGAGCAACGCTCCCCCTGCCACCTGAACCAGAAGTCTCCGCTCTCGAACAAGAACTACTTGGAATATTGCTCCCCCTGCTTCTTGAACCAGAAGCATCCGTCTTTGAGCTAGAATAACTTGGAGCAATGCTCCCCCTACTTCCCAACTCTGACGCCTTTTCCCCAGAGCTAGAGCAGCCTGGAGCACCTGGTGACACAGGCAGCTCCTTCTCCTTAGCAGCAGCCTCCTTCAGCCCACCATCTGACCTGCTCATCTCCAGCTCCACACAAGAGCTACCCCAATACGGTGTCAACTCCTCGAAGACAATGTCTCTTGACACGATGAATCTCTTCGCCGTAGGATCCATACACCTCCATCTTCTCCTCTGCTTATCATACTCAACAAAGACTAGCTTCGTATTGAGAGCATCCGGAGTGTGTACGTAGCAGGTAGATCCAAACACCCGAAGGTGCTTCACGCTGGGCTTCACTCCGAACATCAGCTCATAAGGAGTCTTCACGTTGACCGGATTAAGAGGCATCCGGTTGATGACATGAGTTGCACAAGCCATTCCTTCCGCCCAAAAGGCCTTCGGAATGCTTTTGCACAGAAGCCAACACTTGCAAGTCTCCGTCAACAAACGGATCATCCGATCTGCAACACCACCTTACTGTGATGTATGTCCACAAGTCAGCTCCCTTCGGATCCCATGCTTCTTGCAAAAGTTGGAGAACTCGGTTGAGCCAAACTCACCACCGATGCCTGTCCTCAACTTCTTGATCTGCCGGCCAAGCTGGCCTTCCGCAAGCTTCTTGAACTCCACAAACAAGCGAAACATGTTTGACTTCTCCTTCATAAAGTATACCCATGTATACCTTGAATATTCATCAACCAATATCAGCATGAACCTGCTGCCTCCAAGACTGGCTGTGACGGTCGGTCCCACCAGAGCACAATGGACAACCTCCAAAGGTGCTATACATCTGGACTGCGCCTTATCAACGGTAAAGCGATAAGCTTCACCATGCTGACATCTCGCGCAAGCATGACCATCGTCGTAGGATGACAACCTAGGCAAGCCTATTACGAGTCTTCTCCCTGTCATAGCTTTCAACTTGTCCATCCCCACATGCCCAAGTCTTTCATGCCAGATAGCTGCACTATCACTGTCCTTCATCCGATCAGCTCCAGAACTTGTTGATAACCCAACAATGTTCTTCTCCTTCCTCCCTACTTGAGCGACGTTCGCTGAGAGCAAGACAACCTTGCACTCCTTCCTGAGATGACCTTGCTGCTTGCATTCATAGCACCTTGGTCCTTCCTTCCTCTTCCTATCACGCCTAGGAGAAACACTCCTTTCTTCCTGATATGAAGTAGAGGGACCATCTTCTGCAGCAACCTTCACCACCTTCCTGAACAACCCAACAAGGGAAGTCCAAACCTCCGCAGCTGACCCACATCCACTGATGTGGTCCAAGAGCTCTGATGAGATTACCTGCATGAGAATAGACTCTGCTCTCGCATTTGTCTTCTTCCAGACTCTCATCTCTTCAGCATTTCCAGCAGTAGCCTCTTGTCTTCCTGCTCCGCACACAACCTCCCAAAGGTCCTCGCCAAGAAGAAAGCTCTTCATACAAGACTTCCACCTTTCAAAGTTCATCTTGGTAAGAAGATCAATTCCAAGACAAATTGCATCTTCCGCTGTCATGGTTCTACCACTGGTTTCCTCTTCACAAGAGCAACTACTTCCGTTGATCACTGCTTGACCACTCCAACCTCCCTCTGATACCATGTTAAAATTCAACAAACCCGCAGAGGACTCCTCGGATACCCTGTTGAAACTCAACAAACCGGAGGAGGACACCTCCACTTATAATGTTGAACGTTTTCCCGGATCTTGGAGAAAGCAGGGGTTATCTCAATAAGCAGTAACAACCAACAACACATGCAACAAGCAAATGTCTTTATTGATCAACAACAAACTTCTTTACAAGGCGAGACATACATGGCTAGACATGATTCGCCAAAACCAACACAGGGAGAGCAGAGACAGTTACAAAGACAAAACAACACAAGTCGCGCTGGCTCCAACACAAGCCGCATGGTCTACTGTTGTGGAGTCCGCTCAATCCGCCAAGTCGCAAAGCCGCAACCAAGCCGCGCGGACTACCCCTTCTTCAATGCTTAGCTCTTCACTGCCGATCTGCAGGCCGCCTGACCGTGAGGTCGCCTAGCCACCAGGCCGCACACGCTGCGATACCGAATGGAACAGTCCGCCTGAAGCAGGCGACTTCTTGAACCCCGAACCAAGTTGCCAAAGAGAAGACCGTATAGTCGCTGTCCGCGACCTGCTGTTTACCGCCTGTTTCTTAACCGCAGAGTCCGCACTGTCCCTGACCGCAATCAGGGCCAAGTCCTGGCTTTCCAGTGCTATTCACACAACCTGCACAGCCCAACACGGTCAACTCTGTCAAACCGCGCGGACATCAAAGTCCAGTCCGCAGCAACTTACGCGAGCTCAAATTACTGTTCACTTACTTCGGTTCTGGTGCTCTACTTCTGATGTGACATGGGTCCTATTTATAGGCACGATGATGAGTGTGGTCACCGCCCTATCCGATAGGATTACCGCCACATCTTGCAGCAAGAACAAGTGTGTCCGCCAGCCCGCGGAAACACACTCCAGTTCGCCGCTCCTATGCACATAGCCAGTCCGCCCTAGCTTCTCCAAGGCCGGACTCCAATCTCCAGTTCGCCATGTCGCCAAAGGCCAAGCCAGGACCACCACAGCCGGACTCCGCAACAGCTATGTCCGCCTATCGGCGGACACAGCACCAGCCCGCTTAAACCGAGTCCGCAGCCTCGCCAACAAGGCACCTGCCGGACTCAGCGGACACCCGGATTCAGTCTGTACATCCCGAGTCCATTGCCTCCTCCAAGGCATCTGCCGGACTCAGCAGACACCCGGCTTCCGTCCGCACGCTCTTGCACACGCAATTCTCCAGTCTGCATATCCCCAAGCTAGCAATCAAGGCAACAGCACTTCTACTGAGCTTGGCGGACTGAGAAAACAGCCTCCGCTCCACTGCGCGATCTCCCCGGACTGAGCCACCTTGGACTTGGTTCAGAATCCACCAAGTCCAGCCCACTGGCCACAAGGGCCAGTCTGTACTTACTGACGGACACTGGATCTAGCCCGCCATACCGAGCGACCTCCAGCTTCTGTCCGCACTGACCGGCGGACTCCATGGCTATCACTTGCCGCTCCACCAGAGCAAGACCAAGGCTTATGCCAAGCCTGTCTGTCGAGCTCCAGTTATTCAGTTCGCTTCTTGCCGGACGCCACGGATAGTGTTATTATCTGCCCAGTTACTTCCTGGGATCCAACTTCCTGCTGAGCACAAGCCAGACTGGCTAACCGCCGCTACTGTCCGCGTAGTCCACGCGAACATACCGCCCAGGCCGCTACAGAGCAAATCGTCTGCAACATCCCTGCTGACTTAGCAGTCCGCCAACCCTGTCCGCGTAGTCCGCACGGATAGGTCCATGTGCTCCATTCACCCACTTTCACTTCACAAATTTCAACAAGTCTTAGGTTGTCTATGTCTTCAATTGACGTGACTTCTGCCGGAAAGACTCAAATGCTTACGAGAATTGCCGTCCAAGGGGCGGTGGTGAGACCGCGGATTTTGACCGGGTTCACCGAGAATGTGCCCTGAGAGCACGGGGTATGTGGCCGTGCGAGACTATGCCTGTGATGATGTGTAATTTCTCTATTGTATGGCTATGTTAATAAAGTGCAGCGAAGGAGCATCGTCGCCCCGAGTTTAGGGACGAGATCGTTATAATTTGATCAACTTGTAAGAACCGAACAAAAACAAGCCGGAATGGTTTTAAAGTGAAACTTTATTATCCGAAAAAGGTATCTGTTACAAAGGTATGCCCTCCCTTATATGGAATGGAGGAGAGATGAGAGAATACAAATAAGAGCTGTGGGACTAAAAATTTACAGGACTAAGCGGACTATACAAAATAAACCGCACAAGCCGCGCGGTTAGACAGAAGGGCTAACTGCATGGCTACCACAAGAGAATAAGAGAGATCGCCAGGGAAGACCGCTAGACCGCCCGGTCTCCAAGCCGGCTGAGACAAACCGCCAGACCGCGCGGCCTTCAACCTGCCAAGACAGACCGCCAGACCGCCCGGTCACCAACTTCAACACTCCCCCTCAAGCTAAAGCATATATATCAATCGTGCCCAGCTTGTCGCAAACATAAAGAAACGAGGCGGAGACTGGCTTGGTGAAGATGTCAGCCAGCTCTTTATCAGAAGTAACAAAGGGAGTGCAAATTTATTCCTTTAAGATCTCTTCATAAATGAAATGACAGTCGACCTCAATGTGCTTTGTTCTTTCATGGAAGACCGGATTTTTGGAGATGTATATGGCTACCTTATTATCACAGAACATAGGTAGAGGATGGTTGTAGATCTCTCCTAAATCTAGCATGAGAGCCCACAGCCATTTTAACTCACAAGTGGTTGACGCCATACTGCGATACTCAGCTTCTGCACTGGACCTGGAGACAACAGACTGTTTCTTGCTCTTCCAGCTCACCAGATTTCCCCAAACAAAGGTGCAAAAACTTGAGGTTGACTTGCGATCCCCTTTGTCATCAGCATAACTTGCATCTGAGTAGGCTTCAATTTTCAAATGACCATTCTTCTGAAAAAGTAATCCTTTCCCAGGCGCTGCTTTGACATACTCCAAGATCCGCAAGGCGGACTGTAGATGGCACTCCCTAGGAGCTTGCATGAATTGACTCACCTTGCCCACAGCATAAGAAATGTCGGGCCTGGTCACTGTGAGATATATGAGCTTACCAACCAAACGCCTGTACCGCGAACTATCTGAAAAAGGAGGCGAATCATCTGTCCAGGTTTTGTCTTCTCTAGTTGTCATGGGGCATCGGGCAGGTTTTTCTCCAGTCAACCCTGCCTCTTTTAAAAGATCAAGGGCATACTTACACTGAGAGAGAACTAAGGAGTCGGGCTTCCGAGAGATTTCGATCCCCAGAAAGTAATTTGGAGAGCCCATATCTTTCGTGATCAGATGTTGGCGAAGATGTCGCTTTGTCAGGGCTACCCCTTCCTGGTCATCGCCAGTGAGAAGAATATCATCGACGTACACAGCAAGAACAACCAGCCCCGAGGGAGTTTTGCGAATAAAGAGAGAGTGATTAGCAGAGCTTCGCGCAAAACCAACAGACGCCACGATGCCACTGAACTTGTCAAACCAAGCTCGAGGGCTCTGCTTGAGGCCATAAATTGCCTTCTGCAGCCGGCATACTCGTGTCTCCCCCTGAGCAACATACCCAGGAGGTTGCTCCATGTAAACTGTCTCGTGAAGATCACCATAAAGGAAGGCATTCTTGACATCCAGCTGAGAAATCGGCCAATCCCTATTGACCGCCACAGAGAGAAGGACCCGGATAGTGCTGAGACGAGCCACGGGGGAGAAGGTGTCAAAGTAATCAACCTCATAGGTCTGAGTAAAGCCCTTAGAAACAAGGCGAGCCTTATACCGATCTACAGTGCCGTCTGGGCCAAATTTGACCACAAAGACCCAGTGACAACCAACAACATCAGTACCGAAGGGAGGAGGAACAAGAGTCCATGTACCTCGCTCTATGAGAGTCGTCATTTCCTCATCCATGGCCAGCTTCCAGTGGGGAATAGCAAGGGCCTCCTGATAGGAACGAGGAGTGGCAGTGGCAGAGATAGCCAGTGCAAAGGCCCTGCGAGAAGGGGTAAGAAGATCATAGGAAACAACAGCTGCTAGGGGGTGTAGAGTAGATGTCCGTACCCCTTTGCGAAGAGCCACAGGGAGATCCAGGTCGGCGGCCCCCGCGGGATCCGGAGCGTCCGTGGCAGAGAGAGCTGGCCCGGGAGAAGAGAGCGACGGCGGCGGAGAGGATGGAGACGGAGATGGAGAAGTGGGAGAGAGAGGAGGGGATGGAGATGGCTGAGGTGGGGATATCTCGGTAGGAGACGAGGGAATGAAGGGAAGAGCAGGAGAGTCAGAAGCCGGGGAAGGAGGAGAGGTAGCGGGGGAAAGAGAGGAGGACTCAGCCGAGAAGTAGGAGGCATTCTCGAAGAAGGTAACGCCAGCAGAGACGAACTGCTGACGAAGAACAGGGTTGAAGCAACAATAGCCTTTCTGAGTGGTGGAGTACCCCAGAAAGACACATTTGGTGGAGCGAGGGGGGAGCTTGTCACGGGTGGCAGATGGGGTATGCACAAAAGCAGTGCATCCAAAGATGCGGAGAGGGAGAGGAAAAGGCTCCTTGCCCGGATACAGAATGGAGAAGGGTGTTTTCCCGTGGAGAATGGTGGATGGAATGCGATTGATGAGGTAGCAGGCAAGGAGAACGACATAGCCCCAATATGAGCGAGGGACATGCATCTGGGTCATTAATGCGCGAGCCACATCAAGGAGGTGACGGTTTTTACGTTCCGCCACCCCATTTTGTTGGGAGGTGTAAACACAGCTAGTCTGATGAATAATGCCATGTTGCACACAAAAAGAGGTAAAAGCATGACTCAGATACTCTTTAGCATTGTCGGAGCGAAATATTTTAATACAAGTATTGAACTGAGTTTTAATCATCTGATAAAAAGATATCCATACATCTAAAAGTTCAGAGCGATCTCGGAGGAGATACAAAATAACGAGTAGAGCCCCGTCCGTGTAGAGCCGGTCCAATCATCTATAAAAGTTACAAAATAAGAACTAACCCGGCCAATGGTGAGGGTAGGAGCAGGTCCCCAGATATCGGAGTGGACAAGATCAAAAGGACGAGTAGAGCCCCGTCCGTGCTTCGGCGGGAAGGAGGAACGGTGATGCTTGCCGAGTTGACAGACATCGCATTGGAGAGGAGTACTAGACGGAGGGAGGTGTGGCAGAAGCTGATGTAGAAGACGTGGTGGAGGATGACCGAGGCGGAGATGCCACTGGAGAAGATCCGTACAGGAAGAGGAGAAGGCGGACAAGGTGGAAACGATGTCGAGGAAGTAGAGGCTGCCGCTCTCAGTCCCAGTAGAAATCGTCCGGTGGGAGCTCGGATACTGAAAAGAACAAGAAGTTGGTGTAAAGGTCACAGAACACTAAAGTTGTTTGCATAAAGAGGTAACAGACAACAGATTGCACGGAAACTTAGGCACATAGAGAGTGTCCGCTAGTCGTAGTGACGGAGTAACATGAACCACTCCCGTCCCATGAACCGGGGAGGGAGAACCATCCGCAACTAGGACCGTGGGCAACCGATCATGTTATTCGAGTAAAGAGAAGCACTGAGGATTGCCCGTCATATGATTAGTGGCACCAGAGTCGATGAGCCATTTACCTTGAGTCACCATGTGGGCACTACCTGAGGATGTTACAACAGAGGCAGACGGCTTGGAAGATTCACCGGAGGGGCGAAGATAGGGATGCTTCGTCCAGCAGCGTTCAAAAGTATGGCCGGTTCGGCCACAATGAGAACAGAGGTAGCGGGAAGAAGCACGACTGCCAGACTGGTGACTGCGGCTACCAGAGCCACTCCGCTGAGTGTGATGAGAATAGTTGTCCGGTGGTGGAGAAGGAGCGGGCAAAAGTGGACGCTGAAGGAGAGAGGTGACAGCAGCGATGCGGGCAGCGGTGGCATCTAAGGTAGGAGATTCGGCCTCACCCAGAATTTGCTGGCGGATCATGTCATAAGTATCAGGAAGCCGGAGTAGATAACATACAACCAGAAGCTCCTGGAAGTGCTTGTGTTGTTGAGCCAAATCCGCAGAAAAGGCACGATTCTGAAGAATCTCAGCCCCAAGAGCCTGAACCTGTTGGTAGGCAGCAGCAGGATACAAGGTAGGACGGGCAAAGAAGTCCGCATACAACGTATAGATGCGGGATGTCTGAGCCCCGTTAGAGTACAGAGCGGCAAGATGAAGCCAAGCGGCCTTGACCGTCTCATCATGACGTATGACGGGAAGGCACTCATCGGAAAGACTGTTCGCGAGCCAAGTACGCACAAGCGCGTCACTTGCATCCCAGTCATCAAAAAGAGGTGAAGTGATAGGAGGTGGGTCATCAACGAGATGGTGGCGTTTGCGTTGTGATCGAAGAAGAAAGTTGAAAGAGATGCTCCAATCCGGGTAGTTGGAGCCAACAAGCTTGGAAACGGTCCCAAGGTTCCCGGAAGGAGTAGGAGGAAGAGGCGGAGCCGGATTGCTGACAGGTGTGGTGGCAGTAGAGGCATCAGAAAGAGCCATAGGAGCAGTAAAAAGGAAGCCGGGCGGTTAGGAAACAACTCGCACGGATAGGATAAAGACGGGCTACATCGGTCACAAGGGTGGGAACCAGCGGCCAGAAAAGCCACGACCAAGCTGCAGAAACAAGCAGAGGGGAAGAAGTCGAATGGCTAGAGGACAGGCCGCGCGAACAGAAGCAGGACAAAATAGGGCGCTGAGAGAAGATGCGGCGACTTAGAAGAGACAAAAAGTCGCGCACACAGAGGGCAGCAACAAGGAGAGGAAGAGGACGCGTGGACAGGGTGCAAACCGTCACGACAACCCGCGCGGACAGGAAGACACAGAATCAGGAGGAGTAGATCGAGTCCTCTGATACCATGTAAGAACCGAACAAAAACAAGCCGGAATGGTTTTAAAGTGAAACTTTATTATCCGAAAAAGGTATCTATTACAAAGGTATGCCCTCCCTTATATAGAATGGAGGAGAGATGAGAGAATACAAATAAGAGATGTGAGACTAAAAATTTACAGGACTAAGCGGACTATACAAAATAAACCGCACAAGCCGCGCGATTAGACAGAAGGGCTAACCGCACGGCTACCACAAGAGAAGAAGAGAGATCGCCAGGGAAGACCGCTAGACCGCCCGGTCTCCAAGCCGGCTGAGACAAACCGCCAGACCGCGCAGCCTTCAACCTGCCAAGACAGACCGCCAGATCACCCGGTCACCAACTTCAACACAATTTATCTGACTGGTGCTTTTGTTTGCCACCGCTTTCGATGGATTGTTGCTTGCATGTGCTGCGGAGCCAAGTGGAAAATAGTGGGCAAAAGCCCTTGTTGCTGAGCCGGCCCTCGAAGGCCTTTATTTGAATGTTTACTTTATTTCTCATGTTTGACTGGCCTGCGTGCCGATGTTTGGAAGACACTTTTATTTAAGTACACTATTATAAGGCCATAAGGCCAAGTACTTGTGTATTTGTACGTTCATTCCTGTTGGTTTTATGTAGTGGACATTCATGTTGTGGATGGGTTCTTAATTTGCAACTTTTAAATTGCTTCCGCTAGAATGTACCTGTGTAGGACGTTGGTTATTGGCAGGATGGTTTCATTGCGTAACCCTTCGATCTGTCTGTGGTATATGGCGTCAGGCCCCGACCGGACCTACTGCAATATGCTATGTGATGGATAGGGGGTGTTACATTGAGCTCCTAATTTGACACTCATCCTTGAGAAAGAAATGTCATAGCCAAGATCACATAGTTGGCTTATGCTTGTTAGGTTATGTTGCAAACCTTTCATATAAGCTACTTGTGTGATAGTGATTATGCCATTAGATATCTTACCAAACCCATTGGTTACTCCTCTTTCTCAAACACCAAAGATGACTTTGGGTCCATTATCAACTGGAGCATACTCCTTCAGCATGCTCCTTGTTCCAGTCATGTGCCTTGAACATCCACTATCCAAGTGCCATATAGAGGTATGGCCACTTGGACTCACCTACAACAAATAAATCATCTTTCATTAGGACCCTAATTCTTATTAGGTCCAGGTGCAGGTTAGGCTAAACTTAAACATGTATACCTGCAGCGCTTCTTACAGGGAAGCTGGCATTATCTCTTTGGGCACTTTTATTATGCAAACAATCAATAGAATAGTGGCATATTTTGCCACAACACCAGCACTCATAAATGTTGTACCTTCTTTTAAGAGCTGTCTTTACAACATAGCAGTCAGCAGCTCTCATTCCAGCAGGTACAACGGCCTTTTTCTTAAGTCTTCCAACCACAGCCTGATTTGGGATTTGTTGACAGCAGAGGTACTAGGTATATCTTGGACCCTATAATCAGCTGCCTTATTTTCAGAGTGCAAGCTCCTGATAGCTTCAGATATACCCAAGTTTGGTGTGCTGACAGACTTTCATTTAGTCTGATTGTGGACTGGCAGACTTTTAGAATGGGTTGCGGCCTTATTTTTGAGTGTTGGGGCTGGTACACCAAACACAAATGGTCCAGGATAGGCCATTTGGATTTCTTCATAGGCTGCCTTGTAGGCACTAGCACCCTTGCCATTCCTAACACCATACTCTCAGTGACCATAAGTGCTCTCATGGTCATACATGTTAGATGGTAACACTAATTTCCTGAAAGGAATTGGAGGCTTGGAGGCTAGTGGCTGCACTGGAGCTTTTCCCTTCCTTTTGGAATAGGCATCTCTAGTTCTCCCTTTAAAGCCTAACCCCTTCTTACCCTTTTGGGAGGAGAAGGAATCAATCAAAGGCAATACTGAATATGGCTTTGAGAACTTAGCCACTAGCACTTTCTCCTTTTGGAGTTTATCTTCAAGATTCCTAATGTGGTCATTTTTGAAGGTGATTGTGCTCATCTGAATAACAGTGATGTTTTTCAGCTTGCTGACTTCTTTTATCTTCAGGTTCAGCGTGTTTGCTGAGTCTGAAACAGCCAGCTTCAGAGAGGAAATCTCCTTAGCCTGTTTTTTGACTAGGAGCCTGCTTCTCTTCAGTGCTTGCAGGAGTTCACCATAATCATCTATCAATTGATTGACATGTCCTTCAGATTCAGAACTATTTTCTTCTCTTGATGCAGATGCTTCTGATTCTGGACTAGTTACATAATCTGACATAGAAGGTGTAGAATGTACCTTATTAGGGCCAGACTACTCCTGGCTGGTTACTTCGTCAATCAAAACCACTAGCCCAAGGCAATGGCTGACTTCTTCTCCTTCTTCAGATCTAGCAGCATCATCAGCTTCTCCAGTGATTGCAGCCAGCATCTCTAAGATGTCTGCTTCTACAGATTCTTCTTCAGTAGTAAATAGCCTAATGTAGGTTTTAGCTTCATCTACCTCTTCTGACTCTGATGATGAGGAGTCAGTCCAGCTCTTTTACTTCTTGGCAATAAAGGACTTCTCCTTCTTGCCCTTCTGCTTATGTTCCTACTTTCCACCAGCATCCTTTCTTTTGACAGTACAGTCGGCTATGACATGCCCTAGCTTGCTGTAACAATAACACACCACTTTAGAAGAAGTATGTTTACTTGGTTTAGAGCCATACCTGTCCTCTTTAGAGGATTTCTTTTTGCCCTTGTAGTAATCTTCATTGGGATAAGAAGAAGAGGATGGCCTACTTCTCCAGTGCTTCTTCTTCATAAATTTTTGAAATTGCCTAAAAAGGCAGCAAAGTCTTCATCAGAAATGTGACAGTCTGATGTTCTGGTTTCTGAGCTTTCTTACTCAGAATCAGCAACTCTCCTTGGTGGAGCAGAAATCTTTCTCCTGCTCTTCCTTGTGGCTTCATCTTTGAAGGCCACTGACTTGTCTTTGACGATAGGCATGCTGATTTTCTTCTCCTCCTTTCTAATAGTCAAATGCATTTCATAAGTCAGCAACTTTCCAAACAGGGTTGGTGGTGGAGTGTCTGTAAGTATGGCCACTTCTCTGATGGCACAGATTTTTTTGTCCCAGTCTTTAGTTAAAGACCTGAGGAACTTGTCATTCAATTCATAAGTGCTGAAGATTATGTCATATGTCATCAACTCATTCATAATTCTGAAAAACTTCTCATAGCACTCAACAATGCCATCTGACTTGTCCTGCCTGAAGCTTTCATACTCTTGATTGAGCATGGACTTCCTATCCTCCCTCACTTCTTCACTCCCCTCCATGTAGACAACTAGTGTGTCCCACATCTCCTTAGATGTCTTGCAGTGGACTAGGTTTTGGATGGTTGAGTCATCTATGACACTAACAATAATGTATTTTGCCTTCTTATCCAATCTAACTAAGATGATTTCATATTTAGTCATCTCGGAATACTACTTTGGAGTCTTCAGATTTGCATCAAGGACAGATGTCTTCATTGTGATGAAGGGTCCTTCCTGTACTGTGATGTATA
The DNA here is from genome assembly GCA_039583875.1 of Platanthera guangdongensis. NCBI lineage: Eukaryota > Viridiplantae > Streptophyta > Magnoliopsida > Asparagales > Orchidaceae > Platanthera > Platanthera guangdongensis. The sequence goes on from CM077153.1 coordinate 141,668,142, forward strand.
TCCTAGGATCAGATGCTTTCATGAAAAGTCTGACCATTTCCTTCCAGATGCCAAAGGTCTCCTTCCTGCAAAGAGTAAGTTTAATGGATCCAATTTCTTTATGATTCTCACTTGAACCCATTTTGGCCTTCTGATAGCTGCCCTTGGAGATCAACTCAGACTGTTAAGTGTATCTTGAGGAACCTCCCTCTGATACCACTTGAAAGTCTTGATTTCAAGAACAACTAATCACCTAGGGGGGAGGGGGTTAAATAGGTCCAATATAAAAACTTAGACAACTTATCGATTAAAATCACAACACAATAATCTTTTCAAAATCAATACCAACACTATACACAACATAGTACACAGAGATTTATAGTGGTTCCCCAATTGATAGGTACATCCACTTCCCCCTTCGCCTATCTAGCAGTATACTAGATTCGACCAAACTTCCTTCTATCTTTCTCAGATCCTCAGATCTTACATCTCAGAGCCCAACCAGCTCCTACAACTAAGGCGCATGCCCTACCACTCAGATGACAAAGATCCTACAACGCATGTTCTTCCCAAGAACTCTACCTCAGAGTGACTCCTCACTCCTATAACTCGGGAAACTCCTGCACAACCTCATTGTGAATTCATACACCTACAACTCAGGCAACTCCTGCGCAACCTCAGCTTTTATAACACAGGCTTACAACTCAGGCCATAGCCTTCCACTCAGATTCAAAATGAATATTAAACAGAAATATTCAAGACAATGAATTACAGACACCATAGAAAATTCTCTATGTCTGTCTACATTGACCCAGCAGATGCTAGCCCTAACTTCGTCTTCACAGCAACAAGATGATACAGCTATCTTGAAATGATGCCCGACTTGTTCTGGAATCAACTAGAACATGAATCCGCTTCTTCTTCAAGAATATCTCCTGATCTGGATTGAGTAGATTTCATCCCTTCCTTCTTCTTTGATCTAGTGAATTGATCTTCAGATTCTGGCTCGGCTTGGATCGAGAAGATAACTTCAGCTAGGGCACGCCTAGGCTGATTCATCTCTCTCAAAGGATTACTCTAAACCTGCTGGAGTGGATATTGATTGCACCAGCAAATTCAGAAGCCCTTCAGATTTGAACTTTAGGTTCTTGGCTTCTACAATAATGGGGGATGAAGATGACGAACTCCGCTTCTCGTTTTTGAAAGTTAATCAAAAATTAATCCAATTATCATCACATAGATCTCGATCTCTTCTTCTATTTATAATCCCGTCACATTGGCAAGATGATCGACACGTGTCTCGGATTTAACGGTGGTTAAAACCTTAGCTTTATTAACTTGAGATCCACTGTAGACTGACGACGACGTTAATGTCAATTTGCATCGAATCTGAACTTTGTTGACCTATTGACTTTGCTGAGTCAGCATCATTCTAGACTTAGCCAAAATCAACTAACTTTTTTGAAATCCTGCGTTCGACGAACTTCAAGCTCAGCTCGACGAAATCTGAGCTCAGCTTGACGAAACAGTGAAGCTGAGATCGACGAATTCTCTCAGCTCAGTTCTTTCTTCAGGTGAAGGCTGAGGTCGACGAACTTCGAGCTCAGTTCGATGAAACCTGAGCTCAGCTTGACGAAATAGAGATGCTGAGATCGATGAATTATCTCATCCCAGTTCTTTCTTCAGGTGAAGGCTGAGTTAGACGAAATCTGAACTCCGGTCGACGATTCTGATCGCTGAGTCATTCTTATAGGTAAAAGCTGAGATCGACGAACTCTGAACTCTGGTCGACGAAAGCTAAGCTCAGCTTGACGAATGGTAGAATCAGCGATTCTGGACTTAGAAATTTCTGCTCTGCTAGGCTTTGAGTGTATATCCCTCACTCAATGCTTTTTCCCTTAGCCATATTTTTCAGCTTTCTACCTGATGGCGTTGAGAGCGTTGAGTGTCTAAGCTTCACTCAACGCATCTGGACTTAGCTAATTTTTTGTAATTCTTCCTTTTTGCTGAAGTTTGTCATTGATAGATTCAACATGGCGTTGAGTGATGAAACTTCACTCAACGCTTCTGGACTTAGTCGATTTTCTGGATTCTTCACAGTAAGGTTATGACAGGATAATCTTGAATCAACGCTTCTAGCTCTATGGCGTTGAGTGAGTTGAGCTCACTCAACGCTTCTGGACTTAGCCCGATTTTTGCCTTTGCAATACTGCCAGTTTTGATTGTATGCCTTCTCTCAGCACTATTAGCTGAAAGGCGTGAAGTGAGCTTGTCTCACTCAACGCTTTTGGACTTAAGTAGTTTTTTGAGTTTCCAGCTCCACCTTGAGCCCACCCATCATTGTCTCTTGAACTAGCTGTCCAATCATTGTGACAAAGACTAACTTGTATGCATAAACTTAACCATACATCAAATACAACTATATTTATCTCATTGACACGTTTGACATCATCAAATCAGGGCCACTGTGATCAATGGACCCCAACACCCAGGGAGGTGGTCGTCGGCGAGCTCGCATCCACCAACCGCCGGTGCATGGAAATTTATGTGCATTTGATCACACTCTACTTCGTGGACGGACATTATTTCTAATTCACATGTTCACACAAAAAATTCATTCGCACTTGATTTTCACCCTATATATGTAGATACGAGACTTCGCCCCTACGACTCCACACGATAGTACCCCGCGCGCGATGGCGGGCTTCGCCGGCCCCGCCCCTGGCATGGTTACCAGCCATTTAATTAAATTATTTTAAATTTGAGAAATAAAATTTTACAAAAGCAGCAAAAAATGCCATTTAATTTAGAGTGATGTTACATGTACATCACTTTTGGCTATGGGCACACCAAACTCTTAAAATAAACAATATCACTATTTTTTTCCGAACCCATCCATATTCAATCTAAGCGCGCACCCCGCTCCTATTTTCTCCCGAAACCCGAAACTCCACACTCGCCCCAACTTCAGCCTCGTTTCACATGACATACAAGTACAGTTGATTGAGATACTCCAAAAATACAATACATCATCGACTATTCAAAAAAATGAATTGAAAAGAAAACGATGAGAGCTATTGGATCCTACAACAAGCCAAACTGTTTAACATTTGGTTCCGGGTAGCTTAAAGGGGTGACCAAAAGGAAACTTGAACAAGCAAAATGATCGTGGAGGTATTAATATTCAATTTTAAGTAACTTGAAAACATTTTATTTAATTATGACAACTAATATTCATATTTTTATGTTCGTGCATGTGTACATGAACTTAAAAATGAACCGTACAAATTTTTAGTTATATCGATGAAAATTATTTGAAATTTTTTTTTCTTTATTTTGTTTATTTTTTGTTTGTTGAAAATGTAAAAGAAAAGAAATCTTCGGTATTTGAAATAAAAATAACTTTAACTTTATTTTGGGGTTTATTTAATAATTTGGTATGCAAATAAAATTATATACTGTTTAATTGACATTTTTGATTTGCAAATAAAATTTATGGTGTACATATCATTGGTGTGCACATAGCCAAAAGAGATGTGCACTTAAGAGCGCCCTTAATTTAATACAATATTTATTTTAGTTTATAAAAAACATTAAAAAAAGTGTATTTTAATTATTTTAAATTTTAGAAATTAAATTTTGACAAAAACAGTTAAAACAAAATCACCTTTTTATTTTAATATAATATTTTTTAACATTTTAAAATTGCTAATTAAACAAAGTTAATAAGTAAAACGATAATTAAATTTTAAATTAGATAAATTTTAAAACAGACAATCAACAGTCAACCGGCGGCCTAATTTTGGGTGGGCTAATTATTAAATTTTTTAAATAGATAATTAAATAAATTTGAAAATAAAATAAAACAGCTAAGTGATAATTATATAACCACACGCAACGTTAATTACAGAGTTGCTTTGGCCTTGTGGATAAGGCTTTGAGTTCGTATCAGCCGATCTTTGGGTTGATCCTCAGTCCATGCATTTATTTAATTTATTTTTCATTTAATCATTTCTTTTTAATATTTAGTTCTACATTTTCGATGGAACAGCTTCATTGGAGTATAAATAATAGGATCCAAAAATATTATTTGAATTCTGACATAAAACGGGCAGGTTGCGGATACCGGCCATGCGAGTTTGTGCGGGCTACATTTCGTGCGGGTACATTGGGCCGACAATATGTAGAGCCCGTGGAATAATTTTGGGAGGGTTATTTATGCTCCCAAACTGAATATTTTTTCGAGTTGTAGGGATAAAATGGTAATTTCACATAACTTTAGAACACCCTCAGTAGGTTTAAGAAACCTATGAAAATGCTGTGAGAGGGGATAAAAACTGTAGATCGGACGGTAGTTGAATTATGGAGAGATCCGACTACTGTTGAAATTTCAAACTCATGCTACTTGCAGATCACAGTATTTTTGTATGTATGATGATGATGCTACTTGCAGATCCCAGTATTTTTGTATATACGATGATGATAAGATACACACAAACACACACACACACACACACAGTTGTGTTCAAAAAGCCCGTCTGAGGCGGGCTTGAGCCGGGCCGGTCGGGCCCAGGCTTTTCATCATTCGGCCTCGTCCCGGGCCCGACATGAGCCAGGCTCAGGGTCGGGCTCAGGCTCCCTATAAAAAGAAGGGCCTTCTCAGCCCCTAAAAGCCGACCCAGTTTTCTCCCGCCCATAGTGGAAATCCCACTAGCTGGCAGGATTTCTCATGGCCCGAGTGTCGGGCCCTTGATAGGCCGACGAACCCAAGATGGCTGGCGACCGACGAGCCCGCAGCCCATGACCGTCACTCTGGGAAAAAAATTCCTGCTCATTAGATCACGACCTTCGTCCTGGTGAATCTACTTTGCAGCAACGGTGGCTAGAGATGTAGGGCTCGTCGGGCCATGTCGCCCAGCCTTCGTTGGCGTTAACGCCGTCGAACCCGGGGCGGCTGGGGGCCGGCGAACCCGCAGCCGACGGGAATGTGCGACACTGTAGGAAATCACAGTTTCAGGATGAACGGCTAAGATTTTATTTCGCATGTTGGCACCAGTCCCTTTTCGCACTAGATCCCTTCCATATATATATATATATATATATATATATATATATATATATATATATATATATATATATATATATATATATATATATATATATATATATATGATCAGAGAAAAACATGGTGCTCGTTGGATCACGATCGCCGCCCTAGTGAGTCTACTTTGTAGCAGTGGCTGGCGACGACGGGCTCGCCGGACCCTGCCGCCCGACGTTCGCTGGTGTTAACGCCAACAAACCCTGGGCGGCTGGGGGCCGATGAGGCCGCAGCCGCCGAGAATGTGTGGCACTGTAGGAAATCATGGCTTCAGGATGAACAGCTAGGATTTTAATTATGTTCTCAACAGTCCCTTTTGCCACTAGATCTCCTCCACACACACACACACCCACGCACGCACGCACGCACACACACACCCACTCACAGACACCAGTTGTTAAACCCAAATCCTGCGACGAGAAAGGAGTGCATTCAGAAGTGGCGGACATTGCATACCGAACAATCATTCTCAGAACCCGCCGACCTCTAGGGCGGACACTCCAGACTACTTGCGGACACCCCCGGTGAGATGGACAATCGTCGGTGCAGATAGTTAGTATGTGTCCTACAGGCGGCTTCTCAGGCTGCAATTCTGGTGCCCCAGTTTAGAGTCGCGTGGGCCTTGTCTTAGCCGGCGCGGGCTCTAGCCCTTTTTCAATCCAGCTTAGGTAGTGTCGCGGTGTTTTTTGTGGTCTCTTCTCTAGTCTACACCACCCGACTCTTCATGTACCTCGGGCAGCTGCACATTTAATGTCACTATTAATAAGACTTTAAATGCCCATCGGTTCGTGAACTGTCCACGCAGCCTACCCCCTTGTATAAAGGGGGGACCAGGGGTGCTTGGAGGTGACATACAGACTTTGCCTAGAACCTGCCACTTGTAGGTGTGGACAGTAAGTTCCTGTCATTTCCCTTTCTGTTGTTGTACACACGCATACCTCCAGGGTGCCATATCACATCTTTTAGCCTTTCTGAAGATAATAAAGAGAGGCCCATCGCAAGGAGGACAGTCACTGCGGCGGGCGCAATCGGGTTTTTCCATCCTTTTCACTTGTTTTGTTCTCTCACCCTCGTCTGCAGGGCCAGTAACTAGTGGAATGCGAACCACATTTTCTCTTATGCTGAACACTCTACTCAGAGATTGTGCATAGAGAGTTGGTTGATCATTTTTGGCTCCAATATAATTTGGTGCGGTGAGCGTGGACCAAGCGATTGATGATATCGCCCTCGCCACCGAAGAACAATAGTAGTGCCCGCCCCGAGACCGTAAACTTACTCTTACAGCAGGCAGACAGATTCCGGAATGCGAGCAGCCTGTCAGTCAAGTCGGGTTCGACAAACTGTTTGGGTTGGTGAACGAGTTGGTAACCAACTATTGGGGGGGGGGGGGGGGTGGATATGCCGTCAAGCATCAAGGAGAGCCCGCGACTCCTACCAATCCAACCCTAGTTCATCCGCAAGAGGACGCCGCCCGTGTTCGCCGCCAACTCTTCCAAGAGATCGCCCGACTTGGAAGGGACCTTAACATCGAGGAACAAGCGCCAATCGATGGGGTATAGGTGTTTGTTACGTGTCGCGTATTATTATAATTATCTCTATTATCGAGGTATCTAGTTGTTATCATTGTGTAGGAGCCTCGAGCCCCGAATCTAGTATTAGATGTCATCATTAGCATTTTTTTCTTCTTATATGTTGTAGCATATATAAATGCATTGGATCTATTGTAGGAAGGAAGCAAGAAAGAATTTTATTTCTCATCTTCTGAATGCGAGTTCTTAGTGGCTCTCTGCTCTAACGAGTAACCCTGCCTCGGTAGCCGCGGTTCTGACTCCACGGTATCTCCGTCATTATCATCTCCACCTCCGGCCACCACCGAGTTAGGCCTATAACAACTTGGTATCAGAGGCATAATCCTATTCCACTATACATATCACGTCCACCTTGCACCAATCGCTACAACCTTCTCCATTTACGACCTTACTGTCGCTAGAGTCTTGCCATTACCGACAACATTTCCCCTCTCATCCATCGCTTCTCAGCCCTAGTCCGCCGTCTGAATGACGCCAATCAGCCGCCTGAGGTGTGCTTCGACACTGCACCTTTAGTCGACCACAAAGCCATCTTCCTTCGTCTTCCTCCAAGCCGCCGACCCGCCAAGCCATTCCCGACCTGCGACGCTCTATTTTCAACGCACCCTACTCCTATCGACGCACGTGCTTCCTCTACAACATTGAATCTGCGGTTTCTTCATCCCCTTTCGGCCGACCTAGATCTTCCATCTCAAGCCCAACACCGCCTGCCACCTTTTTTTCTTTTCTCTCGAGCCTACACAATTTCTTTCTCGCAGGTTCTCTCGAGCTCGACGCTAATTAAGTCTGGCAGTTCTTTTTTCTGCCTCCCACCTTACAGTGTGGACCACAGAACCTACCCTCTTTCCAAACTAGCAGCCACAATGATAATTTAAACCACCCTATTTTTATTTAATAACTCCCCCACCATCCCTCTATTTATTACTATCCAATCTATTCTGATCTAAATGTTCAATTAATTTAATCAAGTATTACTCTTGATTAATTAATTACTTATATTTTAAATCATATTATCTTATTATGGAGAACACCAAGCTAACTGCCGCGGGCACGGCCGCCATACAATTGATGCTCTGAGAGATCATGACCTATATTGAAGCCCACCTTCGGAATGCCGAGGCACTCCTCCACCACATTAAGAATCCGACTGCTGCCTTTCTGCCGCAACCTGTGTACCTGTTGCTTCCGTCGCCACCTCTCGTTGTACAATTGCCATCCGCGCCGGCTACTGACGTGCCACCGCTCTTAGATGTAATTTCCCTTCTGCCACCACCTTCTGTGGTGCTGCCATGCCACCTTGGGCCACCTTCGTAAGACATCATGGCTGCCTTTTCGCCAGCACTTGCTCCGCCGACCCCGACTGTCACCTCACCACTTACAGATCCATTCCTTCTGTCGGTTGTCGCCACCCCGACCTACATGTTGTTGTTTCTCCTCATCACTCCACTGACCTTGTCGAAGCCATTACTTTCGCCGCTCGTCTTTCCAACGGCGCCGCAGATCTCGACGAAACGTCAAGCAGAGCTCGACGAAACGACGAGCAGAGCTCGAGGAAATGTCGAGCATAATTCATCGAGCGCAGAATTCCCCCTTGGCAAATTTTTGGGCTGCGACCTTTTGAAATGACTCATTTAATATGATAATTAGGCGGTCCAATGTCAGGCTGACACGTGGCTAGACAGTTACCCTAATTTCTCACTATAAAAAGGGACATGAGGAAAACCCTAACCTTCTTTTCTATTTATCACCTTGTCGGGAAGCCGTCTCTGCCAAGCCGATGGAGCAGTGAAGCCGCCAGATTCTGGAAGAAATCCTCTCTTCCTCTTCTTTCTCGTGAAGAGCGAACACCAACCAAAGAGAAGAAGATGCTGCCAAGAAGGGTGACAAGATCCATGGCTGGAAAAGGTGGAAACGCCAGAAATGTGGTGAGCTTCCTACCCTTTCCCTTGGTGCTAGATCTCTAGTTATTCCTAGGAGAGATATCGACTCAAAAGAGTCTTGATTTGTGAGAAGAAGGTTTCTAGGAAGAGGCCATGCTAGGACTTGTGTCCTAGGAATTAGATTCTTCAACCTTTCCTCACTTCAAATGAAGTTTGTGGGCTGATTTCGTGAAGAGAAGTGGCCATATGAGGGTAAATAAGGGAGGTGAAACTCTGGATGTTATTTGGTAAGTTTGGTTGGAGGAAGATGATGAACCAATGACGTTCGATCTACTTTAAGATGAGCGCAGAAATCTGTTTTTTGTGTGCAACAATATTCAAAGCCATTTTTAGACATGATTCGACCAGATATAGGATTTCAACTAAACACACAAGTCGTAGCCCGTGCAAATACCTTTCCAACGAGGGGTTACATGCCTTCACTGGATTTCTATAGCCTCACGAATCCCCGATCGAAGTTGCTTTACAGTAACATTCCTGCATATATAGTTCTCGTGTTTGTTTTGTATCGGCTTTGGGTTTGGTAGAGAGATTGTAGTACAGTAACGTTAATGTTTTGTTGAATTTAGTCTATAAGTAATTGCGATAAAATATATTAATAGCATTTGTTGGATATATCCCTTATGAACAAATGGTGTAATAAAGTGTACTTGATCGAGGTGATTTGGTGGAGGTTAATGAACAAATGGATTGACAAGTTGGGATGGTAGGAATGACTTAAATATGTGAATCGATAGGGATGTACTTGATAATGGTAATACATTGAATAATGATGAGGTTGACTTGAAGTTTACTGCACATAACTTGTAGTAATTGCGACGAACAAATTGTTATTGGCTTTTAGTTGGTAGATCCATATGTACACGAATAGTTCGAACTTGGTAAAAGAATTGTAACCAGTGATGTTTAAGTCATGTGATCATAGTATACATGTAATTTTGATAACCAAATGGTTGGTGAATATGTGTGGAGTACCATTATGTTGATGGTGACCCCTTGGTGTGCTTGGATGCACGAAAATGTGGAAGGGTTGAAAGTATGTATGTGTTGCCGCACTGGAATTATGTATTGGTAAGAGACTCGGTGTGGAGCTCTAGCATGCTGTTGAGCAAGAAATGTGAATAATGAAAAGGGGGCTCAACGTGGAGCCCCGTATGTGAAATGCATGTGGTGTGAGTCGACACACTGTGCCGTAATCCTGGTTTAAGGATATTGTGGCAGGTCTATGGGCTCGCCAGTCATCACACTGACCGGAGTTGACAGCTAGACTTGCACGGTTGGGCCTTGGTCCTCGGTACTCACTTCCCGAGGCACCCTCCATACTAGTGGACGGTTGGCCTTGGGCCTTATTCACAGAGGCACCTTCTGTGCCCCGAATATAGGCCAGTTGGGCTGGGTTCTTGGTGCATATCTACCCGAGACCCCTTCTGAGCCGTAGTATGCATGTGAGCTCCGCTGTAATGTTCTTAGCATTGAGGTTTATGGAGCCCTAAGATTGGTAGTGTGGTTGCCCACCTAGTAGTGGAGAAGCCAGCTCTACTGTCACCGCCTGGCCACAACGGTTGATGCCTGAGAGGTTAGCTACCTGCTCGAAAAGTGGGAACTACAAGTCTGTGTCGACATAACAGTTGCGTATGCGTGATCATGGGTGAGTCATTGCATTGCATTCATTGCTTTCATGGCATTACATTACATTGCATACACAAGATCCTCATCATATAAGTTTGTATGTGCACTCTAATACGATGAGTTACTTTACTGCTAAGCTGATCCTCAACTTATATGTCTGTATGGGTATTCATATAAGTTGAGTTACTTTTTATTGTAGCTTTACATTTTTCATATACTGTTGTAGATGATAGAACTGGTAGAGTAGATTGTTTACTCAATTATTATACTGCTGATATACTTGATTGCTCATTTTATACCACCTATTTGTACTACTGTTTTATTTATATATAGTACCCTTGTTCTTTTCTCCGCCCGACGCCGAGGTATCGTCGGGGGAGCGGATGTGATAGCCACTTAGTCTTATGACTAACAGTTGCTACGTCTTCCTTTTTAGGAGGAAACTATATAGACAGAGCAGCAACATATTATGCAGCAGGACAGCCAGGCAAGGATAATAGGGCCTAACGGGGCGGTGTCGTTGCTACCGTCAGTGACTGATGTGAGTTTTGAGAGACACATGATGTAGCACTTTGGGCAAGTTTTACTCGTACTATGATATTATAGAAGCTTGTTGTAGCTTATTTTTCTTGATGTACTTTTTGGACTATTTTACTTATGTGTGGATTGACTTTTATTTTATATTCTTGGTTGGGTTGGCATTGGTTGATATTGGTTATAGCCGGCAGGATAGGCGTCTTGTGGTACAGGTTAGCCCGTGTGCTAATGCTACCACAAGGAGGTTGCTCTGGGCATAAGATTACCCTCGTGCCGTGTTTTGAGTTCCGGGAGGGGGGGGGGGTCTTACAAATGGTATCGGCTTATTACGATCTTGAACTAAAGAAGTCATTCAACAATGGTGCCACTCCCGTTTGATTAGTCAGTTTGGGGACAAACTGACTTAGCGGAAGCAGTGGTGTGCCCATATGTAATTCACACTAAGTATATCCAATTTTTGACCCTACGATTAGCCAACCTGATCTTAGGTTCGTACCTTTATATGTCGATCTCCTAAAGTTTGGATGATCCCATGTACGTAAAATTGTTGTATAAAGTCTTACGAGACCCCCTGGGGCAAGAACTTTTGTTTATAGCGGATTTTGAATCGGCTTATTACATAAATTCTTGGAGAATTGAGACAGTGGCGATGGTTAGAATTTTTATGTGATTAAGAATTTACTTTGAACTACCACCCCAGAAAAGCAAATTCCGTAGCTGATGCTTTGAGTAGAAAGGTACCAAAATCTAGCCCGAAGTCCCGATTGATGAGTATGAAATTAGCTCGGATGCTCGAAGAAATGGAGATTACCCTAGTATATAAACACCATTCGGAAGGGTATGTGGAGTACTTGACCGTGATGAGAATAGTCTGTGATATCTGGGACCGAATCCGGGCATAGCAAGGAAAGGATGCAGCTCTGGCCCCGATGCTTAAGTCAATTGAAGATGGGACTACTGACGAGTATTCCCTAAAAGACGGCTTCGTTCATCTACGTGGCCGGCTTTACATTCCCAAAGGATGTAAAATTCGGGAAGATATCTTGAGAGAGGCATATTGCTCTCATTATTCAGTGCATCCTAGGATTGCCAAGATGTACGCCGACTTACAAAAGACCATGTGTTGGTTGGAAATGAAGAGGTATGTCAGATATTTTGTTACGCACTGCGAGGCCTGTCAAAGGGTGACGGCAGAATGCAAGAGACCCGGTGGATTATTATAGTCATTGCCCATCCCCGAGTGGAAGTTCGAGGATGTCTCCATGGACTTCGTCCATGGATTTCCTCGCACACGCTCAGGGAATGATTCGGTTTGGGTAATCGTTGATTGCCTGAAAAAGGTAGACAAGTTTATTCCTATAAATAAAGAAGCTCATGTAGATGTTTTGGTACGCCTCTTTGTGGAGCAGTTTTTACGGTATCATGGGGTGCCAAAGACAATTGTTTCTGACCGGGATGGTTGTTTGATCTCTAAAGAATGGAAGGACATAGAGGCGTATTTGGGTTCACGCCTTACCTTCAGCACAACCTTTCATCCTCAGACGGACTTGCAGTCTGAGAAGACTATAAGAACTTTGGAACATCTATTGAGGTTGTGTGTGCTGGATAGAGGGGAGCTGTGGGAAAGGGTCTTACCCCTGGTAGAATTCTCATACAACATGTAACGACTCCATCCATTCATATAGCATATAATAAAAGGTCCGGCCGGGGCCCCACACCATATGCCATAAAACAGGCGGCGAGGTTACAGGTTAATACCAATTCATAATCGCATTCTAACACAGAGAATTCTAGCGGAAGCTATTAACAATAATACTGAACTCAAACAAGGAATGTCCACAAATATAAACAACCACATTTATATAGGAATGTCGAACATTACAGTAACGTTTGGCCTTACGGCCTTACAGTCACTCTTTACAAGTGTGGATTCCATACATCGGCGCGCAGGCTAGCAACTCGTGAACACAACACAAAAGATTTTGCTTAGCCTTCAAGGGCTAGCAGCAGCAGCAGTGGAATCAGCAGGGACTTCAGCCCTTATATTTCCAGCTCGGCTCTCCAGCACCTGCACAAGGATAACCCATCAAGCGGTGGCAAACAAGGCAACGATCAGTATTCAGCAGACCAATTTATAATGACCCTACCCCTCTCTCGGGGCAGTAGTATTCTTTCCCTGCAGGCATAGCAATTCATAGGCAGATATATTACACATTGTGCTCTCACGCACAAACATTACATCACAACCGTCAACCACGCGGCCCGACGATCCGTGCACTCAGGGCACATTCTTTGTGCGCCAGAAAACCAGGGCCTACACCACCGTTCACGGTCCGAAACCCAATGGTATTGAGCATTTAGTCTTAACGGCACGCAGACCTAAGACTCTCATTATACGCTCCAACTGACCACACTTTCAGGTCTCCAAGTTGGACGGACATAACACATATACGGATCAGCCACCCCCCGTTGCTCAAGTCGCTTTGTCATCACGAATACCAACGTACTCGAGGCCAAATCTAAGACGTGAGTCGGTTTCACCTTTCCTGTTCGGCACGAAGCCTTTTTAAGAGCTTACAGCTCACAATATTCATACTGTCCACCAAGGACTCGCTTCACAATAGCCATAATGTCCACCAAGGACTGACTTCACAATAGCCACAATGTCCACCAAGGACTGGATTCACAATAGCCATAATGTCTGTTAAAATTTCTCCAGGTGGCCAACAAGATAGCCTGATGCCAAATTAATATTCTTAGCACTATCAAGATCACACCTTGATCACGCGGAAATTTCTCTGGACCTTGGAGTGAGTAGGGGTTATCTCAACTAAAGCCAGTCAACTAAAAAACACATGCAACACAAGAGTCTTTATTGATTCACAACAATCTTCTTTACACAGCCCGACATACATGGCGAGACATGCTTCACCAAACAACCACCCAAGGGAAATCAGAGACTACAAATACAAGACAAGTTAACACAAGCCGCACAGACTCAAACATCAAGCTGCTGGTCTACTGCTGTGGAGTGCGCTCAAATCGCCAGGTCGCCAGACCGCAACACAAGCCGCGCGGAGTACCCCTTATTCCAATGCTAGCTCTAGCCGCCGATCTGCAAGCCGCCTAACCGCGAGGTCGCCTAGCCTCCAGACCGCACAAGTTGCGATGCCAAATAGAACAGTCCGCCTAAAGCAGACGACTAATTGAACCGCGAACCAAGTTGCCAAAGAGAAGACCGTCTGGTCGCTATCCGCGACCTGTTGTTTTTCTCCTGTTGCTTAACCACAGAGTCTGCACTATCCCTGACCGCAATCAGAGACAAGTCCTGGATTTCCAGCGCTATCCGCACAACCTGCACATCACAACTTTGGTCAACTCAATCAAACCGCACGGACACAAAAGTCCAGTCCGCAGCAACTATTGCATGCTCAAGATACTGTTCACTTACTTCGGTTCTCTACTAGGTTACTATTCCTGATGTGACATGGGTCCTATTTATATGCACGATGATGAGTGTGGTCACCGCCCTAGCCGATAAGATTACTGCCACATTCCACAGCAAGAACAAGTGTATCCGCAAGCTCGCGGATACACACACCAGTCCGCCACTACCTGTGCAAGATAGCCAGTCCGCCTATGCTTCTCCAAGGCCAGGCACAACGCCAGCCTGTCCTCGTGCTTACTTCTGAGGCCCCTTCCGGGTCACACAAGGCCAGTTCGTGATGTGTTCTTGGTGCGCATCTACCCAAGACCCCGCTGAGCCATAGTACGCATGGGCTCCGCTGTTGTGTTCTTAGTGTTGAGGCATACGGAGGCCTAGGTGAAGCAGTGTGGAGGCCCTCCTAGTAGTAGAAGTGCCTGTTATACTGTCCTTGGTCGACGTTGATAATGGTACAGGCTGTGGCGAGGAAGGGCTATCCTAGGATTATAGGCACTTTGGGATCGGCCATCATGTCGAGAATGACAAAATCTGCTGGGAAGGCAAGGTTGTTGACCAGGACAGTGAGGTCTTCGACTATCCCGACCGGTTTTTTTATCGATCTGTCAGCTAATTGCAACCTCAGGTGGGTGGGCTGTAGAATCCCAACTCCTAGCTTGTGAAAGATGGAGAGCGACATTAGATTTATTGAAGCTCCCAAATCACATAATGCGCGTCCGAATCTATGGAGGCCAATTCTGTAGGGGATGGTAAAACTGCCCGGATATCTGCGTTTGGTTGGGGAATAGTTGGCGAGGAGAGTTGAGAATTCTTCAGTGAGATTGATCTCTTACCGATCCTCTTCGATCTCCGAAGAACCTGATCATGGCTAACCACCTCCGCTGCTCATCCTGAACCAGCTCTGTTCCCGGGCAATCCCAGAACAATGCTACCCGTGCTTCCTGAACAAGACGCCACCTCACTGGAACCAGAAGCACCTGGAGCAACGCTCACATTACTACCTGAACCAAAAGTCTCCGCTCCCGAACAAGAATTACTTGGAACATCAATCCCCCTACTTACTGAATCAGAAGCCTCCGCCTTCGAGCCAGAAGCTCCTAGAGCATTGCTCCCCCTGCTTCACGACCCTGACGCCTTTGCCCCGGAGCTAGAACCACCTGGAGCTCCTGGTGACTCAGGCAGCTCCACATGAACCTTAGCAGCAGCCTCCTTCAACCCACCATCTGACCTGCTCATCTCTAGCTCCATATAAGAGCTATCCCAATACGGCGTCAACTCATCGAAGACAATGTCTCTCGACATGATGAGCCTCTTCATCACAGGATCCATACACCTCCATCTTCTCCTCTGCTCATCATACCCAACAAACACTAGCTTCGTCTTGAGAGCATCCAGAGTGTGTACGTAGCAGGTAGATCCAAACACCCGTAGGTGCTTTACACTGGGCTTCTGTAACATCCCATGTTACTTCTAAACACCCTTACCTTAGATTGGGTTAGGCATGGGGTGGGTGTTAGGAAAAATTAGCTAGGTTTGACCCTAGGTAGTGGGTTATAGCCATGTGGTGCCCACTAAGGGGCCAAAGTCAAACTAGGTCAAACTGGCCTAAATAGGAACCCTAGCCACACCATGACCCCACCATATTACCCTAACCCAAAAATAATCTAAGTGGACCCTAGGGCATGTCATTAGGTCAACCCTTTGACCCGAGTTGACTAAAGTCAATCATGGCCCTAATTTGGTCAAACCTATACCTATAGGCCCAATTAGCCCAAGTAGGGCACCACATTGACCCAACCCAAGTTTGGTGGTGTCATTAGACCCATGACCACCAAGTGGGGTCAGCCCACTCATCAGGGTTGACCAAGTCAACTCAAATTCAACCTAGTCAACATAATTGACCTAAAGGAGAAAATGAGGGCTAAGCCCACTCCCCTTGGGCCAAGCCTAACAAACTTGGCCCATTATCAGCCCAAATGTTCAAAGACCTCCCCTACCCTCTGGTTTTGAAGAGAGGGTCACATGCAAAGGGGCATTTTGGGGAATTCACCTAAAAGAGGAGAGAGAAGGTGAGTTTAAGAAGAGGAGGCCACTTGGCCTTGTCTTCTTCTGCCCCAAAAGGTGCTGGCTGGCCTCCTCAGTAAATTCTAGCAGAATTTTGAGCATGGTGACCACCTGGCACCATGGGTGAAGCCTCCAAAGCCCCAAACCGAGCTCACCTTGGTTGTATTTCCATATACAGCCATTTCCAGCTCAAACCGACCACACCATCAGCTTCAGTGAGTGGAATCTAGTGGAGAACGAGTCCTGGAGCATAGCTTTTGGTGAAGAATCAAGGTTTTGAGCAGGAGATCGTCGGAGTAGCTCAACCATGGCCAACCACCGCCGCACTTTCCGCCAAGGCTTGATTCAGGCCTGTTTCGCCGCCTCTCTACCCGTGCTAGCTTTCTAGATAATTTAGGAGAGACATTGGGCTCAATTGAGCCCGATACCATGTGAGGAAATGGAGATTTTTCCGAGCTTTTCTTCTTGCTCGGGTTCGCCGGAGGAGCCAATTCCGGCGGCCTCATCGCCGGGAATCGCTAGCCACCACCTCAGTGAAGGTGGTGGCGACATCCGCCGGCGGTAGTGGTGGCTCAGCTGGCCGGAAATAGCCGGGCAATTCTGCCCAGCAGAAACCAATCTGGGTCGTTGGCTGATTGGGGACGATGACCAGATCCCGTCCATTCTACTTTAAGATTCGTGCTCAATCAATTAAATTAAATCAAATTAAAAACTATAGAATTTATTATATCTATCACACTTATACAGTGATATTACAAGTTATTGTTAGGCCTCTTAGATGCATTTCCAGGACATGAATCTTCAATGAAATTTGTAGCTTAATGTCTTGACTTTAATTTGGCATCTTAAACATCAAATTTGGTTGAGTATATTGGGTTGTAGGTCAGTTTTCCTAGGACTGGTCCTAGGCAAGTGCAGAATTGCAAATTGATGCCCAAGCCAAATCATTAATCAAAATGACCCCAAATTTTGGGTGCATGCATGATTAGGGCATATTTAGCCCCAGCCAAAAATTGAAATTTTTGGGGAATAAAGTTTCTATAGTATTTGCTTAAATATCAAAAAGTAATTAAATGAAATAATTGGAGTGTTATGGCTCCAAATGACCCCATATTTTGGTGGCATGTCCTTGGGGACTATACATTTGCATGGTAAAAATTGCAGCACATTTGGACCACTACATGTTGGGTAAACTCACTTACATGTGTTGGTTATGTATAGGCTTGGGATGCAAATAGCCAAATTTGAAATGTTGTGTATTAGACCTATTTGGAACATCCAAAAATCATGCTATTGATTTCAGAAGCTCATTAGGGTGAATTATACCCCACATTGTAATAATGGGATTTTTTGAAGCAAAAATCCCATTATTTGGAATTTTTGGAATAATAGAACTTTTGAAAAATAAATGTAAAAATAGGTTCATCATTGAGATAAAATCCTCAGTTTTTGTCAAGGTCAATATAATGTTAGATGTAACTTCTGAAAATTTTTATGTCTCTTTTTGAAGAATTTTGATAGGTGTTATGTGTAAATTACCTTTTTACCCTCATTTTACTTAATTAGCAAATTGGTGAAAATACTTAGTAGAAAATTTTGGAAACTTTCTTGGTGATATATCTGAGTATAAATAACCTTATATAATTTTCTTAGCATTTTGGATGACTCAGTAATTTTTAAAACCTTATAATGACATTTTGGTAAATTATTAAGAATTGAAATTGGTAGGCCATTACATTATAGAGGTTGATGCAACTTTTCCATTAGCCTTAAATTAATGATGTATATGTTCTATAATTTTCCTAGAATTATTAGTAATGTATTACTTATACTTCATTTGGAAAATGACAATTGTGTGAGTTTTGTATTAATTAAGGAATAAATAGAAATAATCAAAGAAAAATTATAAATATTGGTAGACAGATATATTTTACCAAGATGCAACTCAGGAAAAATTCCTTAGGTCAGTGGATTATGATTTCTGATACTTCATGTATTAAATGACCTAGTGGATTAATTAAATGATTTAATTAGAGGCCTGAATGACTTAAGAAAATTATGAAAATCAATAGGCTCACTTCATTAGTCCATACTACCCTAAGATAATTAGTTAGGGGCAGGTGGCCCAAGGAATTGGAAGTTCTATTTCGGGGTGGTATTATGTCATGGGTTGCGCATAGTGTAAGTAGGTTATACTATAAGAACCACCGGGGTATAGATCGACGGACGAGCTAGAGGTTACAATTGGAGAATAACCTTGGTGGGTAGTGTTGTCTTAGTGACGAGAGTAAAAGTGCAAGCCCTTGGATAACAACTGCAGTGGAGGCCGGCGGAAGACCGTCGCCCTTCTGAGAACATCTTAAGTCATTAGGATCACTCAAGAGTAATAACGAGAGCTGGGGGTGAATTTTGGGTAGTCATCAACTAAAATAAATATCCTTGAGAAAAGGAACTTTGGGCGTAATCCCATCGTAGGTCCAAGTGCCCCCGAGAGCCCTTCACTGGGTATACCCTGGGCAGTCCTGGGATTAACCTTAAATCTCTAAGTATAATAACCCGTAGACAAAAGTAGTCTAATAGGTTAAGGCATTGTGGTTCATTCTCGCCCGTGACGGGTTTGAGGGATTTTGAATAAAGGCACTGTTGTGCGTTCTCACCCGCGATGTGTGGGAGGGATATAAGTTGCAGGCTCACCCGTGAAGGGTTTGAGGGAATCAGGATAGGTTGGTCCTGCGAGCTGGAGGCTTGAGATGAAATACTTGCATGTGCATAAATTTAGTGGCGGGTCATGCGGTACTGGCCGATCGTCACGCCGATGGCAGTACGGTGAACCAGGCGGGTGTGAGTGTTTGAGGGGCCAGTGGGTTGTTTTACACTGCGGTCTGGAGGATAACCCCTGATAACGCACACCCGACCCTACAAGACTGACGGATTGTCAGCAAAGTACGTACACATGGACTCTAGAGTGCACCTTGGACGTGTACAGAGGCGTATGAGAGGGGTCTAAGGTTTGGTAGTGTGCATACCTGCCTAAAAGTGGAGATGTCCGCTCCGCTACTGCCGTAGCCACAACGGTGGTACCCAAGAGTGAAGCTAGCTCTCAAAAAGTGGGAACTAAAGGTCTGTGATCACAGAGTCATTTTGTATGAGTTGCACTTGCATGTTGCATAAATTGCATCAGTAACATTCATTCATATTAGGTCATACGCTTCATAGATGCTTATCATATAAATTAGTATGGGCTCTTTTATATGATAAGTTAAATTTCCTGGAAACCCTAACTTATAATTTGTATGGGCATTTTTATAAGTTAAGGTACGTTTTGTGATGGTAGTGTAGTGGTAGCATAGCTTTACTTTTCTGCTCTTACTTTCAGTTCTTTACTTAAATGTACTGTACATTCTTTTACTTTCACGCTATATACATAGAACTGCTAGTGTAGATTTACTGCTTACACTCTTACTTGGTAACTTAGTTTCCCTTGTCACTTGCTTCCTTTTTGTTACCCCTTGATTGTCCTCTGCTTCGTCCTCCCGCATGGTGCCTAGGAGTTGCGGGGCGAGGTTCGGAGGAAACGACTTAGTTTTTTTGACTAATGGTCGGTGACCAACTATTTTTAGGAGCTCGAGGAGATGGAGCACCATCACAACCGGCAGGACGAGTTGACAGGGCGTGAGGAGTTGATACCACCTAGTACTACTACTACAGCGCTACCTCAGGTGGGACGAGATTAGTTGATTAGTTTCCGCTGTTTTAATATTTTGAGAGGAGAGTTTATTCATATGATGTACTGGGCATAAGCCCTTATTACTCTTCATATTATTTTTAATCTCATTGTGGACTGTGTGCTCTTTCATTCATATATATGTATGATTTGTACTGTGACTGTGGACTAGCTGTGTTGTACTCTACTATATTCTACTTCTATTTCTTATATTGGCCTACAGGTTATATGATCGTACTAGCCGACAGAATCGGCGTGTTGCGGTGTCGACTAACCCGAGCGTTAGTGCCACCGTAAGACAGAAGTTTTGGACATAAGACCGGGAGCCTCCTTGGTATGGTGAGGGGTCTTATAAACTGGTATCAGAGCACTGAATGATCATATGAGAAAGAAGTCCACAACACTAGACCACCCCACGTGAGCATTAGTTTGCGGACAAACTATGCAGCGGAAGCAGTGGTGTGCCCATGTGTAAAAAGTCACATAAAACAGTTCATTAAATACAATGAGTTAGGCTAGTTCTATTTTAACCTTACCTTTATGCAACCTCCACAGGTCGCTGCGCCGCAAAATGTGGTTCCTCCCCCTCCAACTTCCACTCTATTTCTACAGACAGAGATGGGGCAGACTTTGATGGAAATCCTGGAAGCCTTCAAAGCCCAACAAGTCCCGGATCCGCAGCCAAATCCGGGTTCAAGCTGGCTGAGTGCCTTCAAGAGCCTATCCCCACCGATGTACCGTAGGACAGGGGATGCTGTGAAGACGGAGGAATGGCTGGAGGCCATACATGAGATATTGACATGCATCAGCTGCCCGGTCGGCCAAGCAGTTCCTCTATCCACCTCTGTACTAGAAGCTCATGCAAAGAGATGGTGGAAGTCCGTGCGAGAGTCCACATATGCTGACTGGGAGCTGTCAGACATATCTTGGGAGGAGTTCGGCGAAGTATTTTTGGATCACTTCGTATCCAGCACAGACAAAGATGTATTGGAGGAGAGGTTTTTGAACCTCAGGCAGGGGAGCAGATCGGTGATTGAATACCAGAGGGAGTTTTCCCACCTTGCCAGGTTCGCAGGGATATAAGATACAGACGACAGGAGGTATGCCAAGAGATTCTACTAGGGCCTCAGAGACGACTTGAGGCAGTCCCTATTGTTCATTTCTTACGGCACATCAGCCCAGATCATCGAGATGGAAAAAAAGCTGGAGGCTGACCAGCTGATAGTGCAAGGCAGATGGAAGATACCATACGATGGGTCGACACCAGGAGAGAGGAGTAGGGGCTCTCAGAGAGGCAGGACCATTGGATATAAGAGGGGTGGGGGATGTCGTCGTCCCAACTTCAGGCAGGAGCAGGGGCCTCCTCCATCATTAGCTCCCCCACCTCTACAGGTGCATGTTCCGAGGAGGCAGGATGACCATGGCCACCGGCCGGTAGTTTGTTAAGGATGCTGCTAGCCCGGGCACATTAGATCGGAGTGTTCGCATCACTTCCAGCCACCTCCTCCTCCTCCACCTCTAGTGGCCCATTTAGTACAGCCGGGCCGAGGCCGAGGCCGAGGACGAGGTCGAGGCCGAGAATGGGGATATCACGGTCGAGGTCCAGTACCCTCCTTGACACGGGTGCTTCGCACTCATTCGTGTCGGACACTTTTATTTAAGGAATATAGGGTGTGGAGAGATTCCCTGGCATAAAGATGAGGGTGCATCTTCCTGATGGCTCGGAGCTACGGACCACGGATAGCTGCAACATGGAGGCCGAGATAATAGGCAAGGTATTCGAAGCTCTGGCAGCGGTCTTGAGATTGCCGGACTTTGATTTGATTTTGGGCATGACCTGGCTTCATTGGAACCATGCCCATATCGACTTCCCCTCTAAGAGGATCACACTCAGGCATGGAGACTCCTATGTCACTATTGAAGGTATCCGACCTATCCCCCATCTTTCCTTATCTTCTGTACAGGCTGTCAAGGCCTATGAGCAGGGGAAAGAGGTGTACCTCATCTGCTTCGAGATGGTGGCAGCAGAGAGTTCTATAGCTGATATCCCGGTGGTTCGGGATTTCTCTGATGTATTCCCGGATAAATTGCCCGAACTACCACCAGCTCGGGACTTGGATTTCAGGATTCAGTGGGTGCCGGGGGCGAGGCCAGTGTCCCGGGCACCTTATAGGATGGCTCCCAAAGAGTTGGCAGAATTCAGGACTCAGCTTCAGGAGCTTATGGAATCGGGATTTGTGCGTCCGAGCTCGTCACAGTGGGGAGCACCAGTTCTTTTTGTGAAGAAGAAAAACGGATCATTACGGCTGTGCATAGATTACAGGGAGCTGAACCGGTTGACGGTTCGGAATACCTATCCACTGCCTCAGATAGACGAGTTATTTGATCAGCTTTAGGGGGCCTTCTGGTTCTCTAAGCTGGATTTGAGATCCGGTTACTATCAGCTGCGTATCCGAGAGGAAGACATCCCGAAGACGGCTTTCAGCTCACAATACGGGTTATACGAGTTCACGGTGATGCCTTTTGGGCTCACGAATGCCCCTGCAACATTCATGAGTCTAATGAACCATGTATTCGAGCCCTTCTTGGACCGCTTTGTCATTGTATTCATCGACGATATTCTGATCTATTCCCGGACTCAGGAGGAGCACACAGAGCATTTGACACAGGTTTTGCAGAGGCTGCGGGAGTCCCAGATTTATGCGAAGTTTTCTAAGTGCCAGTTCTGGTTATAGGAGGTGGCATTCTTGGGGCATACGATCAGTGGAGCTGGATTGGGGGTGGATCCAGCCAAGATAGAGACAGAGAGAGATTGGCCACGGCCGAAGATAGTGTCAGATATTTGTAGCTTCTTGGGATTAGCAGGTTACTATCGTAAGTTCGTGGAGGGGTTCTCGAGGATAGCACTCCCCCTCACGTCCTTGACAAGGAAGTATGTAGAGTTTGCTTGGACAGAGCAGTGCGAGACAGCCTTTCAGGAGTTGAAGGACCGACTCACCTCATCCCCTATCCTTGCACTCCCATCTGGGAGTGAGGGATTTCAGATTTACACGGATGCCTCATACGAAGGGATGGGTGTTGTACTGATGCAGCACAGACATGTTATCGCTTATGCTTCGAGACAGTTGAAGAAGCACGAGCATAACTATCCCGTACACGATTTGGAGCTCAGTGCTGTTGTATTTGCACTGAAGATATGGCGACACTATCTGTATGGGGTTCATTGTGACATTTTCTCAGATCACAAGAATCTCAAGTGCATCGATACACAGAAGGACCTAAACATGCGACAGAGGAGATGGCTAGAATTTCTCTGTGACTATGATTACCATATTCACTACCGCCCGGGGAAGGCAAACACAGTAGAAGATGTATTGAGCAGGAGGGCCGACACCTCTGGACCGGAGCCCAAAGTGATGGTTATGGAGCAGATACAGATTGTTGGATCCCTAGTTTATTTGGGCTAGGTTCACTAACTTAGGATATGACCCAACATGTATAGCCAGGGTCAAATTTGTGTCCTAGAGTCTAGGCCAAGTCCTTAGATCAATATCAGATGGACCAGCTATCAACAAGACCATCAGAGACTCAAGATTTAGAAGATTTCAACACTAAGTAAAATGAGTTCGACGTTTGTCGAACTCAGTTCGACGAAAGGCGTTCTCAGCTCGACGATCTTGAGATATTTCTCTGAGCTGAGCTCGACGATCTGCATTCTCTGTTCGACGAAAATTGGGACACTTCAACAAACTAAAGTCAGGGTAACTCCAGATTTTTCTAAGTCCAACTTCAGGCTTTGGTCTACGAACAAGATTCTGAGCTCGACGAACTTGGACCTCAAGTTCACAACTTCTCTGGTCAACGAAGTCAATTTCTCAGGTCGACGAACTTGGTACTCTACTCGACGAATTCTGGAATCAGAGGATTTGTGTCGACACTTAGGGCATGTGTCGACACCAACTTATGTCGGCACCAGAGAACTTATGTCGACACCAGAGAGCTTATGTCGACACCAGAAGATTTATGTCGACACCAAGATTATTTGTCGACACCAACTTGTGTCGACACCAGAAGTTTCATGTCGACACACAGAAGATCAGTCGACATAGAATATTTGTCTAAGTGCAGAACTGCTGCTGATCTCCAGTCGACGAATGCAATTATCAGCTCAACAAACTTAAGACAGAAAAGGCAAAGGTTTTGAAGCATGCAAGTTCTGTTATCAGCTCGACGAACAGAAGCTGTCTGGTCGACGAATACAGAATCTCAGTTCGACGAACTGGTAACTCATCTCGACGAATTCTATTATTCGTTCGACGATTCAGACTTAGCCATTTCCGGCAATCAATCCTCACTCAAATGCAATAATTCCTGACTGATTAAATGCTCAAACATTCTCTGAATGTAGCTGTTAGAGGAAACATTAATTACAGTCTTCTTCAGGAATATTAATTGCTGATTTTCCACAAGACAGTTGGGGAAATACATTAATGCCGATTATTCTCAAGACGTCAGCATTAATGACAGAGGATTCAAATTTCTGAATAGATACAGAAGACAAAAAGATCCACAATCAAGGAAGAAGAAGAAGAAGCAATACAGTGCTAGAACGTGAGAACAAGTAGAAAAACATTCAGTCAGAAAAACACAGACACACAGACTGACTGGAAGATCTCGTACAGCACCAAGGAAAGCTTCACACAAAAACTCATATACTGAAGCTTACAAGTGACAGGTAGTGATATTCATTTAGAAGGAGAAGAACAACTATACTATATCAAGAGTCTTCTTCTTCAGCATTCTATCCAGGACTTCCAAGCACAACAAATATCAAATCAGTCAAGAAGATCCTGCATCACTACTTGTCCAAAACACTGATTGAAGACCTATCACCCAACAGCAAAGCTTCAGATCTTCCCTGAAACATTCTACATCTCAGGGGGATCTATTTGCTAACATCATTCCACATAAGTCTTCTCTCTGATTGTTGACAGAGAAGACAATCACTCTCTCACCCACTCCTGTACAAAGGGTTGCCATCTCCCTTCAAAAGTGATTCCTGGTTGCAAGTCTCCTTACCAAAAGACTTGAGTTGGTTTTTGGGGACCTGATCAAAACCCATTGGTGTCAGGCACCTGATCAAAAACCTGAGTGGATTCCTACCAAGGGTGGTAGAAGAGTGGATGTACCCAGTTGAAGGGGAACCACTATAAACTTCTTGTGTCGTCTGGTTGCTTATCTTTTCTTTTTGTTCTTGCTGTGTGGCTGTGATTAGGTTGAATATTATCTGTATTTCAGTTTTATTTACTGCACAATTTTAGTTTACAGCAAAAGCTGTAATAACACCTTTTTGAATTGGGACCTAATAAATTTTAAACATACTCTATTCACCCCCCCTCTAGAGTATTGTAGACCTAACCCTCACTTTCACAGATGATGGAAGACATGCATATTACTATGGATTCTGAGGCCGAACCAGTAGGATATCGAGAGTACTTGAGCTCATTGATCAGAGATGATGACATTCGAGAGCGCATTATGGCGCATCAGAGGCTGGATGCTGCATTGGAGCTGATTTTCAGTGCCCTGAAAAGGGACAAGGTTGAGGATTACACGCTGCAGGATGACCTCCTTCGGTTCCGTGGACGCATTTATATACCAGCAGGGGATGGTATCCGGGATGATATACTTAGAGAGGCGCATTGCTCCAGATATTTAGTGCATCTTGACATCGCCAAGATGTGGGCAGATTTGCGGAAGACTATGTATTGGCCTGGGATGAAGAGGGAGATCACCAACTTTGTGACACATTATGAGACGTGCCAGCATGTTAAGGTGGAATGCAAGAGTCCGGGAGGTTTATTACAGCCATTGCCAGTCATAGAGTGGAAGTTCAAGGACATTGCTATGGACTTTGTGCACGGACTACCTCGCTCCCACTCTGGGAATGATTCCATCTGGGTCATAGTAGACAGACTGACCAAGGTGGCGTGCTTTATTCCAGTCAGGAAGGATGCTCCAGTTGTAGTTTTGGTGAGATTATTCGTGGAGTAGTTTGTCAGATACCATGACATCCACAGGACGATTGTTTCGGACCGTGACGGTCGGTTCACTTCGAGGGAGTGGAGGGCTGTGCATGCTTACTTGGGCTCTCGACTTACTTTTAGTACCGTCTTCCACCCGCAGACCGACGGACAGACCGAGCGGACCATCCAGACCATGGAGGATCTACTCCGCCTATGCATATTGGATATGGGGAAGCCTTGGGAGAGGCTGCTGCAATTGATCGAGTTCTAATACAATAACAGCCACCAGGCTAGCATCAGGATGGCTCCATATGAGGCACTTTACGGGAGGAAGTGTCATACACCGCTGTCATGGGTTCAGGATGTGGATACCAAGGCTCTTGGTTCTTTTTATGTGAAGGATACGGAGGCTCAGGTTCATTTGATCAGGGATCCGCTGCTAGAGGCCCAGAGTAGACAGGCCAAGTATTATGATGCTCGGCACCGGAAGGTGGAGTTCTAGGTTGGAGACAGAGTTTTCTTGAAGATACGTCCGGTTCACAGTGTCTCTCGGGTGCGGAGGCACAAGAAGCTCAGTCCTCGATATATGGGGCCATACTTGATCCTGGAGCGGATCGGCCCCTTAGCTTACCGACTGCAGCTGCCACCGGAGTTGGGTACCCTACACGACGTATTCCATGTCTCTTCCTTGTGAAGAGCTCTCCTACGGCCGGAGCAGCACGTTACTACTACAGCCGGTCTGATAGCGGCTGACAGATCCGTCAGATTGAAGCCGATCTCGATTGATGATATAGATGTCTGTATGTTGCGGAAGAAGAAGGTCCCTCTCGTGAAGGTGTTGTGGTCCAATCATGGACGAGAGGAGCACACCTGGGAACCGAGGGATCTGATGATGGAGCAACACCCGGAGATGTTCACTTCAGGTATACTTTAGTTTATGCGTTTAAATTTCTTATAACTCTTGCAAGTAGAACCCTGTAGACCCGAACTTAAATTTCCGGGACAAAATTTTTTTTTTTGTTTATAGGATTTGTAAGATCCCATGTTACTTCTAAACCCCCTTACCTTTGATCGGGTTAGGCATGGGGTGGGTGTTAGGAAAAATTAGCTATGTTTGACCCTAGGTAGTGGGTTGTAGCCATGTGGGGCCCACTAAGGGGCCAAAGTCAAACTAGGTCAAACTAGCCTAAATAGGAACCCTAGCCACACCATGACCCCACCACATTACCCTAACCGTAAAATAATCAAAGTGGACCCTAGGGCATGTCATTAGGTCAACCCTTTGACCCTAGTTGACCAAAGTCAACCATGGACTTAATTTGGTCAAACCTATACCTATAGGCCCAATTAGCCCAAGTAGGGCACCACATTGACCCAACCCAAGTTGGGTGGTGCCATTAGACCCATGACCACCAAGTGAGGTCAGCCCACTCATCATGGTTGACCAAGTCAACTCAAAGTCAACCTAGTCAACATAATTGACCTAAAGGAGAAAATGAGGGCTAAGCTCACTCCCCTTGGGCCAAGCCCACCAAACTTGGCCCATTATCAGCCCAAGTGGTCAAAGACAACCCCTACCCTCTGTTTTTGAAGAGAGGGTCACATGCAAAGGGGCATTTTGTGGAATTCACCTAAACGAGGAGAGAGAAGGTGAGTTTAAGAAGAGGAGGCCACTTGGCCTTGGCTCCTTCCGCCCAAAAGGTTCTGGCTGGCCTCCTCAGTAAAATACAACAGAATATTGAGCATGGTGGCCACCTGGCACCATGGGTGAAGCCTCGAAAGCCCCAATCCGAGCTCACCTTGGTTGTATCTCCATATACAGCCATTTCCAGCTCAAACCGACCACACCATCAGCTTCAGTGAGTGGAATCGAGTGGAGAACGAGTCCTGGAGTAGAGCTTTTTGTGAAGAATCAAGGTTTTGAGCAGGAGATCGCCGGAGCAGCTCAACCATGGCCAACCTCCGCTGCACTCACCGCCAAGGCTTGATTCAGGTCCGTTTCGCCGCCTCTCTACCCATGCTAGCTTTCTAGATCCTTTAGGAGAGACATCAGGCTCAATTGAGCTCGATACCATGTGAGGAAATGTAGATTTTTCCGAGCTTTTCTTCTTGCTCGGGTTCGCCGGAGGAGCCAATTCCGGCGTCCTCATCGCCGGGAATCGCTAGCCACCACCTCAGTGAAGGTGGTGGCGACATCCACCGGCGGTGGTGGTGGCTCAGCTGGCCGGAAATAGCCGGGCAAGTCTGCCTAGTAGAAACCAATCTGGCCCATTGGCTGATTGAGGATGATGACCAGATCCCGTCCATTCTACTTTAAGATTCGTGCTCAATCAATTAAATTAAATCAAATTAAAAACTATAGAATTTATTATATCTGTCACACTTATATAGTGATATTGCAAGCTATTTTTAGGCCTCTTAGAGGCATTTCCAGGAATGAAACTTAAATGAAAATTTTAGCTTAATGTCTTAACTTTAATTTGGCACGTTAAACATCAAATTTGGTAGAGTATATTGGGTTGTAGGTCAGTTTTCCTAGGACTGGTCCTAGGCATGGGAAGAATTTCAAATTGATGCCAAGCCAAACCAGTAATCAAAATGGCCCCAAATTTTGGGTGCATTCATGTTTAGGGCATATTTAACCCCTGCCAAAAAGTGAGAATTTTTGGGAATAAAGGTTCTATAGTTTTTGCTTAAATATCAAAAAGTAAATAAATGAAATAATTGGAGTGTTATGGCTCCAAATGGCCCCAAATTTTGGTGGCATGTCCTTGGGGACTATAAATGTGCATGATAAAAACTGCAGCATATTTGAACCAATACATGTTGGGTAAACTCTCTTACATGTGTTGGTTATGTATAGGCTTGGGGTGCAAATAACCAAATTCGAAATGTTGTGTATTAGACCTATTTGGAACATCCAAAAATCATGGTATTGATTTCAGAGGCTCATTAGGGTGAATTATACCCCACATTGTAATAATGGGATTTTTGGAAGCAAAAATCCCATTATTTGGAATTTTTGGAATAATTGAACTTTTGAAAAATAAATGTAAAAATAGGTTCATCATTGAGATAGAATCCCCAATTTTTTGTCAAGGTCAGTATAATGTTAGATTTAACTCCTGAAAATTTTTATGTCTCTGTTTGAAGAATTTTGATAGGAGTTATGTAGAAATTACCTTTTTACCCTCATTTTTCTTAATTAGCAAATTGGTGAAAATACTTAGTAGAAAATTTTGGAAAATTTCTTGGTGATATATCTGAGTATAAATAACCTTGTATAATTTTCTCCGCATTTTTGGATGAATCAGTAATGTTTAAGACCTTATAATGGCATTTTGGTAAAATATTAAGAATTGAAATTGGTAGGCCATTACATTATAGAGGTTGATGAGACTCTGTCATTAGCCTTAAATTAATGATATATATGCTCTGTAATGTTCCTAAAATTTTTAGTAATGTATTCCTTATACTTCATTTGGAAAATGACAATTGTGTGAGTTTTGTATTAATTAAGGAATAAATAGAAATAATCAAAGGAAAACTATAAATTTTGCTAGACATCTATATTTTAACAAGATGCAACTCAAAAAAATTCCTTAGGTTAGTGGATTATGATTTGTGATACTTCATGTATTAAATGACTTAGGGGATTAATTAAATGATTTAATTAGAGGCTTTAATGAATTAAGAAAATTATGAAAATCAATAGGCTCACTTCATTAGTCCATACCATCCTAGGATAATTAGTTAGGGGCAGGTGGCCCAAGGAATTGGAAGTTCTATTTCGGGGTGTTATTTGGTCATGAGTTGCGCATAGTGTAAGTAGGTTATACTATAAGGACCACTAGGGGATAGATCGACGGACGAGCTAGAGGTTACAATTGGAGAATAACCTTGGTGGGTAGTGTTGTCTTAGTGACGAGAGTAAAAGTGCAAGCCCTTGGATAACAACTGGAGTGGAGGCCGGCGGAAGACCGTCGCCCTTCTGAGAACATCTTAAGTCATTAGGATCACTCAAGAGTAATAACGAGAGCTGGGGGTGAATTTTGGGTAGTCATCAACTAAAATAAATATCCTTGAGAAAGGGAACTTTGGGCGTAATCCCATCGTAGTTCCTAGTGCCCCCGAGAGCCCTTCACCGGGTATACCCTGGCAGTCCTGGGATTAACCTTAAATCACTAAGAATAATAACACGTAGACAAGAGTAGTCTAATAGGTTAAGGAATTGTGGTTCATTTTCGCCCGTGACGGGTTTGAGGGATTTTGAATAAAGGTATTGTTGTGCATTCTCACCCGCGATGGGTTGGATGGATATATGTTGCAGGCTCACCCATAAAGGGTTTGAGGGAATTAGGAGAGGTTGGTCCTGCGAGCTGGAGGCTCGAGATGAAATACTTGCATGTGCATAAATTTAGTGGCGGGTCATGCGGTACTGGCCGATCGTCACACCGATGGCAGTACGGTGAACCAGGTGGGTGTGAGGGTTTGAGGGGCCAGTGGGTTGTTTTACATTGCGGTCTGGAGGACGACCCCCGATAACGCACACCCGACCCAACAAGACTGACGGGTTTTCAGCAAAGTATGTATGCATGGACTCTAGAGTGCACCTTGGATTTGTACAGAGGCGTATGAGAGGGGTCTAAGGTATGATAGTGTGCATACCTGCCTAGAAGTGGAGATGCCCGCTCCGCTGCTGCCGTAGCCACAACGGTGGTACCCGAGAGTGAAGCTAGCTCTCAAAAGGTGGGAACTAAAGGTCTGTGATCACAGAGTTGTTGTATGTGAGTTCCACTTGCCTGTTGCATAAATTGCATCATAAACATTCATTCATATTAGGTCATACGCTTCATAGATCCTTATCATATAAATTAGTACGGGCTCTTTTATATGATAAGTTAAATTTCCTGGAAACCTTAACTTATAAATTTGTATGTGCATTTTAATAAGTTAAGGTATGTTTTGTGATGGTAGTATAGTGGTAGCATAGCTTTACTTTTCTGCTCTTACTTTCAGTTCTTTACTTACTTGTACTGTATATGCTGTTACTTTCATTCTATATACATAGAACTGTTAGTGTTGATTTACTGCTTACACTCTTACTTGGTAGCTTAGTTTCCCTTGTCACCTGCTTCCTTTTTGTTACGCCTTGATTGTCCTCCGCTTCGTCCTCCCGCACGGTGCCTAGGAGTTGTGGGGTGTGGTGCGGAGGAAATGACTTAGTCTTTTTGACTAATGGTCAGTGACCAACTATTTTTAGGAGCTCGAAGAAATGGAGCACCAGCACGACCGGCAGGACGAGGTGACAGGGCGTGAGGAGTTGATACCACCTACTACTACTGCTACAGCGCTACCTCAGGTGGGAGGAGATTAGTTAATTAGTTTCCACTGTTTTGATATTTTGAGAGGAGAGTTTATTCATATGATGTACTGGCTATAAGCCCTTATTACTCTTCATATTATTTTTAATCTCATTGAGGACTGTGTACTCTTTCATTCATATATATGTATGATTTGTACTGTGACTGTGCACTAGCTGTGTTGTTATCTGCCATGTTTTACTTCTATTTCTCATATTGGCCTACAGGTTATATAATCGTACTAGCCGGCAGAATCGGCGTGTTACGGTTTCGAGTAACCCAAGCGTTGGTGCCACCGTAAGACGATGGTTCTCGGCATAAGATCGGGAGCCTCCTTGGTAAGGGGAGGGGTCTTACAGCTTCACCCCGAACATCAGCTCATACAGAGTCTTCACATAGATCGGACTAAGAGGCATCCGATTGATGACATGAGCAGCATAGGCCATTCCTTCCGCCCAAAGGGCCTTAGGAACGCCTTTGCTCTGAAGCCAACACTTGCAGGTCTCCGTTAACCAACGGATCATCCGAGCTACAACACCACATTGCTGTGAAGTATGTCCACAAGAAAGCTCCTTCCAGATCCCATGCTCTCTGCAAAAGTTTGAGAACTCGGTTGAGCCAAACTCACCACCGATGCTTGTCCTCAACTTCTTGATCCGCAGGCCAAGTTGGTCTTCCACATGATTCTTGAAATCCACAAACAAGCACATCATGTTCGACTTCGCCTTCATGAAGTATACCCAAGTATACCTTGAATAGTCATCAACCAATATCAGCATGTACCTGCTGCCTCCAAGACTAGCGGTGACGGTCGGTCCAACCAGAGCACAATGGACAACCTCCAAAGGTGCTTTACATCTGGATTTTGCTTTACCAACCATATAGCGATAAGCTTCACTATGCTAACATCCTGAACACCCCTTACCATCTCCATAGGATGAAAATCTAGGCAATCCTCTTACGAGGCTTCTTACCGCCATTACTTTCAGCTTGGCCATCCCTACATGCCCAGTCTTTCATGCCAGCTAGCAGCACTATCACTGGCCTTCATCTGATCAGCACCTGAACTTGTTGAAGTACCAACTAAGTTCTTCTCCTTACTCCCAACATGAGCTACATTCACCGAGAGCAAGACAACCTTGCACTCTTTCCTGAGATGACCATGCTTCTTGCATTTATAGCACCTTGGTCCTTCCTTCCTCTTCCCATCATGCCTAGGAGAAACACTCCTCTCTTGCTGATATGAAGTAGAAGGACCATCCTCTGCAACAACTTTCACCTCCTTCCTGAACAACCCATCAAGGGAAGTCCAAACCTCCACAGCTGATCGACATCCACTGATGTGGTCAAAGAGCTCCGATGAGATCACCTGCTTGAGAATAGACTCCGCTTTCGCATTTATCTCCTTTAAAGCTCTCATCTCTTCAACATTGCCAGCAGTAACATCCTGTCTTTCTGCTCTGCATAAAACCTCCCAAAGGTCCTCTCCAAGAAGAAAGTTCTCCATACAAGACTTCCACCTATCAAAGTTTGTCTCTGTAAGGAGATCAATTCCAAGACAACTTGCATCTTCCACTATCATGGTCCAACCATTGGTTCCCTCTTCACAAGAGCAACAACCACTTCAGTTGATCACTGCCTATCCACTCCAATACAGCTCTGATACCATGTTAAAATTTCTCCAGGTGGTCAACAAGATAGCCTGATGCCAAATTAATATTCTCAGCACTATCAAGATCACGCCTTGATCACGCGGAAATTTCCCAGGACCTTGGAGTGAGCAGGTGATGAGTCCGATTTATATAGGGTTTTTAGGACTCATCTGGGCTTATTTTCTTGCATGAGCAATACTTTTTCAATTGTAAAATTTATATTTTTGTTTAGGGCTTCACTTCACCAATAGTGCATTGTTTTTGTCCCAAGGGTGTGCAATTGCGCATTCTGTTGTTGGGGGTAAGCACATGGTGCTCCACAAGGGATCTTTCCAGATGTTTTTCTTTGCATTTCTGTGACACTAGAGGGATCTCTTATAATGCCCCGATTCGCACTAGGCCCCTCGTGCGCATTTTGAGTCAGGAGAGCTAACTTGGGCTCAGGGGAGTGCTGGCAACTGGGCTGCACTTGTAAATAGGAGGAGAAATCAGTCAAGCATAGGACATGAGTAGTGACACGGGCGTGTCCCTACCCATATGGGAGGGGCCAGCTCTCGAGTCGATGACTCGAGTATGTCAAGAGAAGGACACGGGTAGTGACACGGGCGTGTCACTACCCGTGTGACGTGACATGGGTAGAGACACGGGCGTGTCCTTACCCGTGTGTATGTCGAGATTGA
Source organism: Platanthera guangdongensis (assembly GCA_039583875.1). Taxonomy (NCBI): domain Eukaryota; kingdom Viridiplantae; phylum Streptophyta; class Magnoliopsida; order Asparagales; family Orchidaceae; genus Platanthera; species Platanthera guangdongensis. Next base: position 141,701,868 of record CM077153.1, read on the forward strand.
CGAAGCATGTCGAGATCGATGAAGTGTATCCTATGCAGTGACACGGGTTGAGGCACAGGTGTATCCCTACCCGTGTGTGTCGAGTTGAACTCGACGAAGCGTGTCGAGATCGATGAAGTGTATGGCACGGGTAGAGACACGAGCATATCCCTACCCGTGTGTGTCAAGTTGAGTTCGTCGAGATGTGTCCAGAGATGGAGATGGCCAAGGAACACGGCCGTGTCATATGGACACGGGTCGGGACACGGGCGTGTCCTTACCCGTGTCGAGTATTGAACCGACATTAAAATTGTCGTTGACGCTTCGCCTAAAGCAGGACACGGGTAAGGACACAGGTGTGTCCCTACCCGTGTCACTTTTCATATATAAGGGTTGTGAAAACCCTAGCCATTTTCACTCCTCATTCTAGCCATTTTTCCTGAGAGAAACTTCTGTAGAGAGGGAAAACTGCTGGAGCAAGTCGCCGAGGAGAGTTACACGATCCATGGCCGGAAATAGTGCAAACACCGGAAATGAATTGAGCTTCCTCCCCTCTCCCTTGGTGCTAGATCTATAGATATCTAGGTGAGATGTCAACTCAAAAGTGTCTAGACTAGTGAGATGATGATTTCTCTAGGAAGAGGCCGTTCTAGGGCTTGTGCTCTAAGGCTAGTTGTGTCTTCAACCTCTCCAACGTTCTATGTGAAGATGGGGGATGGTTTTGTGAAGAATCATGGCCTCATGAGGGTGAATAAGGGAGGAGGAATTTCTGATGTGATTGTGGTAAATCGACTTGAGGGGGAAGATGAACTAATGCCGTTCATTCTGCCTTAAGTTGCGCGCAGAATCTGTGTTCTGCGCGCATCGATCTCCTTGGCCATTTTCAGATGTTATATGACCAGATCTTGGCTTTCGACTAAACACGAAAGTTGAATTCCTTAAAAATACTTTTCCAACGAGTGGTTGCACGACATCTAGTGAAGTTTGTAGCCATGGGAAAGTCTAAACGAATGTGACGTCCGATAAATCCTGCATGCAGAAATTGTGTTTTATATGCAGCGGACTTCAAGGCTGATTTCAAGTATGATACTTTTGAATATGGGTTGTGGTTTGAACATAAACATTGTAGCCCATGGAAAGACCTTTCCATCGAGGGGTTATATGTCTTCACCAGATTCCTATAGCTTCGGGAATCTTCGGTTGAATCTGCTGTCCAAATTTAGTCTGCACTTAAATTCTGGGTTTAATATAACATGAATTTGGATATGGTGGATTCAATGCTGCAATTAATTTGAGGTTTGGGTGAACTCTTTTATATTAATCATCTTAGTTCTATAATTGATGAAGTTTAATAATTGGATCTCATGAAATTGATTTGTGAAGCAAAGCATACTTAAATGAAATGATTTGATAGAAATTGGTAGACTAATATAAATGTGCATCATGTTTATATTGTGTTGAAATAATTTGTAATGACATGTAGGAGGATAATCTATGGCCATGCGAATAACTGTTTAATAGATTGAATTTAGTAGTTCAATGCTTAGAGTGTCGTCCCCCTACGGGTAACATTGTGGAAGGGTGTAAGTGTGGTGTTGACCGTCACTAGTTGGGATTGCGTTGAGATGAGTTAAAGTCGGACAGTTGGGCTTCATCCTCAGTGCTCATTTCCCGGGGCTCCTTCCGTGCCTAGTGGATGGTTGGGCTTGGTCCCCGTGCTTTCTCCGAGGCTCCTTCCATGCCACAGTGATGTGGAATTGCATGTAGTGTGAATCGACACGCGATGTCGTAATCCTGGGTTAAGGATAGTGTGGCAGGTCTATGGGTTCGCCATTCGTCACACCGACGGGAGTTGACAGTTAGACTTTGGGCGGTTGGGCTTGGTCCTCGGTGTTCACGTCCCGGGGCTCCTTCCGTGCCTAGTGAACGGTTGGGCTGTGTCCTCGTGCTTTCTTCCGAGGCCCCTTCCTGGTCACACCAGGCTAGTTCGGGGCTGTGTTCTCGGTACACATCTACCCGAGACCCCCGCTGGGCCATAGTACGCATGGGCTCCACTGTTGTGTTCTTAGCGTTGAGGCGTACAGAGGCCTAAGTGATGTAATGTGGATGCCCGCTTAGTAGTAGAGATGCCCGCTCTACTATCACCACCTGGCCACGATGGTTGATGCCTGAGAGGTTAGCTACTTGCTCGAATAGTGGGAACGATAGTCTGTGTCGACATAGCAATTGCATGTGCTTGAACATGGGTGAGTCATTTCATAGCATACATACCATTTCATAACATTGCACAACAAGATCCTCATCATATACGTTTGTATGGGCACTCCTATACGATGAGTTACTTTAGGTAAACAGATCATCAACTTATAAGCATGTATGGGCATCCTTATAAGTTAAGTTACCTTCCTGCTGTAGTTACTTGCTCCTGATGATTGATATATCTCTAGTAGAACTGCTAGATTAATTGTTGTTAATCTTATTTTACCATTATCACCTACTTGTACCTGCTTATACTATTTATTATACGTTGTACCTTGCTCTTTTCTCTGCCCGGAGCCGAGGAGTCGCCGGGGGAGCGGATGTGAAGCCACTTAGTCTTTTCGACTAATGGTTTCTACGTCTTCCTTTTTAGGAGGGCACCCCGCATGTAGAGCAGCCACAGACTTTGCAGTAGGACAGCCAGGCTAGGACGACAGGGCCTGAAGGGATGGTACCGTCACTACCGTCAGTTACTGATGTGAGTGTTGAGTGACTCTGATGTAGCCCTTTTTGGCATTTATTAGCTGTACTCTGATATATTGTAGAAGCATGTTTTAGCTTCTCTATTTTGATGTACTTTGGACTTATATACTTTGTGTGGGTTTGACTTCTCTTTATTATATTTTGGTTGGGTTGGCATATGTATGTTGATATTGATTGTAGCCGGCGGAATAGGCATCTTGTGGTACATGTTAGCTCGTGCGCTAATGCTACCGCAAGGTGGCTGTTCTGGGCATAAGACCCCTTTCATGCCGTGTTTTGGGATCCGGGAGGGGGGGGGGGGTCTTACAAATGGTATCAGTTTGCCACGATCCTCAACCAAAGAAGTCATTCAACAATGGTACTACCCCCGTTCGATTAGTCAGTTTGGGGACAAACTGACTTAGCGGAAGCAGTGGTCTGCCCATATGTAATTCACACTAAGTTTATCCAACTTTGACCTTAAGATTAGCCAACCTGACCATACGTTTGTGTTTTATGTGTAGATTCCAGTACACGTTGAGCCGATGGGCGGCACTACTGCCCCTTCCATACCCACTCAGTTCCAACAATCCGAGTTGCGGCAGACGCTCACCGCCATCCTGGATGCCTTTAGGGCGCAGCAGCCACCGGTGTAACAACATGCTCCAGGCTCTAACTGGTTGAGCACCTTTTGGGCCCTCTCCCCTCCCGCCTATCTCAGGACGGAGTCGGTCGTACGCACGGAGGAATAGCTTAACACGGTGCAGGACTTGTTGGCGGGGATCCGTTGCCCAGCCAACATGGCTGTGACGTTGGCGGTGTCCGTCTTGGAACTACATGCTAAGAGGTGGTGGAAGTCCCTCATGGGCTCCACCTTCCAAGGCCGGGTCTATACAGAGATAAGTTGGAGCGAGTTCTCGGGTGTCTTCTTGGAGCACTTCATTCCCACATTCGCTCGAAATGAACTCGATGAGAGGTTTCTTCTACTGAAGCAAGGATCAAAATCAGTTACGGAATATCAGCGAGAGTTCCAACATCTCGCGAGATTCGCGGACTCATATGATTTGGATGATAGAGGATATGCCAAGCGCTTCTACAAAGGGCTGCGGGATCCCCTGAGGCAGGCCCTTTTGTTTATAGAGGACTCTAGTTTGGCGGAGATAATCGACATGGCGAAGAGATTGGAGGCGGACCACTTGAGTAGTGGTAAGAGACCTGTGGAGTGCGTGATAGAAGCTGGCCCAAGCAACAGAAGAATGCGGGACTTTAGAGGAGGAAGAGGACATCAAAGAGGTGGAGGACGTTTCCACCGAGATTTTAGAGAGGAGCACCCGATTTTGCACCCACCCGCATTGCCTCCACCACAACAGCCTCAACAATTTCAGCAACCTGAGGGGCGTTATGGGTAGGTGTGCTTCGAATGCAACCAGCCGGGCCACATTTGACGTTTCTGCCCACTATTGTCTGGGAATGTCCCTCCTGCTCTCCCTCCGGCAGCTCCTCTAGGATGGGGTCACATGCGCGGTCGAGGACGAGGACCATGAGGTGGAAACCCCGATCCTGCCCGAGATCAAGTATACGTGCAGGACATGCCACAAGAACGGAATCCTTAGGATGTGATTGCAGGTATGTTGCAGTTAGCTTTCACATTTTCATTGTTTAACTTAACTTGCTTAAAACATACTAGACACCTACTATTGAGTTTTGGTTATTGGTACTTAGGCACCGTGGTAATCAGCGGTAAGATGGCCTATACGCTGTTCGATACCGGTGCCTCACACTCTTTTGTGTCTGAGGACTTCATTAAAGACATGGAAGGTGTACAATACTTTACTGGTATAGCTCAACGAGTACGCCTCCCGGACGCCTCTGAGATGATCGCAACCACCAAGTGCGAATTTGTGATACTTATTGAGGGAAAGGCCTTTGATACTCCTACCACAGTCTTGAGGATGCCAGAGTTTGATCTCATTCTGGGTATGACATGGTTGGACTGACACTTTGCAAGGATTGACTGTGCAGAGAAACGAATCTACTTGAGACATGGAGACACCGACGTCATCTTTCAAGGTTTTAGCTTTGCACCTCGTATGTTGTTATCTTCAGTTCAGGCTGTAAAAGCCCATTTGTCGGGGGATGAAGTCTTCATGATCTGTTTCGAGTTGAATGAGGTAGCATTGCATATAAAAGATGTACGGGTAGTTCGGGACTTCCCCGAGGTATTTCCTAAGAAACTTCCAGGATTACCCCCACATAGAGAAGTTGATTTTCAAATTAATCTAGTACCAGGTGCCAAGCCTGTATCCAGGGCCCCCTACCAAATGGACCCGAAGGAACTCGCGGAGTTTAGATTTCAGCTGCAAGAACTGGTGGAGTCAGGGTTTCGTTCGCCCCAGCTCGTCACCCTGGGGAGGCCCTGTATTGTTCGTCAAGAAGAAGGATGGAACCCTGCGTTTATGCATAGACTATCGGGAACTCAATAGTCTGACGGTGCAGAACACCTATCCGCTTCCCGGATCGACGAGTTGTTCGATCAACTGGTGGGAGCGCATTCGTTTTCTAAGTTGGATTTGCGCTCGAGATATTATCAGTTGAGGATACAAGAGGAGGACATCCAGAAAACGGTGTTTAGTTCAAGATATGGACTGTACAAGTTCATTGTAATGTCGTTTGTGCTCACAAATGCCCCTTCGGCCTTCATGAGCCTGATGAACAAGGTGTTTGAACCTTACTTGGATATCTTCATCATTGTTTTCATCGACGACATCCTGGTCTACTCAAAGACGGAGGAGGAACATGTTTAGCACTTGACCTTGGTATTGAAGAAATTAAAAGAGCACACCTTGTTCGCCAAGTTCAGCAAGTGCGAATTCTGGCTTAAAGAGGTTACTTTCTTGGTGCATGTGATCAGTGGAGTAGGACTAGTGGTGGATCCGGCCAAGGTTCGTGCCATGAAGGAGTGGTCGCCCTTGAAGTCAGCGGCCGATGTGAGGAGCTTCCTTGGACTTGTGGGGTATTACAGCAAGTTCATAAAAGGGTTCTCAAAGAATTCCCTCCCTCTTACTTCCTTGACAAAGAAAGGTGTGACATGTGAGTGGACACCCCAGTGCAATGCAACATTCCAAGATCTGAAGGATAGACTTACATCCTCCCCCATCCTAGCACTTCCATCTGGGAAGGAAGGATTTCAAGTCTACACCGACCCGTCATATAAAGGGATGGGAGTGGTGTTGATGCAGCACGGACACATGATTGCCTATGCTTCAAGACAGTTGAAGAAGCATGAATTCAATTACCCGGTTAATGATTTGGAATTTGGAGCAGTGGTGTTTGCCTTGTATGTGCTTGAACATGGGTGAGTCATTTCATAGCATACATACCATTTCATAATATTGCACAACAAGATCCTCATCGTATAAGTTTGTATGGGCACTCCTATACGATGAGTCAATTTATGTAAACAGATCCTTAACTTATAAGCTTGTATGGGCATCCTTATAAGTTAAGTTACCTTCCTGCTGTAGTTACTTGCTCCTGATGATTGATATATCTCTAGTAGAACTGCTAGATTAATTATTGTTAATCTTATTGTACCATTATCACCTGCTTTTACCTGCTTATACTATTTATTATACTGTTTACCTTGCTCTTTTCTACGCCCGGTGTCGAGGAGTCGCCGGGGGAGCGGATGTGAAGCCACTTAGTCTTTTCGACTAATGTTTGCTATGTCTTCCTTTGTAGGAGGGCACCCCACAGGTAGAGCAGCCGCAGACTTTGCAGCAGGAAAGCCATGCCAGGACGTCAGGGCCTGAAGGGACGGTACCGTCACTACCATCAGTTAATGATGTGAGTGTTGAGCAACTCTGATGTGGCCCTTTTGGGCGTTTATTAGCTGTACTCTGATTTATTGTAGAAGCATGTTTTAGCTTCTCTATTTTGACGTACTTTGGACTAATATACTTGGTGTGGATATGACTTCTCTTTATTATATTTTGGTTGGGTTGGCATATGTATGTTGATATTGATTGTAGCTGGCAGAATAGGCATCTTGTGGTACGGGTTAGCCCGTGTGCTAATGCTACCGCAAGGCGGCTGTTCTGGGCATAAGACCGCCTTCGTGCTGTGTTTTGGGATCCGGGAGGGGGGGGGGTCTTACATCTCTTTAGTTTTATTGGATTGTATGTAGGTGGTGCGTTTTCCCCAAGTCTGGAATGCAGGTTTGAGGAAAACGCACGGTCATGCGTTTTCTTAGCACATGGTCCTTTGTGATCGTGTGTTTTGTTTGTGCAGGAGAAATGACAAACTAAGCTAGACAAACTTAACACACGGTTAACATACGGTTTCCTCGGAACCGTGGGCGAAGGAAACACACAGTTTTCCTGTAGCTTCTTGTTTTTGCATTCTGTGGTTAATCGTGCATTTCCTTTACGCACGGGTAACAGCGCCCGTGCGTGAGTAAAATGCACGGTTCCACCTTTTCTCCCTGCTTTCATGCGCTCTGTGTTTACCCGTGCGATTTCCTTCACGCACGGGCAGAATCGCCCTTGCGCGAGTAAAACGCATGGGTCAACGCTTCTTCTTCCTGGATCATTATCTGTGCGCGAATATCACACGGTTCACACACGGTCGTGCGCTGGACCGTGCATGACCATTTTTTTGATCTTTTTCTATATAAGCGCAGGTTTTCTGCTATTTAAGGGGGACCGTATTACAGTCATTTCCTCCGCCATTTTAGGGCAAAGTTCCTCCCTTCCACCTCTGCTCTTCATCTTCCACCAAGGGGAGAAGCTCCGGCGATGGTCGCGAAGTTTATACCTTGCCGGCGCTTGCTCTCGGCCTTCTCCTTCATATACTAGCTTTGCTTAAAGTTTTGACGACATAACCGTCAAGCAAAGGGAAGCTTGCAACTTTCTTCCGGATTGTGACGCGAAGAAGACATGTTCATTGGGAGTTAGTGACAGCCTCCTCTACCCCGGACGTACTTGAGGACCGAGCTAGGACGCGGATTGACAACCCGACGATTCCTTCTGTGAACCCTCAACAAGACTTTTAATTCTGTCGATCTCTTGCCTTGTTCTTCCTTTATTGTTGTTTATGTGCTGTTAGAACTTTTGTGTTGATGATGTGCTCTTAGTTGTAAACTTTATTAGTTTCATGTCTATGTGAAATTGTATTGTTTATGCTTAAGTTTCTTGAGTTGCGCCCGCATTTCCATCCACCACCACATCCGTTCTTGCCACTCTAGAAATTGCTAGAAGCGTGCGCTGTGAAGAGGTGCTTACGACCCTCATATTCTGGTTCTTACGCTTACCTACTCGTCCATCCGCCCAGTGATTCGGTGCATAGCAGACCATGTAGTCTTCCATCCCGCCTGGCGAAGCATCGCATAGCGGCGTTGCATAGGAGTAGTTGCTAGTGTTTTATTTTCTGTTTCCGCAACCATCAAAACCCCCATAGTTAACTCTGACCTTACGACTTAAATCTCAAGTCCTCCTCGGTATTAACTCCCCCCTTACTGTGATCCTTGAAGAGATCGATACTTAGGAAAGCCACCCATTTTTTATTACTTGTGTGACCGGTACACTTGCCGTTCAAACGCATCAAGTTTTTGGCGTCGTTGCTGGGGAACACAATCGTGTGAGTTTTTTGGACATGGAGATAGGAGAAAGAAGCCCTTTTCCATTTGTATATTTCCTGTTTCTCCATTGCTTTAGTTAGAATTTTTTTTATTTTGCTTATTTCTCTTTGCACTTTTCTGATTTTTGTTTTAGATAGCAGATCCGTGTTATTCTTTATTTTGGTTGTGTAGCACTCTTCGGTAAATTTTCTTGTTCGCGATGTATTCTGTAGCCGAGTGCCATCTTTATGACTCTTTGAACCGATGCATCGACGTCATGGCCGATTTGAAAGCCGAGCATTGTATTAGATGTTTGCTATGTCAAGGTGTAGACTACATGGTGAAGGATTGCCCTCGCTTGTGCGAGCCTTCTACCTCTGAGGGCATGTGTGCAACAGCCTCCCATTCGCAGGAGACTGCGGTGGACATGCCTACCAGGGTATTGCCTAGCATATACACTGACATCGTACACCTTGCTCGCTCTTTACCTGTTGAGATTACGGAAGAATATTTTGCTGCATACAGATCCTTCATGGGTCCCTCGCTCCCTTTTTACAAGCTTACCTTGAGTGATGACGATCACTCTTGTGGTAGCCAGCAAAAAGTGGATTAGGAATTCATGAGCGCTCCTGTATGGGACGTAGAGATTATTCCGATCGACGGGATGGCGTCTGCGACTGAGCATGCGATGGGGCCTGCTCATTCAGTGCATGATTTTAAGAGCTGTTCCGCCCCTCCACAATTTTTACCTGATTTTGCTACTCCTTTTTCTTGTGAGTCGGCTGATGATGCCGTATTTTGGATGATTCGGTGCCTGAGGTTGCGCCGAAGTGGGATGAGGATTCTTCTATCTCCTATGGAGAAGGTGGATCTTCAGAGCACTTTTACGCACCCTGGTGGGGTGAGGAATATCCTCTTTCTGATGCGAAGGTTTGCACTTCCTTATTGGATGTGGAGGTCAAAACCACCACCGAGAACCTCGAGCTCTCAGATTCCCCTTGCTATGACTCATATAACACCGATGATGATCTATGTTTGGATTCAGCTGGGAGTGAGACCGGGATCACTCCCCTTATTTCTGATTATTTTACTTCTTCTTCTCCTTTAATTCTTGATGCCCTTTCTTTATCTGAGACTGTGCGGTTTAAGCCTTCGCATGTGATTCAGGAGGGCTTGGAGCTTTCAGCTCGAGTCGTGGATGAGAGCATCCTCTTTCTTGAGGAGGTTGATTCCTCCTCTGTTGAGGAAGCTCCATTTATTACTCTCTCCTCCTGCCGTCTCCCTGTAGTGGACAATACCTTGCTGGGCAAGGATTTTTTGTGTGATAAGATGAGCGAGGACCCGCGCTCTTTCTCTTCTTATTTCTTATTTCCTCTACCTGTGTTGTGCAGGTGCTCTTATTTATGTAGAGGGGTAACTACTCTATCATCGTATCGGTACCCGTTACCGAAACGGATATTGGAATAGTTACCTGTGCATTTTTTATTTCATAGGCACATTAGCTAGAACCTTTTCCTTAGCCGAATAAGTCATGCTGGGATGACAGTAACCCCAGTACGTATCTTTCATTTTCCGCATTTTTATTTTAATGTCTATTTTAGCTTTAGCATCTCTTTTTGTATATTTTTCTTTTGTTTTTGCGGAGCTCACCCCTACAGGTATTCTTGACAAATTCATTTTGGCGGGGTTGTGATTATTCGTATGGCGGAGCTGCTTCTATTTTTCAAGCATCTTCTGGTATGCTCACCAGCTGATCTTTGGTTAACCTCTTCCCTTGTCTCTATTTGATTTAAATTTCCATATCATTTGCTGTGTAGATTAGTTTAAGTCTGGGGAGAGCCATTATTAGTTACCTTTTGCATGCACACATTTCATGGTCATACTAGAAGCTTCTGTATTTTTATTTTAATTAGTTCATTGCATTGCACACCAGTGCACCCACATGAGCGCGTGCTTAGCTATTAGCGTGCTGCGAGTTAAACTCGATTCTTTGTATAATTTGGGAAAATGTTTGTGCTGGCATAGGATTGTGAGATAGAGTAAATTGTTGACCTTACTGTGCTCCTAGTCAAGTGTTGGGTACATTGAAAAATGTGTACCAGATTTAAAGAAGTCTCACCCTACTCAATGATATGCATCAAGGTGTATTTTATGTTATTTTGAGTTTATATGTGCAAGTTAAGTAATTGCAAGAAATGCAGGAAAAATTCAAAGTCCATGTGTCGACACCCAGAGAAGCTGTGTCGACACTTATGAAGGCTAGTGTCGACACTGGAGAAAAGCTGCGTCGACACTTGTAGTAGATTGTGTTGACACTTGGAAAGGCTGAGTTGACACCAGAAGAAATGTGTCGACACATAGAGGCAGAGTTGACACATAGTGAAGCATTGTCGACAACAACTATGCCGACACCAAGAGGCAATGTCGACACACAGGGATACTTTGTCGACATCAATTGTGTCGACACTAAGAAGCAGTGTCGACACACTGAAGACTTTGTCGACAGCAACTGTGTCGACACAAAGGAGATGTGTCGACACACAGCATGTTTCAACAAAGTTAAAGAAAAGAAGGCTTGTGTCGACACACTCAATCAGTGTCGACATATTCTAAAGAAGTTGTGTCAAGAAGCAGTAAACAACAATAAAGGAGTTGTGTCGACACCACCAAGGCTTGTGTCGACACTTATTCTACTTGTGTCGACACATAATGAAGCTCAGTCTCGACATTTTCAGACAGTGACAGTGATTTCAAGAAGTGACTAGATGACTTGACAGCTGCCATTTCCAACCGGTCAACTACTACTGTCAGAGCTATCAGGAGTCTGTTAGAAACCGGTTCAGCCAGTTATCTTGGAGGAAGACTATATAAAGGCTTTCTCCTTCAACAGAAAGTGACTGAACAAAACGGATCATTACAGATTGAAGAATACAGTATACATAAAAACAGAAGAAGATTTTCATTAAGAAGATCTAAGAAGTTGGAGAGAGAGAGAGAGAGAGCTCCTTCTAAGAAGAGCAGTTACTGAACTAGGCTGCCAAGAAAGATTCAGATTGAGATCTGAATCTCAAGTCAGAAGCTGATAGAAGATCAACTTCACAGGAGATTCAACCCTACTGAGTTCAGATTCAAGAAGCTTTGAAGAAAGCTAAGAGAGGTTGTTCTCTGCCATCAGTGTCTTTCAAAAACTGATCAAGAAACCATCCATCCCTTCTCTCTCTTTCAGGGTGGTGGTTATATTCTTTGTTAAATCAAATTTCTGTAGGATCTAATCTAGATCTGAGTTGTAAGCCTATTTTATAAAGGCTGTGTGTAGGAGATTTAGATCTCTGAGTGGTAGGCCTTGTTGAAGGCTGAGGTAGGGCTGTGAGCCTGAGTTGTAGGAGACTGTGTTCTCTGAGTGTAGGTCTTGTTGAAGACTGAGGTAGGGCTGTGTGCCCGAGCTGTAGGAGTGTGGACTCACTCTGAGTTGTAGGAGCCCTGTTGGGGTTCTGAGCTACTGTAAGATCTGAGGATCTGAGGTGAAGTGAAGAAGTTAGGCCGAATCTAGTACATTGCTAGATAGGCTAAGGGGGAAAGTGGATGTACCCAGACATTATTGAACCACTATAAAAATCTGTGTGCAATCTGTGTTGTGAAATTTCTGTGGATCTGTGTTGTGTTAGCTATAGTATTATCTGTTATTAAGTAAATAACTGAATAGATTTGATACCTTAAAAAGAAAAAGGAATTACACATATTCACCCCCCCTCTAGGTGGTTAGGCACTAATTCTTTCAAGTGGTATCAGAGGGAGGTTACTCAAAGAAGGACTTAACAGTCTGAGTGAGATCCCTAAAGCAGATTTAGGATCAAGAAAATGGGTTCTGGTGAGAATCATAAGGAACTAGGGTCTATGAAATTACCTATATGCAGAAAGGAGATATTTGGTATCTGGAAAGAAAGGGTCAGGCTGTTTATGGAGGCTTCTGATTCAAGGATCTATATTACAGTCAAAGAAGTTCCTTATATTCCTATGAAGATTTCTGTTCTGGATGCAAACCAAAGAATTTCCAAAGATTTCTCTAAGATGATAAAGGATGAGATCATCCTGGCAACTATGGATAAAAAGGGCCAGAATATCATAGTAAGTGCCATTGATGATGCAACCTTTCAAAATTTGATTCACTACAAGAATTCAAAGGAAATGTGATATACTTTGATAGTCTATATGGAAGGTTCTGAAGAAGTCAGACAAGATAGAAAATCTATGCTAAACATGAATATGAAAGTTTCAGACAAAGAAAGTCTGACAGTATAACTGAGTGTTATAAAAAGTTCTATAGAATAGTTAATGAGCTGATGTCCTATGCAAGAATCTTCAGTACTTATGAACTGAATGATAAATTCCTAAGATCTTTGACAAAGGATTGGGACACTAAGATTTGTGCCATTAGAGAAGTGTCCAAACTTGCAGGTATTTCTCCTCCAACCTTGTTTGGAAAGTTGCTGTCATATGAGATGCAACTAATGGCTAGGAAAGAGGAAGAGAAGAGTACAAAAGGGGAGCATAGAGAAAAGTCTGTGGCCTTTAAGGTTGAAGCCACTAAGAAGAATAGGAGGATGTCTCCATCACCTCCTAAGATAGTTGCTGACATTGCTTCAGAGAATTCAGACAACCAAAGTTCAGACAGCAGTGACTCAGATGAAGACTTTGCTGCCTTCACAAGTCAGTTTCAGAGAGTTCTGAATAAGAAGCAGTGGAAGTCTAAGCCTTCCACATCTAAGCCTAAGGATGATTAGTATCAAAAGAGGAAGTCATCCAGGAAAGACAGGAGCAATTCTAAGCCAAACAAGTCTATAACATCAAAGATTGTTTGCTACTGCTGTAATAGGCCTGGACATGTAGTGGCTGAGTGTCCAGATAAAAGAAAAGAGTCTGGTGATAAAAAAAAGACTCAACACCAGAGCAAGAAGGAGAAATCCTTTGTTGCTAAGAAGGAGAAGACCTTTTCAGATCAGTCATCTTCAGAATCAGAATCTGAAGCTGAGGCATACATTGGCCTATATGCAGCAGATGAAGAAGAAGAGTTTTTACAAGTGCTGAACTCTATATATGAACAAGAAGACCATCAGTGCAAGTGACTGATGGCTGTGTCAGAAGAGGACAAGTGCTAGGATCAGCCTGGTCCTAGTAAGGTACAATGTCTTTTTAGAAATTCAGATTGCAGTTCTGAGTCATAGTCAGCAACATCTGCATCAAGTGATGTGGATGGATCTGAGTCTGAAGGTGATATTCATCAGCTGATTGATGAATATAGAGATCTATTACAGGGACTTAAGAAGAGCAAAAACCTGGTCAAAACTCTGGCTAAGAAAATTGTTGATCTTAAGATGGCTGCATCTGATTCAAAAAAGTTGCTGGATCAGAAGTTAAATGAGATAGCCAGACTGAAAAACATTACTGTTATTCAGATGGGTACTATCACATTTAAGAATGATCAGATTAAGAATCTAGAGATTAGACTTCAGAAAGAAAAAGATTTGGTGGCTAGTTACTCCAAGCCAAAATCAGTTTTACCCTTGATTGATGAGTTTGTGTCTCAAAAGGGTAAAGCAGGATTAGGGTTTAAAAGGACTGCATGGACAGTTAAGTCCAATAGGAAGGGCAAAGCTCCAACACAAAACAAAAGACCTGCTGTAAATAATTTAGTTAGGGTTGTACCTAAGCAAAGGTATAACAAGTTTGAGTGCTGGTGTTGTGACAAGGTAGGCCACTTTGCCTTAGATTGTTGGCACAATTCCTGTGTCAAGGAGAATGGCAGTCTGCCTGTGAGAAGACCTGCAGGCAGATTTGTTAAATTTCAAACTAACATGAACCAAGGACCCAAAACTCATTTGGGTTCTAAGGTTAAGTAATCCTTATTGCAGGTAAGTCCAAGTGGCCATGCCCCTATATGGTACTTGGACAGTGGATGTTCCAGGAACATGATTGGAACTAGGGGATTGCTGAAGGACTTCACACCTGTGCTGAATGGACCTAAAGTAACCTTTGGTGGTTCAGAAAAAGGGATCATCAAAGGATTTGGTAACATTTCTAGTAACCAGATTACTATCACTCAAGTGGCCTATGTGAAGGGTTTGAAACACAACCTTATAAACATAAGTCAGTTGAGTGATTTAGGATATGACATTTCATTTATTAAGAATGGATGTCATATCAAAAGGTCAAGTGATCAAGAGATCATATTGATAGGATATATAAAAAGAAATGTGTACTGTCTTAATTTTGAGTGTGAGAACAATGTTTCTCCTATTTATCTTGTAACTGATGAGAGAGTCTCATATTGTGTTAAATGGCACAAGTGACTGGCCCATCTTAACTACAAGACTATTGACCAACTCTTTAGTAAAGAGTTAGTCAGGAATGGTCCTCAAGTTAAGTGTATAAAGGATGGGATATGCTCAGCTTGTCAAAAAGGCAAGCAGACCAAATCTTCCTTTCATAGCCTTGAAAACAAGGATTCAGTGAGGTATCTATACCCCTTACATATGGATCTATTTGGTCCTATGCCATTTCATAGTCTAAGTAGGAAGGTCTACATTTTTGTGGTAGTAGATGACCATTCTAGATATTCCTGGGTGTTCTTTCTGAGACAAAAATCTGAAACCCCAACTGTCTTATATAGTTTTGTTAAACAAATTCAGAATGAGTTGGACAGTACAGTGGTCAAAATCAGAAGTGACCATGACACTGAATTTCAGTCTGAAAGTATGACAAGACTGTGTGAAGAATTTGGGATTTTTCAAGAATTTTCCTTACCTAGAACACCACAGCAAAATGGTATTGCTGAAAGGAAGAATAGAACACTGATTGAGGCTGGTAGAACTCTATTGAGTGACACTTCTCTCCCAGAATATTTCTGGGCTGAGGCAGTAAACACTGCATGTCATGTGATCAATAGGGCTATTATCACCAAGAGCCACAAAAAGACTCCCTATGAGATTATGAAGGGCAGAAAACCAAACTTATCCTATTTTAGGATCTTTGGTTGCAAGTGCCATGTCCTTAACAATGGCAAGTCTTATCTAACCAAGTTTGCTGCCAAATCCTAAGAGGGGATATTTGTTGGGTACAGTAACAATAGTAAGGCTTATAGGGTCTACAACTTGATTACTCAAGTTGTAGAAGAGTCTGTACATGTAGTCTTTGATGAAACAAGACTGATTAACAGTAAGTTGTCAAGTAGTGCTTGCAGTTCTACAGGTATAAATGAGAGGATGGATAAGCTTACCATTACAGAAGACCCAACTGCAAATCAGGAAGAAGAAAATGGTGGCTGCTGTCCAGGGGGGAGTACAAGACTCTCCAGGTGCTGAAGAAAACCAAGAGGTGCAGCATATTGAAGAGACTGGAGGTGTTCAACCTGAAGAAAGACTACCTCCAGCTATTAGACACTTAAAAGATCATCCAGCAAATCAAATAATTGGTGATCCAAGACAAGGAGTATAAACAAGGAGCAGGAATCTGAGCACAGTTCTTTTCTCTAGCTTCCTATCATAAGTGGAACCAAAGAGATTTGAAGAAGCTGTTCTAGACCCACATTGGATTGATGTCATGCAAGAGGAGCTGAATCAGTTCAGAAGGTGCAAGGTCTGGAAGTTAGTTCCTAAACCCAAGAACCACAACATCATTGGAACAAAGTGGATCTTTAGGAACAAACTGGATGAGAATGGGATCATTATGAAGAATAAATCTAGACTTGTTGCAAAAGGATACAGGAAGGAAGAGGGTATTGATTTTGATCAAACCTTTTCCCCAGTAGCAAGACTGGAAGCAATTAGGATGTTCCTAGCCTTTGCAACATTTCAAGGATTCAAGGTATTCCAAATGGATGTAAAATCAGCATTCCTAAATGGAAATCTTAAAGAAGAAGTATATGTAGAGCAGCCCTCAGGTTTTGTTGATCCTCTCAAACCTGATTATGTTTATAGACTTAGGAAAGCTTTGTATGGGTTGAAACAAGCCCCAAGGGCATGGTATGAAACCCTGTCTAGTTTCCTCATTGAGAATAAATTCACAATGGGGAAAATAGACAAGACTCTATTCCTAAGAGAATCCAAAGGAAAGATAATCCTAGTCCAAATATATGTTGATGACATAATATTTGGGTCTACTGAAAGTAACCTTTGTAGAAAGTTTGCAAAACTTATGCAAGGGAAATTTGAAATGAGTAGCATGGGAGAACTTAAGTTCTTCTTGGGTCTCCAAGTAAGACAGACTGAAGATGGATTGTCCATATCTCAGTCTAAGTTCACCCTGGAGTTAATTAAGAAGTATGGTATGGAATCATCCACTACCATGAGAACTCCTATGGGGACAAGTGTGTCTCTAAGCAAAGATGATGCAGGGAAACCTGTAGATGAAACTTTGTATAGAGGTACAATTGGCTCCCTCCTGTATTTGACTTCTAGTAGACCAGATATCATGTATGCTACATGTGTCTGTGCTGGGTACCAATCCTGCCCCAAAGAATCTCATCTGACTGCAGTCAAAAGGATTTTGAGATATCTTAAGGGCACACCTTATCTAGGCCTTTGGTACCCTAGTAATGGAGATTTTCTACTGATAGGCTATTCAGATGCAGACTTTGCAGGTTGCAAAGAGGATAGAAAGAGTACTACAGGCACCTGTCAATTTCTAGGAGGAAGATTGGTGTCTTGGAGCAGTAAGATGCAGACTAGTGTGGCAATTTCCACAGCTGAGTCTGAGTATGTGGCAGCAGGAAGTTGCTGTGCACAACTGTTGTGGATACAACACCAGCTAGAAGACTATGGTATTCAGGTAAGTAGAACACCTTTGTTTTGTGATTCTATAAGTGCCATTTCTATTGCAAATAATCCTGTTTCACATAGTAGGACTAAGCATATAGAAATTAGATACCATTTTCTTAGAGAACATGTAAAGAAAGAGGATATATCACTAGAATTTGTTAAAACATATAATCAAATTGCAGATATGTTTACTAAGCCTCTAGATGAAACTAAATTCAATAAGTTTAAAATTGAATTAGGAATGTTGAACTTAGATTAGTTTAACAAAATTGGCTAAGTAAAACTGCGTCGACATATCCAGCAAAATGGTGTCGACACAGAGAAGTGTTGTCGACACTTCAGAAATATGGTGTCGACACATCTAGAGAATTGGTTTCGACACTTCAGAGAAGTAGTGTCGACACATCCAGTAGTGGTGTCGACACTTAGGATTAACACAGATTTTGTCGAGTAGAGTATCGACTAATCGTCGAGCGCAGATGTATTTGTGTCAACACATCATAATTGGTGTCGACACATATTAGTCAACACTGTTGTCAAGACTTAGGTAGTCTATGTCGACACTTTTCAACAGTGTCGACATATTTAGGGATTTTTGACGTGCCTTTTCACCTTTGTTTTTAGAAAGGTATAAATAGTTCAACACCATTGTTTGTCGACACGCTTTCTATAGTTTCGAGACCAAGACTTTGTGTCGACAAATTCTCTCATCTAAATTCAAGATTTCACTCAACCCTAATGGCGCCCAAGCTTGAAGATAATGTCAATGAAGGATATGAGCTAGTATGCCACGCCTTTGACGATGCGAAATCAGAAATTCAGGCTGTTGTAACCCTAATTGCTGAGAATGGGCTGGAATTTCTAGTTTCTGAACCAACCAAGATCTGGAAGAAGGAGACACTAGAATTCTTTGGTGTTGCAACCCTAGATGAAACTGGACTAAAAATTCGATCCACAGTCCATGGAGTCAAGGTGAAAATCACCCAAAAAAGTCTAAGGAAAGTTCTACATCTACCAAGAACTCAAGAGGAAGAAGATGTACCTACATCTAAGCTTAGGGAAGCACTGCAATGGTGTGGACTAGATTCCACCATGAAGATCGGCTCAGCATTAAATAGGAAAGGCATGAATATGCAAGAGAAGTTCCTGTCTGAAGTAGTAGGAAAAGTGATTCTATGTAAGCCAGGGGGCATGATAGGATTTCTGCCTACATGTTCAGCCTATTGACCAGAATCATCTATAAACTCAAAACTGATTGGTCAGCAGTGATGTTTGAAAAGATTAAGGAAAGTCTGAGGAAGCCCAATTTGGGTAGGATAATGAGTCTGTACTTGGCTGGAACTATTCCAGAAGTAATGGACCAAGCTGCTGGTTCTAAAATTAACCACATGAGGAGGATAGACATCAGGTGTTGATGCGCGAAAACGTCGCGGGGCACCAGCCAGCTAACACGGAGGGGGTGTTCGGTCTCACAAGCTAGGAGAGGAGGAGAGGAGGGACGGAAGGAAGCCTCTGGGTGCTCGAGAGTGGAGCAAACGGCTTGTCAAAGAGGGTTGCGGGGATAGAGGAGAGAAGCTTGATCAACAGAGCGGGTTGATCAAGAGAGGAGAAGGAGGTTGACCAGGAGCTGTCGAGCAGACGGCTAATGTGACGGTTGTGCTTGCAGGTTGGAAGCCGAGGAGAGCTGAGCTGGGCTGAGAAGAAGTCTGCTGAGCAGAGGAGCAAGGCTTGCTGAGCAGAGGAGCAAGACTTGCTGAGCAGAGGAGAAGAAGAGGGGGCCGCTAGCAGCGGCAACAACACACTTCGCCCGCCGCGGCCTAAATGCCACTCCTGCGACGGGCTTTCCTTTTATTAAAAGCTAGAGATTACAAGCTTACAAGTACACCTTTACAACAAAATCACTTAAAGGGTACAAGGAGAAGCTGGCGGCTAAGAGAGAAGAAAGTGCCAGAAAGCAGAGGAGAAGCTGGCAGAGACTAAGTAAAATAGTCTGCTAGCTGCTGGAGGACTGAGAAACTGAGTCTGCAGAGGGCTGCTGGCAAGCTGCTGAAGAGCTGCTGGAGAGCTGTGCGGACAGGAAACTGAGTCCGCAGAGCTTGCTGGAGGAGGTGATGACGGACTGCGTGGACTGGAAAACGGAGTCCGCAGGGCTTGCTGGCAGGACTTGCAGGATCTTCCCAGATGATCAACCGATGCAGAATGAGAGGCACCATGGGCTATTTATAGGCCCAGGGAAGTTCTTCTAGAAGCGGGGCCCAGTGACATCAGCATGACGACCTGCGCGGACTCCGCGGACAGAGATTTTGCGTCCGCCACTGTTGCCTGAGGAAGCAAGCGGAAGGACCCACCTGCAGAGAACTGGAGGTCGCCCCCTAGCGGGCGACCTGGGCGGACTCCGGGAGGAGTCTGCCCGGCAGGCCGGAGGCCGCCCCCTAGCGGGCGGCCTGGGCGGACTCCGGGTGGAGTCCGCCCGGCTGGAGCCGGGGCCGCCCCCTAGCAGGCGGCCTGGGCGGACTCCGGGTGGAGTCCGCCCGGCAGGAGCCGGGGCCGCCCCCTAGCGGGCGGCCTGGGCGGACTCCGGGTGGAGTCCGCCCGGCAGGAGCCGGGGCCGCCCCCTAGCGGGCGGCCTGGGCGGACTCCGGGTGGAGTCCGCCCGGCAGGAGCCGGGGCCGCCCCCTAGCGGGCGGCCTGGGCGGACTCCAGGGGGAGTCCGCCCGGCTGGAGCCGGGGCCGCCCCCTAGCGGGCGGCCTGGGCGGACTCCAGGGGGAGTCCGCCCGGCTGGAGCCGGGGCCGCCCCCTAGCGGGCGGCCTGGGCGGACTCCGGGTGGAGTCCGCCCGGCAGGAGCCGGGGCCGCCCCCTAGCGGGCGGCCTGGGCGGACTCCGGGTGGAGTCCGCCCGGCAGGAGCCGGGGCCGCCCCCTAGCGGGCGGCCTGGGCGGACTCCGGGTGGAGTCCGCCCGGCAGGAGCCGGGGCCGCCCCCTAGCGGGCGGCCTGGGCGGACTCCGGGTGGAGTCCGCCCGGCAGGAGCCGGGGCCGCCCCCTAGCGGGCGGCCTGGGCGGACTCCGGGTGGAGTCCGCCCGGCTGGAGCCGGGGCCGCCCCCTAGCGGGCGGCCTGGGCGGACTCCGGGTGGAGTCCGCCCGGCTGGAGCCGGGGCCGCCCCCTAGCGGGCGGCCTGGGCGGACTCCGGGTGGAGTCCGCCCGGCAGGAGCCGGGGCCGCCCCCTAGCGGGCGGCCTGGGCGGACTCCGGGTGGAGTCCGCCCGGCTGGCGGGCAGAGGCCGCCCGGGGTGGGCGGCCTCGGCGGACGGCGGCAGGAGGCCGCCGCCCCTCGGGCAGCAGGGAGGTCGCCCCTGGCGGGCTTCCTCGGCGGACGGCGGTAGGAGACCACCGCCCCTTGGGCGAAATAGGAGGCCGCTACTGGTACTGCTGTTGGCGGACTCCTGCAAGGAAAAGACTGCACGATTAGCGGACCTAACCGCATGTCCCGCGAGGGTGAGCCATGGGAATAGCTCGCCGTCCCGCAGGGCACGCGGTTGCTAGGAGACCTAAGCGGATAGGGAAGACTGTCCGCCTACGCTGGGACCCATCGCGATCGAAAGGGATAATCTAAGGGTCACGATGAGCCAGCTGGCCATCTTGGGAAGGATCGCCGATTTCTGGTTAACATAATCCCCGCACTTTTTTAAGTTCCGAAAAGAACTTCGAAAAAGTTGGAGACCCACGAAAATCGTGATCCACCCCAACGGAAGAAGAGGAGCAAGGAGAGACAGAACCTGAAGACTCTCCTTAGAAGCTTGATGTTTCCTGTCAATTTTCCTGCAAAAGGAAAGTTAGGGTAAGCATGTATGGGTGGTACATCGAGTGTGTACCTGAATTTGCTTTTGCAAAATGAAGAAGGCGTGTCTTCTGTAAGTGTTCTGCAAAATAAAAGTGAGGAAAACGAAAAGGCGTAACAACTTGCAAGTACCTGGAAGGGACCTGCAAGTCTTTGCTGGTTTCTGCAAAAGAAGAGTTAGGAGCATGCACAATATATGAGAGTAACTTACAAGTACCTGTGAAGAAACTTGCAAGGGTTTGAGGATCTCTGCAAGAAGAGAGTTAAGAGCAGGTATCGTATATAAAAACAAGCTGCAAGTACCTGGATGAGGCTTGCAGGTGTTTGCTAATCTCTGCAAGAAGAGAAGTTAGGAACCAATAAGATATGAAAATAACTTGCAAGTACCTGTGAAGAGAAGGCTTGCAAGTGTTAACTGTAGATTGTTAACTGTTGATAAGATAACTGTTGACAAGATAAGGCCGATATGACCAATTAGCAAGAAGAATGCCTGATGAATACTATTATGAAGCCCAGATCAATAAACTGAGTTGTTAACTGCTGATAGATATGACTGGACTGCAATAGCACGGCTGATAGCACTTGAGCAAATAATGTAGAGGAGATGAGAGCAATAGAGCTTATATGAGTAGAGTGCGAGTCATCATCCTGATAGAGCTTTGAATAAGCAATTCATATAGGATGAGCGCGAGCAAAGTGATTGCTGAAAATCCTTTTGGTAGGTCGGATTAACCTGTTCACCTGTGAAAGAAGGCAAGAGAGAAAAAGGAGGGCTGCACCCGGAATGACTAAAGTGGGTTGAATGCTGCCACAGGTGTTCCCCGTGGGCCTTATGCATCACTTGCCCGAAGAATCATCCCGAGTATAGTCCTACTCAAAGCGGGCTGGCCGCGCATCCTCAAGGAGGGGGGAAAAGGAAAAAAGAGGTCCATGTTCGGAATGACTACAGAAGGTTGAATGCTGCCACAGGTGTTCCCCGTGGGCCTTATGCATCACTGGCCTGAGAAAGTCATTCCGAGTATGGTCCTGCTCGAAGCGGGAAAGGAAAAAGAGGTCCATGTTCGGAATGACTACAGAGGGTTGAATGCTGCCACAGGTGTTCCCCGTGGGCCTTATGCATCACTGGCCTGAGAAAGTCATTCCGAGTATGGTCCTGCTCAAAGCGGGCTGGCCGCGCATCCTCAAGGAGGGCACAAAGCAAGGGAAGGTCCTGAGAAGGACCGCTGGAAGCAAGGAAGATCCTGAGAAGGATCGCCAGAAGCAAGGGAGATTCTGAGAAGGATCGCTAGAGACTCTGCTCTCTTGCCCTGGGCACAAGCATCACTGATCAAGGAGACAGGTTGCGCCAAGAGGCCTATATTGTCTGTGTATTGATCAGTGGAGTTGTGAGAACCCGAGAGGCATGGATCGAGGATACCGGAGAGAGTTATTCGGCCACCACAGTTGAAGGATGATCCAAGAGACAAGGCTACGCTTGATTGCCATTGCTTGTCCAGCGAAGATCATCCTAACCGTAGTGTTTCCTATAAGACGCACAGCAGAGCTAACACATGGGGCTCCCCTAGCACACACTCTGTGTCAGATGCTGGCTAGGATCCTAAGCCTGAAGCCCATAATCGTAGATGAACTACTCCCACTACACACATGGGTATACTCCCGCCATATGTGGTCGAAGCGGTAGTGCAAGAACAAACTACGGAGGGAACGTTTCAGACTCGGCGAAATCTCATTGGCGTATTGATCCAGAGAGAGAGAGAGAGAGAGGCAACAAAAAGGGAACTGTGTCAGTACAGGATCTCTGAATAAAAGCTTTGCAGAAAAGCAAGAAAAGAACACTGAGAAGTGTTGTAATGAAAATGTTTGAAAGAGGGAGAGAGTAAGGGTTGAGATAACCCCTGTAGGTTGCAAGGAGCTCTGGAGGACTGTGAAGTCCATGGCTTTGGAGGACTGTGAAGTCCTTGCTAGTTCAGAATAGCCTTCCCAGCACGCCCTCATCATCGGCGTCGAAGCATTCGACTTCTTGATTGACAATGAGGAGAGGAGGCTCTTCGACGTGATTCACTCCCCTTGAGGAGCAAGGAACATCTGCAATTTCTTTGCCCTTTGACGTTGATGGGTCAGGGCGATCTTCTTTAGGGAGCAAGTCATGCATCTTGCCCTGCCGGAGCATCCTTTGCACAAGCTGACGGAATGCTCGGCAGTTTTCTGTTCGATGGCCTGGCTCTTTGTGGAATTCACAATAAGGCTCTGAGTCTCGAGACCTCTGATCTGCTGGTCGATAGGGCTTCTTGTAGCTTGCCCTGTCTTTCATGATCTGGATTACCTCTTGCATGACGTCGTCGAGATCAGACTCATGCAAGTCATCGTCTTGCTGCTGTTGGACAGTTGCTGTTTGAGAAGGAGCTAGCGGTAGCAATGGATCTTGAGCATCGCGGCTCGGGAAGGAGTATCGCTGGCGATGAAGCCTTCTCTCCTTCCTTGAGTGAGCTGGGAAATGATTGTAAGGAGACCTTGGAGGTTGCTTGCGAAACGGATCTTTCTCTGATACGAGCTTGGAGACGAAGCCTGGATTGCTCTTCTCGCCTCGGATGTACGAGTTGGCTAGAGCGATCAGCTCTTGATATGTCCTAGGAGCACGGACATTAGCTTCAAACTTGAGAGGCCCTTCGCGAAGACCATGGATAAGAGCCACTCGGTACATTTCTTGATCAACGATTTCGATGTCCAGAATCTCTCTCTGGAATCGATCAACAAATTGAGACCAGGTTTCATCACTGCGCTGTCTGATCTCGAAGAGGGCTTCAGGACCGCCTTTTCTCTTGGAGGAGGTAGAGAATCTGAGAAGAAACTCCCTTCGAAGATCGAGGAAGGAAGTGATGGAGTGAGGACGGAGGCCATAGAACCAGTCCCTCACTTGCCCATCAAA
Organism: Platanthera guangdongensis; assembly: GCA_039583875.1. Taxonomy (NCBI): domain Eukaryota; kingdom Viridiplantae; phylum Streptophyta; class Magnoliopsida; order Asparagales; family Orchidaceae; genus Platanthera; species Platanthera guangdongensis. Next base: position 141,725,762 of record CM077153.1, read on the forward strand.
GGTTGTCACAAGGAGCTTGCACTTGGTTGCATCTGACAGAGTCTTGAGAGCAACGGCTGATTCAAAGGCTTGAAGATGCTTGACCGGATCAGTCTCTCCTGTATAGATTGGCAGTCGAGGCTCTCTGAAGTTTGCTGGAGTAGGTTCAAGGCGAACACTCTCAATAAAGGGCGACGGCTCTTCCTGCTCTCCCACAGCATAGGGATTAAAGGGAGCATAGGCTGCAGCTGCAAAAGAAGCAGGGGGGTAGAAAGGAAAGGTTGCTGCAGGAGGAGCAGAGGCAGGAGCTGGGGGGCAAGGATGACTTCCTTGAAAGTTGAGAAATCTGGCAGGACTTCCCCGGGCTGCTTGCCGGAAGAAGTTTTGGCGAGCGGCGAACTCTTCATCTTGAGTTCGCAAAGGAGCAGCAGGACCTTGCGGGAAGGTCGGGGTGTAAGGCGGATAGAACGGAGGACAAGCTTGAGAATAAGCTCGCTTATGCTCTGATGTTGGCGTTGGGTTGATTGGAGCAGCTGGAGCAGCTGGAGCAGTTGCTGGACGAGCGTCCAATCGCTGCGTGATCGCAGCAAGGACTTGGCTGATGGCTTGGAACTGTTGAGCATTCTCACGGCGCGACTGCTCAAAAGCTTCCCAGAGAGGATCTTCACTGGGACTTGGAGCAAAGTTCTCGGCTGATTGATCTGACATGGCTAACTGTCGCTGTTCACCGTCTGACCGGATCTGAAGGTCGCGTGTTAACTGTTGATGCGCGAAAACGTCGCGGGGCACCAGCCAGCTAACACGGAGGGGGTGTTCGGTCTCACAAGCTAGGAGAGGAGGAGAGGAGGGACGGAAGGAAGCCTCTGGGTGCTCGAGAGTGGAGCAAACGGCTTGTCAAAGAGGGTTGCGGGGATAGAGGAGTGAAGCTTGATCAACAGAGCGGGTTGATCAAGAGAGGAGAAGGAGGTTGACCAGGAGCTGTCGAGCAGACGGCTAATGTGACGGTTGTGCTTGCAGGTTGGAAGCCGAGGAGAGCTGAGCTGGGCTGAGAAGAAGTCTGCTGAGCAGAGGAGCAAGGCTTGCTGAGCAGAGGAGCAAGACTTGCTGAGCAGAGGAGAAGAAGAGGGGGCCGCTAGCAGCGGCAACAACACACTTCGCCCGCCGCGGCCTAAATGCCACTCCTGCGACGGGCTTTCCTTTTATTAAAAGCTAGAGATTACAAGCTTACAAGTACACCTTTACAACAAAATCACTTAAAGGGTACAAGGAGAAGCTGGCGGCTAAGAGAGAAGAAAGTGCCAGAAAGCAGAGGAGAAGCTGCCAGAGACTAAGTAAAATAGTCTGCTAGCTGCTGGAGGACTGAGAAACTGAGTCTGCAGAGGGCTGCTGGCAAGCTGCTGAAGAGCTGCTGGAGAGCTGCGCGGACAGGAAATTGAGTCCGCAGAGCTTGCTGGAGGAGGTGATGACGGACTGCGCGGACTGGAAAACGGAGTCCGCAGGGCTTGCTGGCAGGACTTGCAGGATCTTCCCAGATGATCAACCGATGCAGAATGAGAGGCACCATGGGCTATTTATAGGCCCAGGGAAGTTCTTCTAGAAGCGGGGCCCAGTGACATCAGCATGACGACCTGCGCGGACTCCGCGGACAGAGATTTTGCGTCCGCCACTGTTGCCTGAGGAAGCAAGCGGAAGGACCCACCTGCAGAGAACTGGAGGTCGCCCCCTAGCGGGCGACCTGGGCGGACTCCGGGAGGAGTCTGCCCGGCAGGCCGGAGGCCGCCCCCTAGCGGGCGGCCTGGGCGGACTCCGGGTGGAGTCCGCCCGGCTGGAGCCGGGGCCGCCCCCTAGCGGGCGGCCTGGGCGGACTCCGGGTGGAGTCCGCCCGGCAGGAGCCGGGGCCGCCCCTAGCGGGCGGCCTGGGCGGACTCCGGGTGGAGTCCGCCCGGCAGGAGCCGGGGCCGCCCCCTAGCGGGCGGCCTGGGCAGACTCCGGGTGGAGTCCGCCCGGCAGGAGCCGGGGCCGCCCCCTAGCGGGCGGCCTGGGCGGACTCCAGGGGGAGTCCGCCCGGCTGGAGCCGGGGCCGCCCCCTAGCGGGCGGCCTGGGCGGACTCCAGGGGGAGTCCGCCCGGCTGGAGCCGGGGCCGCCCCCTAGCGGGCGGCCTGGGCGGACTCCGGGTGGAGTCCGCCCGGCAGGAGCCGGGGCCGCCCCCTAGCGGGCGGCCTGGGCGGACTCCGGGTGGAGTCCGCCCGGCAGGAGCCGGGGCCGCCCCCTAGCGGGCGGCCTGGGCGGACTCCGGGTGGAGTCCGCCCGGCAGGAGCCGGGGCCGCCCCCTAGCGGGCGGCCTGGGCGGACTCCGGGTGGAGTCCGCCCGGCAGGAGCCGGGGCCGCCCCCTAGTGGGCGGCCTGGGCGGACTCCGGGTGGAGTCCGCCCGGCTGGAGCCGGGGCCGCCCCTAGCGGGCGGCCTGGGCGGACTCCGGGTGGAGTCCGCCCGGCTGGAGCCGGGGCCGCCCCCTAGCGGGCGGCCTGGGCGGACTCCGGGTGGAGTCCGCCCGGCAGGAGCCGGGGCCGCCCCCTAGCGGGCGGCCTGGGCGGACTCCGGGTGGAGTCCGCCCGGCTGGCGGGCAGAGGCCGCCCGGGGTGGGCGGCCTCGGCGGACGGCGGCAGGAGGCCGCCGCCCCTCGGGCAGCAGGGAGGTCGCCCCTGGCGGGCTTCCTCGGCGGACGGCGGTAGGAGACCACCGCCCCTTGGGCGAAATAGGAGGCCGCTACTGGTACTGCTGTTGGCGGACTCCTGCAAGGAAAAGACTGCACGATTAGCGGACCTAACCGCATGTCCCGCGAGGGTGAGCCATGGGAATAGCTCGCCGTCCCGCAGGGCACGCGGTTGCTAGGAGACCTAGGCGGATAGGGAAGACTGTCCGCCTACGCTGGGACCCATCGCGATCGAAAGGGATAATCTAAGGGTCACGATGAGCCAGCTGGCCATCTTGGGAAGGATCGCCGATTTCTTGGTTAACATCAGGATTATCTCAAGATGGGATAGGGTGTTAACCAAGGACATGTCTACTCCACAGAAGGAAGTTCCTCCATAGAAGAAGAAGAAGAAGAAAGCCATAATGGCTCCTGAATCTTCCAGTAGTTCAGAGGAGCAAGTAGTATTCAGTTCTAATGAGGAAGAAGCTGATAATACTGGAAGGTCACCCGTAAGAAATGAAGATGCACAGAGGCAGGGGGAGCAACCATCTGCTAGCCCCATTCACCTGGATCCACTCCAGGGGGAGCCTCACGATGAGGAAATGCCAACTCACTTGGATAGTGAAATGGCTACACAAACAATCCTTTAGATAATTCAAGAGGTAAATCAATCAATTCTTAATGATAAGGATGAAACTCTAACTGAATTTTTGATTGATGTTGACCAGCCAACATAAATACACAGTCAACCACAAGATGTTATCATGGAAGATACATCTGTTGCTGATGATGCACCTGAAATAAGAGTTTCTCCAGTTCCTTCCCAACAAGAGTTTACCCTAGAAGAGTTGTTCCCTGATTTGGTACAAACTGAATTTGAGGGGGAGAAAGCAGTTTTTGAGGGGATCAAGTGAATCTTAAGGAGGAGCAAGTGAACCTTGAAGGGGAGCATGTAAGGACTCAGGGGGAGACTGCTAGAACTGATGAGGAGCAAATCAGAATTGAGAATGAGGAGCAAGTAGGAACTCAGGGAGAGGTACCAAGAACTGAGAAGGAATTGCCTCCAAGCCCAAAGGATAGAGTTGACATAGCTGGTACCTCGGAATCTGAGGATGAAGAAGCTTCAAGAGCTAAGAAGAGGAAGCTCATGGTCTTCAAAAGGAGAAGCCAAAGCTACAAGAAGGCATTACAAGTTGCAGCTCCACAACCTGCCCCAACAGCTGATTATAGCTCATTGTTGGTGGCCTTGCAGATCAAATTGGATGAGCAAAGGATTGTAATAGAAAAGTATATGGATGAGACCCACAAAGATTTGCAATTCACTTTGGCTCAAGATATAAAGTCAATACGATTTGAAGTGAATCAAAATAAGAAGGAAATGATTGATTGTTTTCACAAGGGTGGCAATGCAGTGGTTTACCTAGCTACCCATCAAGAAAAGATAAAGACACAGGTTGATGATATGGCAGTCAAGCAAGGATATATCCTAGAAAATCAGATTAGAATGAATGATAATCTGACTGCATCACATAATGCAATTATTACAGAAATGAAAAATATAGCTACTGCTCAGAGTGCAGAAAGGACTCAAGCCAAAGCAGATTTTGATAAGCACTTACAAGAAGGAATAGCTGCTGTAAAAACTGCTATTGAGAATTCTCAAAAGTCTATTTCTGAACAGCTACAGAAGTTCAAGCCTTTCTATAGAGATGAAGTTAATTATCTTAATGCACAAATTAGATTTCAGAAAGATGATCTCAGGGATCATGTTGAAAGAGAAGTCATAAAGGGGGAGAGAGTAATAGTCAAAGCAGGCTCTGACCATGCCAAATGGATATAAAATAGCATCAAAGCCACACTTGGATATCCACCCCTGTGTGATGATGACAATGTAGCTGAATCTGGTATAAATCCTGCATATTTTGGAGGTGACCAAGCTGAAGTTGCTCAAGTAATCTACCCTCCAGCAGATTTTGAGATGATACATCAAGAGGTACAATCTATGTATAGTCCTACTGAGGGTAATCAAAATATCATCATTGAGAAAGTAGACATGCCAGTGTCAGAGGCAATTTTGAGCAAAGAGCAAGAAGCTCAATTATCTAAGAAGAGATTCAGAGAACAGGCAGAGTTAAGGCCTGATTTTGAACAGTGGAGCCCAACTTCTAGAAATATTATACTGACTGCTTGGAAAGCTATTAAGGACAATACTCTAGACAGGGGCAAATGGTACTCTGAGCAAGAGTGGAGAAAGCATGAAGCTAGGCAAGAAGCCATAGTTCAATATAGAAGAAAGGCTAAACTTGGGAAGCTACCTCCTAATACTCATGAGCCTAGCAAGTATTTCCCTAAGCCTTTTCATTACTTTGAAAGACAAAGAATAAGAGCTGAAGAGCTAAAGAAGAATGATCTAAAGGGCAAAAAGCCAGCTGATGACACTGATGTTCCAGTTCAAGCCAAGATTCAATCAGGCAAAGGAATTGTCATCAAGGAGCCAGAGCAGCCGTAGATTAGATTTTCTTAAGTTTACAACTTTGTAATCTTTTGTGTTAAAATCCATGTAAACTTTTGATTAAAGAAACTTTTGGAAGTTGAAATAAAACTATTATGAATGCTCATTGTGTTAGCATTATAATTCTGTGATGATATATCTTTTATATTTTGTTTTAAGTAGTTACCCTATCATATAATATTCTTATACATCAAAATGTGTATTTATTATGAATGGTGTATATCATTGACTAAGGGTTATGACTTCTCCAAATAGGGGGAGATTGTTGGGTACATTGGAAAATGTGTACCAGATTTGAAGAAGCCTCACCCTACTCAATGATATGCATCAAGGTGTATTTGATGTTATTTAGAGTTTATATGTGCAGGTTAAGTAATTGCAGGAAATGCAGGAAAAATTCTAAGTCCATGTGTCGACACCCAGAGAAGCTGTGTCGACACTTATGAAGGCCAGTGTTGACACTGGAGAAAAGTTGTGTCGACACTTGGAGTAGATTGTGTCGACACTTGGAAAGGCTGAGTCGACACCAGAAGAAATGTGTCGACACATAGAGGAAGAGTCGACACACAGTGAAGCACTGTCGACAGCAACTGTGTCGACACCAAGAGCCAGTGTCGACACATAGGGATACTTTGTTGACATCAATTATGTCGACACCAAGAAGTAGTGTCGACACACTGAAGACTTTGTCGACAGCAACTGTGTCGACACAAAGGAGATGTGTCGACACACAACATGTTTCAACAAAGTTAAAGAAAATAAGGCTTGTGTTGACACACTCAATCAGTGTCGACACATTCTAAAGAAGTTGTGTCGAGAAGCAGTAAACAACAACAAAGGAGTTATGTCGACACCACCAAGGCTTGTGTCGACACATAGTCTACTTGTGTCGACACTTAGTCTACTTGTGTCGACACATAATGAAGCTCAAACTCGACACTTTCAGACAGTGACAGTGATTTCAAGAAGTGACTGTATGACTTGACAGCTGCCATTTCCAACCGGTCAACTACTACTATCAGAGCCGTCAGGAGTCTGTTAGAAACCGGTTCAACCGGTTATCTTGGAGGAAGACTATATAAAAGCTTTCTCCTTCAACAGAAAGTGACTGAACAAAACGGATCATTACAGATTGAAGAATACAGTATACATAAAAACAGAAGAAGATTTTCATTAAGAAGATCTAAGAAGTTGGAGAGAGAGAGCTCCTTCTAAGAAGAGCAGTTGCTGAACCAGGCTGCCAAGAAAGATTCAGATTGAGATCTGAATCTCAAGTCAGAAGCTGATAGAAGATCAACTTCACAGGAGATTCAACCCTACTGAGTTCAGATTCAAGAAGCTTTGAAGAAAGCTAAGAGATGTTGTTCTCTTCCATCAGTGTCTTTCAAGAACTGATCAAGAAACCATCCATCACTTCTCTCTCTTTCAGGGTGGTGGTTATATTCTTTGTTAAATCAAATTTCTGTAGGAGCTAATCTAGATCTGAGTTGTAAGCCTATTTTATAAAGGCTGAGTGTAGGAGATTTAGATCTCTGAGTGGTAGGCCTTGTTGAAGGCTGAGGTAGGGCTGTGAGTCTGAGTTGTAGGAGACTGTGTTCTCTGAGTGTAGGTCTTGTTGAAGACTGAGGTAGGGCTGTGTGCCCGAGCTGTAGGAGTGTGGACTCACTCTGAGTTGTAGGAGCCATGTTGGGGTTCTGAGCTACTGTAAGATCTGAGGATCTGAGGTGAAGTGAAGAAGTTAGGCCGAATCTAGTACACTGCTAGATAGGCGAATGGGGAAAGTGGATGTACCCAGACCTTAGGGAAGCACTATAAAAATCTGTGTGCAATCTATGTTGTGAAATTTCTGTGGATCTGTGCTGTGTTAGCTATAGTATTATCTGTTATTAAGTAAATAACTGAATAGATTTGCTGCCTTAAAAATAAAAAGGAATTATACCTATTCACCCCCCTCTAGGTGGTTAGGCACTAATTCTTTCATCAAGTGCTCTCGTCTCGTATAGAAATTGGAGTAGATTTAATTTTTTTGTATGCTTTTAGTTTTATATTTTTCTATTTTCATAAAGATTTTTTTTATTCTACTCAAAAATTGTTGAATCCGGTGCGAATCTGACAGTAGCTTAGGGATGTGTGTAGACGGTCGTTTGGTTCATATTGCTTGAGTCGGGTGGACGGATAATCTTTCTCGTTGCCTAAGAACTTGACCCAAGCTATTCTTGAAGCTTGGGTATAGGTTAGTCATGCATGAGTATGATGTAGGCCATCATTTTGGCCCGGTTGAGCTTTGTACCGTTCCTAACGTCATATCCTCGCTAGCCCTGTTGTGCCTACCCTTCTTTTGATTCAGCTCCACCATGATTTCACCAAAGCCTCATAGCTGATCCTAGTCGCACACCCAAGTCAAGCTTTATTGTTTTACATTTTCCATGTTGGGGTGTTGATGTGGTGATATTCTTTGTGAATATGTGGATGTGCTCAGAAGCTTCTATTTGTTGAAACTGTTAAAAAAATGATTTGAAAAGAAATACATGTGAAAATGAAAAGTAAAAAAAAAGTATAATTGAAAATCCTATTTGTGATGTGAATGTATTTGGAGTAGGCGATGCACACACCCATATTTGAAAAAAATTAAATCTGGGGGTGTGGTGTACCCGTGTGTATTTTGCTTAGCTGAGGGACTGCTTTTATGATAGCTCATTTGGGTTAGGTGCGTAGCCTTCCTGTTTATCTTTATTTACCGAACCGTAACCCAAGCCCCATCTCTTCACCGTGATTCCATTTTTGAGTAGTAATAAAATGTTGATACGCATTCTAAAAGGTGTAAATTATTTTTCATACCTAGAAGTTTCCTCTATTATCTTTTTACGCGTACAAGCATGCGACTTCGCATCGTACTCCGTATATCAATTTTTGTGTTAGCTATTTTATTTTCTTTTTCTGCATAGATTTTGTTTGCTCGGGACGCGCAAACTGGTAAGTCTGGAGGTGTGACACGAAGAAGATAGGTTCATTGGGAGTTAGTGATAGGCACCTCTACCCCGGACATACTTGAGGACCGCGCTAGGACGTGGATTGACAACTCAACAATTCCTTCCACGACCCCTCGACGAGCCTTCGGATTCAGTCGATCTCTTGCCTTGTTCTTCCTTTATTGGTGTATATGTGCTGTTAAATATTTCTATGTGGATGATTTGCACTTTGGTTGCATATGTTATGTGTTTCAAGTCGATGTGATTCCTATTTCATTTTACTGCTTAAGTTGCTTGAGTTGTGCCCGCATTTCCATCCACCACCACATTCGTTCTTGTCGTTCTAGCAATTGATAGAAGCGTGCGTAGCGAAGAGGTGCTTACGACCCTCAAAACCTGGTTCTTACGCTTGCCTACTCATTCATTCGCCCAGTGATTCGGTGCATAGCGGCCCATGTAGTCTTCCATCCCGCCTAGCAAAGCATCGCATAGCGGCGTTGCATAGGAGTAGTTGTTAGTGTTTTATTTTCTGTTTCCGCAACCATCAAAACCCCCATAGTTAACTCCAACCTTAGGACTTCAATCTCAAGTCCTCCTCGATATTAACTCCCCCCTTACTGTGTTCCTTGAAGAGATCGATACTTGGGAAAGCCACCCATTTTATATTACTTGTGCGACCGGTACACTTGCCGTTCAAACGCATCAGCAGGGGTTATCTCAACTAAAGCCAGTCAACTAGAAAACACTTGCAACATAAGAGTCTTTATTGATTCATAGCATTCTTCTTTACACAGCGAGACATACATGGTGAGACATGCTTCACCAAACAACCAGACAAGGGAAAGCAGAGACTATAAATACAAGACAAGTTAACACAAGCCGCGCGGACTCAAACATCAAGCCGCCGGTCTACTGCTATGGAGTCCGCTCAAACCTCCAGGTCGCCAGACCGCAACCCAAGCCGCGCGGACTACCCCTTATTCCAATGCTAGCTCTAGCCGCCGATCTGCAAGCCGCCTAACCGCGAGGTCGCGTAGCCGCCAGACCGTACAAGCTGCGATGCCGAATAGAACAGTCCGCCTGAAGCAGGCGACTTATTGAACCCCGAACCAAGTTGCCAAAGAGAACACCATCTGGTCACTGTCCGTGACCTGCTGTTTTTTGCCTGTTGCTTAACAGCAGAGTCTGCACTGTCCGTGACCGCAATCAGAGCCAAGTCCTGGCTTCCTAGCCCTATCCTCACAACCTGCACAACACAACTTTGGTCAACTCAATCAAACCGCACAGACACAAAAGTCCTGTCAGCAACAACTATTACGGGCTCAAGATACTATTCACTTACTTCGGTTCTATACTAGGCTACTATTCCTGATCTGACATGAGTCCTATTTATAGGCACGATGATGAGTGTGGTCAACGCCCTAGCCGATAGGATTACCGCCACATCCCGCAACAAGAACAAGTATATCCGCAAGCCTGCGGATACACACAACAGTCCACCGCTTCCTGTGCAAGATAGCAAGTCCGCCTATGCTTCTCCAAGGCCAGGCACAATGCCAGTCCGCCTTGTCGCCAAAGGCCAAGACAGGACCACCACAGCCGGACTCCGCAGCAACACTGTCTGCCAATCCGCGGACACAGCTCCAGCCCGCTTACCCGAGCCAACAGCCTCGCCATCAAGGCACCTGCCGGACTCAGTGGACACAAAGCTTCAGTCCGCACATCCTGAGCCCACGACTTTTCCACCAAAGCAACTGCCGGACACAACGGACACACATTCCAGTCCGCTCAGACTGCGGACAGCTCTAGTATGCATATGCCTGCAGACAACTCCAGTCCGCATACCCCGAGTCCACAACCATGCCAGCAAGGCAGCTGTCGGACTCAGCGGACTCCATCTCCAGTACACATACAGTTGCGGACACAATCTCCAGTCCGCTTCTCCCAAACTCGCAACCAAGGCACACAGCACTTCTGTCGAGCTAGGTGGACTGAGATACAGTCCGTACTCCACTACGCTATCTCCCCAGGCTGAGACAAACATGTACTTGGTTCAGAACCAACCAATTCCACACCACTGTCCACAAGGGCCAGTCTGCACTTACTGGCAGACTCCGCGGCTTCCACTTGCTGCATCACCAGAGCAAGACCAAGGCTTCCTCCAAGCTAGTCTGCCAAGCTCCAGTCCTTCAGTCCACATCCTGTCGGACTCTGCGGACAGAGTTTCTATCCGCCAGGTTACTTCCTGTGATCCAACTGCCTGCTGAGCACAAGCCGGCCTGGCTAACTGCCACTGCTGTCCGTATAGTTCGCGCGAATAGAGCGCCCAGGCCGCTACAGAGCAAACCGTCTGCAACATCCCTGTAGACCTAGCTGTCAACCAACCCTGTCCGCGTATTCCGCGCGGATAGGTCCAAGTGCTCCATTCATCCACTTTAACTTCACAAATTTCAACAATGTCCACCAAGGACTAGCTTCACAATAACCACAATGTACACCAATGCCCTTCACAGGTCCAACCCATCGACTCCACAAACTACACATTTAACTGCGGAGTCTTCTCCGGTGTGCAAATGAAACATCACCAATCCAGACCAACCTGTCCAAATGGGCTTCACACATCATGCCTATTCCGTACTACACATTTTCGGATCTATATGCAAGACTATTGGGATTCCAAGAATCAACCCAAGGGAAATCCCTCTGCAATCCCCCCTCTGGTGGGGGAAATCCATGCACATGCCAAAAAGAAGGACTTCACATGTCCAAGAAGGAAGATCGTGACCCTTGACGACCTCTTTGGAGCCATGGAAATCTAGTCGGTTGGAAAGCACCGCAGCGGCCTTGCCTCCACAAATCTGGCCTCGGATCTCGATTCGGAACTCGGAAGCTCCACCAGCGGCTGAATCCCTTTCTCCTCCTCCTCCTTGCTGTAACACCCCCATCCGTCACATGGCATATAACAGAAGGTCCAGCTAGAACCTGACGCCATATACCACAGATAGTCGGAAGGGTTACATATGAATATTCAAACTATCCAATTAAGACTACTCGTCCTATACAGAGCATTCTAGCGGAAGCTTTTAAAGTTGAAAGAACCCAAAACTTAAATCCAATAAACATGAATGTCCACAACCACACTACAGGAATGAAACCCCAAATACACTAAAAAGGGTACATGGCCTTATGGCCTTACAACTATTCACTTAATAAAAACATGTCTTACATACATCGGCTCGCAGGCCGGCCACACATGATAAAAATAAAAACAACTATTCGCTTTGGCCTTCTAGGGCCAGCACAGCAACATGGGCTCCAGCCCGCTATTTGGTACTCGGCTCCGCAGCACCTACAAGCACATTCCACCGCACAGTGGCAAACAAAGCAACAGTCAGCCAAAAGCCGACCAAATTATAACGACCTCGCCCCTAACTCGGGACGGCGGTGCTCTTTCCCAGCATATCATTAGCCCAATAAAATAATAAAGCGCAACTATACTACGCCACAGGTGTAGGCTCGCCCAGCCAAACACCTCGTGCACTCAGGGCACATTAACGGTGAATCCTGACCAATCAACGTCTTCACCACCACCCCTAGGATGGCAACAACATGAGAGCATTTAGCCTTTCTGACCACCGTCTAAGGCTCCCAACTATGCCAATGGCCAGTCCCCTTTTTGGGTCTCTCACACCGAACCATATAGCCTAGGTCCAATTCCACTTGCATGTTTCTCACGCTGCATATACAATTTAAGTCCTACGCGCGGGCCAAGCTTCTCTCGGATCCCAAAATTTTCCAAACAATCACATAACACAGTTATGTTCAAGGCCGGTTCCCAGACCGCCAAGTTAGCAGAACAATGATTCCGCTCAGTTTTCCGGGTGCACCTTGAAGCTAACCTCCAAGGATCCCTGCTGTAATCTACCACGTAGAAACCCGAAAAACCCAAAGCACGGAGTCTTCTACGGCAAAACATATCAAATGCAACATCACTGATCCAGACAATACAAGTCCGGGTAGGCTTCACACATAATGCCTATGCCCATACTTACGATTCCGGACTCTATATCCAACACAAGGGGGACTACTCACATCAGCCCCAAGGAACACCACGCACTCACCGCACACTCGCGGGAGCGGGATTCCTATGCAAAAAAAAAAAGCTTCACATGCTCAAGTAGAGAATCGTTACCCTTGCAATCCGTTTTGGTGCCATGGAAAAACTACACGGATGGAAGTCTTCGCAATAAACTTTCCTCCACAAATCCTCTCTCAGATTTCGAAACGGTGCTCTGATGCTCCGCCGGCGGCCGGAATCCCTTCCTTCTTCCTCCTTTTCCAACTCCTTGAGAGAGATAATGGTTGGAGAGAAATGAAGGATTAATTCCCCTATTCCCGGCCTTAACAGAGCAGGAAACCATCTGGGCCGTTGGGTCTTAATTAAAGAAAACGAACGGCTCAGATCCGCTCAAAAATCTCCAGACCTGGGCTCAACACGGCTTGGCACAAGGCCGTGTCCCAGGCCGTGTGCCTCGCTCCAGGAACGATCGTCGAACGGAGGAAAGACACACGGGCTCAGCCACGCCCGTGTCTCACTCGACATGCTCGTGTCGGGTTCTTCGACACGCCCATGTCCGGGGGCGTATCATGCATAACCGCCACGGCAACGGACACGACCCAAAAGAACACGGGTAGGGACATGGGTAGGCACACGCCCGTGTCAAATGACACGCCCGTGTAACTTAGCCGTGTTTCTAGCCGTGTCCTTCTCGGGATGAAAATGGCAAAAAACACCAGCCAGACACGGCCTTGGACACGCCCGTGTCCTAGGCCGTGTACCCCTATACATGCACCAAAAATCCCCTTTTTTGCGAGCGACTCAAATACAATTTTCGGGGCGTTACAAATCTCCCCCACTTAAGGAATTTCGTCCCGAAATTAAGTAAAGGTACACAAATCTAAATAATACCTGAGTGGAATAACTCGGGGTATTCCCCCAACATAGCTTGCTCTCGCTCCCAAGAAAGCTCCTCACGTGCACAACTATCCCATCGGACTTTAACCATACAGATATCCTTGTTGCGGAGTCGCTTGACTGCAACATCCTCAATACGTACTGGCTTGACCCTTGTGGTCAACTCATAATCAACTGGTACTTGATTATCCGCAATGATCTGCGAAGGCTCTTGCACCGCATTACGCAACACCGACACATGGAACACGTCATGCAGCCCACTCAACTCCGCCGACAGCTTCAATCTATACGCCGCCTCGCCCACACGCTCCAGGATTTCAAATGGTCCAAGGTATCTCGGACTCAACTTCTTCAAGCGTCGAACCCGTGATACACCATTGAATGGCTTGATTTTTAGATACACCATGTCGCCAACACTGAACTCCACGTTCCTATGCTTGGCGTTGTAATACTTTGCCTGCCTGTCATGAGCGACCTTCAACCTTTCCTGAATTGTACGTACCACTGAAGTGGCGTCTTCCACCGCTTGACGTTTATACAACTTCAATTCGCCTGCCTCCAACCAAGACAACGGTGTACGACACTTCCACCCGTACAAGGCTTAGAAAGGCGCCATTCCAATACTTGCCTGAACGTTTTTGTTGTACGCAAACTCCACCATGTACAGGTGATCTTCCCACTGTTTTCCAAAATCTAGGACGCACATGCGAAGCATGTCCTCCAACGTCCGGTTGACCCTCTCGGTCTTGCCATCCGTCTGCGGGTGAAAGGCTGTGCTGAACTCAGCTTAGTTACAAACATACTATGAACCAACCTCCAATCCTTCGACGTAAAGCATCCATCTCGGTCACTAACAATACTGCGGGGCACTCCATGCAACCGTACAATATTATCCACGTAGAGTTTGGATAACTTTTCCACCGGATCTTCCTTCCTGTTCGGAATAAAGTGTGACACCTTTGTCAACCTATCTACGACCACCCAAATGACATCGTTTCCCCTCTACGACTTCGGCAAACCATGCACAAAATCCATAGATATGTCATCGAATTTCCATTCTGGGATAGGTAGGGATTTCAAGAAACCTCCGGGCTTCTGGCATTCCGCCTTCACCAATGCGCAAGTACGACACTTGGCCACATAAAGTGCTACATCCTTCTTCAAACCTGGCCACCAGAATAATTTCTTCATGTCTCTATACATCTTCGTGCTTCCCGGGTGGATTGAGTACTTGGTATGATGAGCCTCATACATCAATTCCTCCCGAAGATTATCCGCACTAGGAACGCATAGGCGACCGTCCTTCCTTAGCAACACATCCTCAACAGCAAACTGGGAATTTGACCCATCCAATGATTCATCCAAGATCTGCTTCATGCTGTCATCCTGAACCAAAGCCCGCCGAACTCTATCAGCTAGGTCACACTGCATCACTGTCCAAAATAGCTTCGCCTCAGTACTAGATTGCTTGTCGACGCAGGATATCTCCAAAGCCTCCAACTCATGGACCAATCTCTCATAATGTACCGATAACCAGTTGGCATGTGCCGGAGTCCTGCGACTCAACGCATCCGCCACTGCATTTCCCTTCCCAGGCACATAATGTATCTTGAAGGTGTAGTCTCCTAAGAACTCCATCCACCTCCGCTGCCTCGTGTTCAGATCCTTTTGGTCCAACAAGTACTTCAAGCTCTTATGATCGGTGTAAATATCGACCTTCACACCGTACAGGTAGTGCCTCCAAAGCTTAAGAGCAAATATCACTACTTCTAACTCTAAGTCGTGGACCGGATAATTCCTCTCATGAACCTTCAGTTGTCGTGAACCATAGGCCATCACTCTCCCATGCTGTAACAGAACACAGCCCAAACCACTGCCCGAAGCATCATTATAGATCTCAAACCCTTCGGTTCCACTTGGCGAACATAAAATAGGCGTCGTGGTCAACCGCCTCTTCAACTCCTCAAAAGCCTATTCGCACTCCGGAGACCACACAAACTTCTGGTCCTTCCTAGTCATGTCGTGAGTGGAAGTGCTATCCGCGAAAAGTTCTCTACGAAGCGCCTATAGTAGCCGGCAAGCCCCAGAAAGCTCCGGACTTCCGCCACCGTAGTCCAAGTAGGCCACTCCTGTATTGCTGTTATCTTTGCCAGACCCACAACTATCCCCTCTCCACTAACAACAAGACCAAGGAACGCTATCGAGGATAACCAGAATTCACACTTAGAGAACTTAGCATACAACTGATTCCTCCTCAACATCTCCAACACCATGGGTAGATGATTGTTGTGATCCTCCTCGCACTGCGAGTACACCAGGATATCATCAATAAATACTATCACGAAACGATCCAGGTACTCTCTGAACGTCCTGTTTATCAGATCCATAAATACGGATGGCGCATTCGTCAACTCAAACGGCATGACCGTGAACTCGTAATGCCCAAACCGCGCACTGAATGCTATTTTTTGGGATGTCGCTCTCCCTTATCCTCAACTGGTAGTAACCGGACTTCAAATCTAACTTCGAATATACTGTTGACCCAACCAACTGATCAAATAGATCGTCAATCCTCGGAATCGGATACTTATTCTTTTCCGTAAGCTAGTTCAATTCCTGGTAGTCGATACAAAGCCGCAAGCTCTCATCTATCTTCTTAACAAAGAGAAACTAGTGCGCTCCAAGATGATGAACTTGGACGCACATATCCTTGCTCCAACAACTCTTGCAGTTGCACCTTAAACTCTGCCATCTCTTTTGGCGCTATACGATACGGAGAGCGTGACACCGGTTTGGTACTACCCCGGACCACCTTAACCACATGAGGGGCAGACATCAACGTCTTACTCAACCCCTTTCACGCCCGCAGACGTCGTCTCATGACTAGCTCTCAACTGACCCACTAGCAACTTCGATCAACGTATGCCTGCTATTCCGAGAGCCTAACCATACTAAAGATCACGAGGAACTCTCCTAGTGGTAGCAACAACGCTTGCAAATCAAACTATTGACTCACAATCCAGATCTAAACGCAACAGATTCTATCTGCACGCATTGAGCACTACTAGTCAACAACACATCCATTATGTCTTTTGCCATTGGAAGATGTACTCCGACACACAATACAATTCCTTTGGTTAAATAGGGACGCAAAGCCCCCTAAACGAACGGTGCTCTTGCCAAAAAAAACTGAAAGTCAGGAGAAATCTCAACACAAATAGTTCCAAGCTAACATGCACAAGGACGACATGTATTTACAGTTAACTGCTATAACTTTAAACCGTACCTGTCACCACGACAGCGAGCTTCCTGGCCTCCTACTGGCCCCGGCTGTACACTTTAGACTTCCTCTCGGACTTTGCACGTCCGCTCCAACACTCACGAGCAAAATGCCCCATCTTCTCGCGGTTATAGCAAGCACCCGAGGTTCGGCCTGAAGTTTCCCCTAAGGCACCAAAAGGGGGGCTGGACCCGAAGTCCCAGCCTTCTTATACCACCTACGATATCCATACTTTGAGGTAGTCGGCATTTTGAACTCTGTTTTCTTAGCACTAGAGTCCTCAACCGCTCCTGACGTAGGTTCCTTAGTCTTCTGAGCACCATTCTAACATTCTCGGGCAAAGTGCGCATTCTTGCCACAAGTATGACAGTTGTAAGTAACCTTGCCAGTCGATGATCTAACCCTCTTTTTCAGCGTTCTGCGAGATGCAGCCCTCATAGGACTTGTAGAGTTCGATACCCTACTTACTGGTATCTGGTGAATCCTCCCCAAATCTACTTCCAAAGATCTAGCCGACTCCACCAAGGCTCGGAATCCCAATAGTTTTGGTCCTAGCAGTAGGATTTGCAGCTCACCACGCAGCCCATTATAGAATATATCAACTATAGACTGTTCGTTCTCCAATTCAAAGCATGGGTAGCGGCTTATGAAAAGGAACGCCTGTAAATACTCATCGACTGAGTGCGTACCCTGCACCAAGCACATGTTTAACAGCTGAACTGATGGTCTTCTAAATGTCACTTGATCCAACACACCACCCGACATTGAAGTCAGCTCAGGGATAAAAGGTTTCACATTGCTTCCCTGTTGTGCACTGGTCACAACGAGCACCACTTCAATAATTCTTCTTATGGTTTCACATGAAGGAGGGGTCTTAAGCACGTCGCTGGGTGCACTATAATCCTCAGAAACCAGATGTCTGGACGGCCCTACGCCACTCATGGTCACCTATAGTCGTACAAAACACCAATAAGCGAATAAACAAAATTGCAGAAAGCAACTATAGGAACACGCAAGTTCCTCAAAACAAGTGTATTTTTCATTCCTAAGTGGACATTCATGGGTTCTTTTTGATGTTATAACGATGACGCACACATGTGCTCACCACCCTTAAAAGAATTCGCCCACGAATTCAGTTAAGCCTGACCGTAACAAGAAGTCTGATACTAAATTGTAACACCCCCATCCGTCGCATGACATATAACAGAAGGTCCAACTGGAACCCGACGCCATATACCACAGACAGTCGGAAGGGTTTCATATGAATATTCAAACTATCCAATTAAGACTATTTGTCCTACACAGAGCATTCTAGCGGAAGATTTTAAAGTTGAAAGAACCCAAAACTTAAATCCAATAAACATGAATGTCCACAACCACACTACAGGAATGAAACCCCAAATACACTAAAAAGGGTATATGGCCTTATGGCCTTACAAATGTTCACTTAATAAAAACATGTCTTACATACATCGGCTCGCAGGTCGACCACACATGATAAAAATAAAAACAACTATTCGCTTTGGCCTTCTAGGGCCAGCACAGCAACATGGGCTCCAGCCCGTTTTTTGGTACTTGGCTCCGCAGCACCTGCAAGCACATTCCACCGCACGGTGGCAAACAAAGCAACGGTCAGCCAATTGCCGACCAAATTATAATGACCCCGCCCCTAACTCGGGACCGCGGTGCTCTTTCCCTGCATATCATTAGCCCAATAAAATAATAAAGCGCAACTATACTACGCCACAGGTGTAGGCTCGCCCGGCCAAACACCCCATGCACTCAGGGCACATTAACGGTGAATCCTGACCAATCAGCGTCTTCACCACCACCCATAGGATGGCAACAATATGTGAGCATTTATCCTTTCTGACCACCGTCTAAGGCTCCCAACTATGCCAATTTCCAGTCCCCTTTTCGGGTCTCTCGCACCGAGCCACATAGCCAAGGTCTAATTCCACTTGCCCGTTGCTCACGTCGCATATACAATTTAAGTCCTACGCGCGGGCCAAGCTTCTCTCGGATCCCAAAATTTTCCAAACAATCACATAACCCAGTTATGTTCAAGGCCGGTTCCCAGACTGCCAAGTTAGCAGAACAACGATTCCGCTCAGTTTTCCGGGTGCTCCTTGAAGCTAACCTCCAAGGATCCCTGCTGCAATCTACCACGTAGAAACCCGAAAAACCTAAAGCATGGAGTCTTCTACGGCAAAACATATTAAATGCAACATCACCGATCCAGACAATACATGTCCGGGTAGGCTTCACACATAATGCCTATGCCCGTACTTAGGATTCCGGACTCTATATGCAACACAAGGGGGACTACTCACATCAACCCCAAGGAACACCACGCACTCACCGCACACTCGCGGGAGCGGGATTCCCTATGTAGAAAGAAAGAGCTTCACATGCTCAAGTAGAGAATCATTACCCTTGCAGTTCGTTTTGGCGCCATGGAAAAACTACACGGATGGAAGTCTTCACAACGAACTTTACTCCACGGATCCGCTCTCAGATTTCGAAACGGTGCTCCGATGCTCCGCCGGCGGCCGGAATCCCTTCCTTCTTCCTCCTCTTTCCAACTCCTTGAGAGAGAGAATTGTTGGAGAGAAATGAAGAATTAACTCCCCTATTCCCGGCCTTAACAGAGCAGGAAACCATCTGGGCCGTTGGGTCTTAAGTAAAGAAAACGAACAGCTCAGATCCGCTCAAAAATCTCCAGACCTGGGCCGAACACGGCTTGGCACACGGCCGTGTCCCAGGCCGTGTGCCTCGCTCCAGGCACGATCGTCGAACGGAGGAAAGACACACGGGCTCAGCCACGCCCGTGTCTCACTCGACACTCCCGTGTTGGGTTCCTCGACACGCCCGTGTCCGGGGGTGTGTCACGCATAACCGCCACGGAAACGGACACGACCCAAAAGAATACGGGTAGGGACACGGGTAGGCACACGCCCGTATCAAATGACACGCCCGTGTCACTTAGCCGTGTCCTTCTCGGGATGAAAATGGCCAAAAACACCAGCCAGACACAGCCTTGGACACGCCCGTGACCTAGGCCGTGTACCCCTATACAGGCACCAAAAATCCACTTTTTCGCGACCGACTCAAATATAATTTTTGGGGCGTTACACTTGCTCTCCCTTCTCTCTACTCTTTTAGAAAGAGGATAGCCAAAGCTAAATGAGAGTTGATCTCTCATATCCCGGCTTTAACGTAGTAGGGGGAAACCTGGATCATTAGTTCCTGTTTGGAGGGAATGAACGGCCACGAATTGCCCTAAAAATGTCTATTTTTGGGCTGACACGCCCGTGACATGCCCGTGTCACAGGCCGTGTACCTTAAGCGACACAAAACCGACTTGACCCGAGCAGGACACGGCCATGTAATATGCCCGTATCACAGGCCGTGTGCCCTGACACGGCTTCAGACACGCCCGTGTCTATCCCGTGTTCACCAAGCCTCACATCCCTAGCCAAATCCAGAGAAGTACATGGCCATGTGACACGCCCGTATCACAGGCCGTATGCCTAACTTGACTTCCCTGGCCAAATCCAGAGAGGGACGCGACCATGTGACACGCCTGTGTCATAGGCCGTGTGACTAACTTGACTTCCCTAGACAAAACTAGAGAAGGACACGACCATGTAACACGCCCGTGTCACAGGATGTGTGCCAAACTGGACTTACCTCTCGAGAAGTGTCGAGTGCATTTCATCGAGTGGCATTCGTCGACCTAAAGGAGGACACAGCCTCAGACACGCCCGTGTCACAGGCCGTGTTCCCTCTCGAGAACCCGTCGAGTGCATTTCGTCGAGCACTCGACAGGCTGCTCAATAATACAGAGTAGGATACGGCTTGGGACACGCCCGTGTCCCAGGCTGTGTTGCCCAACATTAGCTCAATTTTGGGATTTGGGGTGTTACAACCCTCCCCTCCTTACAAGAAATTTCGTCCCAAAATTTACACAGTAAGGAAACCAGCAGTCAAAATGTTATAACGTCAAAGTGTATGTTTACAACAAGATATGTATTGTACAACAGTTAAACAAACATCTCGGGAAATTCAGCTCGCATGGTCTGCTCTCGCTCCCATGGTAGCTCCTCACGGCCATAATTGTCCCATTGGACATTGACCATCCCGATTTTCTTGTTCCACAACTGTTTATCGGCTCTATCCTCGATCTGAATTGTCCTAACCTTCATCGTTAGCCCATATTCAAACCGCCACACGATCGTTCTCAATCACATGAGCTTGGATCTTTGATGGCTTTCCGAAGCACAGATATGTGGAACACATCATGTAATCCACTCAATTCCGCGAAAGAGCTAGCCGATAGGCAGACTCCCCAATTCGCTCCACCACTTCAAACGGCCAAGATATCTCGGACTTAACTTTTTCAGACGTCGAATCCTGGACACGCCTTAAAAGGGTTTAATCTTCAAATATACCCAATCGCCCATCGTGAACTCCACGTTCCGATGCTTGGCATTGTAGTATTTTGCTTGATGATCCTGGGCTATCAGTAGCCTCTCCTGAATAGAGCGTATCGTCAAGTTAGCTTCTTCGACTTCTTTACGCTTATATAGTTTGGATTCGCCTGCTTCTGCACAAGCTAACGGTTTACAACATTTATGACCATACAAATCTTCAAACGGTGTCATACCGATGCTTTCTTGGTAGCTATTATTGTAGGCAAACTCCACCATATAGAGATGATCTTCCCATCTCTTACTAAAATCCAGGGCGCACATTCGGAGCATATCCTCCAATGTTTTGTTGGTCCTATCAGTCTGGCCATCCGTTTGGGGATGAAAGGTCGTACTGAATATTAACTTTGTTCCCAACAATTGATGGATTAGCCTCCAAATATTCAATGGGAATCACCCATCACAGTCACTCATGATGCTATGGGGAACACCGTGCAATCGTACAATCTACTCCACATAGAGTTTTGCCAAACTTTCCACTGAATCGTCCTGCTTGTTCGGAAGGAAGTCAGCCACTTTAGTCAACCGGTCTACAATCACCCAGATTGAATCATTCCCGCGTTGAGACCTCGGCAACCCGTGCACGAAATCCAATTAAATATCATCAAACTTCCATTCTGGAATAGGTAACGACGTCAAGAAACCTCCAGGCTTCTGGCATTCCGCTTTTACCAAAGCATAAGTTTTACATTTAGCCACATAATGAGCTATGTATTTCTTTAGTCCTAGCCACCAGAATAACTTTTTCATGTCCTTGAACATCTTTGTGCTCCCAGGGTGAATTGGGTATTTTGTAAAGTGAGCTTCATACATAAATTCTTCACTCAACTTACCTATACTCGGGACACACAAACGACCCTCTTTCTGTAAAAAGCCGTCATCCCAGGTGAATTGGCCATCTAGCCCATCCTTTGCATAGCATTGGAGATTTTTTATCCTGCTCCGTTTCTCGTTGAACCCTTTCCACAAAGACATATTGTACCTCCGTCTAGTTTAAGCATGCATCAGCTGTGGAATTCTTGTCAACACAAGAAATCTCTAAGGCTTCCAACTCCTGGATCAGACGCTCATCATGCATCTGCAACCAATTTGTCATTAACGGAGTCCTATGACTCAAGGCATCTGCGACCACATTTCCCTTCCCGGGAGTATAATGAATATCAAAGGTGTAGTCCCCAAGTAACTCCATCCACCGTCGTTGTCACATATTAAGATCCTTCTGATCAAACAAGTAATTTAGGCTCTTATGGTCCGTAAATATATCCACTTTTACGCCATATAGATAATGCCGCCACAATTTAAGCGCAAAGATCACCGCCGCCAACTCCAAGTCATGGACGGGATAATTTCGCTCATGCACTTTCAACTGGTGTGAGCCATAAGCAATCACCTATCCAAACTGCAGAAGAACGTAGCCTAAGCTGCTCCTTGATGAATCACTATAGATCTCATAGCCGTTTGTATGACCTGGCGATGTTAAAACATGCGTCGTGGTCAAATGACTCTTTAGCTCTTCAAAAGCTCGCACGCACTCTGGCGTCCAAACGAACTTCTGATCTTTCTTCGTTAATGTGGTAAGAGGCAAAGCGTTCCATGAGAAGTTTTCAACAAAACGTCTGTAGTAGCCTTCCAGTCCAAGGAAACTCCTGACCTCGTCCACCGAAGACAACACCGGCCACTCTTGTATGGCTTTTATCTTTGATGGATCCACTGTTATGCCCTCTCCACTTACCACATGGCCAAGAAAAGTCATCGACGACAGCCAAAACTCACACTTTGAGAACTTGACATAGAGCTTATTCCTCCGCAAGGTATGCAATACCAACCACAAATGGTTCACATGATCAGCTTTAGATTGAGAGTACACCAAGATATCATTAATGAACACAATCATAAATAGGTCCAAGTACTCTCGGAACGTTCGGTTCATTAGGTCCATGAACACCGATGGCGCATTACATAGCCCAAACGGCATTACAGTAAACTCATAATGACCATATTATGTTCCAAATGCTATTTTGCGAATGTCACCTTCCCGAATCCTCAATTGGTAATATCCAGATTTCAAATCCAATTTGGAATAGATGGTTGATCCCACTAGCTGATCAAACAATTCATCTATCCGTGAAATCAGATACTTGTTCTTCTCTGTCAGCTTATTCAATTCACGATAATCAATACATAACCGCAAACTGCCGTCTTTCTTTTTCACAAAAAGAATAGGTGCTCTCCAAGGTGACATACTTGGGGTGTATGTACCCTATTCCAACAACTCTTGCAATTGGACTTTCAATTCAGCCATTTCCTTTGGCGCTACGCGATATGGCGAGCGGGCCACAGGTTTCGCACCTGACATAAACTCAATAGTGAAGTCTATCTAGTAGCCCAGGAAGATCCTTAGGAAACACATCAGCAAACTCCGGTACAATCAGAACATCACTCACACTGGCCTTTGGCTCAATAGCCTGAATCAGCGTGAAGAATAACTCCGCGCCTTTCCGAACAACAATGACGACTTGGAGAGCAGACACCAAGATCCCGCTCACTCCTCGCATACCACCGAACTTAGTCTCAAGCTCAGAATTCTGGCCTAGTGTGACCTCTTTTGAATTGCAATCAATACAGGCACGCTGCTCCGAGAGCCAGTCCATACCAAAGATCACATCAAATTCCGATATCGGTAACACAGATGCATTCAAACAGAAATCCCGACTTCCTATTTGAACTTCCACATCGCAAGCCCTATCCACAAGCATCAACATCCATTCGGTAATAACACCTTTACGCTATCTGTCGTCATATGACTAGGTACTCCAATTCGAGCTACAAAGTCCTTAGATAGAAATGAATGTGAAACACCCGTATCAAATAATGCTCTCGCTAGGGTGTTCCGAACCAAAACAAAGCATGTGGCAAACACATCACACACAAGCTACACACAAAGCATGCAATAAGAAAAGCAATTAATAACTTAAATCGTACATGTGACGACGTCGCTTTGCTTTATGGCCTCATGCTGGACAAGATTATATACTCGGGGCTGCACCTGGGATGTAGAGGACTCCACCACTGCCTTTCCCATCTCAGCATAAGACGCTCCCGTATTCTTTTCACCCTTTGGTGGACCACCCCGACAGTCACAGGCTATATACCCCACTTTACCACAAGTATAACAGGTACGAGACTCCTGCTTCGATGTTGCTCCCGACACAACTATTGAAGGAGCTTGCCCAGAAGTCTTGGACCTCTTGCCCCATTTCTTTTGATAGTACGATTTTCCAGGACGGGGTGCTTTGAACTCTGGCTTTGTTACAGCCAAGGCCCTTTTCCCTGCACCCGCTTCATATCTTTCTCCAGCACACAAGCAGTATCGACCAACGCCTGAAACCCTTTGTTTACCAAACTCGAGAGCAGGATTCGCAAATCGTCCCACAAACCTTCGTAGAACCTATTGGTTTTCCGTGGCTCATCGGTGAAGATAGAGCCCGCATAACGTCCCAACCATGTGAACTCATGCAGGTAAGTATCAACACTACGTTCTCCTTACGTTAGCCGTTGGAACTCATTTTCCATGGCAATGTCTTGTGCCGCTGGTAGGTGCTTTGCTAGGAAAAGTCGCGAGGACTCCTCAATCGAGACTTGTGTTAATTACCTGCCTGCTAAGTGGTGTAACTCTATCTCGTCCCACCATAGCCAAGCCTCTTCTTCCAATGAGAAGGTGGACAAGGTGACCTTCTGATCTTCCTCCGTCCTAATCGCCGTCAATATACGCTTGATGCACGACAACCAATCCTCTGCCTATGTTGGGGATCCCACACCCGTAAACGTAGGAGGATTGAAGCTCGTGACCTACTTCAACTGCCGTTCAGCCGCTCGAGTATCAACAGCCGCAACAGGTTCTGGCCTTACACCAACCTATTCTAACACCACTGCCAGCTGCGCTTGCCCACCAGGCTATGCATGAAACATTGCAAACAGCGCCTCAGCAACTAAGCGGACGGATTCCACAGAATGGGGTGGTGTAGGCACCTCAGCTGGTGTCATACTCTCATCAGAATGCTGGGGCTCAGACTGCCCAGCACCACTCCGAGTCACCTATAGGTGAACAAGACAACATTAGTGACCTCGCACAAGCAATAATAACAATATAGGAACGCATAGGTTCCTCAAACAAGTGTATTTGCATTCCTAAGTGGATATTCATGAGTTCATTAGTGTTAATGCGGGTCACACTTACAAGTGCTCGCCACCCCACAAAAGAATTCGACCACGAATTCGAGAGAGGAAGACCGAGAGAGGCTGATACCAAAATGTAACGACTCCATCCGTTCATATATCATATAATAGAAGGTCCGGCCGGGGCCCCACACCATATGCCACAAAACAGCCGGCGAAGTTACAGGTTAATACCAATTCATAATCGCATCCTAATACAGAGCATTCTAGCTTAAGCTTTTCACAATAATACTGAACGCAAACCAGGAATGTCCACTAATATAAACAACCACATTTATATAGTAATGTACAACATTACATTAAGGTTTGACTTTACGGCCTTACAGTTACTCTTTACAAGTGTGGATTCCATACATCGGCGCGCAGGCCGGCCACACGTGAACACAACACAAAAGACTTTGCTTAGCCTTCAAGGGCTAGCAGCAATAGAAGTGGCAGCAGTAGGGACTTCAGCCCTTATATTTCCCGCTCGGCTCTCCAGCACCTGCACAAGGACAGCCCACCAAGCGGTGGCAAATAAGGCAACGGTCAGCATTCAGCTGACCAATTTATAACGACCCTACCCCTTTCCCAGGGCAGTGGTATTCCTTCCCTGCATGCATAGCAATTCATAGGCAGATATATCATACATTGTGCTCTCACACACAAACAATACATCACAACCGTCAGCCACGCGGCCCAACGATACGTGTAGTCAGGGCACATTCTTGGTGCGCCGGAAAACCATGGCAAACACCTCCGTTTGCGGTCCGAAACCCAACGGTATTGAGCATTTAGTCTTAACGGCGCGTAGACCTAAGACTCTCATTATGCGCTCCAACTGACCACACTTTCAGGTCTCCAAGTCGGACGGACATAACGCATGTATGGATAAGCCACCCCCTATTGCACAAGTCGCCTTGCCAACATGAATACAAACGTACTCGAGGCTAAATCTAAGGCGCGGGTCGTTTTCACCTTTCCTGTTCGGCACAAAGCCTTTTAAGAGCCTATAGCTCACAATAGCCATACTGTCCACCAAGGACTGGCTTCACAATAGCCACAATGTCCACCAAGGACTGGCTTAACAATAGCCACAATGTCCACCAAGGAATGGCTTCACAATAGCCACAATGTCCACCAAGGACTGGCTTCACAATAACCACAATGTCCACCAAGGTCTAGCTTCACAATCAAAAGGAGAGTTCATGCTAGCGTCCTTCACGTTCGCTTAGCGGGTTCAGCATAAACTCTCTTTCTCCACCCAACTTCACCCAAACCCTACAGCATCCTGCAGTGCCAGAAAAGTGCTCTTACCAGAGCACACATCATAAGCATCACAAGGGTATTTTCCTAGACTACCACTCCAATACTTCCTATTTCTGCCCTTCACTGGTCCAACCCATCGAATCCAGAAACTACATGTTTAACCGCGAAGTCTTCTCCAGTGTGCAAATGAAACATCACCAATCCAGACCAACCTGTCCAGATGGGCTTCACAGAGCATGCCTATTCCGTACTACACATTTTCGGATCTATATTCAATACTTTTGGGGATTCCAAGAATCAACCCAAGGGAAATCCCTTCGTAATCCACCCTCTAGTGGGGGAAATCCATGCACATGCCAAAAAGAAGGACTTCACATGTCCAAGAAAGAAGATCGTTACCCTTGACGACCTCTTTGGAGCCATGAAATCAAGCTGGTTGGAAAGCACCGCAACGGCCTTGCCTCGACAAATCTGGCCTCGGATCTCAATTCAGAACTCAGAAGCTCCACTGGCGGCCAGATCCCTTTCTCCTCCTCCTCCTTGCTCTCCCTTCTCTCTACTCTTTTAGAAAGAGGATAGCCAAAGCTAAATGAGAGTTGATCTCTCATATCTCGGCCTTAAAGCAGCAGGGGGAAACCTGGATCGTTAGATCCTATTTGGAGGGAATGTACGACCACGAATCGCCCTGAAAATGTCTATTTTTGGGGCCGACACGGCCAGTGACACGTCCGTGTCACAGGCCGTGTACCTTAAGCGGCACACAATTGACTTAGCCAGAGCAGGACATGGCTATGTGACACGCCCTTGTTACAGGCTGTGTGCCCTAACACGGCTTCAGACACGCCCGTGTCTATCCCGTGTTAACCAAGCATCACATCCCTGGCCAAATCCAGAGAAGGACAAGGCCTTGTGACACGCCCGTGTCACAGGCCGTGTGCCTAACTCGACTTCCCTGGCCAAATCAAAAGAAGGACACGGCCATGTGACATGCCCGTGTCACAGGCCGTGTGCCTAACTCGACTTCCCTGGCCAAATCCAGAGAAGGACACGGCCATGTGACACGCCCGTGTCAAAGGCCGTGTGCCCAACTCGACTTACCTATCGAGAAGCGTCGAGTGGCATTCGTCGACCCAAAGGAGGACACGGCCTCAGATACGCCCGTGTCACAGGCCGTGTTCCCTCTCGAGAACTCGTCGAGTGCATTTCGTCGAGTACTCGACAAACTGCTCAACCATATAGAGCAGGACACGGATTGGGACATGCCTGTGTCCCAGGCCATGTTGCCCAGCATTAGCTCAATTTTTGGATTTGGGGTGTTACACAATAAAAGTCACCAGGACAGTATCAGGATGGCACCCCATGAAGCCCTTTACAGAATAAGGTATAGAACCCCCTTATCATGGGTGCAAGATGAAGACCCAAAGGTTTTGGGAATTGAGTACATCGATGATACTGATGTCGTTGTTAGAGTAATACGGGACCGCATGCTTGAGGCTCAAAGTTAGCAGGCTAAATATTATAATGCAAAACACCAGATGGTGGAATTTTAGGTGGGTGACACAGTGTTCCTGAAGATCCAGCGGATGCATGGAGTCTCACGGGTACATGGTGTGAAGAAGCTCAGCCCAAGGTACGTTGGGCCTTACACCATTTTGGAAAAGATTGTCCCTTAGGCCAATCGACTGGAGTTACCTCCAGAGCTGGAGAACCTTCAAGACGTATTCCATGTGTCATCACTCCGGAAGGCGCTGTTGCGGCCCGATCAACATATCCCCACCATTGATGGAGCAGTAGCAACCGATAGGTCTGTACGACTAGAGCCGGTGTGGATAGTGGCCACCGAGACAAGGAGTTTGCGTCGGAAGTGTGTTCTTTTGGTAAAGGTGTTGTGGTCTAATCACGGGAAGAAAGAATTTACTTGGGAGCCGGTGGACTTGATCCAGAAGCACTACCTGGAGTTGTTTCCCCAAGATAACATTTATAAAGCATAATATATCTCCTTGATGTATTTCCCCCACAACCTTAGCCTGATTTCGGGGACAAAATCTTTTATTCTATTTATAGGATTTGTAACGTCCCATTTCGTGCCAGACCCCTCGCGTGTGCCTTGAGTCAAGAAAATTGACTCAAGTTCAGAGAGCGTCGAGTGAGTTGACCGGACTCAACGACTACATCAGGAATTAACTTAGAAAATTCTGGCAGGTTAGGCGTTGAGTGTATTGAGTGGACTCAACACACTCAATGCCAATTAACTTAGAGAAATTTTGGAGGGATAGGCGTCGAGAGCGTTGAGTGGACTCAATGCACTCGACACCATTTGACTTTGAAATCCTAACGGGTTAGGTGTCAAGAGTGTTGAGTGGACTCAACACACTCGACGCCATCTAACTTAGTTTATTTTCGTAGGTTAAGGCATTGAGAGCTTTGAGTGGACTCAACGCTCTCGACACCATATTACTCGACACATTTCTGGTGGTTAAGAAATTGAGAGCGTTGAGTGTACTCAGCACTCTTGGCACCATATAACTTGGCACGTTTCTGGTGGTTAAGGCGTTGAGAGCATTGAGTGGACTCAACACTCTCGACATCATCTAACTTGGAGTTTCTGGTTGTCAAGGCATTGAGAGCGTTGAGTGGACTCAACGCTCTCGATGCCATTTAACTTAGAATGTTTCCGGCCATAGATGAGGTAATTTCGTCGAACTCAGAGATCAAAGGAGTAAAGGATGACTGGCAGATAGGCATGCACCTGAGTGGGGGAGGAGGTGTAGATTCCTCCCGAGAAGGACACAGGTAGTGCCACGCGCATATCACTACCCGTGTGGTTCCTTTGTAAATTTTTCGCCTTCTTTATGATCCTTCCATAGAAGGACACGGGTAATGACATGGGCGTGTCCTTACTAGTGTGGTGCTTTTGTAGATTTTGTGCCTTCTTTGTGATCTTTCGAGAGA
Organism: Platanthera guangdongensis; assembly: GCA_039583875.1. NCBI lineage: Eukaryota > Viridiplantae > Streptophyta > Magnoliopsida > Asparagales > Orchidaceae > Platanthera > Platanthera guangdongensis. The sequence goes on from CM077153.1 coordinate 141,755,101, forward strand.
AGGACATGGATAGTGACATGGGCGTGTCCCTACCTGTGTGTGCCCAATCTAAGACTACCCGTGACATGGGTAGTGACCAGAGCTCGACAAGAATTGTCGAGGAGAGCTCGATGAACATCGTTGAGCAGAGCTCGACGAACATCATCGAGCCGAGCTCGACGAACATCATCGAGCAGAGCTCGACGAACATCATCGAGCAGAGCTCGACGAACATCATCGAGCAAACAAAACGTCACACAAAGCTCGATGAAACGTCGAGCAAAATTCGTCGAGCGCAGAATTTTCCCTTGTCAAATTTTTGGGCCGTGTCCTTTCGAAATGACACATTTAAGGAGATGTTTAGGTGGTCCAATGTTAGGATGACACGTGGCTAGGCAGTTACCCTAATTTCTCACTAAAAAAAGGGACATGAGGAAAACCCTAGCCTTCTTTTCTTTTTATCACCTTGCTGGCAGCCATCTCTGCCAAGCTGACGGAACAGTGAAGTCACCAGATTCTGGAAGAAATCCTATCTTCCTCTTCTTTCCCGCGAAGAGCGAACACCAACCAAAGAGAATAAGATGCCGCCAAGAAGGGTGACAAGATCCATTGCTGGAAATGATGGAAATGCTGGAAATGAGGTGAGCTTCCTGCCCTCTCCCATGGTGCTAGATCTCTAGTTATTCCTTGGAGAGAAATCGACTCAAAAGAGTCCTGATTTGTGAGAATAATGTTTCTAGGAAGAGGCCATGCTAGGACTTGTGTCCTAGGAATTAGAGTCTTCAACCTTTCCTCACTTCAAATGAAGTTTATGGACTATTTTCGTGAAGAGAAGTGGCCATATGAGGGTGAAAAAGGGAGGAGAAACTCTGGATGTTATTTGGTAAGTTTGGTTGGTGGAAGAAGATGAACCGATGGCGTTCGATATGCTTTAAGATGCACACAGAAATCTATTTTCTGCGTGTAGCAATCTTCGAGGCCGTTTTCAGACATGATGCAGCCGGATCTGGGCTTTTGACAAAACACAAAAGTCGTAGAACTTGGAAATAACTTTCCAACGAGGGGGTACACTCCTTCATTGGATTCCTATAGCCTCTGGAATCCCCGATAAAAGTTGATGTACAGTAATCATTCCTGCATATATAGTTCTTGTGTTTGTTTTGTATCGGGTTTGGGTTTGGTAGAGAGATTGTAGTACAGTAACGTTAATGTTTTGTTGAATTTGGTATATAAGTAATTGTGATAAAATATGTTAATGACATTTATTGGATAGATCCCTTATGAACAAATGGTCTAGTAAAGTGTACTTGATTGAGGTGATTTGGTGGAGGTTAGTGAATGAATGGATTGACGAGTTGGGATGGTAGGAATCACTTAAATATGTGAATCGATAGGGATGTACTTGATAATGGTAATACATTGAATAATGATGATGTTGACTTGAAGTTTGTTGCACATAACTTGTAGTAATTGTGATGAATAAATGGTTGATGGCTTTTAGTTGGTAGATCCATATGTAAACGAATAGTTCAAACTTGGTAAAAGAATTGTAACCAGTGATGTTTAAGTCATGTGATCATAGTATACATGTAATTATGATAACCAAATGGTTGGTGAATATGTGTGGAGTGCCGTTATGTTGATGGTGAACCCTTGGTGTGCTTGTATGCACAAAAATGTGGAAGGGTTGAAAATGCGTATGTGTTGCCGTACTAGAATTTTGTATTTGTAAGAGACTCGGTGTGGAACTCTTGCGTGCTGTTGAGCATGAAATATGAATAATGAAAAGGGGGCTCAACGTGGAGCCCCGTATGTGAAATGCATGTGGTGTGAGTCGACACGCGGTGTCGTAATCCTGGGTTAGGGATAGTATGGCAGGTCTACGGGCTCGCAAGTCATCACACCGACGGGAGTTGACACTAGACTTGCACGGTTGGGCCTTGGTCCTCGGTGCTCACTTCTCGAGGCACCCTCTGTGCTAATGGATGGTTGTCCTTGGTCCTTTGGTGATTTGTTCATAGTGGCACATTCCGTGCCACGAATATAGGCCAATTGGGCTGAGCTCTTGGTGCACATCTACCCTAGACCCCTTCTGAGCCGTAGTACGCATGTGAGCTCCGCTGTTGTGTTCTTAGCATTGAGGCGTACGAAGGCCTAGGATTGGAAGTGTGGATGCCTACCTAGTAGTGGAGAAGCATGCTTCATTGTCACCGCCTGGCCACAACGGTTGACGCCTGGGAGGTTAGCTACCTGCTCGAAAAGTGGGAACTACAAGTGTGTGTCGACATAGCAGTTGCATGTGTGTGATAATGGGTGAGTCATTGCATTGTATACATGACATTTCATTACATTGAATACACAAGATCCTTATCGTATAAGTTTGTATGGGCACTCTTATACGATGACTTTATTTACTGTTGAGCCGATCCTCAACTTATATGTTTGTATGGGCATTCATGTATGTTGAGTTACTTTCTTTTGTAGCTTTACATTTTTCATATACTAATGTAGATGATAGAACTACTAGAGTAGATTGTTTATTCAATTATTATACTGCTGATATACTTGATATTGCTCACACTATACCACATGTTTGTTCTACTATTTTATTTATATATATTGTACCGTTATTCTTTTCTCCACCCGGTGCCGAGGAGTTGCCGAGGGAGCGGATGTGATAACCACTTTGTCTTATGACTAACGGTTGCTACGTCTTCCTATTTAGGTGGTTACCCCGCAGACAAAGCAGTAGCAGGTTATGCAGCATGTAATACCCCCATCCGTCGCATGGCATATAACAGAAGGTCCAGCTGGAACCCGACGCCATATACCACAGACAGTCGGAAGGGTTACCAAATGAATAAATCAAACCATCCAATTATGACTACTCATCCTACACAGAGCATTCTAGCGGAAGATTTAAAAATTGAAAGAACCCAAAGTTAAATCCATCAATATGAATGTCCACAGCTACAAAACAGGAATGAAACCCCAAATGCACAGAAACGGGTACATGGCCTTATGGCCTTACAAATATTCACTTAATAAAGAGTGTTTTACATACATCGGCTCGCAGGCCGGCCACACAAGACAAAAATAAAAACAGCTATTCTACGGCCTTCCAGGGCCAGCACAGCAACATGGGCTCCAGCCCGCTATTTGGCGCTCGGCTCCGCAGCACCTGCAAGCACATACCACCGCACGGTGGCAAATAAAGCAACGGTCAGCTAAAAGTCGACCAAGTTATAACGACCCCGCCCCTTACTCGGGACGGCGGTGCTCTTTCCCTGCATAACATTAGCCCAATAATATTTATAGCGCAATTATAATTCGCCACAGGTGTAGGCTCGCACGGCCAAACACCCCATGCACTCAGGGCACATTCATGGTGAACCCTGACCCATCAGTGCATTCACCACCACCCCCAGGATGGCAACAAAATGTGAGCATTTAGCCTTTCTGACCACCGTCTAAGGCTCCGACTATGCCAACGGCCAGTCCCCGTCTTCGGGTCTCTCGCACCGAACCACATAGCCTAGGTCCAATTCCACTTGCCCGTTGCTCACGCCGCATGTCCAATTTAAGTCCTTTACGCGGGCCAAGCTTCTCTCGGATCCCAAATTTTCCAAAACAATCTCATAACCCAGTTATGATCAAGGCCGGTTCCCAGACCGCCAAGTTAGCAGAACACGTTTCCGCTCAATTTTCCGGGTGCGCCTTGAAGCTAACCTCCAAGGATCCCTACTGCAATCTACCGCGTAGAAACCCGAAAAATCCAAAGCACGGAGTCTTCTCCGGCAAAACCACATCAAATACAACATCACCGATCCAGACAAAACACGTCCGGGTAGGCTTCACACACAATGCCTATGCCCGTACTTACAATTCCGGGCTCTATATGCAACACAAGGGGGACTATTCACATCAACCCCAAGGAACACCACACACTCACCGCACACTCGCGTGAGCGGGGTTCCCTATGCAAAAGAAAGAGCTTCAAACGCTCAAGTTGAGATTCGTTACCCTTGTAGTCCGTTTTGGCGCCATGGAAAAACTACGCGGTTAGAACTCTTCGCAATGACCTTCCCTCCACGGATCCGTTCTCCGAATTCGAAACGGTGCTCCGATGCTCTGCCGGCGGCCGGAAACCTTCTTCTTCTTCCTCTTCTCTCTCACTTTGGAAGGGGAGAACTTTGGAGAGAAAATGAGGAAATAACCCCTATTCCCGGCCTTAATAGAGCAGAACTTCATCTAGGCCGTCAGATCTAAATTAAAGGAAATGAACGGCTCGGATCTGCACAAAATTCCCCAGACCTGGGCCGAACACGGCTTGGCACACGGCCGTGTCCAAGGCCGTGTGCCTCGATCCAGGCACGATCATCGAACTGAGAAACGCACACGGGCCAAGACACGCCCGTGTCTGACCTGACACGCATGTGTCGGGTTCCTCGACACGCTCGTGTTCGTGGGCGTGTCACGCATAACCGCCACGACAACGGACACAACCCATCAGGACACGGGTAGGGACACGGGTTGGCACACGCCCGTGTCGGATGACACGCCCGTGTCATCCGGCCGTGTTTCTGGCCGTGTCCTTCTCGTGTTGAAAATGGCCAAAAATCACCAGCCAGACACGGCCTTGGACACGCCCGTGTCCTAGGCCGTGTACCCATACATGCACCAAAAACATTTCTTTCGCGACCGACTCGCACACCACTTTCGGGGCGTTACAAATCTCCCCTACTTAAGGAATTTCGTCCCGAAATTAAGCAAAGGTACACAAAAGCTAAATGATACCTGAGTGGAATAACTCGGGATATTCCTCCAACATAGCTTGCTCTCGCTCCCAAGAAAGCTCCTCACGTCCGTAATTATTCCAACGGACTTTAACCATTCGGACCTCCTTGCTGCGGAGTCGTTTGACTGCAACATCGTCAATTCGTACTGGCCTGACCCTTGTTGTTAACTCATAATCAACCGGTACCCGATTGTCTGCAACGATCTGCGAAGGCTCTTGCACTGCCTTACGCAACACCGATACGTGGAATACGTCATGCAGCCCACTCAACTCCGTCGACAGCTTCAATCTATACGCCGCCTCGCCAACACGCTCCAGGATTTCAAATGATCCAAGGTATCTCGGACTCAGCTTTTTCAAGCGTCGAACCCGCGATACACCCTTGAACAGCTTGATTTTTAAATATACCATATCACCAACGTTGAACTCCACTTTTCTATGTTTGGCGTTGTAATACTTTGACTGTCTATCCTGAGAAATCTTTAGCCTTTCATGAATTGTCCGTATCACTGAAGTGGCATCTTCCACCGCTTGACGTTTAAACAACTTCGATTCGCCTGCCTCCAACCAAGACAACGGCGTACGACACTTCCTCCCATACAAAGCTTCGAAAGGCGCCATTCCAATGCTTGCCTGAAAGCTATTGTTGTACGCAAACTCCACCATGTACAGATGATCCTCCCAATGCTTCCCGAAATCTAGGACGCACATGCGAAGCATGTCCTCCATAGTCCTGTTGACTCTCTCGGTTTGGCCATCTGTCTGCGGGTGAAAGGCTGTGCTGAACTTTAGCTTAGTACCCAACAGACTATGCACCAACCTCCAGTCATTCGACGTGAAGCGTCCATCTCGATCACTAACAATACTTCTAGGCACACCATGCAATCGTACAATATTATCCACGTAGAGTTTGGCTAACTTTTCCACTGGATCTTCCTTTCTGACTGGGATAAAGTGCGACACTTTTGTCAATCTATCTACGACCACCCAAATGGCGTCGTTTCCCTTCTGCGACTTCGGCAAACCGTGCACAAAATCCATAGATATATCGTCAAACTTCCATTCTGGGATAGGAAGGGATTTCAAGAATCCTCCGGGCTTCTGGCATTCCGCCTTCACTAATGCACAAGTACGGCACTTGGCCACATAAAGTGCCACATCCTTCTTCAAACCCGGCCACCAGAATATTTTCTTCATGTCTCTATACATCTTCGTGCTTCTCGGGTGGATCGAGTACTTGGTATGATGAGCCTCATACATCAACTCCTCCCGAATATTATCCGCACTAGGAACGCATAGACGACTGTCCTTCCTTAGCAACCCATATTCAACCACAAACTGGGAATTTGATCCGTCCAAAGCTTCATCCAAGATCTGCTTCATGCTGCTATCCTGAAGCAAAGCCCGCCGAACTCTATCTGCTAGATCACACTGCACCTCTGTCCAAAACAGTTTCGCCTCGACACTAGACTGCTTATCGACGCAAGATATCTCCAATGCCTCCAACTCTTGGACCAATCTCTCATCATGTACTGATAACCAATTGGCTTGTGCGGGAATCTTATGACTCAACGCATCCGCCACTGCATTTCCCTTCCCAGGCACATAGTGTATCTTGAAGGTGTAGTCCCCTAAGAACTCCATCCACCTCCTCTGCCTCATGTTCAGATCATTTTGGTCCAATAGGTACTTCAAACTTTTGTGATCGGTGTAAATATCCACCTTCACACCATACATATAGTTCCTCCAAAGATTTAGAGCAAATATCACGGCCGCTAACTCTAAGTCGTGGACCGGATAATTCCTCTCGTGAACCTTCAGTTGTCGTGAACCATAAGCTATCACTCTCCCATGCTGTAACAGAACACAGCCCAAACCACTGCCCGAAGCATCACTATAAATCTCGAACCCTTCGGTTCCACTTGGCGAACATAAAATAGGCGTCGTGGTTAACCGCCTCTTCAACTCTTCAAAAGCCTGTTCGCACTCCGGAGACCACACAAACTTCTGATCCTTTCTTGTCAACGTCGTGAGTGGTAGTGCTATCCGCGAGAAGTTCTCTACGAAGCGCCTGTAGTAGCCAGCAAGCCTCAGAAAACTCCGGACTTCTGCCACCGTAGTCAAAGTAGGCCACTCTCGTATCACCACTATCTTCGCCGGATCCACAGCTATACCTTCTCCACTGACAACATGACCAAGGAACGCTATCGAGGATAACCAGAATTCACACTTGGAGAATTTTGCATATAACTGACTTTTCCTCAATGTCTCCAACACCACGTGTAAGTGCTTGTAGTGGTCCTCCTCGCACCGCGAATACACCAGGATATCATCGATAAATACTATCACGAACTGATCCAGGTATTCTCTGAATGTCCTATTCATCAGATCCATAAACACAGATGGAGCATTCGTCAACCCAAACGGCATGACCGTGAACTCGTAATGCCCAAACCGCGTACTGAAAGCTGTCTTTGGGATGTCACTCTCCCTTATCCTCAACTGATAGTAACCGGACTTCAAATCTAACTTCGAATATACAGTTGACCCAACCAACTGATCAAACAGATCGTCAATCCTGGGAATAGGACACTTATTCTTCTCCGTAAGCTTGTTCAATTCCCGGTAGTCGATACAAAGCCGCAAGCTCCCATCTTTCTTCTTGACAAAGAGAACTGGTGCGCTCCAAGGCGATGAACTTGGACGCACATATCCTTGCTCTAGCAACTCCTGCAGTTGCACCTTCAACTCTGCCATTTCTCTTGGGGCTATCCGATAGGGGGAGCGTGACACCGGTTTGGCACCCGGTACCAGCTCTATAGTAAAGTCTATCTCCCGCTGAGGAGGGGCTCCTGGGAGATCATCTGGAAACACATCAGGATACTCAGACACAACTGGGATGCTGTCCAAACTAGGTTTTGGCGTCAAAGTCTGCACTAGAGTTACATATAGCTCTGCTCCAGACCGAACTGCATTGAACATCTGAAGGGCCGATATCAGAACTTTCCCTGACCCCTTCATGCCCGCAAAAGTAGTCTCCCGATCAGTGTCCAGACCCAACTTGACTTCTTTTCGGTTGTAATCAATGCATGTACTCTGCTCCGAGAGCCAATCCATATCGAAAATTACGTCAAACTCCACTAATGGTAGAATCAACGCCCGCAAATCAAACTCCCGATCTCCAATTCGAATCTTCACAACAGAAATCCTATCCGCATGCATTGAGCACCCATTAGGCAACAACACATCCAACTTGTTTTCTGCCATCGAGAACGGAACTCCGATGCGCGATATGAATTTTTCAGACAAGAAGGAATGGGATGCTCCCGTATCAAAAAGGGCTCTCGCCGGAAACCCAAAGATTAACACGAAGCCTAGCACTAACAAACGTAAGCTAACAAATACAAAGGTAATAACTATAAAAGTTAAACCACTGTAATTTAACTCATACCTGTCACCACGTCTGCTTGCTTTATGGCCTCCTGCAGACCAAGGTTGTAGACTCTAGGCTGGGCTGGAGCATGATGGGATGCAGTTGACTCCACCGCCTTCCCTTTCTCCTCATAAGTCGCTCCAGGTCTCCTCTCGGACTTTGAACGTCCGCTCCAACACTCCCGAGCAAAATGCCCCATCTTCCCGCAGTTGTAGCAAGCTCCGGGGACTCGACTTGTAGTTGCCCCCGACGCATCAGCCGAAGGGGCTGAGTTCGAAGTCCTCCGCTTCTTGTTCCATCTACGAAAACCTGTCTTGTTACTTGGCACCTTGAACTCGGTCTTCCTTTCTCCTGGGTCCCTCTTCTCTTGAACTTTCTTCGCAACCTTTTCCAACGATCAGGCCGAATTGACCAAGGCTAGGAATCCCTGCGCCTTAGGCTCAGCAAGGAGTAACTGTAAGTCACCGCGAAGACCCTCATAGAATCGGTTGGTCTTCCTCTCTTCTTCTGAAAACATAGCACCAGCATAACGACCCAACCGTGTGAACTCATGCAGATAATCGTCCACGCTTCTGGATCCCTGAGTCAACCCAAGAAACTGATTCTCCATCTCCAACTTCTGAGCAGAGGGTACAAATCTGGCTAGGAACAATCTTGAAAATTCTTCCATCGGCACATCCGCAAGTTGCCTTCCAACTAGAAGATGAAACTCCATCTCGTCCCACCAAAGCCTCGCTTCACCCTCCAAAAGAAAAGTCGCTATGGTGGTCTTCTGCCACTCCTCAGTCATTGTGGCCACCAACACCCTCTTTATGGAAGAGAGCCAGTCCTCAGCTTGAGTTGGCGTTCCAACCCCATTAAACCTCGGAGGATTAAAACCCATCACATGCTTTATCTGCCTCTCCGTAGTTCTCCTCGGCTCTACTAACTCAACTGCTGCGCGTTCCACCACTCTCGGTTCTGCCGCCCTAACCGGTTCTTGCTCATTCGTAGGAGGTGCACGATGCATTTGCCCTACAGGTTGGGCATTTATCATTGCGAACACGGCTTCAGCCACCATCCTGATGGTTTTCGCTGAAGGAGGTGTAGCAGGCATGTCCCTTGGTGCACTACTTTCCGCTGATTGCGGACGCTCTGACTGACCAGCACCGCTCCTAGCTGCCTAAATTAGCAAAGACACACGATTAGACAACAAACAAATTGCTAAAAGCAATCATTGGAACACTCAGGTTCCACCAAACAAGTGTATTTTTCATTCCTAAGTGGACATTCATGGGTTCTTTTTGATGTTATAACGATGACGCACACATGTGCTCACCACCCCTTAAAAGAATTCGCCCACGAATTCATTTAAGCCTGACCGTAACCAGAAGTCTGATACCAAATTGTAACACCCCCATCCGTCGCATGGCATATAACAGAAGGTCCAGCTGGAACCCGACGCCATATACCACAGACAGTCGGAAGGGTTACTAAATGAATAAATCAAACCATCCAATTATGACTACTCGTCCTACACAGAGCATTCTAGCGGAAGATTTAAAAATTGAAAGAACCCAAAGTTAAATCCATCAATATGAATGTCCACAGCTACAAAACAGGAATGAAACCCCAAATACACAGAAACGGGTACATGGCCTTATGGCCTTACAAATATTCACTTAATAAAGAGTGTTTTACATACATCGGCTCGCAGGCCGGCCACACATGACAAATATAAAAACAGCTATTCTACGGCCTTCTAGGGCCAGCACAGCAACATGGGCTCCAGCCCGCTATTTGGCGCTCGGCTCCGCAGCACCTGCAAGCACATACCACCGCACGGTGGCAAATAAAGCAACGGTCAGCTAAAAGCCGACCAAATTATAACGACCCCGCCCCTTACTCGGGACGGCGGTGCTCTTTCCCTGCATAACATTAGCCCAATAATATATATAGCGCAATTATAATTCGCCACAGGTGTAGGCTCGCACGGCCAAACACCCCGTGCACTCAGGGCACATTCATGGTGAACCCTGACCCATCAGTGCATTCACCACCACCCCCAGGATGGCAACAAAATGTGAGCATTTAGCCTTTCTGACCACCGTCTAAGGCTCCGACTATGCCAACGGCCAGTCCCCGTCTTCGGGTCTCTCGCACCGAACCACATAGCCTAGGTCCAATTCCACTTGCCCGTTGCTCACGCCGCATGTCAAATTTAAGTCCTTTGCGCGGGCCAAGCTTCTCTCGGATCCCAAAATTTCCAAAACAATCTCATAACCCAGTTATGATCAAGGCCGGTTCCCAGACCGCCAAGTTAGCAGAACACGTTTCCGCTCAATTTTTTGGGTGCGCCTTGAAGCTAACCTCCAAGGATCCCTGCTGCAATCTACTGCGTAGAAACCCGAAAAATCCAAAGAACAGAGTCTTCTCCGGCAAAACCACATCAAATGCAACATCACCGATCCAGACAAAACACGTCCGGGTAGGCTTCACACACAATGCCTATGCCCGTACTTACGATTCCGGGCTCTATATGCAACACAAGGGGGACTATTCACATCAACCCCAAGGAACACCACGCACTCACCGCACACTCGCGGGAGCGGGGTTCCCTATGCAAAAGAAAGAGCTTCAAACGCTCAAGTTGAGAATCATTACCCTTGTAGTCCGTTTTGGCGCCATGGAAAAACTATGCGGTTAGAACTCTTCGCAATGACCTTCCCTCCACGGATCCGTTCTCCGAATTCGAAACGGTGCTCCGATGCTCCGCCGGCGGCCGGAAACCTTCTTCTTCTTCCTCTTCTCTCTCACTTTGGAAGGGGAGAACTTTGGAGAGAAAATGAGGAAATAACCCCCTATTCCCGGCCTTAACAGAGCAGAACTTCATCTGGGCCGTCGGATCTAAATTAAAGGAAATGAACGGCTCGGATCTGCACAAAATTCCCCAGACCTGGGCAGAACACGGCTTGGCACACGGCCGTGTCCAAGGCCGTCTGCCTCGATCCAGGCACGATCGTCGAACTGAGAAACGCACACTGGCCAAGACAGGCCCGTGTCTGACCTGACACGCCCGTGTCGGGTTCCTCGACACGCCCGTGTTCGTGGGCGTGTCACGCATAACCGCCACGGCAACGGACACGACCCATCAGGACATGGGTAGGGACACGGGTTGGCACACGCCCGTGTCGGATGACACGCCCGTGTCATCCGGCCGTGTTTCTGGCCGTGTCCTTCTCGGGTTGAAAACGGCCAAAAATCACCAGCCAGACACGGCCTTGGACACACCCGTGTCCTAGGCCGTGTACCCCTATAGGCACCAAAAACATTTCTTTCACGACCGACTCGCACACCACTTTCGGGGCGTTACACAGCAGGACAACCAGGCCAGGATAACAAGGCCTAAAGGGGCGGTGTCGTCGCTACCATCAATGACTGATGCGTGTTTTGAGAGACTCATGATGTAGCCCTTTAGGCAAGTTTTACTCATACTCTGATATTATAGAAGCTTGCTGTAGCTTCTTTTTCTTGATGTACTTTGGACTATTTTACTTATGTGTGGATTGTCTTCTGTTTTAAAATCTTAGTTGTGTTGGCATTGGTTGATATTGGTTATGGCCGGCAGGATATGCGTCTTGTGGTATATGTTATCCTGTGTGCTAATGCTACCGCAAGGATGCTGTTCTGGGCATAAGACTTCCCTCGTGTCATGTTTTGAGTTCCGGGAGGGGGGGGGGGTCTTACAGTAGGTGATCAGTTGGTTGCTGAGTTATAGGGCTTAGTGCCTGAGCAATAAGTCTTGGAGGAGACTGAGAGATCCTGAGGGTTATAAGGTGTAAGCTCTTAGGAGCTGTGATTGGAGAAGTGACTTGTCTAACTAGAAGTTAGAAAGGTGGGAGGAAAACTGGATGTACCCATAATTTGGGGAACCACTATAAATTTTCTGTGTTGTCTGTGTGATTGTCTTGAAAGCACTACTAACATAATCACACCACTCGCATAAGTAAATAAGTTAAAAATATAGCATAAGAAACCAATAACCTATTCACCCCTCTAGGTAATTTAGCTGTCCTTGTAAACAAAGACTTTCAAGTGGTATCAGAGGGAGGTTACTCAAATAAGACTTATTAATCTGAGTAGACCTTAAAGGATAGCTAAAATATTAGTGCTTATGGATTCAAGAGTGAACCATAAGGAGTGGAGTTCAATGGAGCTTCAAGTCTGTAGTAAGGAGAACTTTGGGACCTGGAAATAGAGGGTTAGACAGATGATGGAAGCCTTTGACCCTAGGGTATTTGTAACAGTTCAAGAAGGACCTTTCATCCCCATGAAGGTCTCTGTCTTAGATGCAGAGATCCAGTCTCCAAAGAGTTATGCTGAAATGACTGAAGATGAAATCATCTTGGCAACTATGGATAAGAGGAGAAAACACATCATTATAAGTGTCTTGGATGACTCCATATTCCAGAACTTAGTACACTGCAAGACAGCCAAAGAAATGTGGGACACCTTGATTGTCCACATGGAAGGCAAAGATGAGGATGATAAGGAAGAAGATACCATCAGCTCATCAATATATGTCTATCTAGATTCAAGAATGGAGATCAGAGACCCTCTGTCACATTCACAGAGTGATTCAGAGGAGGATGATGATGAAGCAGATGACTGTAGATGTTATGGGCTAATGGCCATGATAAAAGAAGAATCATGTTATGATCAGCCTGGTACAGATCAGGTTCACTCCCAATCCAGATCATCCTCTATATCTGTATATGAGACCAGTCCAGAATCTGATTCATCCACTTCAACTGATGATGAGGGTCCTATATCAGAGGAAGATGTCAATAAATTTATTGACATGTATGGTGCACTTCTAAAGGCTTTTAAAAGAAGCAAGAAGTTAGTCAAGATGCAAGCTAAGGAGATTATCTCTCTACAACTAGCTGCTTCCCAATAGGCCGAGGCAGCAACCCTACTGAGTCAGAAGACTAAGAAAGTCAGCAAACTCAGTCATCCAAATGGAGACTATAAACTAGAAGGACAAGATCATCTTGGATCTTTAAGAGAGAATCAAAAAGGAGAAAAAGGTTGTGGCTGATTTCAATAAGCCCAAAGTTGTATTGCCACTGATTGACTCCTTTATATCTCAAAAAGATTAGAGAAGTTTACGGTCTAAGTGGAATTCCAAAGTTGACCTTTCTAAAGGGAAAGGCAAAGCTCCTGTAGAGCCTTAGTCAACCCTTCTCAAGGAAATCCTCCCTTCTAACATGTATGACCAGGACTGTATGTATGGTCACTGTAAGAATGATAATTTTTCATATAAGAATACCAGAGTATCTTCCAATGGAAGAAGAAATGGTAGGGGAATGAGTGCATTTGAGTCCTCCCATAAAGAAATTCAAATGGACAATCCTGGACAATTTGTATTTAGTGCACCAGCTGTAACATCCCATGTTACTTTTAGGCCACCTTCACTTAGATTGGGTTAGGCATGGGGTGGGTGATAGGAAATTTAGCTAGGTTTGACCCTATTTAGTGGATTGTAGCCATGTGAGGCCCACTAAGGGGCCAAAGTCAAACTAGGTCAAACTAGCCTAAATAGGAACCCTAGCCACACCATGACCCCACCACATTACCCTAACCCTAAAATAATCTAAGTGGACCCTAAGGCATGTCATTGGGTCAAGCATTTGACCCTAGTTGACCAAAGTCAACCATGGCCCTAATTTGGTCAAACCTATACCTATAGGCCCAATTAGCCCAAGTAGGGCACCATATTGACCCAACCCAAGTTGGGTGGTGCCATTAGACCCATGACCACCAAGTGGGGTCAGCCCACTCATCATGGTTGACCAAGTCAACCCAAGTCAACCCATTTAACCTAAAGGAGAAAATGAGGGCTAACTCCCCTTTGGCCAAGCCCACCAAACCTGATCCATGGCCAGCCCAAATGGACAATGACCACCCCTACCCTCTGGTTTTGAATAAAGGGACACATGCATGAGAGTAAAGTGGGAATTCTAGGAGAGAGAAGGTGAGTTAACAAGAAGAGGCCACTTGGCCATGGCTCCATCAACCTAAATTGTGCTGGCTGGCCTCCTCAGAGAATTTCCAGACAATTTGGCAGCATGGGGGCCACTTGGCACCAAGGGTGAAGCCTCCAAAGCCCCAAGACGAGCTCACCTTGATGGTATCACCCTATACAGTCACTTCCAGCTCAAACAGACCACACCATCACCTTTAGAGGGTAGAATCGAGTGGAGAACGAGTCCTGGAGCAAGGCTATTGGTGGAGAATCGGGATTTTGAGCAGGAGATCGCCGGAGCAGCTCATCCATGGCCAACCTCCACCAACCTCGCCGTCGTGCCGCCATTTGGGTCCGTTTCGCCTCCCCTCTACTCGTACTAGGTTTCTAGATCTTTAGGGAGAGTCAACGGGCTCATTAGAGCCCGATACCATGTGAGGAAAATGGGAAATTTCCGAGCTTTTCTTATTGCTCGGGTTCGCCGGAGGAGCCAATTCCGGCGGCCTCATCGCCGGAAACCGCTAGCCACCAACTCAGTGAAGGTGGTGGCGACATTCGCCGGCGGTGGTGGTGGCTCAGCTGGCCGGAATCAGCCAACAAAAGTGGCCAGCCAGATTCAATCTGGACCGTTGGCCATTTGGGGATGATGAACCGATCCCGTCTGTTATGCTTTAGGATTCGTGCATATCAATTAAATTAAATCACAATAAAACTATAGTATTATATAAATCTGTCACACTATTACAGCAATATTGCATGGCAATTTTAGTCCTCTTAGAGGCATCCCCAGAGAATGCACCTTAAATGAAAATTGTAGCTTAATGTCTTAAATTTACATTGCCACCTTAAACATGTAATTTGGTGCAGTATACTGCCCTGTAGGTCATTTTTCCTAGGACTGGTCCTAGGCTAGGGCAGAAATTAAAACCAATGCCCAAGCCAAACCACTAATCAACATGACCCTAAAGTTTGGGTGCATGCATGTTTATGGCATATTTAGCCCCTGCCAAAAATTGGGAATTTTTTGGAAAACGTTTTCTATAGTTTTATTCATAATACACAAAATTAAATAAATGAAATATTTGGAGGGTTATGGCTCCAAATAGCCCCAAATGTTGGTGGCATGTCCTTGGGGACTATGCATGGGTATGGTAAAAATGTCAGCACATTTTGACCTATGCATGTTGGGTAAACTCACATGCATGTGTTGATTATATATAGGCATGGGGTGCAAATAGCCACTTTTGATATATTGTGTATTAGGCATATTTGGAACATCCAAAAGTCATGATATTGATTTCATATGCTCATTAGGGTGAATTATACCCCACATTGTAATAATGGGAATTTTGGAAGCAAAAATCTCATTATTTGGACTTTTTGGAATAATTAACCTTTTTGAAAAATTAATGTAAAATAGGTCATCTTTGAGATAAAACCCCAATGTTTGTAAAGGTCAATATTAGGTTAGATTTAACTCCTTAAAATTTTTATGTCTCTGTTTGAGGAATTTTGATAGGAGTTATGTGAAAATTACCTTATTTACCCTCATCTTACTTAATTAGCAAATTGGTGAAAATATTTAGTAGAAAATTTTGGAAAAATGCTTGATGATGTATCTGAGTATGAGTAACCTTGTATAATTGTCTCAGCATTTTTGGATTAATCAGTAATTTTTAAAACCATATAATGTCATTTTGGTAAATCATTAAGAATTGAAATATTTAGGCCATTACAATTTAGGTGTTGATGAAACTCTGCCATTAGCTTTAAATTCATGATATACAAGCTTTGTAAGTTTACTAGAATTTTTAGTAATGTATTCCTTATACTTCATTTGGAAAATGACAATTGTAATGATTTTGTATTAATTAAGGATAAAATAGTAATTATGAAAGGAAAATTATAATTTTGGGTAGACAGCAATATTTCACCAAGATATAACTCAGGAAAAATTCCTTATGTCATTGGATTATAATTTTTGGTACTTCATGTATTAAATGACCTAGGGGATTAATTAAATGATTTAATTAGAGTCCTTAATGACTTAGGAAAATTATGAAAATCAATAGGCTCACTTCATTAGTCCATACCATCCTAGGATAAATAATTAAGGGCAGGTGGCAAAAGGAATTGGAAGTTCCATTTCGGGGTGGTATTAGGTCATGGGTTGCGCATAGTGTAAGTAGGTCATGTTGTAAGGACCACCGGGGGATAGATCAATAAATGAGCTAGAGACTTCAATTGGAATATGACCCTGGTGGACAGAGTTATCTTAGCGATGAGAGTAAAGTGCAAACCTTGGATAACATCTGGAGTGGAGGCCGACGGAAGACCGTCGTCCTTCTGAGAACACCTTAAGTCATTAGGATCACTCAAGAGTAATAACGAGAGCTGGGGGTGAATTTTAGATAGCCATCAACTAAAGTAAATATCCTTGAGAAAGGAAACTTTGGGCGTAATCCCATCGTAGTTCCTAGTGCCCCGAGAGCCCTTCACCGGGTATACCCTGGGCAGTCCTGGGATTAACCTTAAATCACTAAGTATAATAATCCGTAGACAAGAGTAGTCTAATAGGTTAGAACATTGTGGTTCATTCTCACCCATGTAGGGTTTGAGGGATTTGGAATAAAGGCATTATTGTGCGTTCTCACCCTTGTAGGGTTGGAGGGATTGTGATAAATGCTCACCCGTGTAGGGTTTGAGGGATTCAGGATAGGTTGGTCCTACGAGCTGGAGGCTCGGGATGAAATATTTGCATGTGCATAAATTTAGTGGCAGTGCATGCAGTACTTGCTGTTCGTCACACTGATGTCAGTACGGTACACTAGGCGGGTGTGAGGGTTAAAGGGGCCAGTAGGTTGTTTTACACTGCGGTTTGGAGGACGATCCCCGATAACGCACACCCGACCCAACAAGACTGACGGGCTGTAAGCAAAGTACGTACGCATAGACTCTAGAGTGCACGTTGGACGTGTACAGAGGCGTATGAGAGGGGTCTAAGGTTTGGTAGTGTGCATACCAGCCTAGAAGTGGAGATGCCCGCTCCGATGCTGCCGTAGCCACAGCGGTGGTACCCGAGAGTGAAGCTAGCTCTCAAAAAGTGGGAACTAAAGGTCTGTGATCATAGAGTCATTGTGTGTGAGTTGCACTTGCTTGTGCATAATTGCATCATAATCATTCATTCATATTAGGTCATACGCTTCATAGACCCTTATCATATAAATTAGTATGGGCTCTTTTATATGATAAGTTAAATTACCTGAAAACCTTAACTTATAAATTTGTATGGGCATTTTTATAAGTTAAGGTTCGAATTGTGATGGTAGAGTGGTTGTAGAATAGTTTTACTTTCCTGCACTTACTTTTAGTTCTTTACTTACTTTACCGTACTACACTTGTCTTACTTCCTCGATTTTTATACCTTACTTACTGTACTTGTTCTTCTTACATAGAACTGCTAGAGTAGAACTACTATTACTCCTCATTTACTTGTTAGCGTAGTGCCACTGCCACCTGTTTATACTTGATACCCCTTGTTGTCCTCCGCTTCGTCCTCCCGCATGGTGCCTTGGAGTTGCGGAGCGAGTTGTGGAGGAAACGACTTAGTATTTTTGACTAATGGTCGGTGACCAAACTATTTTTAGGAGCTCGAGGAGATGGAGTACCAGCACAACCAACAGGACGAGATGGCAGGACGTGAGGAGCTGATGCCACCACCTACTACTACTACTGCTGCAGAGTTACCTCAGGTGGTATGACTTGGTGATGATAGATATCTTCCGCTGTTAGAATTGAGAGAGAGAGAGATTTGATTTGATGTACCGGGCATAAGCCCTTATTACTCTTTATATTATTTTTTGTACTCATTTGGACTGCTGCTTTTCCTTTCATATATTACATATATGTGTTGTGACTGTGGACTAGCTGTGTTGTACTCTGCTATGTATTCTTCTTTTCTCATATTGGCCTACAGGTTTATGATCGTAATAGCCAGCATAATCGGTGTGTTGTGGTGTCGACTAACCCGTGCGTTAGTGTCACCGTAAGACAGCTGTTCTGGGCATTAGACCGGGTAGCCTCCTTGGTAAGAGGGAGGGGGTCTTACAAACTGGTATCACTTGAACAAATGATCATATGAGAAAGAAGTCCACAACACTGGACCACCCCGCACGAGCATTAGTTTGCGGAAAAACTATGCAGCGGAAGCAGTGGTGTTCCCATGTGTAAAAAGTCACATAAAATAGTCCATTAAGTACAATGAGTTAGGCCAGTTTCGTTTTAACCTTACCTTTATGCAACCTCCACAGGTCGCCGCGCTGCAAAATGTGGTTCCTCCCCCTCCAGCTGCCACTCCATTTCTACAGACGGAGATGGGGCAGACTTTGACGACGATCCTGGATGCCTTAAAAGCCCAGCAAGTCCCGGCCCCGCAGCCAAATCTGGGGTCAAGCTGGCTAAGTGCCTTCAAGAGCCTGTCCCCACCGATATATCGTGGGACAGAGGATGCTGTAAAGATGGAGGAATTGCTGGAGGCCATACACAAGATTTTGGCAGGAATCAGCTGCCCGGTCGGCCAGGCAGTACCTCTAGCCACCTCTGCACTAGAGGCTCATGCGAAGAGATGGTGGAAGTCAGTACGAGAGTCTACATATGCTGATTGGGAGCTGTCAGACATTTCTTGGGAGGAGTTCGGCGATATATTTTTGGATCACTTCGTATCTACTACGGACAGAGATGCTTTGGAGGAGAGGTTTTTGAACCTCCGGCAGGGGAGCAGATCGGTGATTGAGTACCAAAGGGAGTTTTCCCACCTTGCCAGGTTCGCAGGGATACAGGATACAGATGATAGGAGGTATGCCAAGAGGTTCTACCGGGGCCTCATGGACGATTTGAGGCAGGCTTTGTTGTTCATTTCTCATGGCACGTCTACCCAGATTATCGAGATGGCAAAGAAGCTGGAAGCTGACCAGCTGATGGTGCAAGGCAGAGGAAAGAGACCGTATGATGGGTCGACATCAAGAGAGAGTAGCAGGGGCACTCAGAGAGGCAGGACTATTGGATACAAGAGGGGTGGGGGACGTCATCATCCCAATTTCAGGCAGGAGCAGGGTCCTCCTCCAGCATTAGCTCCCCCACCTCTACAGGTGCATGCTCCGAGGATACAGGATGACCATGGACATCGACCAGTAGTTTGTTACAGATGTCGCCAGCCCGGGCACATTAGATCAGAGTGTCTGCATCGATTCCATCCACCTCCTCCTCCCCCTCCACCTCCAGTGGCCCCAGTACAATATGGTCGAGGCCGAGGCCGAGGACGAGGTCGAGGCCGAGGCCGGGGATATCACAACAGAGGATGCAACCAGGAGTAGATGTACGCTTTGGATCTCACGGAGCAGAGGAACCCCGAGGAGGTGATTACAGGTACTTAAATTATTTTAATTTAGAAATTTCAACCTTAGTAGTGCCTTGAAAACCATAGAAATAACATCCATTATACCTAAAATAAACCTCAGGCATAGTTATGATCAGCGGTGTTGAGAACCAAGGTTCAGCGGGATTGGGTGTGTGTGGGACCGCATATTTGGGCTTCCCCATCGCGTTCCAGGTCTGGGTGTTGACCCCGGTGGGCCCCCCGTGTGGCGGAATATCCCCGCCATCCCGTGGATGGATTAGTCCCACATTGCCTGCAGCGGGTGGTCCTTGGTGTTTATGTACCCCCGTCCCCCCTTACCATCTCCTCGGGGTTTTGGGAAGATGTGTGGTGACGGGTGGGTTCCACATGGTATCAGAGCCATCCCGCTGCGGGTGTGTGTTGAGAACCAAGGTCCAGCGGGATTGGGTGTGTGTGGGACCGCATATTTGGGCTTCCCCATCGCGTTCCAGGTATGGGTGTTGACCCCGGTGGGCCCCCCGTGTGGCGGAATATCCTCGCCATCCCGTGGATGGATTAGTCCCACATTGCCTGCAGCGGGTGGTCCTTGGTGTTTATGTACCCCCGTCCCCCCTTACCATCACCTCGGGGTTTTGGGAAGATGTGTGGTGACGGGTGGTTTCCACAAGCGGCAAGCCGGCACATACCCTCTTCGACACAGGTGCTTCCCACTCATTCGTGTCGGACACTTTCATTGAAGGACTAGAGGGTGTGGAGAGATTCCCTAGCACATAGATGAGGGTGCGTCTTCCTGATGGCTCGGAGCTACGGACCACGGATAGCTGCAACATGGAGGCCGAGATTGGAGGCAAGACATTCAAAGCTCTGGCGGCAATCTTGAGATTTCCGGACTTTGATTTGATTTTGGGCATGACCTGGCTTCATTGGAACTATGCCCAGATCGACTGCCCCTCTAAGAGGATCACACTCAGGCATGGAGACTCCTACATTACTATTAAAGGTATCCGACCTATCACCTATCTATCATTATCTTCTGTACAGGATATCAAGGCCTATGAGCAGGGGGAAGAGGTGTACCTCATCTGCTTCGAGATGGTGGCAGCGGAGAGTTCTATAGCGGATATCCCGGTGGTTCGGGATTTCTCCGATGTATTCCAAGAGAAATTTCCCGGATTACCACCAGCTCGGGACTTGGATTTCAGGATTCAGTTGGTACCGGGGGCGAGACCAGTGTCCCGGGCACCTTACAGGATGGCTCCCAGAGAGTTGGCAGAGTTCAGGACTCAGCTTCAGGAGCTTGTGGACTCAGGATTTGTGCAGCCGAGTTCGTCGCCGTGGGGAGCACCAGTTCTCTTTGTAAAGAAGAAAGACGGATCTTTGCGGCTATGCATAGATTACAGGGAGCTGAACCGGTTGACGGTCCGTAATACCTATCCACTACCTCGGATAGACGAGTTATTTGATCAGCTTCAGGGGGCCTTCTGGTTCTCTAAGCTGGATTTGAGATTCGGTTACTATCAGCTGCACATCCGAGAGGAAGACTTCCCGAAGATGGCTTTAAGCTCACGTTATGGGTTATACGAGTTCACGGTGATGCCTTTTGGGCTCACGAATGCCCCTGCCGCATTCATGAGTCTAATGAACCGTGTATTCGAGCCCTTCTTGGACCGCTTCGTCATAGTATTCATCGACGATATCCTGATCTATTCCCGAACTCAGGAGGAGCATACAAAGCATTTGACACAGGTTTTGCAGAGGCTGAGGGAGTCCCAGATGTATGCAAAGTTTTCGAAGTGCCAGTTCTGGCTATAGGATGTGACCTTCTTGGGGCATACAATCAGTGGAGCTGGATTGGTGGTGGATCCATCCAAGATAGATATAGTGAGAGATTGGCCACGACCGAAGACAGCGTCCGACATTCGCAGTTTATTGGTACTAGCAGGTTACTATCATAAGTTCGTGGAGGGGTTCTCGAGGATAGCACTCACCCTCACAACCTTGACGAGGAAGGATGCAGAGTTTATATGGATAGAGCAGTGCGAGACAGTGTTTCAGGAGTTGAAGGACCGACTTACCTCATCCCCTATCCTTGCACTCCCATCTGGGAGTGAGGGATTTCAGATTTACACGGATGCCTCATACGAAGGGATGGGTGTTGTACTGATGCAACACGGACATGTTATCGCTTATGCTTCAAGACAATTGAAGAAGCATGAGCATAACTATCTGGTACACGATTTGGAACTCGGGGCTGTTGTATTTGCACTAAAGATATGGCGACACTATCTGTATGGGATTCATTGTGATATTTTCTCAGATCACAAGAATCTCAAGTACATCGATACGCAGAAGGACCTAAACCTGCGTGGCTAGAGTTTCTCTGTGACTATGATTACCAGAATTACTACCACCCGGGGAAGGCAAACACAGTAGCAGATGCATTGAGCAGGAGGGCCGGCACCTCTAGACCGGAGCCTCGGATGATGTCTATGGAGCTAATACGGATGATGGACTACATGCATATTACTATGGTTTCTGAGGCCGAACCAGTAGGATATCAAGAGTACCTGAGCTCTATGATCAATGATGATGACATTCGGGAGCGCATTATGACGCATCAGAGGCTGGATGCTGCATTATAACCAATTTTCAGTGCCCTAGAAAGGGGCAAGGTTGAGGACTACACGCTGCAGGATGATCTCCTTCGATTCCGTGGATGCATTTATATACCAGCAGGGGGCGTTATCCGGGATGATATACTTAGAGAGGCACATTGCTCCAGATATTCAGTACATCCCGTCATCACCAAGATGTGGGTAGATTTGTGGAGGACTATGTATTGGCATGGTATGAAGAGGGAGATCACCCACTTTGTGACACATTAAGAGACGTGCCAGCGTGTTAAGGCAGAATGAAAGAGCCCGGGAGGTTTATTACAGCCATTGCCAGTCCTAGAGTGGAAGTTTGAGGACATTGCTATGGACTTTGTGCACGGACTACCTCGCTCCCACTATGGGCACGATTCTATATGGGTCATAGTAGACAGACTGACCAAGGTGGCGCGCTTTATTCCAGTCAGGAAGGATGCTCCAATTGCAGTTTTGGTGAGACTATTCGTGGAGATGTTTGTCAGATACCATGACATCCCCAGGACGATTGTTTCGGACCGTGATAGACGGTTCACTTCAAGCGAGTGGAGTGCTGTGCATGCTTACTTGGGCTCACGACTTACTTTTAGTACTGCCTTCCACCCTCAGACCTATGGACAGACCGAGCGGACCATCCGGACCATCCGGACCATGGAGGATCTACTCCGCATGTGCATATTGGATACGGGGAAGCCTTGGGAGAGCTTGCTACCATTGATCGAGTTTTCCTACAATAACAGCCACCAGGCTATCATCAGGATGGCTCCATATGAGGCACTTTACGGGAGGAAGTGCCGGACAACGCTGTCATGGGTTCAGGATGTGGATACCAAGGCTCTTGGTTCTCATTATGTGAAGGATGCGGAGGCTTAGGTACATTTGATCAGGGATCGGCTGCTAGAGGCCCAGAGTAGACAGGCGAAGTATTATAATGCTCGGCACCGGAAGGTGGAGTTCCAGGTTGGAGACAGAGTTTTCTTGAAGATACGTCCGGTACATGGTGTCTCTCAGGTGCGGAGACACAAGAAGCTCAGTCCTCGATACATGGGGCCATACTTGATCCTGGAGCGGATCGGCCCCTTAGCTTACCGACTGCAGCTGCCACCGGAGTTGGGTACCCTACACGACGTCTTCCATGTCTCTTCCTTGCGAAGAGCTCTCCTACGGCCGGAGCAGCATGTTACTATTACAGCCGGTCCGATAGCACCAGATAGATCCGTCAGATTGGAGCCAATCCGGATTGATGATATAGATGCTCGAGTGTTGCGGAAGAAGAAGGTCCCTCTCGTTAAGGTGTTGTGGTCCAATCATGGATGGGAGGAGCACACCTGGGAACCGAGGGGTCTGATGATGGAGCAACACCCGGAGATATTCACTTCAGGTATACTTTAGTTTATGTGTTTTAAATTACTTATAATTCTTACAAGTAGAACCCCGTAGACCCGAACTTAAATTTCGGGGACAAAATTATTTTCTTGTTTATTGGGATTTGTAACATCTGAAAGTCCACTTAGTGTCAACTACCTTCACCTATGGGGGGGGGAATAGGTGTCTTGCAGCGTTTTTGCGGAATTAAAATCGTACCTGCACAAGAAAACAAAACAACACAGCACAGAAAGGACACAAGCAATTTATAGTGGTTCCCCGATTTGGGTACGTCCACTTTCCCCCTTCGACCTATCTCCCAACCAGGGATGACTCGGTCACTTCACCAACAGGATTGAAATCCAATCCTTGCACTAACGGAAGGAACCCTTCCACACGTAGGAGTCACCACTCCCACAACACGGGTTGCACCCAACCCTTACAACTAGGGACCAATCGGTCCGTTACAAAGAAATTGAAAATAGATTGTATAAGAAATACAAACAACTTATGGAGACTAAGGTGTCCCTCTTCGTTCGATGACGTGTTCTTGAAGTCAACGAAGAGTCCACAACCCTAGATCTCACTTGGAGAGAATCTCCCCGAAACCGGCGGTGGCAAGAAGGGCGGCGGCTTGGTTCTCGAGATCGGCGGCGACAACGGCGTGCTGCTGCTGGAGATTCAACTTTCGTAGCAAAGCTAGCAAGGTCTTCCAACGGTCACACTAGGATCGATCGTCTCGATCAATTCGGAAGGGGAAGTTTTTCCCGATCAACGAATCAAGAGACAAAGGATCTCTGGTTAGACGTGTGAGACGCTGTGCTTGGCTGAGCTTATGTCGCCGGGAGATCTGGAAGAAATCGTGATGGAAGACGGCGATCAACCGCACGAGCGGCGACGACGGCGGCGGAGAAGGTTTCGCGATCTAGGTCACGTCGCGGCTCGGCTTCTATTCATTTTTCTGTCTTTTGTTACTGTTCAAAAATACAGATGTATTTATACATTAGGTCTTCAAGATGACCGTTGTGGGTCCCACCAGAAGAAACCCTAAAACCGGTTCAGAACAGCACCTTGACATTTGATCCGGTCCAGCGTGCTTCAGAAATTCGCCTAAGGCAAAATCGGCGAGAATCAAAGGTGATTCTCGATGAGTCGGCGAGAATCAGCCAGTGATTCTCGATGATTCGGCGAGAATCACTAGTGATTCTCGACGATTTTAACTTAGCGACAGATTTGCACGCTCTGATTTAGCCGGATAGAGACGGCGAGAATCAGCCAATGATTCTCGATGATTCGGCGAGAATCACGAGTGATTCTCGCCGAGTCGGCGAGAATCACTTGGTGATTCTCGTCGATTATTACTTAGATGATTTTTCGTCTTTCCACCCGTGAGCTGCTCTTTGACCCATCCTTGCTCCTTGTTTGCTCTTGCATTATCACAGCCCTGTACTTGAAAATAAGTACACTCCAATAGAGAGAGTACACGTATGCCAACACACTGATCTGCTCAACGAGGGATTACGTCGCGCAGACCCGTGTATATTGACCTACTGCACCGTGACATTGGTGTGCACTTAGCGTGGAATAACTGCAAGCTCAACTTGAAAGATTTCATCAAATACATTGTGAATTCATCTTAGCTTGACAGGTTGCTTCCTCAAATCCAGGTAGTTGTGGATACAATACCCAACAATCTCCCCCTATTTGACGAAGCCAAAATCCTACTAGCTAAGATGAATAACACCATCCAGATAATATACACAGCATATAGAATTTAAAGATACGGCACAAAGAAATAAAGGCAAACAGATCAAAGCTTGAGTCAATCATAAATTCATATAAATATATATATATATATATTCCCAAAAATTGTTCATATAACAATAAGAAAAGATAAATATGCTCTTGAGAAAATGACAAGCTATAAACTTATGTCTATTTCTCTTTGGCTAGGTCATCCTTGTGTTTTTGAGCCAGGAACTTCTTTCTTTGCCTCTCAACGTACTCCTTGGGCTTTGGATAGTATCTGGGAGGAGGAGCTTTGTCTGCCACAGTGTTGGTCCTGAAGAAGATGTTCCGTTTAGCTTCATATGTCTTGTGCAGCTCCCACTCATGCTGGCTGTATACGTTGTTCCGATTGATTTCCCCTTTTTCTTGTAGCCAGAACGTGTCCAAGATAATACTCTTTGATACCGGACTGCACTTTTCGTTCCTCACTTCATCCTCCTTCAATCTGATTTTCTTTTCAGCTTGCGTTTCCTTAGATGTCCCTTCTTGAGTTTTTCTCTTATCCCTAGCTTTTGCTAGGGCTTCTTGGTCAAACATGGCCATCAGTTTTGCTTTGGAGGTGGCCCTAGCAGCCCTTTGAGCATCAGCTTCACTTAAAGGAACTTCTTCAACACTTGCTCCCTCATCAGCCGCAGTATTATTCTCAGGAGCAGGATTACCCTCAGGATTTTCAGGGATATTGGGATTTTCAGGGATATTGGTGTCTAACACTTGTTTGAGCATCCACCAGCAACTATCATATACATATATGTTTGACTGGTCAAAATTTTTGATTTGATTTCCTGAAGCCCGGCCATCTTAGCTGTATATTCTTGCTCCCCATTTTTGGCTTCGACGGTAATGGAGTTTGCATAAGAATGCAGTGACTCATCAATGTGTTTTGTAGTCTTGGAGAACTCGGTAATCAAGGCTTGTTGATTTCCGTTAAGAAGCACCATGTTGGCATCAAATTTTTGGATGTTATTTGCCACTACATGAGCATTCTGATTAATTACTGCGAGAGTATCTGTGTTATTTTTCAATCCTTCCATAAGAAGAGTTACAGCTTTGCCGGCTGCTGTATACTTGTCTTCGAACTTCTTTTCCATCAAATCCAGTTTGTGATTAATTTCCACAACGTTCTTGAGCATTAGATTCTCAGATTTCTTAATTCTTTTTAACACTTTATTTTGAGCTTGCTCAAAAGACACTTTGAGCTCATCCACTATACCTTGAATAACATTCACTGTGAGATTAGCTAGATCAGCTCGTGGTGGATGACCCTGAGGCATTCCTTGGCCTTGCTCTTCAGCAGATTCACTTGTAGAGCTGGACACTTGCACAGTCTCTAAAGGGGGAATATTTGCAGCCTCAGTAGATTTCTCAGAAGTACTTAGCAGCCTCTGCTGAGAGGACTAACCCTCCACTGTTGCACTAGTTTTCTCAGGAACTATCTCAGGATCTTGCTTTTCAGATGGAACTTCAGTGTCGTCCTGAGGCTCCATTACTTCCTGTCTCTCATTTCCTTCTTCCTCATCCTAATCATCCATGATGTCATTCTCCTCTACATCACCTCCGGCTCCTAGATCATTCACGTTCAGGGCCGCCTCATTTTCCACCACATCTTCACTTTCTTCTTGCAGATCCGCAACTACATCTCTAGCTATCTGAGAGATGCCAGATATGACATTAGTAGAAGAGGGTAGAGGCTCCCCCTCAATTCCTGCATTCAGTGCATCAGGAACTTCACTGGGAATAGCCACGGAATCTGCTATAGTTCTGTCCTCGGCAGGAGATTCTTCTTGTTCTACTACCACTGCAGCCTGCCCGATGCGTCGCTCCCATCTATCAAATACGCTGGAGTCCATTTTCTTCAAATAATGCAATGGAACTCCTTTACTCATGTCGAACCTATCTCCGTTCAACTGATTAAGATATAGGCTGATGATTCTTCCAAAACTTGGAGATCTGAGAGTGTCCTTAATCTTCTCAAAAAGCATAGCCCCCAGTTGAATCTCTTTCTGCAGACAATTGCCACAAGAATCTTAAACATGTCAGCTGAGATGTGGTCATGTGAGCCGGGTTTGCATATCAGTACTTTCCCAATGATGTCGGACAGGAGTTTCCCCTCCTCATTCATTTCTTTTCTCTTTATTGATCTGGTTCCTCTAGCTAGTCCACAGAATAATAATGTCCTGGCTTTATCATGTTCCTCCAGATAATCCTCGTGCTCAGAACTGGTGAGCTGCAAGTATTGGGTCAGTTTGCTTGCAGACATCTTGATCCTTGCACCTGCAATCTTACTCTTGATGATAGAGTCTTCATTCCGAAGTTTGGCGGTTGCGAAGAACTCCATCACTTCCCTGTCCAAAATTTTGCAGGGGTGCTCCAGTATAAAAGAGAGTCCAGCCTCTTCAAGCATGATGATGATGTTTCTGAACTCATCCAAGGCATGTGAGAACCCGGTTCGAACCAACTCACATCCAGTGACCAGGCCGGTGGTGGTCCTTGGAGCCATTGCAAACCCAAAAGCGGAGGAAGCGAGAGTCGACAGAGACGACGGAAAACCTGGAGGAGCTCGCGTCATTGTTTGATCGAAACTGCGGAGAATGAATACCTGGACGAGCACCCTGGATGCGAGAAGAGAGGTCTACGGAATCCGGAACGAGGTCGACGAGATTTGGAACCTAAGATACGGGAAGTCACCGGGAGGAGGGAAGGAAGAGTCAGTGGGATTCCTGTGGGAGATCGACGGGTTTCTTTGCGAAATGCGGAATACGAAGAGTCGGCGGGAGTTTTTCTAAATAGAAATCGATGGGATTCTTCAATAGAAATCTACGGGTTAAGAGGCATGCCAGATTCTCAAAATCTTCTGATATTAAAGGGTTTAGAAATCTTCTAAATATATATTTCTTAATACCAATCTATTTAGGGTTTGAAGGGATTTTCCACACATTTCTTGATGTCAATTGTAAGTTTTAGTGACTTCCAATGACGTATCTTCTTTAATTTTCAGAGGACTGATTTATGCCTGTAGATGTTCATTCTCGAATCTACCAGTGAATTTACAGATAAATCTTTAGTAATGTATCTAAGGGTTATTTTTACAGTATTAACCTTTCATTAGGTGTACACACATATATGTGTATATGTAAATGTCGACACAATACGACTCAAGTATTGAAGCTGATCAAAAATACCTGGGATTATAAGATTTATCATTTAGCCCCTCTGGTTAAAGCATACCATGTGTTCAATTTGAGTATACCATTGTAGATAGTACTTGTGTTATTTCAGATACTTATTCCAATTCATTCTTGAAATATCTTCTGTCTAGTTCCCATCATATTTACGGGAACCTAGACTACCCTGTAAAAGAGTGTTACCTTACCTTAGGAACCCAACATGTATTGGGTCCTAGGTTCTTGTTAGCATAAAAACTCGAATGCCTTCCCTCAGAAATCCTATCAGGAAGACTACCTCTGCCCAGAAGAGGTGGATAAACCCTTGCCCTTGACACAGAGGGGTTGTGCCAACAGTCTATGGCAAAGTGTCCCACCTTGCCACAGCACCAACATGTGTGAATGTTGTACCTCCGTTTCTGACCTGATCCAGTGACTGAGGTAGTCATGGTCCTAGGTCTAAACGGGATAGAGCCGGATCTGCTCACAAAATTGCCTCTTCCACCGTGACACTTGGAAGGGTGGAAGGAATGCATGTAGCGAGCGTCATGAGGCCTGGGAGGTGGTGCCTTCCTTTCAGTCAGCACCCTTCCAGAGGCCCCATGAGAACTAACTGCATGACTTCTAACCTCCCTTTCCTGTGTCCTAGGGTGGTGAGAAGCGCACTGAGAGCTGATACCAGCAGATTCATGCCGAGTTGGGGCAGTGGCCGAGAATACAAAGGGTTCAGAATGAGCCTTAGGTATTCTCTCAAGGGTGGCCATGACAGCCCTTGCACTATGGGTGTCTCCACATGAGGGCAGATCACCCTTGCAGTGACCACGGTTGTTCCTGTGATCATACCTGAAGGCATGATGAGTACCCTTCCTGCCTGGAGTGGGGGTTCGGAATACCGTTTTCCCATTTCTCCATGAATTGACAATTCGGGAGATCCACCCATTTTCTTCCTTTCTCTTGATAGCATCAACCTTGGAAAAGTTGGATACTATCCTTTTCTCATTCTCTAGACTACTCTCTAGATCTGAGATTTTAGAGTCCTTAACCTTGTTGGATGCCAATTGGAGAACCAACAAGATCTTCAACCGAGCAATCTCCTGAGCTTGTTCCTCAACAAGTAGGTTGCTTTTCTGAAGGGCTCTCTTCAGGGAATCAGGATTTTCTGAAGGGTAACCATTCCTGTCTTCAGGAACTTCATGAGAAAAGGGGCAAGATGAAGAAGTTACCTGCTCTTCAGAGTTACTGTTACTATCGCCAGAGACCATTGTGTCAGCTTCATCAGAACTGCTTTCTTCAATTTCTTCTTCAGTCTCTGACAAGGACACCAGAGCACTGATGCTATCCGATTGATCCTTGCCTTCATCTTCAGAGGCGATGACCCCCACATAGGCTTCATCCTCTTACTGACAGCAGATCCCTGATTTCTCTGATCCCTCCATGAGATCTGAGATGGTTACCCACATAGAGTTGGCCGTCCCACACTTTTCCAATCTAGATCGAGAAGGTCCAGACCAAACATCCAAGATTATCTGACGAATCATCTTGTCCAGATTAAATAATGAGAGTTCAGTCTCTGACATCTCAGTAATACACTTGGGAATTTGGATATCCTTTCCAGAGCCGGAGGTCTTCATAGGAATGAATGGACCCTCTTCCAAGATGAGAGATGCTCGAGGATCGATAGCCTCCAAGTGATAGGACACTCTTATCTTCCAGACGGGATAATACTCCTTTGTGCACGTGGGAAGTCTTAGTGGAGAGATCCCATAATCCAGCTCCATGTTTTTGACACTGGTGGCAGGATTCTACTCAAGGTGTGAACCTCTTTGATGAGTAACCTCCCTCTGATACCACTTGAAAGTCCACTTAGTATCAACTACCTTCACCTATGGGGGGGGGGAATAGGTGTCTTGCAACGTTTTTGCGGAATTAAAATCGTACCTGCACAAGAAAACAAAACAACACAGCACAGAACGGACACAAGCAATTTATAGTGGTTCCCCGATTTGGGTACGTCCACTTTCCCCCTTCGACCTATCTCCCAACCAGGGACGACTCGGTCACTTCACCAACAGGATTGAAATCCAATCCTTGCACTAACGGAAGGAACCCTTCCACACGTAGGAGTCACCACTCCCACAACACGGGTTGCACCCAACCCTTACAACTAGGGACCAATCGGTCCGTTACAAAGAAATTGAAAATAGATTGTATAAGAAATACAAACAACTTATGGAGACTAAGGTGTCCCTCTTCGTTCGATGACGTGTTCTTGAAGTCAACGAAGAGTCCACAACACTAGATCTCACTTGGAGAGAATCTCCCCGAAACCTGCGGCGGCAAGAAGGGCGGCGGCTTGGTTCTCGGGATCGGCGGCGACAACGGCGTGCTGCTGCTGGAGATTCAACTTTCGTAGCAAAGCTAGCAAGGTCTTCCAATGGTCACACTAGGATCGATCGTCTCGATCAATTCGGAAGGGGAAGGTTTTCCCGATCAACGAATCAAGAGACAAAGGATCTCTGGTTAGACGCGTGAGACGCTGTGCTTGGCTGAGCTTCTGTCGCCGGGAGATCTGGAAGAAACCGCGATGGAAGACGGCGATCAACTGCACGAGCGGCGACGACGGCGGCAGAGAAGGTTTCGCGATCTAGGTCACGTCGCGGCTCGGCTTCTATTCGTTTTTCTGTCT
The DNA here is from genome assembly GCA_039583875.1 of Platanthera guangdongensis. Classification (NCBI taxonomy): domain Eukaryota; kingdom Viridiplantae; phylum Streptophyta; class Magnoliopsida; order Asparagales; family Orchidaceae; genus Platanthera; species Platanthera guangdongensis. Next base: position 141,786,361 of record CM077153.1, read on the forward strand.
TTTGTTACTGTTCAAAAATACAGATGTATTTATACATTAGGTCTTCAAGATGACCGTTGTGGGTCCCACAGGAAGAAACCCTAAAACCGGTTCAGAAGAGCGCCTTGACATTTGATCCGGTCCAGCATGCTTCAGAAATTCGCCTAAGGCAAAATCGGCGAGAATCGAAGGTGATTCTCGACGAGTCGGCGAGAATCAGCCAGTGATTCTCGACGATTCGGCGAGAATCACTAGTGATTCTCGACGATTTTGACTTAGCGACATATTTGCACGCTCTGATTTAGCCGGATAGAGACGGCGAGAATCAGCCAATGATTCTCGACGATTCGGCGAGAATCACTAGTGATTCTCGTCGATTATTACTTAGACGATTTTTTGTCTTTCCACCCGTGAGCTGCTCTTTGACCCATCCTTGCTCCTTGTCTGCTGTTGCATTATCACAGCCCTGTACTTGAAAATAAGTACACTCCAATAGAGAGAGTACACGTAGGCCAACACACTGATCTGCTCAACGAGGGATTACGTCGCGCAGACCCATGTATATTGACCTAATGCACCCTGACATTGGTGTGCACTTAGCGTGGAATAACTGCAAGCACAACTTGAAAGATTTCAACAAATACATTGTGAATTCATCTTAGCTTGACATGTGGCTTCCTCAAATCCAGGTAGTTGTGGATACAATACCCAACAACATCTCATGTTACTTATAGGCCCCCTTCACTTAGATTGGGTTAGGCATGGGGTGGGTGATAGGGAATTTAGCTAGGTTTGACCCTAGGTAGTGGATTGTAGTCATGTGGGCCCCACTAAGGGGCCAAAGTCAAACTAGGTCAAACTAGCCTAAATAGGAACCCTAGCCGCACCATGACCCCACCACATTGCCCTAACCCTAAAATAATCTATGTGGACCCTAGGGCATGTCATTGGGTCAACCCTTTGGCCATAGTTGACCAAAGTCAATCATAGCCCTAATTTGGTCAAACCTATACCTATAGGCCCAATTAGTCCAAGTAGGGCACCACATTAACCCAACCCAAGTTGGGTGGTGCCATTAGACTCATGACCACCAAGTGGGGTCAGCCCACTCATCATGGTTGACCAAGTCAACCCAAGTCAACCCATTTAACATAAAGGAGAAAATGAGGGCTAAGCCCACTCCCCTTGGGCCAAGCCCACCAAACCTGATCCATGGCCAGCCCAAATGGACAATGACCACCCCTACCCTCTGGTTTTGAATAAAGGGACACATGCATGAGGGTAAAGTGGGAATTTTAGGAGAGAGAAGGTGAGTTAAGAAGAAGAGGCCACTTGGCCTTAGCTCCATCAGCACAAATTGTGCTGGCTGGCCTCCTCAGAGAATGTTCAGAGCATTTTGCAGCATGGGGGCCACTTGGCACCAAGGGTGAAGCCTCCAAAGCCCCAAGCCGAGCTCACCTTGATGGTATCACCCTATACAGTCACTTCCAGCTTAAACAGACCACAACATCACCTTCAGAGGGTAGAATTGAGTGGATAACGAGTCCTGGAGCAAGGCTTTTGGTGGAGAATTGGGATTTTGACTAGGAGATCGCCGAAGCAGCTCATCCATGGCCAACCGCCACCAACCTCGCCGCCGTGCCGCCATTCGGGTCCGTTTCGCCTCCCCTCTACTCGTACTAGGTTTCTAGATCTTTAGGGAGAATCATCGGGCTCAATTGAGCCCGATACCATGTGAGGAAAATGGGAAATTTCCGAGCTTTTCTTCTAGCTCGGGTTCGCCGGTTGAGCCAATTCCGGCGGCCTCATCGTCGGAAACCGCTAGCCGCCACCTTAGTGAAGGTGGTGGCGACATTCGCTGGCGGTGGTAGTGGCTCAGGTGGCCGGAATCAGCCAGCAAAAGTGGCCAGCTAGATTCAATCGGGACCATTGGCCATTTGGGGACGATGAACCGATCCTGTCTGTTATGCTTTAGGATTTGTGCATATCAATTAAATTAAATCAAAATAAAACTATAGTATTATATAAATCTGTCACACTATTACAGTAATATTGCATGACAATTTTAGGCCTCTTATAGGCATCTCCAGGGCATGCACCTTAGATGAAAATTGTATCTTAATGTCTTAACTTTACATTGTCACCTTAAACATGTAATTTGGTGCAGTATACTGCCCTGTAGGTCATTTTTCCTAGGACTGGTCCTAGGCTAGGGCAGAAATTAAAACCAATGCCCAAGCCAAACCACTAATCAACATTACCACAAATTTTGGGTCCATGCATGTTTAGGGCATATTTAGCCCCTGCCAAAAATTGAGAATTTGCGGGAAAAATTTTTCTGTAGTTTTATTCATAATACACAATATTAAATAAATGAAATATTTGGAGGGTTATGGCTCCAAATGGCCCCAAATTTTGGTGGCATGTCCTTGGGGACTATTAATGTGCATGGTAAAAATTACAGCACATTTGGACCATTGGATGTTGGGTAAACTCACATGCATGTGTTGATTATATATAGGCTTGGGGTGCAAATAGTCATTTTTGATATATTGTGTATTAGGCCTATTTGGAACATCCAAAAATCATGATATTGATTTCAGAGGCTCATTCGGGTGTAATATACCCCACATTGTAATAATGAGATTTTTGGAAGCAAAAATCCCATTATTTGGAAGTTTTTGGAATAATTAACCTTTTTGAAAAATTAATGTAAAAATAGGTCATCTTTGAGATAAAACCACTAATGTTTGTCAAGGTTAATATTAGGTTAGATTTAACTCCTTAAAATTTTTATGTCTCTGTTTGAGGAAATTTTATAGGAGTTATGTGGAAATTACCTTTTTTACCCTCATCTTACTTAATTTGCAAATTGGTGAAAATTCTTAGTAGAAAATCTTGGAAAACTTCTTGATAATGTATTTGAGTATGAGTAACCTTGTATAATTTTCTCAGCATTTTTGGATTAATCAGTAATGTTTAAAACCTTATAATGGCATTTTGATAAATCATCAAGAATTGAAATTTGTAGGCCATTACATTGTAGATGTTGATGAAACTCTACCATTAGCCTTAAATTCTTGATATACATGCTCGGTAATTTTCCTAGAATTTTCAGTAATGTATTCCTTATACTTCATTTGGAAAATGACAATTATATGAAGTTTGTATTAATTAAGGAATAAATAGTAATAATCAAAGGAAAATTATAATTTTTGGTAGACAACACGATTTCACCAAGATATAACTCAGGAAAAATTCCTTAGGTCAGTGGATTATAATTTGTGGTACTTCATGTATTAAATGACCTAGGGGATTAATTAAATGATTTAATTAGAGGCCTTGATTACTTAGGAAAATTATGAAAATTAATAGGCTCACTTCATTAGTCCATACCATCCTAAGATAAATAATTAAGGGCAGGTGGCCCAAGGAATTGGAAGTTCCATTTCGGGGTGTTATTAGATCATGGGTTGCGCATAGTGTAAGTAGGTCATGTTGTAAGGACAACCGGGGGATAGATCAATAAATGAGCTAGAGACTTCAATTGGAATATGACCCTGGTGGACAGAGTTGTCTTAGTGACGAGTGTAAAGTGCAAACCTTGGATAGCATCTGGAGTGGAGGCCGACGGAAGACCGTCGCCCTTCTGATAACACCTTAAGTCATTAGGATCACTCAAGAGTAATAACGAGAGCTGGGGGTGAATTTTGGGTAGCCATCAACTAAAGTAAATATCCTTGAGAAAGGGAGCTTTGGGCGTAATCCCATTGTAGTTCCTAGTGCCACCGAGAGCCCTTCAACGGGTATACCCTCGGGAGTCCTGGGATTAACCTTAAATCACTAAGTATAATAATACGTAGACAAGAGTAGTCTAATAGGTTAGGATATTGTGGTTCATTCTCACCCGTGTAGGGTTTGAGGATTTGGAATAAAGGCATTATTGTTCGTTCTCACCCGTGTAGGGTTGGAGGGATTGTGATAAATGCTCACCCGTGTAGGGTTTGAGAGATTGAGGACAGGTTGGTCCTGCGAGCTGGAGGCTCTGGAAGAAATACTTGTATGTGCATAAATTTAGTGGCGGGGCATGCGGTACTGGCCGTTCGTCACACCGATGGCAGTACGGTGCACTAGGCGGGTGTGAGGTTAGAGGGCCAGTGGGTTGTTTTACACTACGGTCTGGAGGACGATCCCCAATAACGCACACCCGACCCAACAAGACTGACGGTTGTCAGCAAAGTACGTACTCATAGACTCTATAGTGCACCTTGGACGTGTACAGAGGCATATGAGAGGGGTCTAAGGTTTGATAGTGTGCATACCAGCCTAGAAGTGGTGATGCCCGCTCCGCTGCTGCCGTAGACACAGCGGTGGTACCCAAGAGTGAAGCTAGCTCTCAAAAAGTGGGAACTAATGGTCTGTGATCACAGAGTGGTTGTGCGTGATTTGCACTTGCCTGTGCATAATTTCATCGTAATCATTCAGTCATATTAGGTCATACGCTTCATAGATCCTTATCATATAAATTAGTATGAGCTCTTTTATATGATAAGTTAAATTACCTGGAAACCTTAACTTATAAATTTGTATGGGCATTTTTATAAGTTAAGGTTCGAATTGTGATGGTAGAGTAGTTGTAGCATAGTATTACTTTCCTGCACTTACTTTCAGTTCTTTACTTACTTTACTGTACGACACTTGTCTTACTTCCTCGATTTTTATACCTTACTGTACTTGTTCTTCTTACATAGAACTGCTAGAGTTGAACTACTATTACTCCTCATTTACTTGTTAGCGTAGTGCCACTGCCACCTGTTTATACTTGATACCCCCTTGTTGTCCTCCGCTTCGTCCTCCCGCATGGTGCATAGGAGTTGTGGGGCGAGGTGTGGAGGAAATGACTTAGTCTTTTTGACTATTGGTAGGTGACCAAACTATTTTTAGGAGCTCGAGGAGATGGAGTACCAGCACGACCAGCATGACGAGATTGCAAGACGTGAGGAGCTGATGCCACCACCTACTACTATTACTGTTGCAGAGTTACCTCAGGTGGGATGACTTGGTGATGATAGATATCTTCCGCTGTTAGAATTGAGAGAGAGAGATTTGATTTGATGTACTGGGCATAAGCCCTTATTACTCTTTATATTATTTTCTGTACTCATATGGACTGCTGCTTTTCCTTTCATATATTACATATATGTGCTGTGACTGTGGACTAGCTGTTTTGTACTCTGCTATGTATTCTTCTTTTCTCATATTGGCCTACAGGTTTATGATCGTACAAGCCGACAGAATCGGCGTGTTGCGGTGTCGACTAACCCCTGCGTTAGTGTCACCGTAAGACGGCGGTTCTGGGCATAAGACCGGGTAACCTCCTTGGTAAGGGGGAGGGGGTCTTACACCAGCCCCGTCACACATAAGTAAGGTAGTGGCCTTTTCTCAAGATCTCCCAGCACCTACCCTTGTAACACCCCAAATTTTGAGAGAGGGTCGACCAGCGTGTTCTGACCAAGTTTGGTTTCTGGCAGGGGGCACACGGCCTGGGACACGGGCGTGTCCCAGGGCGTGTCAGGCTCCAGTCGACGTTTTGGTCGAGAGGCCGACGATTTTCGCTCGATGATGTGTCGAGACAAGGCACACGGCCTGAGACACGGGCGTGTCTCAGTGCGTGTCGAGCCCGTGTCGACGATCGGTCCGGGGAGTCGACGATTTTCGCTCGACGATATGTCGAGACAAGGCACACGTCCTAGGACACGGGCGTGCCCAAGGCCGTGTCAGTCGAGTGTCGAGAGTTCACTCGACTAAGTTCACTCGACGAGTGTCGAGTGTCGAGTGTCGAGACAAGGGCACACGGCCTGTGACACGGGCGTGTCACAGGGTGTCACAGGGCGTGTCCCGCATGGTCGACGAACTTCGCTCGATGTTTTTCCGCGGTGTCGACACAAAGGCAGTCGACGAGTGTCGAGACTTAGCACACGGCTTGGGACACGGGCGTGTCCCAGGCCGTGTCCTTCTCGAGTTGTTTTCGGGGCTGTGTCGATGGAGGCACACGGCCGACCACACGGCCGTGTCAGCTGGCACACGAGCGTATCGGGTCGAACACGGGCATGTCGGATACCCGTGTGCTGTTCTAGGAGCGTCGATTTGTGACGGCGAATGGGGGAGACGGCCCTGGACACGGGCGTGTGCCAGGCCGTGTTCGACCCATGTGGTTTATTTTTCAGACGGATCGTGGCCATTCTTTCCCTTATTTTGGGATCTGATGGTTCAGGACATCTCTTGGGGAGTTAAGTCCGAGAATAGGGTTGGAAACCCTCATTCTTCTCCAAGCTTTCTCTTACTAAAGTTCTAGAGAGAAGTGAAAGCAAAGGAGAAGGAGAAGGAGGGTTTGGGCTGTAGGAGAGGTTTCGGTGCTCCAAATCGCGAGCCGAGTCCCGATCCGTGGAGGCTAGACCGTTGCGAAGGTTTTCATCCAGCTATTTTGCCATGGCTAGGAAGAGGAGTCGAAAGGTAACGACACTTCCCCTCTCGGTTTTTAGGATGCATGTCTTTAGCATCTTTTCTTTCTAATTTTTGGGCACCAAACTCTCAAATGAGAGGGTTTTGGGTTGCCAAGGTTCAAGAGGAACCACCGGGTTGATTGAGTCCGTCCCCGACATGTTTTGCATTAGAGATCCGCTCCATTAGTGGATTAGGCATGGTGGGTGAAGCCATAGTCGCGACCGTTAGCCCGGCTCGGTGATGTTGCATACGAACTTTAAGGATTCATAGAGATTCCGTTGCGGCAAGATGTCGTTTGTGATGTGGTGATGTTTTCCCCTTTTTCTCAAGTGAGTATGTGTAGTCGGAATCGGACAAGGTTAGCTCCTCAATGACGGTAGATGCTTTCCTTGGTGGACAAGGTTAGCTCCGCATTGTTGGTGGATGGTTTCCTTAGTGCGCGGGAACGCTGCAATACAAATGAGGGACTAGGGTGGAATTGTCTTGGTTTGCGATGTGCCAAGGCGTGGCTTGGTCTCCGTGGTCGCCTGGCTATCCCATGACGTTCACGTCATGTGTGGAGGGTGTCCCGGCGAGACTAGTCACCTTCTGTAAGACTGACGAGAATGCCAAGCATGGGGGCAATACCGGGCAATGAGGCCATGAGCGGGTGGGGTATGACAAGGCTTCTTAGAATCAGTCAGTTTGTATTTGTTGGAATCCTGACATGAGACGTCAGAGCTTGTAGGCAAGCCCGGGCCTAAGGCCTTGAGTGGGTGGGGCCTTTGCAAGAGTTCCATGTGGCGGCCTGTGTGCCGTTGGGGGGAAATTGTGTTACCCATTTGTATGTGGCTTTATGCCAATGGGGAAATGATGAGTACCCATATGATGTGATGAAGTGATAGATGCATACGCGATAGGGTGCCTTGGGTGAAGCCCGGGTTGTTGCATACATGTTGCATAAGTAGGCCCCTTTTTATTATATGCTCAACCAGTAGAGAACATTTATGATGTGTGTGACATCCAAGCCTATTTCTGTAGTTGCTTTTCTTACTTATGAATATTGCATACGAAGTGCTAACTTGCAGGTTGGAGGAGTACCCCGGGGTCCGTTAGGGGAGGCCGGGAGGAGATGTGTTTGTTACATAGTTTGAGGTTAGCCTTTGCTGACCCACGTTATTAATAATTTTTACAGGGCAAGGGTCGCAAGCAGGAGCTAGATCGCCGGCCAGAAAGGCCTAAGCCTCATGAAGTGTTCCTCTCTTTTGTAGCTCTACTTATATGAGGTATGTGTGAGACTAATGTTGTCCGGCTTGCATGCCGAGGTAGACTAGGAGTGCTTAAGCACTTTCTTGACTGTTGTACTATTTGAGTTTTGGACTCACTTGTGTTGTAAGGCCGTAAGGCCATTGTTATTACTCTTTTAGTGGTGGATAACTTCTAGTCTTGTTTGTGTTTCCGCTGTTTTGTGCAAAGTGTTTTGAGTTTGGGTAGTTATATCATCTTATAATACTAAAGCTGTGGCGTCCGTATATTGTGAGGCCCCGGCCGGACCCATATTATATGGTCATTACAGAGGAAGTGTTACAATTTGGTATCAGAGCCAGGTTAGATTCAAGGTCAATGCGTAGAGAAGTTATCCACATAAGAGTAACACTGGACCATGAGTGTCCTATTATTTAAGTCTTGAGTTTAAAGGTTGATCCATTGTTTCTTGTTTCTTGAAGAGTGCATGCAACGAAGCGGGAACGTCGAGAGCAAGAGAAGAGCTTTCGGCGAGCAGTGCTACTGCTCCAGGTCTTTTGGGCACGGGTGTTAACCCGGCCTATTTCTGCCGCATGCTTGCAGAAGCAATGGTGGCGGCCCAAGCTGCAGCGGCAGCTCAAGTAGCAACCCCTGCTATACCGGATACGGCGACGGCCGTGCCAGGCGGAGAAGCCAGGCGAGTGGAGCCTTTGGCGGAAAGGGTAGTTGTCGGACATGGAGACCGGCACTTGAAGTACTTCCTGAACTTCCATACCCCGTCTTTCAAGGGAGTTGGTACGCCAACGGATGCGAAGGATTGGTGGGTTCGCATTCAAGAGATTTTGAGGGCGGCAGAGACGCCAGAAGAAAAGAAATCTGAGTATGCGTCGTTCATGTTGGAAGGAGACGCCAAGTTATGGTGGGTGAGCCATAGCGGCCGCCAGTTCCCTGGACGCACCCTGTCAATGAAGGAATTTGGGGATGCGTTTCTAAAGAGGTACATTACAGTTTCTACACGGTTGGCCCTTCAGAGGCAGTTTCTGCACTTAATGCAGCGAGACAAGACGGTGGACGAGTATGTGCAGGAGTTCACCTGTTTGGGTCGTTACGCGGGAACGACGATGGCAGATGATGTAGAGAGGGATAACCTCTTCTACCAGGGGCTGAGCGAGAATCTGAGGTAACCCCTCATCTTCATGAAGAGAGCGAGATTCAATGAATTAGTGGAGGCTGCCAGGATATTGGAAAGTGATCTGGAGCGAACCCAGCGTCGTAAGGGTTTCACTCCCAAGCAAGGGGAAGGGAAGCCTCCCCAATCTAAGGGAAAGTCTGAAGGGAGTAGGTGGAGGAAAAAGCCTCACACTTCCAGATCCGGTGAGAAGAGCAAGTGGACACCTGGAGGTTCTCACTCTAGGGGACCGCCGACATGTTACAACTGCGGTAAGGTGGGGCACATAGCTCGTGTTTGTCCTCAAGGAGGAGCGGAGCAAGAGGCAAGGCAGGAACAGACTGTACGCTCCGGTCCCAGTGCCGCGGAGAAAGGGAAGATGGTGGAGTCAAGCGCTTCTCGGTTCCAACCGGTGCAACCAAGGGCCTACAACCTTGGACAGCAAGAAGTGATCCGCCAAACCGACGTGGTGACAGGTATGAAGAAAATTTAAGTTTAAATTTTGTGCTTCATACTTTTAGACTTTTTGTGTGATGTCTATGTTGTAGGCTTCATTTTAGTTTCCGGATACCCTGCTATGGTATTGTTTGATACGGGAGCATCGCACTCCTTTCTCGCGGAGAGCTTCATTCGGAGAATAGGAGTTGAGTCTTTCTCGGCGGACGCAGAGCTGAAAGTGCGCATGCCCAATGGGTCATCCATGACCACCGGGTCCAAAGGGCGCATCTGTTGGGAGTTGGACGGAGTTGACTTCGTTTTGGTAGCATCGATTTTACCATTGGTTGAGTTCGATGTCATTTTGGGCATGGACTGGCTTGCAGAGCAGCGCGCCAGTATTGACTGCCTATCTAAGGTAGTGACCATAAGGAGCAAAGGGCAGGCGGAGGTCAAATTTGAGGGCCTTTGTGGAGTGGCCTGTTCCCTGATTTCGGCCATGCAGTTCATGTGGGCGGTTAACCAGGGTGGTGTAGCGCTTGTAGCATTATTGGAGGTTCGTCTCTCCCAGCTGTCTATTGAGGAAGTGCCCGTAGTGGCAGAGTTCAAGGATGTGTTTTCGGATGAACTTCCGGGAGCGCCTCCTCAGAGGGAGATCGATTTCTCGATCGAGTTAGTGCCGGAGGCTAGGCCAGTGTCACGTCCTCCGTTTAGGATGGCACCAAAGGAGTTGGCTGAACTTAAAGTACAGCTACAGGAACTGTTGGAGCAAGGGTATATTAGACCCAGTTCTTCACCGTGGAGCGCGCCGGTGTTGTTTGTAAAGAAGAAATACGGTAGCATGCGGCAATGCATAGACTACCGAGAGCTGAATAAATTGACCGTCAAGAATAAGTATCCGATTCCTCGGATAGATGACTTGTTCGACCAGTTTGTGGGGTCGGTGGTGTACTCAAAATTGGACTTGAAGTCAGACTATTATCAGTTGCGAATTCGGGACGAGGACATCCCCAAGACTGCCTTTGGTACAAGGTATGGACACTTTGAGTTTACGGTGATGCCGTTCGGGCTGACAAATGCACCATCTGTGTTCATGGATCTTATGAATCGAGTATTTTGGGAATACTTGGATTCTTTTGTGGTTGTCTTCATTGATGACATCTTGGTGTATTCCAAATCGGAAGTGGAGCATGAGACCCACTTGAGAGTGGTCTTGTAAGTGTTGAGGGATAATCAGTTGTATGCAAAGTTCTCCAAGTGCGAGTTCTGGTTAGAGAAGGTGGCATTTTTGGGCCACGTGATTAGTGGGGATGGGGTGGCAGTGGATCCAACAAAAGTGGATGCCATCAGAGATTGGCCAGTCTTGAGGACCGTGGCGGATGTCCGAAGTTTTCTTGGACTAGCCGGGTACTATAGGAGATTCGTGTAAAATTTCTCGCGGATAGCTCTACCCCTCACCTCACTCACTCGTAAAGATCATAAGTTTGTGTGGACTCAAGAGTGCAATCAAGCATTCGAGGCATTGAAGGAGAGGCTTATGATGGCTCCAATCCTAAGTCTACCGCAAGGGACCGAGGGATTTCAGATCTTCAGTGACGCATCAGGATGCAGTTTGGGTTGCGTTTTGGTGCAACATGGCAAAGTGATAGCTTTTAGGTCTAGACAGCTAAAGCCTCATGAGAGGAATTACCCCGTCCATTACTTGGAGTTGGCGGCGGTAATTTTTGCGTTGAAAATATGGCGATATTATGTGTACGGTGCAAAGGTGGAGATCTTCATGGATCATAAGGACTTGAACATGCGGCAACGCAGGTGAGTTGAGTTTCTTGGAGACTACAAAGTGGCGATTCAGTATACGCTAGGTAAAGCCAATGTGGTGGCGGATGCCTTGAGTAGAAAGTACTCGGGGCAAGGTAATTGGATCGAAGCTCATGATGAGTGGTTGGTATGGGAATGGGAGTCCCTTGGTTTGGAATGTGTTGCGAGAGACGAGTCCAGCGTGGCTCGGTTGAACTGGATTGAAGTGCAAAGCGACTTGTTCGATCGCATTCGGGAAGCGACTCGGTTGGATGTGGAGTTTCAACCATATGTGTTGGAGACTCAAAAGGGCGAGAGCAGCACCTGGGAGATGATTGATGGGATTCTGAGGAAGGACGGAAGGGTTTGTATATTGCAGTTCGGCAAACTCCGTGAGGAGTTGATGTTTGAGGCTCACTTCTCAAAGTACTCCATTCACCCGGGCAGTACAAAGATGTACTTGGATATGAAGAAATCCTTTTGGTGGCCGGGGCTGAAGCGGGACGTAGCTTTGTATGTGAATCACTGCCAAACTTGCGCCTTGGTGAAGGCCGAATGTCAGAAGTCGGGCGGGTTCCTGAAGCCTCTTCCAATCCTGGAGTGGAAATTTGATGACATCTACATGGATTTTGTACATGGTTTGCCTAGATCGCAGCAGGGTAATGATGCTATTTGGGTGATCGTGGATCGCCTAACCAAGGTGGCTCACTTCATCCCAAATCAGAAGGAGGACAGCGTGGAGAAGCTGGTGGAGTTGTATGTTCGCAAAATTGTGCGACTGCACGGAATTCCTAAGAGCATAGTCAGCGATCGAGATGGACGGTTTACGTCCAAGGACTGGAGATTGGTTCAGAAGAGTTTGGGCACAAAGCTAAAGTTCAGTACGGCGTTCCATCCTCAAAATGACGGGCAAACCGAAAGGACAAACCATACTATGGAGGATATGCTGAGAATGTTCATTCTTGACTTCGGCAAGAGGTGGGAAGATCACCTCTTCATGGTGGAATTCGCGTACAATAATAGTTATCAAGCAAGCATAAAAATGGTGCCATACGAAGCTTTGTATGGGAGACGGTGTCGAATACCGATGTCTTGGGCAGAGGCGGGAGACACCAAAAGTTTGGGAAAAGAGGTGGTAGTTGACGCTTGTGGATTGGTGCGGACCATTCAAGAGCGTATGAAGGTGGCGCAAGACCGGCAAGCAAAATACTTTAATGCTCGTCACAGGAAGTTGGAGTTTGCGGTAGGTGATTGGGTCTATTTGAAGATCAAGCCGTTCAAAGGCGTCTCACGGATTCGCCGACTCAAGAAGTTGAGTCCAAGGTTTTTGGGGCCTTTTGAAGTTGTTGAACGGGTGGGAGAAGCAACCTATCGATTGGCATTTTCCGCGGAGCTGAGTGGATTGCATGACGTCTTCCATGTCTCCGTCTTGAGGAAAGCCTTGGTAGAGGCTAGTGTGGTGATCGAGCCGGCATCGGTGCCGATTGAGGAAGACTTGAGGATGCGGGTCCTTCGAATTGCTATTGAGGATTCGGAAACTAGGCAGTTGTGGAATAAAGAGGTTAGACTTGTGAAAGTCCGATGGGACAACTGCGGTCGTGAAGAGTTCTCTTGGGAGCGAGAACAAGCCATGCTAGAAGAGTATCCAGAACTCTTCATTTCAGGTACCATTTAAGTTTTGTTCCCTTTATTTTGTAATTTCGGGACGAAATTCTGTTAAGGGGGGAGAGTTGTAACACCCCAAATTTTTTGAGAGGGTCGACCAACGTGTTCTGACCAAGTTTGGTTTCTGGCAGGGGGCACACGGCCTGGGACACGGGCGTGTCCCAGGGCGTGTCGGGATCTAGTCGACATTTTGGTCGAGAGGTCGACGATTTTCACTCGATGATGTGTCGAGACAAGGCACACGGCCTGAGACACGGGCGTGTCTCAGGGCGTGTTGAGCCCGTGTCGACGATCGGTTCGGGGAGTCGACGATTTTCGCTCGACGATGTGTCGAGACAAGGCACACGGCCTAGGACACGGGCGTGTCCAAGGCCGTATCAGTCGAGTGTCGAGAGTTCACTCGACGAAGTTCACTCGATGAGTGTCGAGTGTCGAGACAAGGGCACACGGCCTGTGACACGGGCGTATCACAGGGCGTGTCCCGCATGGTCGACAAACTTCGCTCGACATTTTTCCGCGGTGTCGACACAAAGGCAGTCGACGAGTGTCGAGACTTCGCATACGGCTTGGGACACGGGCGTGTCCCAGGCCGTGTCCTTCTCGGGTTGTTTTCTGGGCTGTGTCGATGGAGGCACACGGCCGACCACACGGCCGTATCAGCTGGCACACGAGTGTGTCGGGTCGAACACGGGCGTGTCGGATTCACGTGTGCTGTTCCAGGCGCATTGATTTGTGACGGCGAATGGGGGACACGGACCTGGACATGGGCGTGTGCCAGGCCGTGTTCGGCCCAGGTGGTTTATTTTTCAGACGCATCGTGGCCATTCTTTCCCTTATTTTGGGATCTGATGGTTCAGGACATCTCTTGGGGAGTTAAGTCCGAGAAAAGGGTTGGAAACCCTCATTCTTCTCCAAGCTTTCTCTTACTAAAGTTCTAGAGAGAAGTGAGAGCAAGGGAGAAGGAGAAGAAGGGTTTGGGCTGTAGGAGAGGTTTCGGTGCTCCAAATCGCGAGCCGAGTCCCGATCCGTGGAGGCTAGACCGTTGCGAAGGTTTTCATCCGGCTATTTTGCCATGGCTAGGAAGAGGAGTCGGAAGGTAACGACACTTCTCCTCTCGGTTTTAGGATGCATGTCTTTAACATCTTTTCTTTCTAGTTTTTGGGCACCAAACTCTCAAATGAGAGGGGTTTTGGGTTGCCAAGGTTCAAGAGGAACCTCCGGGTTGATTGAGTCCGTCCCCGGCATGTTTTGCATTAGAGATCTGCCCCATTAGTGGATTAGGCATGGTGGGTGAAGACATAGTGGCGACCGTTAGTCCGACTCGGTGATGTTGCATACGAACTTTAAGGATTCGTAGAGATTCCATTGCGGCAAGATGTCGTTTGTGATGTGGTGATGTTTTCCCCTTTTTCTCAAGTGTGTACGTGTAGTTAGAATCGGACAAGGTTAGCTCCTCAATGGCGGTAGATGGTTTCCTTGGTGGACAAGGTTAGCTTCGCATTGTTGGTAGATGGTTTCCTTGGTGCGCGGGAACGCTGCAGTACAAATGAGGGACTAGGGTGGAATTGTCTTGGTTTGCGATGTGCCAAGGCGTGGCTAGGTCTCCGTGGTCGGCTGGCTATCCCGTGACGTTCACGTCATGTGTGGAGGGTGTCCCGGTGAGACTAGTCCCCTTCTATGAGACTGACGAGAATGCCAAGCATGGGGGCAAGCCCGGGCAATGAGGCCATGAGTGGGTGGGATCCGGCAAGGCTTCTTAGAATCGGTCAGTTTGTGTTAGTTAGAATCCTGACATGAGACGTCAGAGCTTGTAGGAAATCCCGGGCCTAAGGCCTTGAGCGGGTGGGGCCTTTGCAAGAGTTCCATGTGGCGGTCTGTGTGCCGTTGGGGGGAAATTGTGTTACCCCTTTGTATGTGGCTTTATGCCAATGGGGAAATGATGAGTACCCATATGATGTGATGAAGTGCTAGATGCATACGCGATAGGGTGCCTTGGGTGAAGCCCGGGTTGTTGCATACATGTTGCATAAGTAGGTCCCTTTTTATTATATGCTCAACCAGTAGAGAACATGTATGATGTGTGTGACATCCAAGCCTGTTTCTGTAGTTGCTTTTCTTGCTTATGAATATTGCATACGAAGTGCTAACTTGCAGGTTGGAGGAATACCCCGGGGTCCGTTAGGGGCGGCCGGGAGGAGATGTGTTTGTTACACAGTTTGAGGTCAGCCTTTGCTGACCCACATACTAATAATTTTTACAAGACAAGGGTCGCAAGCAGGAGCTAGATCGCCGGCCAGAAAGGCCTAAGCCTCGTGAAGTGTTCCTCTCTTTTGTAGCTCTACTTATATGAGGTTGTATGTTTGAGACTCATGTTGTCCGGCTTGCATGCCGAGGTAGACTAGGAGTGCTTAAGCACTTTCTTGACTGTTGTACTATTTGAGTTTTGGACTCACTTGTGTTGTAAGGTCGTAAGGCCATTGTTATTACTCTTTTAGTGGTGGATAACTTCTAGTCTTGTTTGCGTTTCCGCTGTTTTGTGCAAAGAGTTTTGAGTGTGGGTAGTTATATCATCTTATAATACTAAAGCTATGGCGTACGTATGTTGTGGGGCCCCGGCCGGACCCATATTATACGGTCATTACAGGGGAGGTGTTACAACCCTGACCAAGGTCAAGTCTGCCAGCAAGCCATACTTGGGTATTTCTGAGGCCAACAACAGTATGTCCTCTACAAATAAGTCTACTGCTGGTAGACCTCATGAAAAACCAAGCTCTTCAACTGCCAGCCATACCCTCAGTCAGATTGTGACTGAGAGAAACAAGAACAAGGAAGAAGCTCTTCCTTCAACTCAATCTACAATTAATCGAACTACGAGACCTGCTCAGAAGAGAATGTATAAAATTCATGAGTGCTGGTGTTGTGGCAAAGTGGGACACTTTTCCCTAGATTGCTGACACAATCTATCTGTGGCCAAAGCAAAAGTTAGTCTTCCTGTCAGGAAATCTGCAGGAAGGCAAAGTCATTTTGAGGCTAATAAGAACCTAGGGCCGAATATCTATTGGGGTTCTAAGGTAAGATAAATTTTGTTTTGCAGGACAGTACAAGTGGCTGTACCCATTTATGATCCTTGGACAGAGATTGTTCCAGACTTAGGATTGGAACAAGGTGGCCTTCTTCATGATTATACACCTATATATAGAAGTGGATGGACTGACTATCACAAAAGATGTCCAAGACATGTGAAATAATTAAGAGGGAGCTAGGTCAGTCCGATGTGCTGGACTAGCTTGAGACTTACCAAAAGGATTGGTACCAGGAAACCTCCTGCGCCAAGTGGTTCAGTCAGAGAAATCTAGATGGAAATCTATGGCTAAAGAAGAGGAAAGGATCTGGCTCAACTAAAAGGCACTTTGATGGGAGCAAGGTGGTGGTTGTGTATCCAGCATTTGCTCCAAGTCTACAGGACAAAGGTAAGTAGAATTCCTCTAGACGATGAATCTACTAATTGTTCTCTAAATTACAAGAAATCCTGTATCTCTTGACAAGACTATGCTTTTTAGAATAATACATTTGTATATTAAAAGTTTGAGGAGAAGTATGAGACAACAGTCTTAAACTTGTCTTAATAAATGAGCAAATGGCTCACTTATTCACTGAGCTACTAGATAGAACTAGTTTCAACACCATCAAGGTTGACTGGGTATGTTGAATTTGGTTCAAGTATATCTCCTCTAGTTGTATATATTGTTTGTGTGTTGGAGGTCAATTTAAATCCATGCAGGATTAGTCAGTATAATAAGACTAAAGGTTAAAGACAAATTTGTCTGTTTGTGGCTAAGTAAGAAGAATTAATCCCAGCCATTGATCTTAACTTGATCCTTTAACAGGTACGCGCCTTTCCGCCTTCTATCTCAGGAAAAACTATAAATAGAAAGTCTTGTGCACAAAGGAAAACACATTGTTCCTTACCCTTCACTGCCTGATAATGCCGAGTCGACGGAAAGTTTCTCGCTTGCTGTCAGAAATTTGCTAACGATATGGCGCCGAAAGGCCAAGACTTACTATTCGAGGGTTCTTAACTGGTGAAAAATGGATTCAACGATGAGCCCGAAGAGGTGCAATTTGTTCTCCACCTACTCCAGGTTTCTCACCTAGAGTTCGTACTATCAGAATCCTGCCTTCTTTGGAAGCAGGAAGTACTGGAATTGTTCACAAATGCCAAAGGAGACTCTTCCTCAGGAAAAATCAGGACTATGGTTAGTGCAACCAAGATCAAGATAACCCTGAGGAGGCTAAGCAAAGCGCTCTAGTTGCTGAGGTTTATAGAGTCTGAGGACCAAGAAGCCCTAGTCCAATCTGATGTTAGAGCGGCCATGAAGTTGTGAGGTTTCTCCAAACATACTACAGGCTCTATCATTTGAAAGGAACTTAATCTCACGGGAAAGTTCCTAGCCGACATAATCGGGAAGGTATTGTTATGCAAAACGGGCTCGCACGACAAAATTTCTAAGAAGATGTTCGAGCTGATAACAAGGGTAATCCTATCCAAAAAGACTAACTGGGGAAGAATCCTGTTTGACAGGATTATAGAGTGCATCAATGAGCCAAAGTTGGGGAGAATTCTTTCCCTGTTTTTACTGCAGACTATTCCAGAGATCCTTAATCTGAGGCTAGGGAAAAAAATTCATCACATGAGAATGATGGTCATAAGAATGCTGGATAGGTAGGACAGGGTCCTTCACCCCCATGGCCAGCAAGCTGCCAAGAAGAAGAAGGAGAGATAAGCTCCAATGCTAGAGGAAAGCAGCACAACTAGTTCTTCTTAAGAACAAGATGAGGAAGAGCCTCATGATCCATATCAGACAAGTTTTGAAGATGAGCCCATAAAGAAGACAGCTGTCCAAGTGTCTGAATTATCTAACCAATCCATCAGAAATCAGTTGAGTAGTGCTCAATCTGAAGATGCCCCAGTTTAAGATACTCCTACAGTTGAAATTATTGAAGGAGTTGCATATGACAGTTAACAAAATCTCTGCTATAGTTGAAGGGGAGGCCTCAAAGACCTGAGCTGCTGCTAATAATGTATCTTCACCACCACCCCAAGAGCTTCTGGTAGGACAAAGTCCTCAGAGTGAGGGGGAGCAAGTCTCAGAGGATGCTATGCAAAATGCACCTGCTGAGGGAGATAAAAATCTGGGTCAAGTCATGGAGACTCCACTGTTTGAGGGGGGTCAACTCCAAAATTTTCAAGAGATCTCTCAAGAGAATGCTGTTGAAAATGTTCAATAGAATGTTGAAAATATCCAAGAGAATGCTGTTGATGATGGAGTTCTGCATGCCAATGAGGGCATGGAAGATGATGAGAGGAAGATTCACTCTGAACTCCCATCTCATGTTGAAGTGCATGAAATAGACTCCTCCATGTCAAAAAAGGAGGAGAGTGCTCTAAAGAAAGCTCAGTCTTCTGTTTCTCTATGGCTAACTATAATCACAGGGCAGAGGTCGGGCCAGTTCAGGAAATAGGTGATGAAGGCACATCAGCCAGGACAGATCAAATTCCATCCATGTTTCTTGCCCAGCTGAAGGGCATGCTGGATGAGCGGAGAAGATCCTTGGAAACTTTTGTGGATGATGCTCTCAAAGAAATCATGAAGCAGCTATCTACTGAAATTAAGTCAATCAGATCTGAAGTTAATCTTCTGAAGGGTGAAACTGTCAAATTCTTCCACAGGGTAGCCCCAGCAGTTGATTACACTATGGAGAAACTAGATGTCATGAGCACTAATGTTACTACAGTAATAACAAATCAGAAGTTTCAGAACCAAAATATGAAAACTCTCCATAACACTGAGAAAGAGCTGCTAACACAACAAACTAGTACCATACTAGCCAAGGCAGATGGAAGTACCAAGCTGTTAGATGAATTTATGATGGAGGTCAAAAATCAAGTAACAATTGGGGTAAATCATCTAGAAATTGAAAGGAAAAAGACCGGCCTCTCCCAGACCAAAGAGCTTATTGAAGAAGTCAAAAGGGGGGAGAGTAATGTCTTTTAACATCCCTCAAACTTCTACACCCTTATGAGTGGTTTTGTCATGACTAGGTCACGACAAAACCCTAGGATGCCCAACGTGACCAAATGAACTCAGACAAGAAGGTGAAAACTAACTTGGGCTGCAAATAGTATTTTTTAATTACCCACCATAGGGATATACTTTAGGGTTTCAACTTGACTCTAGGACCCCACCATAACGCTTTCGGCAGACGAAGCGCAGACCTCGACCCAGGTTATCTCAGGTTCGACTCCTCCCCAGGCGTTTCGTTACGTTCCCTTTTTGGTTGTAGTTTTCATTTTAGCGCTTGTTGCCTTAGATACGTGTGCAATTCGTAGGACGATTTAAGGTAAAGAACCACTGGGCGCGCGTTCTCTTCGATTCCGGCGCTACCCACTCATTTGTGGCTAGAGCCTTCGTGGAGCGGTTCAGTTTGGGCCTAGATCGTGTTGGTGGTGCCTTTTGCGTTAAGTTCCCCTCCGGTGACTTTGTGGTTACGGACCTGGGTGTCCTAGATTGTCCGATATTGTTGGGAGATTTTCTAGCCAAGGCAGATTTGAAGGTGATTGACCTGGAGGACTTCGACGTTAATTTGGGCATGGACTGGTTATCAAGGTACGATGCTGTGATCCAGTGCAAGGGTAAGCGCTTGGACTTCGTCAAAGACAACGGTCAGCCAGGGAGCGTTTATGGATATTTTCTCCAGGAGTCTCTAATCATTTCTGCGGTGCGTGCTCGGAAGTTGCTTGTTTCTGGCTGTTTTGCCTGTGTGGTTTCTCTGGTAGGGACGATTGTTAGTGTGCCCCGTCTGGAAGAGATTCCTGTGGTGTGTGACTTTTCTGATGTGTTTCCTGACGATCTTCCCGGTCTTCCACCCGATCGAGATATCGAGTTTGCAATAGATTTGGAGCCAGGCACGCGTCCTATCGTAAAGGCGCCGTACCGGATGGCCCCGCGAGAGCTGGAAGAGTTGCGAATTCAGCTGGATGAGTTGTTGGCAAAAGGCTTTATAAGGCCGAGTTCTTCGCCTTGGGGTGCGCCAGTGCTGTTCGTTAAAAAGAAGGATGGGTCGATGAGGTTATGCATTGACTATAGAGAGCTGAACAAGGTTACTATTAAGAACAGGTACCCTTTGCCGCGAATCGACGATTTGTTTGACCAACTGGGTGGTAGTGCCGTGTTTTCCAAGATAGATCTTCGTTCGGGCTATCACCAGTTGAGGATTCGGGAGTCAGATGTTCCGCGGACGGCGTTCCGCTCTCGTCATGGGCATTTTGAGTTTTTGGTTATGTCATTCGGTTTGACTAATGTGCCCTCAGCTTTTATGGATTTGATGAACAAAGTTTTCAAGGATTTTCTAGATAAGTTCGTGATTGTCTTTATAGATGATGTTTTGGTGTAATCTAAGGATGCAGAGGAGCATGATCGACATTTGCGGCTGGTCTTGGCGACTCTGAGAGACCATAAGCTATACGCCAAGCTGAGCAAATGTGAATTTTGGTTGCCTCAAGTTTCTTTTCTAGGCCACATGATTAATAAGGAGGGAATATCGGTGGACCCAAAAAAGATCGCTGCTGTTATGGAATGGGCGAGACCTGTTACCCCCAAAGAAATCAGAAGCTTCTTGGGTTTGGCTGGTTATTATATAAGATTTGTAGAAGGTTTCTCTACCTTGTCCGCGCCGTTGACCAAGTTGACGCAGAAGAATGTAGCCTTTATTTGGGATGGTAAGTGTGAAGAGGCTTTTGAGGAACTAAAAAGAAGGCTATGTTCGGCTCCAATTTTGTCTTTGCCTACGGAGTGTAGTGAGTATGATATATATGTGGATGCGTCGCATGTCGGACTGGGCTGCGTTTTGATGCAGGGCGGGAAGGTGATTGTGTACGGGTCGAGGCAGCTAAAGACTCACGAGAGGAATTACCCTACGCATGACCTGGAGTTTGCAGCTGTGATCTATGCGCTGAAATTGTGGAGGCATTTGCTATATGGCGCACAGTGCAAGATTTTCACGGATCATAAGAGTTTGAAGTATGTCTTCACTAAGAAAGAATTGAATCTGCGCCAGCGGCGGTGGTGGGAGTACGTGGCCGACTATGATGTTGAAATTCAGTATCAACCGGGCAAGGCGAATGTGGTGGCTGATGCCCTGAGTCGAAAGTCAGGTAAGATTTTTAATCTTTCCGCCGAGCGTCTAGTGGAAGAGTTTCTTTTGATGGGCATTTCTGTGGGAAGCTGTGATTTGCAGAGTAGCTTAGCAGTAGCAGAACCTTCGTGGATTGCGCTTACGAGACTGCATCAGAAGGACGATCCCGATCTTCTGCATTTGTATCTTCGAGCTGAGAAGGGTGAATTACCAGACTTCTCTATAGATGATGCGGGTACCTTGAAGTATCGTGGCAGGTTTTGCATTCCCGCAGTTGGAGATATCCGGGTTATAGTGTGCAGAGACGCCCACGGATCTAGTGTCGCCTACCATCCAGGGTCGACCAAGATGTATCATGATTTAAAACAGATTGCCTGGTGGTACGGGATGAAGAAGGACATAGCCAGATTTGTTTCATAGTGTTTCACTTGCAGGCGTGTGAAAGCCGACCATGGGAGGCCTGGTGGCAAGCTGACTCCCTTGGAGATTCCGATGTGGAAGTGGGAGAGTATCTCGATGGATTTCATTACCGGCTTACCGAGATCTCCAAAGGGGCATGATTTAGTTTGGGTAATCGTAGATAGATTGACGAAGAGCGCTCATTTCGTACCATTTAAGATCGATTATCCGATGAGGAAGATAGCCGAGCTGTATCTGGAAGAGGTTGTCAGATTGCATGGTGCACCCGTAAGTATCATATCAGATCGAGACTCCAGATTCACGTCTCGTTTTTGTAAGAGCCTTCAAGAAGGGTTGGGTACAGATTTGAGATATTCCACGGCTTATCATCCCCAGACCAATGGTCAGACGGAGCGAGTAAATCAGATTGTGGAAGATATGATCCGATGCTATATTCTGGACCACGGAGGAGCGTGGGACGAGCGCTTGCAGCTTATGGAATTTGCATATAACAACAGTTATCAATAAAGCTTGCAAATGGCTCCTTTTGAAGCTTTGTATGGGAGGCGCTGCAGGACTCCCTTGTTTTGGGCTGAGCTTGGCGAGGGACCTTTGTTGGGACCAGAAGCGCTTGAGGAGATGGAAACCGCCGTGAAGCTTATTCGGGAAAAGCTTCAGATAGCCCAGGAAATATATGAGAAGAACGCCAATCGGCGTAGATCGGACTTGGAATTTTCTGTGGGGGACTCGGTGTTCTTGAAGGTCTCCCCATTGATTGGAGTCAAGCGGTTTGGCAAGAATAGGAAGTTGGACCCGAGGTACGTGGGGTCGTTTTCGATTGTTGAGCGGATTGGGGTATCAGCCTACAGGCTGGCTTTGCCCGCAAATTTCCCTGGCGTGCATGATGTCTTTCACATTAGTTAGCTGCGAAAATGTGTGATAAATGGCAGACAGGTTTTGGATTCTGTGCCTCAGTTGGAGCCGAATCTTTCTTATGTGGAGGTGCCTGTTCGCATTTTGGATTCTCAAGTTCGGGCGTTGCGGAAGAAGACTATTCCTATGGTTAAAGTTTTATGGAGGAATCAGGATGTGGAAAGCGCGACTTGGGAGTTGGAGTCGGTTATGAGGGAGGCTCACCCTCATCTGTTTCCCTGATCATGTGTCTGGTATGTTCTATTTTATTATTTATATAGCCCTTTCATGGATCTTTCTCTTTCCTTCTTTATAGGAAGGTTGTGAGTAAAGTTTCGAGGCGAAACTTTCTTTTAAGGGGAGTGGCTGTAACGCCCCCGGTTTTTCTGTGTTTTGTTTGATCTTTGGCTGGCGTTGCGATGGCGTGTTTCCGGCTTTTTGTCGTTGTAGAGCATGGTCTTAGCTCTTAGGGTTCCCTGTGTAGCCTGTTAATAAGATTCCCCAGCTAGCCGGAGTCCGTTTGATGACTCGGCTGGGCCTCTTAGGGAATTCTTGTGTTTTGGCTTCGGGTTGTGTTATCCCGGGTTTTGTTCGTCGAATGCTAATTTCGACTTCGCAGTTGTGTTCGTAGCGTGGTTTTTTAGCTGCGACGTGAATTTCGTCATTTTCCGAGATGTTTCGGGTCTCGTGTTGTTTTGATATTGAGTGTAAGTAATTATTATTATGTTGATTGTTTATTATTAAAACATTAAAACTGATATATTTATAGTCTTGGGTTAGAATTAGGGCTGGGTTCATTTGTTCTTTTCCTTTTTCTCTGCTTGTAAGAAGCCGCCGCCTGTACGAGAGGAAGAGCACCGCCGGACTACCCTAGCCTTCGGACGCCGATTTCCTGGAGATTTAGCGGTCGAAATTTGATTTCGAGAGTGGATCTGGACTGCCCTCGCCTGGATCTGCATTCTTTCTGCTCCTCAGCTGGTGCTCTACGGCTAGATCCGAGAGTGGGGGATGCCGCCGACCTAGCTTTTCTGGTATTGAGGCAAGTGATGTCCCCTCATCCTTGCCAAAGTTGATCTTTGTCTTTTTCTTTGATTTAATTTTATCTCTTTCTTGCTTAGATTCTAGGTGTACGCTAGGGTTCGTTCCCGATCATGCTGTGGTTAGTGTAGAAAGTTCCACTTAAATATCAGTTTTTCTGAGGGATTGTGTCTATTAGGGACAGTTTTGGTTCGGTTTAGGTCGAGTAGTTGCCATTGCCGATGGATGTTGTGCTCTAGAGAGAGTCCTCGTTCTCATTTTTGGTCGTTTGCTGGATCTGGCTCCTGTAGCCAGTCAGGGTGTCGACACCATTGTGTCGACACCGGCCAGTCTTGGTGTCGACACTTGGTGTCGACACCGGCCAGTCGTGGTGTCGACACTTGTTGTCGACACCAGCAGTGGCAGTATCGACACCTTGTGTTGACACCGGCCGCAGTGGTGTCGACACTTGCTGTCGACACCAGCAGCGGCAGTGTCGACACCTTGTGTCGACACCGGCCGCAGTGGTGTCGACACCAGCAGCGGCAGTGTCGACACCTTGTGTCGACACCGGCCGCAGTGGTGTCGACACTTGGTGTCGACACCAGCAGCGACAGTGTCGACACCTTGTGTCGACACCGGCCGCAGTGGTGTCGACACTTGGTGTCGACACCGGCCGCGGTTGTGTCGACACCTTGTGTCGACACCTTGTGTCGACACCATGTGTCGACACCGGCTTGTCGTGGTGTCGACACATCGTGTCGACACTGGGTGCTGCGCTTGTTTTGGGGTCAGGAAGACTCGGGGTTGGTTCTTTTTAGGCGTGCAAGGCCGCGTCGGTTGGACCCGACGTTTTTGTCTTGGGTTCGTGTGTTTCTTAGGATTGTTAGTGTGACCTTTCCCTAGGAGGGGCATTGGGTGTTCGGCTAATTTCTGCAAGCCGACTCTTGGGTTGTGGCAGGTGGTGGAGTTTTGGTGGCCTCTGGAGGGGTGGTTTTATGTGGAGAGCTGTGGCCACCGCCTTTTTGCCCCGGTTTGGGTTGCTGTGTGTGGGACCATAAAGCTACCACTGTTTGACCCCTTAGCCCTTTTTGGGTCTGATTGTGGTTATGTATTCAGACCCATGTTTTGACCACTTCCACTTACCCACGTGTTAGGACTGTTAGTCCCTTTCCTGTTTATGCTTTCCTTTCTTTTGGCATAAATGTATATGTCTTGTTGCTGTTGCAGACTCTTTTGGTAGGGCATAATGGTTTTATTGCTCGCACTTGGCGTGCTCTGCTGTGCTTTAGACAGTACTCTCTTCTTACTGTCACCCTTTTTCTTTTGCTTATAGCAGTTTGTTGCCGGGTTGGTAAACACTTCTTCGTATTTGCTAATTAATCTATTGCTCTATTTCCCTTTTGATTGTTTCCTTGCTGAGGTGTTCTTTTCTTGAATGCCTCAGGTCCAGGTTGTAGCCAGTTTAGCGGCTAGTTCTTTGGGAGGGGCTTGTTGGTGGCCTCTAGGGTAGCTGAGATAGCTGATCCTCGTTCTGTTGTGAGGTAGTTCTTTACTCTTCTATACAGACATACATACTCGCCAGTGGGTTCGTGTCAGGTTGTTGACGCCCACTGGTGGCTTCTTGTGATGCTGGATATGAATTTAAACTGCTGATTTTGCCTACTTGTGGTTGGTTACTTGCTTCTGGGAAGGATTTATGCTAGGTTGCATGTTAGATATTTTAAAACCTAAAAGTATTATTATATGTACCTCATGCATAACATGTTTCTAAAACAAAGACTCTATTTTTCCTCAATGTAAAACACTATTTTTCATACCTACCATATTCACCTTAGGGTCGTGCATACCATGAGTCGTCCCCCGGGGACACTTATGCTCATTTATGGTGTCAACTTAATTGAATCAAAGTATTTTCTACTGCGTATAAATATAATTTTTGACTGTGGACTAGCTGATCCACCGTGCCGAGGGATACGGCCATTCAACATAACTGATTTTCTTTCATATTTAATCAACAATTTTCCTTAAAATCTAACGTCTGGAGTTTTGCCTGAGCGTGTGCAGTTATCCCCTGCACGACGTGGCATCACGACATGTGTTTTCTCTTACTCTGATACGATTTTTACCGTTGAGAAAATGCGGGTTGTGACAGCCACATCCGCCCTCTTCCTCTGGTACTCCGCTTCCTCTTGGGCAAGATGGCGGGCCTTCTCCTTCTCATCAACAAGCTTCTGCAGCGAGGGGGCGTTTTGCTCCAGCTGCGTACACTGCCTACCCACCATGTGGGCGAACTCTAGGATATGGAGTTGGGCCCCCACGCTCTCATGAAGAAGCACCCACGTGGCCTCCTCGTCATAGATCGCAGCATCTTCCCACGCATAAAGGCCGAACGAGAAATTGTAGGACTCCCCGCTGATGGTTTCCTATTTTAACCAGCTCAGTAGCAGGGTAGAGATGATGGCCCGGTTCGCCTCCCTATCCCACTGGAGGAGGGTGATATCGTGCTTGTCTATTGGACGCTCGCCGAGGCCAAAGTTGCGGTACCCTCTCGGCACCGGCTTAACGACGGGCTACTTCTCTCCATGCAGCCTGGAGGTACCAACCGCCTCGCCAAGGGAGCCGCTGGTCGAGTCGGTCGCGGGGGCAGGATCTTCGGTTTACTGGACCACCAGGGCCATGCCTTTTCTCTGGATGGCAGTAGGTACGCTGCCCGTGGTCTTTGGCTTCTTGGGCAGCGGCGATGGTGGAGGCTGTTCATGGCTAGACCGCTTCTGGACGACAGAGTCTGGGGTCTCGCAATGCGTGACGGCCGCGACCTCGTCGTGGGCAAGCTTGCCGGTAGCAACTCGCGCACTCTCAAAGGGAGGGTGCAAGGGAATATCCCACTTGCCTGCAAGGAGATAGTTAGTGACAGGAAAACAAAGTGAAAAGGAAGAAGCGAGAGTAGCTTACCTTCTCCGGGCGGGAGGAGGGTGAGGTTATCCAAGTTCCTGCGCAGAAATACGACTTCAATGTTCTTCCCTATGAAGAACCATCATAGCTCAGCTTATTGGCACCCCAGGATAGGGGGTGGTAGCTCGCCTTGCTAAGCTGGACTGACGAGAAGGGGACGTTGCCGAAGTCCCCCTTGATGAAAATGAACTTCTTTATCTAGTTGTGACTCTTGTTGACTGTCTCCCACACTTTGATGTGATTGTTGGAGAAGTAGGCAGTCCCGTCTTTGTTTGCCCGAAAGAAGAACAGCTTGTGGAAGACTGCGAGGCTGAACCCGATCCGCTCTTCTTGCAGGAAGAAGGCGAACCCGACCATGACTACGATAGAGTTAGCGGTCATCTGACCGAGGGTGACCCCGATGTATTTCATTATTTGGCTTACCTCAGGACATAGGGGAAGTCGGAGGCCCGCATCAAAGTGTGTCGTGGGGATGGCGAGTTCCTCTCCTGAGAGGTCATTGATTTTTCCCCATCCCCTGGTCGCCTCGCCATGAAGCCTGGCAGAATGTAGTCACTGATCACATCAAAGAATTCGCCTTCAGAAATAGCGGTGTAGTTGAAGTTGTGTTCGGATAAAGTCCAGGCGCACTTGTTCCGCCCATCAGCGTCGTCGTCGCCACCGTCCATCTCGCAGAAAAATTGCTACGCGGGGCGCTGTAGTTCTCACTAGGAGCGGGCGAGTCATGGGTCGCAAGAAGTGGAGAAGTAACGGAAGTCTTAAATGCGTTAGGTAAGAAAGGGTCGCTAGGGCCTATTTATTGGAGGAAAAAAGGGCTGGAAAATATCACTCCGGCGGCAAAAGTGCATATAGCAAAATGTGCCCTGACGCTTCGACTTCCGGACCCACCGCAGATTCCTACCAGCACGCTGTTGCACCACAAAGATCATTCGGCAGCGAGCTGCGCTCACTCGCTTCCACCCAAGAGGCGGGCGAGCCACGATTCACACCCGCCAAAAGCAGTGGGCGGGCCTCTTCGACTCGCATTCGCCGGATACCCGTCTCACTCCCGCCAATACTATGTAGGTGGGCTTGGTGAGCCGGTTCAATAACCTCACACACGCTTGAAGAAGGGGTAGGCGGGCAAGTGCATCTCGTTTGCACTCGCCCAGAGAAAACTAAGCAGCGAAATCATAAAAGTAATACACAGTGAACATAAGCCCATGGGCGGGCGAGAGGTCCTAAATAATTACAAACAAGAGTTCGACGTCCTGAAGAAAGAAAAATTTTGTGGCCCTATTATGCGAGTTGGTCCAGGATATAGGTGCGACCCGGGCTTGGCGATCGGTAGAGGGAAAGGGGCGGCTGGTTCAGTACTAGATTCACTTCCACCTACCCTGCCCCCATGTCCCGGATCGAGGCTGCACACGAGGATATTAGTATTCGCGAACTTCCGTTAATTCCCGCTGGGCCAGGTCGACCTGCTCCTTGACATGCCTAAGTCATTCCTCCGCTCGAATGATGTGCACCCCCTGAGAAATAACTCCATCCCCGTCAGCTGGGAGCCACATTCCCTCTAGAATTGCTAACCTCTCCTCCGTCTCTGACTTGTCCTCGTCCACCCTGTTGCAGACCTCCTGCAATGCCCCCATCCGTCGCATAGCATATGACAGAAGGTCCGGTCGGGGTCCGACGTCATATACCACGGAGAGGCAAGGAGATTACATGTAGTTTGCCAAACCTAAGTTCAAGTAGAAATGCGTCCTACCACAGTGCATTCTAGCGGAAGCATTTTAAGTTAAGAACTCATACACAATAAAGATCTCCACTACATAAAAGGAATGACATAATATATATTACATCACATGTTTTGGTCGTATCCTTATTAAACTGTTTCAGTTAATAAAAGTGAATTCATACGTCGTCACGCAGGCCGACCACACATGAAACAGTAAAGTTCGCCGTTTGGGCCTTCAAGGCCTAGCCAATTGCAGCACAAGGACTTCGACCCGCTACTTCCCACTTGGCTCTCCAACACCTGCACAAAATGGCCCACCAAAATGTGGTAAACAAAGCAACGGTCAGCATTTTGCTGACCCGTTTATAACGATCCCACCCCTTACTCGGGGAAACATTTCACCATCCCTCCAAACAAGGCATTATATATATATATATATACAAGCAGTCGTGCACGGGGGACCCCGTGCGGGAAACATTCGTCGTGAGTGCGAAATTTGTCGAGGGGGCGATATTGGTTGTGGGCGATGACATTGATCGGGGGAAGCGACATTGGTCGGGGGCGGGGACATTGGTCGAAGGCGGCGACAATGGTCGGGAGCAGGGACACTGGTCGGGGGCGGCGACATTGGACGGAGGCGGCGACATCGGTCGGTGGCGGCGACATTGGTTGGGGGTGGCAACACTGTTCGGGGGAGGGGACACTGGTCGGGGGCGGGGACACTTGTCGGCGGCGGGGACACTGGTCGGGGGAGGGGACAATGGTCGACGGCGGAGACACTGGTCGGGAGGGTGTGGGGGGACATTAGTCGGGGGAGGGTACATTGGTCGGGGGAGGAGACCTTGGTCGGGGGACGAGACATTGGTCTGGGCCGGCGACATTGGCCAGGGTGGGGAATTGGTCGAGGCGGGAAATTGGTCATTGGCGGAGACATTGGTCGGGGGCGGGGACATTGTTTGGGGGCGGGGACATTGGTTGGGGGCGGCAACATTGGTCGGGGCAGGGAATTGGTCGGGGCGGGGAATTGGTCGGTGGCGGCAACATTGGTCAGGGGCGAGGACATTGATTAGAGGCGGGGACATTGGTCGGGTGCGGGGACATTGGTCGGGGGCGGGGACATTGGTTGTGTGCGGGGACATTGGTCGGGGGCGGGGACATTGGTCGGGGGTGCCGACATTGGTCGGGGGCAGCGACATTGGTCGGGGGGCGGCGACATTGGTTGGGTGCAGGGACATTGGTCGGGGGTGGGGAATTTGTCCCACATGAATTTAAATGAAAGCATGGGTGTGAACAAACACAACATTTAGGAACCGCAAACAGAGCATATCAAATATCAAAATTAATTATTATAAGAACAAAGGAAATAAAATTGGAGAACAGTAGAGTCGCTTATTAAAAAATATTATTGCATATCTTCAACAACCTCTCTGCAATTAAGGATTGTGTTTTTTAACCGAACTTAGGTATTTCCATAAAAAACAAAAGGAATACACACCTGAAATATGTCACCCAATACGTGGAAGTTATATGGTATGAGTCCTCACCTCCTTAACCTGTAATGCATTATGAAGAAATGTCATGAGATTTTAGCTCAAAATAATTTCACATTTGGTTTCCTCAATCAAGATGTGAGCATAGATGTTCATTGAGGAGAAAGAAAAGCTCAACGATAAAATCAATTCATGTATGAGCATATAACATTTCAAAAACTAAAGTAGAAGAGGAGCAGTACAAAACAATAGTTTGAATATAATCTAAATTTGTATGAACCTCAAGTTGACCCTGATCATAGACTTCAGTAAAATGAAGTGCTAAACAATTTGTTTAGCATTACAATATTGCATAGGGGGACAGATGGCGAATTTTTGTTCAAACCCAGCTCGGTTATGACGCTTATAATAATGTAATTGTTGGGTTTCTCTATAGGGTTGGCACAACGCTTGTGCACGCAGCGGAAAAATAAACATCAAGAAAAACCCAAAGAGATGTGGATCGGGCTATGAACGTTGAATCAAGAAGTTAGCAAAACTAGGCAAAAATTACCTCGGTGGCGTTGAGTCACAACCCAACGGAGATGCTCCAAACTTTATCTGCTTGCTAGTGGCGAGTTCTACGTGGAATAGTGTCCACGTTTCTGTAGAAGTCCACATGAGCGGGAGAACACCGATATATCCGTCGCACGGATTATCGGGAAGGAGAAGACCGCACCTTTGCTTTCCCACGGACTGCTAGGTCCGCGCCAGGGATTGCAGCACCAGCGACAGTCGCCGGAGAAGAGGTGGTCGACGGAGCGAACACGGCGGCGGCGGAACTCTTCCGTCGGCAGCGGGGATCGGGATCGGCGGATCGAAAGGCGGAACGGCTTCCGTCGGGTTTCGATCTGCTACAGGAGAAAATCGCGAGCGCGTGTATATTCCCGAAAACCCTAAGTGTCCTATTTATACCAAAGGTATAAATAAACCCAGGAAAATCGCTATCCGCAGACCACCCGAAAATTGGGTTCAGAATCGGCGAGTATCAATCGGTGAGAATCGGCGAGAATCGACGAGAATCACTGAGCAGGTTCGGCGAGAATCAGTCGACGAGTATCATGCAGGATCGGAGAGAATCAGAGTACAATACTCGACGATTCTCGCCGATCGTCGAGCCGCGCTCGACGATACACAACGATACTCGACGATCATCGAGCCGCGGTCGACGACAATTGTCGAAGTAGTCGATCGTCGAGAATCAACAATTGATTCTCGACGATTCTCGTCGATCGGCGAGAATCAGAGAGATGATTCTCGCCAATTGGCGGGAATCAGAAGACAATTCTCGACTAATGTCATCGACCCTCGGACGACAATCCCAACCATCCCTTCAAGGCAACATTTGCCCAACCCGATGATCCTATAAGGCAACACTTTGCCCATAACCCTATTCAGGTCGGTGATTGGTAACCTTTACCAACACAGTCAGTCATCCAACTTCTCCACATCTCTTATGTGCGACCCTGCAGGCTCATATCGCGTTGGCAGTGAGATTACATGTTTGATCACTTCCAGATCATCATGGTGACTCCAACAGACTCCCACTTGATCTCGAAAGTATCAAAGCAAAAACCTCACAAACAATGAGCGGCATCTAGCAATGCATCATTGCTCCCCAAGCAATAAGAGTTTATAACTCATAAGCCTTTATGACCAATGTGTCAGCGTTGTCTTTATCCCTTTGTCCCTTACATCCAGAAAGAACTAGAGGCATGGACCGTGTCACCCTCGTAATAGCTCAATCCAAGTTTCTTGATCCAGGACGGACTTCCAGAGAATGGGGAGTCCAATATCACATATTGACTCAACCAAGCATGGCCATGCATTTCTCAGTCCAGTTCCATCAAGGGGCCCATGGATACAACTCCTGTCATACAGGAGGACAAATCCCATATCTGCTCACACACAAACACCCAAATGATTCGTAACATGCCCAACAACCACCCTTATCATCAACCTTTCTCAAGGAAGACTTTAGATGGCATCAAAGCACGCTCTTCCTCACTTGATGAATGTTGTGACTTCAGGTCAAAGGATCACAACACCATTGTCAATTGAGACCTACTCGTGACACGATTGGATGACAATCCACAGAGTAGTCTCAGGTTGGGTCTGTCCAGTACAACTTGTTCACTAACAAGTACCCACGTGATGACTTGATATCACAATATCATGACCTGTGAGAACCAGTCATCAGTCAACACACGTGCTAGTCTTCATGTACCATCATCACCCTTAGCTTCTATGATGATACTCGACCAGGGACCTTTAAGAATGAAGCTTCAAATAAATCATGGGCTCTCACATTCAAGTCACGTACTTGATGTCCCATGGAAGCGAACATTCTAAGGGTATCTAATATGTTAACATTTAACTATCATATATAGAAAAATTCATAATAAAAGAATTTGCCATTAATTATAAAAGAAAAACTAGGTACACAGTTCATCATATGAACAAACAGCCAACAAAATACAAGATTACATGCAACCCACAAGATTCTCGCTAGAGTTGATCATTTAGGTATCGTATACCCATCGATCTAGTATGACCATCATGCTTTCTCTGCGCGAGAGGCTTTGTCAGCGGATCCGCAATATTTTCCTCAGTCGGCACTCTGCAAATTTTTACATCTCCTCGTTCGACAATCTCACGAATAAGATGAAAACGCCGGAGTATGTGCTTGGAGCGCTGATGAGATCTAGGTTCCTTAGATTGTGCAATTGCACCATTGTTATCACAGTAGAGAACTACGGGACCAACAATGCTAGGAACTACATCAAGCTCGCCGATGAATTTCCTAATCCATACAGCCTCCTTCGCCGCATTAGCTGCTGCGATATACTCGGCCTCTGTTGTAGAATCAGCAACTATCTCTTGCTTGGAACTCTTCCAACTTACAGCTCCTCCATTCAGGCAAAACACAAAACCTGACTGAGACTTGGAGTCGTCTCGATCAGTTTGGAAGCTAGCATCCGTGTAACCACTTACAGCGAGCTCTTCCTCTCCACCATACACCAAGAACACGTCCTTAGTCCTTCTCAAGTACTTCAGGATATTCTTGACTGCAATCCAGTGACACTCACTGGGGTCTGACTGATACCTACTAGTCATGCTCAAAGCAAAGGATACATCGGGTCGAGTACATAACATCGCGTACATGATTGATCCAATTGCCGAAGCATATGGAATCAACTTCATGCGGTCCTTATCTTCACAAGACTTTGGACAGTGGTCCTTAGAGAGATTCACACCATGAGATATGGGCAAAGTCCTTTCTTGTACTCAAGCATGTTGAGCCGCTTCAACACCTTTTCGATGTACGTACTCTGGGTCAAACCCAGCAACTTCTTCGATCTATCTCTATAGATCTTAATACCGAGTATATAAGTCGCTTCACCCAAATCCTTCATTGAAAAGCAGTTCCCTAGGTTGTTCTTAACAACTTTCAGGGTAGGAATGTCATTCTCGATCAACAGTATGTCATCTACATACAATATCAGGAAGACAACAATGCTCCCACTGATTCGCTTGTAAACACAAGGCTCATCTTCATTCTTGATGAAACCAAACTCTTTGATTTTCTCATCAAAACGAAGATTCCAACTTCGAGAGGCCTGTTTCAGTCCATAAATGGACTTATTCAGCTTGCATATTTTAGTGGCTTCATCTGGGGATACAAAACCCTCGGGTTATGTCATATACACTTCCTCAAGGAGGTTTCCATTAAGGAAAGCCGTTTTGACATCCATCTGCCAGATCTCGTAGTCATAATACGCAGCAATAGCAAGCAATATCCTAATGGACTTTACCATGGCAACAGGGGAAAAGGTCTCATCATAGTCAATACCATGAATTTGCTTGAAACCCTTAGCCACCAGTCACCCTTTGAATGTCTGTACATTCCCATCCATGTCGGTCTTCTTCTTGAAGACCCACTTGCACCCTATGGGTCGTACCCCTTCAGGTGGTTCCACCAAGTTCCAAACTCGGTTTGCATACATGGAGTCCATTTCGGATTTCATAGCCTCAAGCCATTTGTCGGAGTCCGGTCCATTCATAGCCTCTTGGTAGGTTGCTGGTTCATCATCATGATCCATAAGCAACACATTACCTATTTGAGACACGAGAAATCCATATCTCTCAGGCTCAAACCTCGGTCTACCAGATCTACGTAGGACTTTTGTTCCTTGAGCAGGTTCTCTAGCTACAACATCTTGTAGTCCTGTCTAAGAATCCAATTCCGGTTCATTCACTACATGTGGTTCTTGAACTTCTTCAAGCTCTACCTTTTCAGTCTTTCTTTATAAGAACTCTTTCTCCAAGAAGACACCAGTCCTTGCGACAAACACTTTGCCCTCAGACGGTAGGTAAAAGTAATACCCTTTCGTTTCCTTAGGATATCCCACCAGATAACATTTATCCGATTTGGGTTCCAGCTTGTCAGGCATTTGACGTCTCACGTATGCCTCACAGCCCCAAAGTTTACTGAACGACATACTAGGACGCTTCCCAGTCCATATCTCATATGGTGTCTTCAGAACCGTTTTAGTTGGAGCGCGATTCAATGTCATTGCAGCAGTCTCTAAAGCAAAACCCCAAAAGGAAACAGGCAAGTCTGCATGACTCATCATCGAACATACCATGTCTAACAGAGTACGATTTCTCCTCTCAGACACACCATTATGTTGTGGTGTTCTAGGTGGAGTGAGCTGTGATACAATACCACACTCTTTCAGATGATCACGGAACTCATGACTCAGGTATTCGCCACCTCGATCAGATCGGAGTGCTTTAACCCTTTTACCCAACTGGTTTTCTACTTCATTCTTGAACTCTTTGAACTTTTCAAAGGTCTCGGATTTGCACTTCATAAGATACACATATCCGTATCTACTGAAATCATCAGTAAATGTAACAAAGTAGAAATACCCTCCTCTAGCCATGGAACTCATGGGTCCACATACATCACTATGTACAACACCCAAAAGATCCTCAGCCCTCTCAGTATAACCAGTGAAAGGAGCTTTAGTCATCTTGCCTAACAAACAAGATTTGCATCGCTCAAATGATTCATAATCAAATGAGTCCAAAAGTCCATCTCTATGGAGCTTGGATATGCGCTTCTCGTTGATATGGCCCAAACGACAATGCCAGAGAAAAGTAGGGTTCGAATCATTTGTTCTTAGTCTTTTATTGTTTTCTACATTACAGATCAGATGGTCCAAGTTCAAAACGTAAAGACCATTAAACAATTGGGCTACAGCATAACAAACATCATTCTTAAATATAGAACAACAATTGTTCTTAATTATAAAAGAAAATCCAATCATGTCCAAACATGAAATAGATATAATGTTTATAGTTATCGCCGGAACAAAATAACAGTTATCTAGTTCTATTACAAGCCCACTGGGCAAAGAAAGACGGTAAACTCCTACGGCTATAGCAGCAACTCTTGCTCCATTGCCGACGCGGAGGTCCACCTCCCCTTTACTCAGCAATCTTCTCCTTCCCAGTTCCTGCACATTTGTACAAATGTGAGAACCACATCCGGTATCCAATACCCAAGATGAAGGAGCAGAAAGGTTTATCTCTATAACGTAAACATTAGAAGCGGAAGTCATACCTCCCCTCAATTTCTGCAGACCCTCAATATACGAAGGACAGTTCCTCCGCCAATGACCAGCCTTGCCACAGTGGTGGCATTTCCCATCCTTCACCGTGCTCTTCTTTTTCATCAGTGCTGAAGACTTGGGCTCAAGATATGACTTAGGTCCTACCTTCGTCTTCTTGGAGCCCTTGGCTTTGCCCTTGCCCTTATGCACCATCAGTATGGGGCTGGCAGGCTTGGCCTTCTTCATGTTGATTTCGGCAGTTCTCAACATGCCTAGGAGTTCGGGCAGTGTCTTGTCTATCTCATTCATGTTGTAGTTCAAGACAAACTGCTCATAACTGTCCGGCAACGATTGCAGGATCAGATCCATGGCCAACTCTTGACCAAGAGGAAAACCCAGCCTTTCAAGGTTCTCTATATACCCAATCATCTTGAGTACGTGAGTCCCTACTGAGTCTCGAACTCCCATCTTGCACTAAAACAACGCTTTCGTGATGTCGAACCTCTCTTGACGAGCCTGCCCTTGAAACATTTTCTTGAGATGCTCGTCAATCTCCTTGCACCCCATCTTCTCATGTTGCTTCTGAAGCTCAGAGTTCATGGTGGCAAGCATAAGGCACTCGACATCCAAAGCATCGTCAGTATACTTCTTATAAGTATCTTTCTCAGCACGGGAAGAGTTCCCGGTCGGCACCTCGGGGGCTTCTTCTTCCAAGACATAGAGCTTTCGCTCTTGCCTGAGAACAATTCTCAGGTTCCTATACCAGTCCATATAATTTGTCCCACTGAGCTTATCCTTCTCAAGGATGGCTCTCAGAGACAACGTGGAGTGCGCAACGCTTGCCATGGAATTCTACAATAATTTATGCAGAATAAAATCAGTACCTAAATTTCAATTACAATTTATTCTAATTAGGACTTCAATTAAAATACTCCCACTATTTTATTCGAAAAGATAGCCCTCACTAGCAATTCGGAGAGTTCATGCGAGCTACTCTCTTAGTGGACAAGATCCGTATTTCACCAACACTATGAGTCCGCTTTGGCGTTCCTCTCACGATGCGGTTATTTAGGTAGGCAACGCTTGCCAATTGCATCCTCATGCAATTCTTGTATGGTTGGTGAATAACTTCTTATTCGCATCCATCATATGGTGCATGCCAACCCTATGCCTCTAGGCACTCAACCTTTGAGGTCACCTAGTTAAGCTGGACCCGATGTCAACAGTGGGATATCACAATTATCCGCTCGCACCCTTACCAAGATAGATTAATGCACCTTGCTTTGGCAAGCCCACACTTCATCAATCGAGGCAGGAAGAGTGTCATCCATCGGAAGGCATCCGAACACTTAATATTTGATGAAGGGATTTCAAATATAGGTTAACAATTAACCATGATCAACATTTGATCGACGTGCACATCCAAAGAAAAATAATTCTTCTAAAACCAAATGCATCCCTTATGTGCACATCCTGACACCATCAACATTTGATAGAAGGAAGGGCTAAATCTGAACATCCGAAAATTTCCAAATCCTCAGATTTACATGCATTGGACAAAGGCAAAGACAGCTCAACTTAAAGCAGTAGACAAGCTCATCTCTCTTTGTTGGATTCAAAATCCAAAACAAAATCGAGGGATGGTTACTGCTAAGGAGATCACAATTTCTAACACTTAGAAATCCACCGAAATTCCAATCGTTCTTGGCGAGGTACCAAGACTAAATCTAGACATTTAGAACACTTCTAAATCCCTAGGTTTACACGCACTGGAATAACAAACTTCCAAAACAACGATCATGGCCGTAACCTGGCTCTGATACCACTGTTGGGTTTCTCTATAGGGTTGGCACAACGCTTGTGCACACAGCGGAAAAATAAACATCAAGAAAAACCAAAAGAGATGTGGATCGGGCTATGAACGTTGAATCAAGAAGTTAGCAAAACTAGGCAAAAATTACCTCGGTGGCGTTGAGTCACAACCCAACGAAGATGCTCCAAACTTTATCTGCTTGCTAGTGGCGAGTTCTACGTGGAATAGTGTCCACGTTTCTGTAGAAGTCCACACGAGCGGGAGAACACCGATCTATCCATCGCACGGATTATCGGGAAGGAGAAGACCGCACCTTTGCTTTCCCACGGACTACTAGGTCCGCGCCAGGGATTGCAGCACCAGCGACAGTCGCCGGAGAAGAGGTGGTCGACGGAGCGAGCACGGCGGCGACGGAACTCTTCCGTCGGTGGCGGGGATCTGGATCGGCGGATTGAAAGGCGGAACGGCTTCCGTCGGGTTTCGATCTGCTACAGGAGAAAATCGCGAGCGCGTGTATATTCCCGAAAACCCTAAGTGTCCTATTTATACCAAAGGTATAAATAAACCCAGGAAAATCGCTATCCGCAGACCACCCGAAAATAGGGTTCAGAATCGGCGAGTATCAATCGGTGAGAATCGACGACAATCGGCGAGAATCACTGAGCAGGTTCGGCGAGAATCAGTCGACGAGTATCATGCAGGATCGGCGAGAATCAGAGTACAATACTCGACGATTCTCGCCGATCGTCGAGCCGCGCTCGACGATACACAACGATACTCGACGATCGTCGAACCGCGGTCGACGACAATTGTCGAAGTAGTCGATCGTCGAGAATCAACAATTGATTCTCGACGATTCTCGTCGATCGGTGAGAATCAGAGAGACGATTCTCGCCGATCGGCGGGAATCAGAAGACGATTCTCGACTAATGTCATCGACCCTCGGACGACAATCCCAACCAGCCCTTCAAGACAACATTTGCCCAACCCGATGATCCTATAAGGCAACACTTTGCCCATAACCCTATTCAGGTCGGTGATTGGTAACCTTTACCAACACAGTCAGTCATCCAACTTCTCCACATCTCTTATGTGCGACCCTGCAGGCTCATATCGCGTTGGCAGTGAGATTACATGTTTGATCACTTCCAGATCATCATGGTGACTCCAACAGTAATAACATCAAGTTGTCTTTACGTCTTTGTCATACCCCTTTATCATGCAATGGGGAAGCAGATTAAGCTAGGCTTCGTTTGGCACTCTGCAGGGGCGGGTAACTATGCAGGGGCGGGAACACTTGACTGGGGAGGGGACACTCGTCGGTGGCGGGGACACTCGGGGTGCAGGGAAATGTAAAGCTACGGAATAAAAGCAGAATCACACTCCTAAGCCACAAAAACTCAGAGATCCTTTTCAACCTCAAGTGTATAATAGGAAATGTGCTCTGAAAGTGTACAAACCCTGGTTGAAAGCTGGAAGTGTTTCGTCAAGTGTAACGCCCATGGATGTGAAACATAATACGTGGTTGTATGCACGTATATTTTGTCTGAAATGGTGTCCTTTTGTGGTCTGATCGGTGTAAAGTGCCAACAACGGTGGGGGGACAGGAATGGCAGGTAACATTACTTTGCCAAGTTTATAGCATAAATTTTTTGTTTCTTTGTGGAATAATCGAGTTGCACAATGAGGGCAAATGGTTGGTTGTGGGAGCTGGAAGACGCGAACGTTGTCAGAGGAATGATAATTTCTTGCAATGTTATGACGTCCTGTCCGCGAAGTGGGCGCAGAACTGTCAACTTCAATTTCATCCGGTTGATTTGAAGGTTCTAGATGTGTTGGTTGGACTTCCACTGCCGATGGTAAAGTCAATGTTGAGCGCGATTGTGTTCGTCTTGCATTCAGTGCACTCCATTGTTCTGCAGTCAATCACCGTCTCCAATTATTAACACGCACTCAGGTTGACTCTCGAGTTTGCTCAGTTGGTGTTATCGAAGTTGAAGGCCTCCCTCTTTTATGTTGGAGTGGTCCACCCTGGTTTGGCAACAACAACTCACCTTCAGTTTGATGTTAGTCTGCCTCAGACTGATTTTGATCTTCTATTTGCGAAGTTCCGGCAGAAGGATTATCTTCAATTTCATTCGGTTGATTTGGAGTTTCTAGCTCATCGGGTTGGCTTCCACGACCGATGGTAAAGTCAACGATGAGCGCGATTGTGTTCGCCCTGCATTCAATGCACTCCGTTGTTCTGCAGTCAATGACTGTCTCCAATTACTAACACGTACTCGGGTTGACTCTCGAGTTTGCTCAGCGGTTGTCGCCGAAGTTGAAGGTCTCCCTCTTTTACGTTGGACTGGCCCGCCCAGATTTGGCAACGACGACGACGCCTCAGCATGATTTTGGTTGGCCATCTCAAAGTGTCTGCGATGTGATGTAATAAACTCATGAATTATCTGTTTTCTTCCAAATATGTAATCGTTTTTTGTGTTTGATGAAGTTCCACTTGGTTAAAAGTAAACTAATTTATTTACATAGACGGGTACATGGGGGAATGCCCCTACGGCCAAGCGTGACCATACCAGGCCCTCGAGGGAAATTACTAACCTATATTTGTCTTATTTTGTGCTTATCTCTAACTTAAAAGCCTCAAAGATACTAATCGACTCGTGCATGATGAACCCGTGCGTGATGACATTTCTATGAATGATGCAAGATCATGAAACAATTAAACACTACAATCACATTATTGAAGAAGACATAATCAGCAATCAATACTAACATAGCACAAAATAAAAACAGATTCACATTCAAAGATTCACATTCTCTTAATATATTGTATGAATTAGAAAATTGTCATTCTTTTAACAATAATTCTCTTAATTTTTGAAAGTGCAATAATTCAAACATATGTTAAACTGAAGAAATCTGTGCGTGATGACATTTCTATGAATGATGCAAGATCATGAGACAATTAAACACTACAATCACATTATTGAAGAAGACATAATCAATAATAAATATTAACATAGCACAAAATAAAAACAGATTCACATTCAAAGATTCACATTCTCTTAATATATTGTATGGAGTAGAAAATTGTCATTCTTTTAACAATAATTCTCTTAATTTTTGAAAGTGCAATAATTCAAACATATGTTTAACTGAAGAAATACGTCGAGACATGCGAACTTGCTTACAACATTTACACAACATTTACATAGCATTTGGCAAGCCAATAAAGATACCAAATATTAAGTTTAGGGCAAAAAATAATGTAATAAACTCATGAATTATCTGTTTTCTTCCAGACATGTAATTGTTTTTTGTGTTTGATGAATACCACTTGGTTAAACGTAAACTAATTTATTTACATAGATGGGTACACGGGGCAATGCCCCTACAACCAAGCGAGACCGTACAAGGCCCGCGAGGGAAATTACTAACCTATATTTGTCTTATTTTATGCTTACCTCCAACTTAAAAGCCTCAAAGATACTAATCGACCCGTGCGTGATTAACCCTACATTTCTATAAACACTACAACATTTACATTTCTATGAATGATGCAAGATCATGAGACAATTAAACACTACAATCACATTATTGAAGAAGACATAATCATCAATCAATGCTAACGTAGCAAAAAATAAAAACAGATTCACATTCAAAGATTCACATTCTCTTAATATATTGTATGAACTAGCAAATTGTTATTCTTTTAACAATTATATGAATATACAATAATTTACAAAAAAATATATCATAATAACTTTCTAATCAGATAATATTATGAACGAACTCATGATTAAATAAAAAAAATTAATAACTGGCAGGGAACAAACTCACTAACAACCTCAGAACAATGGTTTATTGTTTTTAAATTTTGAAAGTGCAATAATTCTAACATATGTTTAACTGAAGAAATACATCAAGACATGGGAACTTGCTTACAACATTTACACAGAATTTACATAGCATTTGGCAAGCCAATAAAGATACCAAATATTAAGTTTAGGGCAAAAAATAATATAAGGCATTTAAGGGTATAATGCTTTTAAAGGAAAAAATTTGGAGAACTCAAGCTTTAGAAAAGGAGAGGCAAAACTCTGAGGCTCGATGTTGGACGATAGGCGAGATAAAGCTTTAGCCACTGTAAAAGAAAAAATGACTAATTGTGGGGGATTCAACCCTATACTAACTTTGTAGACATCTCAAGCTTTGAAACCATCAGAGAAAATAAAAATCATATTATTTTGTTATAAGTCTAAGCAGAGAAAATAAAACAAACAAAAATTGGAGATGAAAGCCATCTCCATTCAGTGCTAATCGCTCCCACGACAGATAACTATCGACTCAAATAAAGGTATGTTGGGAATGATCTCGTATTTAAAGAGGCTATTGATTTATCCTCATTTACTTTATTTCTTTGCAAAGACTTTTGTTGATTAGGAAATAATAAGACAGTCTAATAATAAAATAACCATAAGCTATTTATGTACTTGGAGAAATCTATGCAAGTTTTGAAAAAAAACATAATACATGGTATTTTCAAAGAGCTGATTCGAAGGCTTTCAATAAAGAAATTAATCATGAATACCAACTAATAAATGTGGATTTAGAAGGTCCTAAAAGCTCTAAAAATTCTTATTTTTCTACAACAAAAGCAAGAAATCAAAACAAATAGAAATTGTAGATGAAAGCCATATCCATTCAGTGTTAATAGCTCCCAAGGCAGATAACTATCGACTCAAATAATGGTATGCTGGGAATGATGTAGTCTTTAACAACACCAATGTTTCAAAAAAATTAGCTAGAACCCAAAATTCCAAAAATCCGTTGAAATATCAAAAATCGGAAGAAATTTCTCATGAGTAAAGAAGGGGAACATTTTAAATACAATGGGGGATGGATCATAGAAGAGTTGCTTCTTCATCCCCCCCCCCCTGAACTACCACAAAACACAGAACAATGACAAAGGAAGACAACCTGCAAGAAAATTCCATTTCAGAGAAGCATGCCCCACATAAAAAAAACACTCACATAAAGCAGCCCTTATTTCGATCTATTTATTGAATGCACATCTATTTATTGGTCAATCGCTCACACTGAAAGTGGGATATTTTTATTGAATGCACATGTACCTCCAGATAGGGCGTGGGATATGTGATCATGTTCCGTTCAAGCACATTTGCATTTGAATGGCTTTTGAATTAGCTGTGACTATTAAACAAAGTTTTGAATTAAGGACTCCTTTTATAATGATTTAGTGTTAGTTTTCCCAAAACTAAAGCTGAGATATTTTTGTCAAGTACCTTTTCAGCTTGACATGTGATTATCAGCTTGAAAAGTGTTAGACTGTTATGCCTAAAAATCAAAATGAGAATGAAAATTGTAAAATACATATCCTGCGCTGAAAATGGTAAAACACATAACTTGCACTGGTGGTCAAGATTTCATAAAACACATTGCTGAACATTGTTGAACATTGTTAAACAGGGAATAAATGGAACTTGAAAAAGCGCTTGAAGAAAGCGTGAATGGAGAAAGGGAAGATGTCGAGCTCATACCTTTGCTGCGGAAAAGTGACCAAGCCAGATAATAATGGCAGAAACGACTGTGAAGGGGGAGTTGGTGGGCGACGTTGGAAGGGGGGGGAGTAGGAGTCCTGTAAAATCAAAAAAACTTAGATCCTGAAATAACGAGACAGCATAAATGAGGTTTGGGAATGCGTTTACCTATGGAGTGCAATGGCGTTGAGGAGTGAAGTGGATGGGTGGTGAAGCAGCCGAGGATGAGCTGTGGAGCAACCGTGGAGGACGCTGCTTAAGCTTGACAGAAGGTGGAAGATATACCTAAAGAGCAGGAAGTCAAGTTGCGGAAACGGTGGAGGAGGACCGGCACAGAAGATATATCTAAAGCAGCGTCTAAGAATGTTTCTGGATGAGGGACAGCATAGATGAGGGATTCAGCGAAGCATCTCCACCTTCGGCTCTTCTCGCGGGAACTCTACAGCTACTGTCGAGGGATTGGGAAGGGTCGAAATGGCGAGAGATGAAAAATGTAAAGGTAAAAAGCTATCGAAAAACGGACGATCCATAGCTCTCGCATATATTGATCCGTCTCCTTTGATTGTTATTATCGTATGGTGGGAATTGCTTGATCCGTGGCTCTGGTTATAAATGATTGGTGGCCTTTGATTGTTTTAGATGAGTGGTGGGTATTGTTGGCAGGAAGCATCAAATTGGGGAGGGCATTTTTTGAAATCTTAATGTTACACCACAACTAAGGGTATTTTGGGCAACACGAATGTTACACTAAACTCCAAACCTCCTCCCTTATAGTATAAAGATATATAGTGGAAACAATAAAGTGCATTTAAGCACCATTCACCACAGACGTTGGCCCAACGACCACACGCCCCGTGCACACAGGGCACATTTTTGTTGTACCGGGCTCCCCCGTATAACACCACCATTTAGAGGTCCATGACTTAACGGTAACTTTGTCATTCAGAGGTACTTAACTTGACGACTACGTCGTTCAAAGTTACTTAACTTGACAACACACTGCCCATTCAGAGGTACTTAACTTGACGACCTAGTCGTTCAGAGGTACTTAACTTGATGGCATAGTAATTGGCCTTCACAACACTCATAATAAGCGACATGGCTATTTACCATTTTAGGATGGTAACCATCATTACTGGGCACTTTAGGCTAACAGCTTCGCATACAGTGACCCCCCAAGTCTCTTTAAGACAGATCACACAAAATTCCAGCTCACTAGGAGATATCTCCTAGCGATATCAATAGTTCTCCAGACTGTGATCATTTCTGGGTGTTTTTCTAGAAAATACTTCCAGTACTTTGATGCAGCATCCTGCACACCCCCAGACCCAAATTTCACCCGTACTTCACACGCATATCCATGGTGTACAACCCCGTGTCTGGCGAGTGAGGTCGCCAAGGATCATACAGGGCGTTTCAAGTCGTCCAAGCAACAGGCAAGCCCAGCAAAGGACTGAAGAATGTGGGCGAGCTCGACAAGGAGATGCCGAACCCGAGCTCGGCATTCGTCGACCGCGAGATCGGTATTCGCCGAGCTAGTCCAGAATCATCAATCTCAGGTCAGCTAATGGCGACCAATGGATGGGCGAGCTCGCCGTCCTAGCTCGCGCCCTCGCAGAGGAGCTCGATAACAGCATGCGAGCAGGATCTGCCGAGGTGGCCAGGCTCCCCAGCTCGCCCAGATATATGAGGTACTTTTTACTATTTTGCCCCCATTAGTCTGCCCATAGCCCTTCAAAACAACATAGTTTGGCTGTTGGCAGACCCAACCAAGGGTATTTTGGTAACTTCAGGTCAGTTCAGTTTGGTTATTAGCAGTTCAGATTCTGAAAACTATAAATAGGACCCAAGGGGTACCCCAGAAGGCATGCTTCCTGTGCTCTCCTGCTCCAGTTTTCAAGTGCTTTCTGAGGGTACCCTAGCTCGGCCTCTAGCTAAGGAGGGGAAGCGATCTCAGATCTTCCGGGTGTGTGGTGGGTCCTCCCCACAGAGCCCTTGGATCGGTTCCTCTTGTTTTTTCTATTGTTTTGCTTGCAGGAGTGATGTAGGTGCGCAACCATCCCTTCCCCAAGGGTGAACTCCACAGGAGACCGAGGTTTCGGTTTCAACATTTTGGTGCGGTGA
The DNA here is from genome assembly GCA_039583875.1 of Platanthera guangdongensis. Classification (NCBI taxonomy): domain Eukaryota; kingdom Viridiplantae; phylum Streptophyta; class Magnoliopsida; order Asparagales; family Orchidaceae; genus Platanthera; species Platanthera guangdongensis. Next base: position 141,830,980 of record CM077153.1, read on the forward strand.
GCGTGGTTAGTGCAGAAAAGCTTCAACGAGCCCGCTGATAGGAGGACAGGGATCTGATAGGCCGGACTCACTGCCACCCCCCCCCCCCCCCCCGCCTCTCGCCATGGTGGGGATGTTCAAGGATTTCAGGAATAAGGTGCTGAAAATCGTAAAGTTCGCACTCGGCACGCGGTCCGAGTGCTCGACTCCAGCAGTCCAAATCGCGGCCGCCCCCTCTTTGGGCGAGGACGCCCCAGGCAGGAGAGCTGGGAAGTAAGTGGCCGAGGAAGGCCGGGGGTGCGAGCTCCTCGGGCGCGAGCTCTTCCCCGGCTCGGCAAGTCGAGGCCAGTTCGACGAGCTAGGCTTGTGAGATTCGCCAGCTCGCCCAGCAGGGGGAGGCAGCCCCTTCAGCAAGTTGGTCTCTTCAGCTCCAGTTTCAGATGCGTTCAGGGAACCCGAGATGTCCTACTACATCGGCAAGGGAGACCCGGTCCAGCATGTTCAATGGTTCTAGGATGTAGTTTCCATCCGATAGATGTCAGACGGGTTCAAGTGCCGACTCTTCGCTATCACCCTCAAGGAGAAGGCAAGGGAGTGGTTCCATCAGCTACCGGCCAGCTCCATTTACTGCTTCGAGGACCTGCGCCGGGGGTTCATGCTGAGGTTCATTACCTCGAAGAGGAGGAAGAAGGAGTCAGAATCCCTGTTCCACATCAAGCAAGGGGTGAGTGAGATGCTGGGAAGCTACGTGGATCAGTTCCAGTAGGAGGTTACCCAGGTCCAGGAGATGTCGGGCCATAGTTTGATGATGGCCTTTACCCTGGGCCTGCAACAGGGATTCTTCAGGATGGAGCTGAAGAGAGTTCCCCCCCTCTCCTACGAGGAGTTGATGGAGAAGGAGGTGAGAGAAGTTGATGGGATGCGTCAAACCCGAAGTTTGCACGGAAACTGGCCAGGTGGGCCACTAAGGAGGAGAAGGAATCGAGAGGAGGAAGGGGACAGGAAGAGAGGAGAGGAGAGCCCCGACAGAGGGAGCAGTGGCAGCTCTAGGGGCCGCAGCAGCCTAGGTGGGGGCGTCGGGAGCCCGACCATGGGCTGGGCTGGAGGCCTGAGTGGCAAGGGCAGGGGCCACAAAGAGGATACCCAGGAATGGATTGCCATCAAGGGGGGAAGATCAATTCCACCCCCGGGCTGGAGGCAGGCCCAGAGGCCCCGACTCCCCGATCAAGAAGAGGCTATGGACATAGCCTTGGGGGAGAGGAGGAGAGTAGCAAGGCAGAGGAGGAGAGAAGTTAGGGTGGACTTTCCCTATTGTGACTTCCATCAGGAGGAGGGGCACGCCACAGCCACGTGCCCGGAGTTCCTTGAAATGAGAGGGAACATGGAACAGCAGCAGCAGCATTAGGGGCGCCAGGAAGTGAGGATCGAGGAGGTCCTGCCTCGGGCAGAGGAGGACCGTTGCGAAGACCGGGTGGACGTTGGTACCTGAGGAGGGATCGTAGTGATCCACGGGGGGGGGGGGGGGGGGGGGGGGGTCCAGGGTTCCCGAAAGGCGAGTCTCCACACCATGTATTGTCGGAGCGTTGCCTCCACATCCCAAGCCCCACCCCCAGAAGAGAGGATCACCTTCTCTAGAAGCGACATGCAGAATCACGAGGATCCATTCTGTGATACGCAGGTCATCAAGGCAGCCATCAAAAATTTTACCGTCTCTCGGATCCTCGTTGACAACGGAAGCTCCGTCAACGTCGTCTTCAAGAAGGCGTTTGACGCGATGAAGGTGGAGGTGAAGAGAGTGCTGGCCTCAGATGGACCCTTGTTCGGGTTTTCGGGGGAGAGGAAGGAAGTGGAGGGAGTAGTCGGTCTCCATGTCACCCTGGGGGGGCAGTCCAGGAACTATAGGTTCGTAATTGTGGATGCCCCCAGCAGCTACAGCGCCATCTTCGGGATGCCCCTTATCAACGCCTTCCGCTGCGTCCCCTCATCCTTCCATCAGTGCTTGAAGTTCAACGCTGAGGGGATTCAGGTCAGGGTCAGGGGGGACCCCAAGGTGGCGCGGGAATGCTATGTCACCGATGTGAACTCCATCTCTTGGCAGGAGGGAGCCGAGGAGATGGGGCGAAGAATGGAGGAGGCTGAGCAGGATGCTGGGAGGGAGGAGCTGGAGGTGGAGAGCTACGCTGAGAAGGAGGCGGCAGGAAGAGATCAGGAGGAGACGGCTGAAGTTATGGCCATGGAAGAAGAGGTGGAGGTGGAGGTCCCCGTTCCGGAGGAAAGGGATGCTGAAGGATGGGTTGAACAGTCCAGGTTGGAGGCTGTAGAGGAAGTGGTGGATTTGGAAGTCCTCACCCGTGGAGGCAGTGTGGAGAAGGTCCGCGTCAGCGGAAGGCTGACCTCGGAGGACCAAGGCAGGATGCTGGAGTGCATCCAGAAGAATGTGGACATCTTTGCATGGAACGCCGTGGAGATGCTGGGGGTTGACGTGGATGTGGCCTGCCACCGCCTCAACCTGGACCCGGGAACACGCCCCGTCCAACAAAAGAAGAGGTCCACTGCGAACAAGCTGGCAGAGCCCATCAGAGAGGAGGTGGCAAAGCTCCTCAAGGCCGGCTTCGTGTCCGAGATCCAATACCCGGCTGGGTCTCTAATGTGGTCTTGGTCAGAAAGGGAGACAGCTGGTGGCGAATGTGTATCGATTTCTCTTTACTTAATAAAGCTTGTCCTAAGGACTGTTATCCTTTGCCTCGGATCGACGTGCTGGTTGACTCAGCCGTTGGTTTTTCTGTAATGAGTTTTCTAGATGCTTTTTCAGGTATCATCAAATCAGGATACACCCCCCGGACATCAAGGATGTCTCGTTCATCATGGGGACAGATGCTACTGTTACAAGATGATGCCCTTCGGGCTAAAGAACGCAGGGGCACCCTACCAGAAGATGATGGATAGGGTTTTCAAAGAGCAAAGGGGAAGGAACCTGGAGGTGTACGTGGATGACCTCATGATCAAGAGTCGGGATGTGGACTCCCACCTCCAGGATCTAGAGGAGACCTTTGCTACCCTACGCAAGTACAAGATGCGGTTGAACCCTCTGAAGTGTGTTTTCGAGGCTAGTCGGGGGAAGTTCTTGGGTCATCTACTCACCCCCATAGGGGTCGAGCCAAATCCTGACAATATCAGGGCCATCATGGAGCTAGGGTCGCCACGGAACACCAAGAAAGTACAACTCCTGACAAGGAAACTGGCAGGGCTGAGTAGGTTCCGCTCACAGGTTGGGGAAAAGTGCTCCCCCTTCTTCAAAACACTAAGGGGCGGTCAAAGGTTCCAATGGACCAAGGAGTGCGAGGAGGCATTCCAAGCCCTCAAGATGCAGCTGACCCAGGCTCCGCTGCTCCGAGGGCACAAGGAGGGGGAAGACCTGTTTTTGTATCTCGGGGTCGGGGCGGAGGCCTTGAGCTCCATCCTAGTTCTGGAGGAGGGGAAGAAGCAGCTTCCAATTTACTGCGTGAGTTGTGTCCTGAGGAATGCCGAGCTCTGGTATCCAATTTTGGAGAAGCTGACTTTCACCCTGATCATCTCAGCCCGAAGGCTGCGACCTTATTTCCATGCACACTCAATCTGAGTGGTGACTGACCATCCCCTCCGCAACATCTTTGAGGGGGTGGAGCATTCTGGCAGGCTGGCCAAGTAGTCGGTGGAGTTGAGTGAGTTTGGCGTTTCCTTCGTGCCGCGCCTCTCGAGCAAAGCTCAAGCAATGGCTAACTTCTTGGCAGATTATGTGATTGAGGTTGCGGAGGAAGAGCTCACTCATCTGACTCCTTGGAAGGTGAAGGTGGATGGCGCCTCGGGGAGGCATTCCCTAGGAGTGGGGGTGATCTTGGAGAACCCACAGGGGACTAGGATTGAGCATATGGTGGTGGTTCACTTTCCTATCACAACAATCAAGCCGAGTATGAGGCCGTGATAGCATGGCTGCGCATGGCCAGGGAGCTAGGGGTGTGGGACGTGGAGTTCCTTACCGACTCCATGGTGGTAGCTTCCCAGATCAACGGGGGAGTTTGAGGCAAGAGAGCCTACCCTGCGGTTATGCTTAGCCAAGGTAAAGAGGGTCATTGGCACGTTCCAAAATTTTTCCATCCAGCACGTGCCCCGGGAGGAAAATGAGCAGGTCGATCAGCTCGCAAAGCACGGACCTCGGGTGGGAGGTACCATCACTGACCTATTCCGCCCCTCCATCGAAGAGGGGAGCTCATGGAGATAGATCAAAGGACTTCATGGATGGACCCAGTTGTAGCTTTCCTTTCAACGGGAGAGTATCCAGAGGGGGCAGATAAGAAGAAGCTAAGGCATAAGTCAGCCTACTACCTCCTCTAGGACGGGCAGCTGTAGAGGAAGACACTCTCGGGGATGTTGGCTCGTTGTGTGGCCGAGGAGGAGGTACAAAGAATCTTGGAGGAAGTCCACTCCGGAGAGTGTGGGAGTCACTCCGGGAGTCGGACCCTAGAAGGGAGGATTGTCAGGAAAGGGTACTTCTGGCCCACCCTGGGCCATGATGCAATAGAATTCGCAAGAAGGTGCCATAAATGCCAGCTGTTTGCCCCCCTCTAGCTACAGCTGACCCAGCGACTCAAAAGCATCACGGCCCCTTGGCCCTTCGCCATTTGGGGAATGGATTTGGTTGGGCCGTACCCCCAGCTAGTGGGTAGAGGAGGTTCCTCCTAGTAATGATCGATTACTTCTCCAAGTGGTTGGAAGTGAATGCGCTGGCCAAGGTGACCTCCCAGATTATCAGAAACTTTGTCTAGGGGGAGATCATCTGCCGCCATGGGTTGCCCCAGGCCATTGTCACGGACAGCGGGCCCCAGTTTGCCAGTGCTGAGTTCACCAGTTTTTGCGAGCAGCTTGGAATCGACCTAAGGTTCGCCTCGGTCCATCACCCCAGGAGCAACTGGCAGGTGGAGGCCGCGAACAAGATCATCGTCAACCTCCTGAAAAAGAAAGTGGAAAATCTGAAGGGAAGCTGGGTGGAGCAACTCCCCGCGGTTCTCTGGGCCCTGAGGACCACCCCCAACACAGCTACCGGAGAGACCCCCTTCAAACTCTCTCATGGGTGCGAGGTAGTGCTCCCCGTGGAATTTGAAGTTCAGACACCTCGAGTTATTGCGGCCAAGGAAGGCAGGGAAGAATGGCAGGCTGAGAACGAGGAGGAGCTGTGGCTCTCCCTTGACATGGTGGAAGAACTGCAGGATCTTTCCGCCCTCCGACATGAAGAGGTGAAGAGAAGGATGGCCAAGTACTTTGACAAGTACGTCAGAGTAAAACAATTTATGGAGGGGGACTTGGTGCTGAGGAAGGTGGATGCAGCTGGGAGATCGGCAACCGTGGGGAAGCTCAACCCCAGCTGGGAAGACCCGTTTTTTGTAAAAGAGGCATTGAGATCAGGGGTATCGACTCCAAAATATGGAGGGCGAAACCCTAAGTCTCCCCTGGAGTGGTGACGACTTAAAATGCTTTCTACCTTGAAGTTTGTAAGTTGTGCCTTGATTTTTAATGAAAATTCTTTAATATGCCAATATTGTCGCTATGAGTTCGCATGAAGAAGTGAAGTGATTTTGGACCCCGAGTAGATCCCGCTGTCAGGCTCTCACCTAGCTGGCAGGGCTGGAAGTCACTCGGTGTCATCCTTGGGCCTCGAGCAGATCCCGCTGTCTGACTCTCACCTAGCTGACAGGGCTGGAAGTCACTTAATGGTATTAGTAGTGGACCTCGAGCAGATCCCGCTGTCAGGCTCTCACCTAGCTGGCAGGGCTAGAAGTCACTCGGTGTCATCCTTGGGCCTCGAGAGAATCCTGCTGTCAGGCTCTCACCTAGCTGGCAGGGCTGGAAGTCACTCGATGGTATTAGTAGTGGACCCCGAGCAGATCCCGCTATCAGGCTCTCACCTAGCTGGCAGGGCTGGAAGTCACTCGGTGTCATCCTTGGGACTCGAGCAAATCCCGCTGTCAGGTTCTCACCTAGCTGGCAGGGCTGGAAGTCACTCGATGGTATTAGTAGTAGACCCTGAGAAGATACCGCTGTCGGGCTCTCACATAGCTGGCAGGGTTGGAAGTCACTCGGTGTCATCCTTTGGGCCTCGAGCAGATCCCGCTGTCAGGTTTTCACCTAGCTGGCAGGGCTGGAATTCACTCGATGGTATTAGTAGTCGACCCCGAGCAGATCCTGCTGTCAGGCTCTCACCTAGCTGGAAGGGCTCGAAGTCACTCGGTGTCATCCTTGGGCCTCGAGCAGATCACGCTGTCAGACTCTCACCTAGCTGGCAGTGCTGGAAGTCACTCGATGGTATTGGTAGTGGACCCCGAGCAGATCCTGCTGTCAGGCTCTCACCGAGCTTGAAGGGCTGGAAGTCACTCGGTGTCATCCTTGGGCCTCGAGCAAATCCCGCTGTCAGGCTCTCACCTAGCTGTGGCAGGGCTGGAAGTCACTCGATGGAATTAGTAGTGGACCCCGAGCAGATCTCGTTGTCAGGCTCTCACCTAGCTGGCAGGGCTGGAAGTCACTCGGTGTCATCCTTGGGCCTCGAGCAGATCCCGCTGTCAGGCTCTCACCTACCTGGTAGGGCTGGAAGTCACTCGATGGTATTAGTAGTGGACCCCGAGCAGATCCCGCTGTCAGGCTCTCACCTAGCTGGAAGGGCTGGAAGTCACTCGGTGTCATCCTTGGGCCTCGAACAGATCCCGCTGTCAGGCTCTCACCTAGCTGGTAGTACTGGAATTCACTCGATGGTATTAGTAGTGGACCCCGAACAGATCTCGCTGTCAGGCTCTCACCTAGCTGGCAGGGCTGGAAGTCACTCGGTGTCATCCTTGGGCTCGAGCAGATTCTCGTTGTCAGGCTCTAACCTAGCTGGCATGGCTGGAAGTCACTCGATGGTATTAGTAGTGGACCCCGAGCAGATCCCGCTGTCAGGCTCTCACCTAGCTGACAGGGCTGGAAGTCACTCGGTGTTATCCTTGGGCCACGAGCAGGATACCGCAGTCATGCTCTCACCAAGTTGACGGGTTAGAGGTCACCTAAAACCTCACCTAAAAAAAAGTCCTTCCCCCCCCCCCTAGGTAGTGCCTGACAAAACCTGGCCTTTCTAAGAGAGGAGAGCTCGGTAGGGGCGAGTTCGGGATCACTATGCCAGCTCAGGCTCGGCAGAAGATCGGCAGGCTAGAGCCCTGGGCCTCGCCAAGAGGAGGCGGGTCCCCCGGGCCGCCTCGTCCCCCCGCTATGTTTTACTTGGGGAAGGTTTAAAAAGGTTGGTCTCGCATTGATGAGATGGCGGACAGCTCACGAGCAAGCTGGGGAAAATCCTGAGAGTTGGTGAGCCAGGCCCTAGGACCTCGCCGAGGGTAGGCGGATCCCGCCGAGAGTCCCCCCCCCCCCCCCCCCCGCTTTATTTTACTTGGAAAAATTCAAAAAGTTCGGTTTTTGATTAAGTAGCCGAGGATACTCGGGAGCGAGCTACGGCGAGGCCCTGGGAATTGCCGAGCACTCAAGGTACTCTCCCGTGGGGCGCGTACTAATGACTATCCTACTCGGTACTGTCTATGCGCGGTCGCCTGGGGAAGTATACTCACGGACATGCAGAACACAGCAAAAAGTAAACAAGGAAAATGGCACGGGTATGATCAAAAATCTTTTTTCATTAGATAAAGGTGTTTACAGGGGCTCCCCTCGGCGAGTAAACAAAAAAAAAAAGAGAAGAAAGAAGAATATAAAAATTCAGGCCTCGCCCCCCCCCCCCCCCCCTCCCGACGGACCGGTCCTCCCCCTCGCCCGATTGATCCTGGAAGCCCTTCCCGAACATCGCGTCCAGGCTATCCTCCTTCTCGGGGGCGGCGTCGCCAGGAACAAGCTCGGCATCAGGTCCTTGGAGGAGATCTCCTCGCACCCTGCACCAGCAACCCCCGTGTACTTCATCATTTGGAGGGTGCACTCGGCCGCTTGGATGGAGTTGATCTGCAGCCTCTCGGCGAGGTCGGCCTCGCCAAAGACCCGCGGCCCTCTTATAGGGGAGGGGTAAGGTCGACGTCGCTGGCCGAGAAGAAGATCTCCACCAAGCGGCGGGCCTCGCGGCTGAGGTTCTGATTCTCCTCCTTCAGCCTCACATTCGCCCCCTCCAACTTGGCAAGCTGGGGGGTGCAGCTGCCCGATCTCCTTCTCCTGCTCGGCATTGCGAGCCCGCAGCTCTCCAGCAGCCTTGGCGTCCTGATGCAAGAGAAATTCGTTAACAGTGCAAAATATTTCAAGTAAAAAGAAGGAAGGAGCCTGATACTAACAAACCCGCGGTGGCCTGGGCGAGGAGACCCTCGACGATGCCGAGCTGCCTCGCCTGGTCGGAGACCTTGTCCTTGGCAACATCGCGAGCCTGCTCGGCTTTTAGGAGTTGATTGCTGAGGTCAAAGCTGCGGCGAGTCATCATGGCCGAGCTGTCGTAGGGTCATGTTCTTGTAGGCCTTGGCATCCTCGCGGCCATAGAGGCCGAAGCCGAGGGCGTAAGCATGTCCAGTGGCAAGCTCGCTGTCATGCCAGGATGGAAGCAGAGTGGAGTTGGAGACCCGATGAGCCACCTCATCCAACTGCACCATGGGCTCCCCCGCCGAGTCCTTCCACCGCCCCCCGAAGTTGAAGAAGGGATATTGTTTCGGCGCCCCGCGCTCGCGAGCCACCTCTTCGCCGAAGGAGGTGGGGAGATCGCCATCGCAGAAGAAGGAGCCTCGCTGCCCTTCTGGCTTTGCTGGTGGTCTCCTTCAGCGGGCTCTCCGGCGACGCGTCGGGGGGGGGGGGGGGGGGGGTCTCAGTTGAGCTTATGTATTGGGGGGCGATTGGATTGATGTTGTTGATGTTGTTTTCCCTTCGAAGCGAGCACGGCCTTCTTCATATTTTTTTTCTAATGGCTGCCGGTTGTTGTGGCGACTTCGACCCCGCATCCTGAGGTCGCCTCTTGCTGGAAGAGGGTTAGGGTAGGAGAGGGCCGCCTCATCTCGGCAGACCGCTGCCGCCGCTTTTTGCGAGCAAGGGGGTCTGGGTGTTGTTGGGTACATTGGTTCAAATGTACCTGATTTGAAGAAGCCTCACCCAACTCAATGATATACATCAAAATATATTTGATGTGTTTTGAGTTTACTTGTGCAGGTTAAGTATTTGCAGGAAAGAAGAAAAAGTTTTTAAGTCCATGTGTCGACACCCAGAGGGAAAGAGTGTCGACACTTAAGAAGACTTGTGTCGAACCCAAGCAAGCAGTGTCGACAATTGGAGTCATTGTGTCGACACCAGGGACGCTGAGTCGACACCAGACAGAAAGTGTCGACACAAGGAGCTATGTCGACACTCAATGAAGAAGAGTGCAGTGAAGCTGTGTCGACACTTAGCAGTTGTGTCGACACCAGTGAAACTGTGTCTACACCAGAAAGTGTCGACACTTGGAGCTGTGTCGACACTCAGCAAAAGTCAGCAGAGATAAGTACAAGTGTCGACAACTCAGAACAATGTGTCGACACTCAGCAGAGAGTCAACACTTGAAGTAAGTGTCGATACCCAGAACAATGTGTCGACACTTAGCTGAAGACTCAAACACTTGAAGAAAGTGTCGACACAAGGAGCTGTGTCGACACTTAGTAAAGACCAGCAAAGTTCAACAAAAAAATATTCTAAGTACAAGTGTCGACACTAGGGAATGTGTCGACACTCAACTAGAGTCTCGACAGAAGAAGAATGTGTCGACACAAGGAGCTGTGTCGACACTCAACAAGTATCAACACTGAAAGATATGTGTCGACACCAAGAAAGTTAGTGTCGACACTTAACAGATTCAACACATGGAAGATGTGTCGACACAAAGGTGGTTGTGTCAACACTTAGAAGACTTCAGCAAAATACTGAAGTACAAGTACTTGTGTCGACACTCAATTTCAGTGTCGACACATGAAGAGAAGCAGTGTCGAGATATAACATCTACAACACAAGGAGTTGTGTCGACACCTTGTAGGCTAGTGTCGACACTTAGACAACATGTGTCGACACTTGGTCTAAAGTGTCGACACTTAAAGACAGATAGTCTCGACACTTCTAGAAGTTACAGAATTTTCAAGAACTGACTGGATGACTTGACAGCTGCATTCCCAGAGATACTGCACCTGTCAGAGTTGTCAGAATTCAGTTATGGACGGGACAGCCGAGGTTAACCATGGAAGAAGGCATATTAAAATCGGCTTATGCTGTTCTACAGAAAGTGGTTGTTCAAATTATTGATCAAGTATTTAACAAAGAAGATCTAGCTATTCTTTGAAGAATCAAGTGCAGATCTAAGAAGTTGGGAGAGAGAAAGCTCCATCCAAGAAATCAGCTGTTGGAACCAGCTGAGAAGAAGGGTTCAGATTCACTCTGAATCTTAAGTAGCAGAGATCAAGGATCAACTGCAGAAGGAGTCAATCTTATTGAGTTTCTACTTTCAAGAAGCTTTGAAGAAAGCTAAGTCAGATTGATTTCAGCTGAGTTTCTTCCAAGAACTCATCAAGAAACTCACAACTCCCCTCTCTTGTCTCTATGTTGCTGAGTTAACAATTTTGTATTCATTTTTTTTTGTAGGATCCTCTGGATCTGAGTGTTGTAGGACTTGGTGGCTGAGTGTAGGCCTTGGTGGCTGAGTGTAGGCCTTTGTGCTGAGTGTAGGCTTTGTGAATAAGCTGAGTTGTAGGGCCTTGGGCATGAGGTGTAGGAACCAGTTTGGGTTCTGAGATAGTGGAGAAGTTTGGCCGAATCTAGTACACTACTAGATAGGCGAAGGGGAAAGTGGATGTACCCAAACCTTGGGGAACCACTTAAAACTGTGTGTTTCTGTGTGCTGTGTTTGCTGTGAATGCTGTGTGATTGTTGTGCACTAGTAGATATAAATCTGTGTTTTAAAACTGATTGCTGCCATAAAAAGTAAAAGAATTTGGTCACCTATTCACCCCCCCCCCTCTAGGTGTTTAGGTACTATATCTTTCGTGGTGGTCAGAGCCAGGTACTCAAAAAGGGACATAAATGCCATGAGTAGATCCTGTTGGCAGATTCAGTCTAGTGAATTACAGAATCAAGAACAACAAGAACCATGGGTTCCACTGAAATCACAAGGAATTGGGATCCATGAAGGCTACCCATATGTAGAAAGAGATCTTTGGGATCTGAAGGAAGGGTGAGACTCTTTATATGGAAGCTTCAGACCCTAGGATTTATATCACAGTAAAGGAAGGGCCATGTGCCCATGAAGGTGTCAGTATTAGATGCAAATTAGAGAACACCAAAGGATTTCTCTGAAATGACAAAGGATGAGATTGTTCTAGCCACCATGGACAAGAGGGCTCAAAAACATCATAGTGAGTGCCATAGATGATGCAACTTTTCAGAATCTAATACACTGTAAGACAGCCAAAGAGATGTGGATACTCTTATTGTGTATAGGAGGGTTTTGAAGAAGTAGGCAAGACAGAAAATCCTTGCTAAATCAAGAGTATGAAAGTTTTAGACAAGGAAGGGTGATAGCATAACTGAGTCTATAAGAAGTTCTACAGGATAGTGAATGAACTCATGTCCTATGGCAGAGAGTTCAGTAATTATGAACTCATGATAGTTTTCTAAGGTCCCTAACTAAAGATTGGGACACCAAGATCTGTGCCATTAGGGAAATGGAAAAAGCTGGGAGAAATTCCTCCACCAACACTTTTGGCAAACTGCTGTCCCTATGAAATGCAGTTGCTGGTGAGGAAAGAAGAGGAGAAATCCACAAGAAATGAACACAAGGAAAGAATAGTGGCCTTTAAATCAGAAGCCCCCAGAAAGTACAGGAGTAAGTCACCAACTCCACCTCCACCTAAGGTAGATGAATCTGAGTCAGATGAGTCAGTCAGCACAAAATCTGAAAGCAGTGAAAGTGATGAGGACTTTGCTGCCTTCACAAGATATTTTCAGAATTCTTAAAGAAGAAACAGTGGAGGACAAGGCCTTCTACATCACAGGAAAGGAAGAACTCTTATCAAAAAAGAAGTCTTCAAAGAAAGACAGGAAAAAGTCCAAGTCTAGCAAAGCTACACTATCAAAAATTGTGTGTATTGCTATAATAGACAAGGACATGTCATTGCAGACTGTCCAGAGAAGAGGAAGGAGTCTAGTGACAAGAAAAGGACTCAATACAAGGCAGGAAGGAGAAGTCTTTTGTTGCCAAAAAGGAACAAGACCATGTCAGATCTCTTCATCAGAAACTGAGTCAGGCTGAGGCATATATAGGACTGTTTGCTGAGGAAGAAGAAGAAGAGTTCATGCAGATTATGAATTCTATATATGAACAAGAAGACTATCAGTGCGAAGGACATAATGGTTCTTGACAGAAAGTGACAAAATCCTGAGCAGCCAGGACCTAGTAGGGTACAAAGTTCAACTTTTAGTTCAATTTCTTGTGCCAGTACAGAATCAGATTCTCATCACCCAAATGATGAGAGTGCATCTGAGTCTGAAGTAGATATTCATCAGTTGATAGATGAATATAAAGTTCTATTGCAAGCTTATATAAGAAGAGAAAGTCCCTAGCCAAAAGTCGGCAAAGGAAATTGCTAATCTTAAAGCTGCTGCAACTGAGTTTGAGAAGTCATTTGATCAAAGCTTAATGAGATCCAGACTAAAACACATAACTGTGATTCAGATGGAACTATATCATTTTAAGAATGATCAAATCAAGAGTCCAAGATTAATATTTAGAAGGAGAAGACTTAGTTGCTAGGTTTTCTAAACCAAAGTCTGTTTTACCCATAATTGATGAATTTATTCATCACAAAGGTAAGCTGGATTGGGGTTTACTAGACACTTGCAAGGACTGTTCAGTCGTGTCCAAGTCCAAGGGCAAAGCCCCAACTCTCAACAAGTCTGCTGTAGATAAACAGAGCAAAGACAGTACCTAAGCAAAGGTACAATAAGTTTGAGTTTGGTGTGCTGGTGGCAAGGTAGGCCACTATGCAAGATGGACTGTTGGCACAAGCTAGTGCCAAAGTGAGTAGCAAACTGCCTGTTGGAAAACCAGCAGGTAGCCTTGTCAGGATGCAAACTAACAGTACCATGGACCCAAGAATTCTTTGGGTTCTAAGGTTCACTAATCTGTTTTGCAGTGAGTCCAAAGTGGCCATGCCCCTATAAGGTACTTGGACAATGGATGTTCCAGACATATGACTGGAACAAGGGAATTGCTAAAGGACTACACTCCAATCAAAGATGGTCCTAAAGTCACCTTTGGTGGTTCTGAAAAAGGAATCATCAAGGATTTGGTAACATTCTAGTAACTTAGTTACCATTACTCAAGTGGCTTATGGTAAAGGTTTGAAACACAACCTAATTAGTATAAGTCAATTAAGTGATGTGGGATATGACATCTCATTTGTTAAGGATGGTTGTCATATCAAGAGTTCAAATGATCAAGAGATCATTTTGACAGGCTATAGAAAAAGAATGTCTACTGCCTAGACATTAGTGGTGACCAATGGTTCTCAAGTGTGTCTTGTAGTTTGATGAGAAAGTCTCTCATTGTGTCAAATGGCACAAGAGGCTAGCCCATCTAAACTACAAGACAATTGGCAAACTCTTTAGTAAAGAGTTAGTGAGGAATGGTCCTCAAGTTAAGTGTATTAAAGATGGTATTTGCTCAGCTTGTCAAAAGGGCAAGCAGACTAGATCCACCTTTAGAAGTATTGAAAACAAAGATGCTGTGAGGTGCTTATACCTCTTGCATATGGATCTCTTTGGTCCAATGCCAGTTCACAGCTTAGGTAGGAAGTCTATACCGTTTGTAGTTTGTAAATGGACTACTCAAGGTTTTCCTGGGTTTCTCCTTAACAGAAATCCTGAAAACACCCAATGTCCTTCCTATAGCTTTGGTCAAAACAAGATCAGAATAACTAAATAGTACAGGTGGCTCAAATAAGAGTGACTAACCATGGTACTGAGTTTCAGTCTGATAGCATGACAAAACTATGTGAAGATTGGGATATTTCAAGAGTTTTCTTTACACCAGGACATCTCAGCAAAAATGGCATTGCTGAGAGGAAGAATAGAACCTTGATTGACGCTGGTAGGACCCTATTAAGTGATACATCACTACCCAGAATACTTCTGGGCTGAAGCAGTGAATACTGCATGCCATGTTATTAATAGGGCTACCATTACTAAGAGCCTCAAAACAAGACCCCCTATGAGGTTTGAAAGGCAGGAAACCAAACCTATCCTACTTCAGGATCTTTAGTTGTAAGTGCTTCATACTTAACAATGGTAAGTCTTACTTGACTAAGTTTGCTGCCAAGTCCCAAGAGGGAATTTTTGTTGGGTACAACAATAATAGTAAGGCTTATAGAGTCTATAACTTGACTACTCAAGTTGTAGAAGAGACTGTACATGTAGTATTTGATGAAACTAGACTTATTAACAATGAGTTGTCTAGTAGTGTATGCAGCCCCACAGGTTTAATAAAGAAGATGGAAAACTCACTCTAGAAGAAGAACCTACTGCAAGACAGCAAGTTGAAGATAGTGCTGCTGTCCAGGGGATACTACATGTACCAAATGCAGAAGAAGTACAGCAAGATGAAGAAGTTGAAGAAGTTCAACCTGAAGTCAGGATGCCTCCAGCCAATAGGCATCTAAGAGATCATCCAGCTGAGCAAATCATTGGTGATCCAAGACAAGGGTACAAACAAGGAGCAGAAACCTGAATGTAGCAATCTACTACTCCAGCTTTCTATCCCAAGTTGAACCAAAGAAGTTTGAAGAAGCCATCAAAGACCCTCTTTGGATTGAGGCAATGCAAGAAGAATCAATCAGTTCAAGAGATGCAAGGTCTGGGAGCTTGTTCCTAAACCTAAAGACCACAATATAATTGGAACCAAGTGGATCTATAGGAACAAGATGGATGAACAAGGAGTCATCATTAAGAACAAAGCAAGATTGGTTGCTAAGGGTATAGGCAGGAAGAAGGTATTGATTTTGATCAAACCTTTGCTCCAGTAGCCAGACTGGAAGCCATAAGAATGTTCCTGGCCTATGCAACCTATCAAGGATTCAAAGTTTACCAAATGGATGTCAATCCAGCATTTTGAATGGTAATCTTAAAGAAGAAGTCTATGTGGAACAGCATCAGGTTTTGTTGATTAACTTTACCTAATCATGTCTATAGACTTAGGAAAGCTTTATATGGGTTAAAGAAAGCCCCTAGGGATTGGTATGAAACCCTGTCTAGTTTCCTCATTGAGAATAAGTTCTCAAGGGGGAAAATAGACAAGACTCTATTCCTTAGGGAATCTAGAGGCAAAGTAATACTAGTCCAAATATATGTAGATGACAGTATATTTGGGTCTACTGAAAGTAGCCTTTTTCAAAACGTTTTGCAAAGCTAATGCAAGGTCAATTTGAGATGAGTAGTATGGGAGAGCTAAAGTTCTTCTGGGTCTCCAAGTAAGACAGACTGAGAGTGGTTTATCCATATGCCAGTCCAAGTTCACCCTAGAACTCATAAGGAAGTATGGTATTGGATTCATCCAGCACCATGAAGACTCCTATGGGTCAAGTATGTCTCTTAGCAAGGATGATGCAGGGAAACCTGTAGATTAAACCTTATATAGAGGGATAGTTGGCTCCCTATTATACTTGACTGCAAGTAGACCAGATATCATGTATGCTACATTGTGTCTGTGCAAGGTATCAAGCCTGCCCTAAAAGAGTCTCATTTGACAGCAGTCAAAAGAATATTGAGATATCTAAAGGACACTCCTTATCTAGGCCTCTGGTACCCTAGGAATGGGGATTTTGATCTAACAGGTTATTCAGATGCAGACTTTGCAGGATGCAAAGAAGACAAAAAAAGCACTACTGGAACCTGTCAATTCCTAGGTGGAAGACTGATTTCATGGAGTAGCAAAAAGCAAACAAGTGTGGTTATCTCCACTGCAGAATCAGAGTATGTGGCTGCAGAAAGTTGCTGTGCTCAACTTCTGTGGATACAACATCAGCTTGAGGACTATGGATTTCAGGTAAGTAGAACTCCACTCTTCTGTGATTCTACAAGTGCTATATCAATTGCACATAACCCTGTTTCTCATAGTAGAACTAAACATATTGAGATATAAATATCATTTTCTTAGGGAGCATGTAGAGAAAGAAGATATTTTACTAGAATATGTTAAAACTGATAATCAACTAGCTGATATGTATACTAAGCCCCTAGAAGAAGCTAAGTTCAATAGGTTTAAAATTGAACTAGGAATGATAAACTTAGAATAAGTTTATAAAAATGGCTAAGTAAAAAGGTGTCGACACACAGAGATCTATGTGTCGACACAGTATAGTGGTGTCGACACTTCAGGAAAAAGATGTCGACATATCTAGGAAGTTGGTGTCGACACTTCAGAATATTAGTGTCGACACATGACAAGTTGGTGTCGACACAACCAAGGTGGTGTCGACACATAGTGTTTACTCAGAATTATCTAAGTAAAGTCTCGACTATGTGTCGAGTTAAGTGGTGTCGACACATAAACAAGTGTCGACACATATAATCTGTTGACTAAACTTGTGTCGACACATATGTATCGAGACATTATAAGTCAGTGTCGACACTTATCGACAGTGTCGACACAATTTAAGTTAGCTGCCCGCCTTTTCATCTTCAAACCTAGAAAGGTATAAATAGGATTTTGCCTTAGTCTGTCGACACGCTTTCAAAAGTTTCGAGACCAAAACTTGTGTGTCGACACCTCTCTTCTCTCCAGTCAAATTCATCAAACCTTAATGGCGCCAAAGCTTGAGGAGAACGTCAACGAAGGCTACAAGCTGGTGCGCAATGCTTTTGATGATGCCGACCAAGAAATCAAGACTGTAGTAACCCTAGTTGCAGACTCGGGGTTGGAATTCCTTGTTTCTGAACCTACTAAAATCTGGAAGAAGGAAGTACTGGAATTCCTCAATGGTGCTGAAGTGGATGAATCTGGATTCAAGATCAAATCCAGGGTTCATGGTGAGAAGGTTAAGGTCTCTTCAAAAAGTTTGAGAAAGTACTTCAGCTGCCTAGAACTAAGGAAGAAGAAGAGGTTACAGCTTCCAGGTCTAGAGATGCATTGGCATGGTGTGTACTGGATGCTAAGATGAAAATTGGCTCAGTTTTCAATAGGAAAGGCATGAATAGTCAAGGGAAATTCCTTTCTGAAATTGTTGGCAAGGTCATCTTAAGTAAGCCAGGAGGGCATGATAGGATATCAGCCCATATGTTCAACATTATGACAAGGATAATCTTTTTTGAATACTTGAGATATGTGTCTGTAGAAGATCTGAGAAGATCAAGGAAAGCCTGAAGAAGCCCAACTTGGGCAGAATATTAAGTCTATACCTAGTTGGAAGCATTCCAGAAGTTATGGGTCAGACTGCTGGCAACTAAAATAAATCTTATGAGGAAAATGGATATGAGGATATTCTCCAGAGGGACAAGGTGTTGTCTAAAGAGATGCCAACCCCTGAGAAGATAACTTCTGAGAAAGTAACTCTACAAAAGAGAAGAAGAAAGTTGCCCTAGTGGCTCAAGAGTCAACTAGCAGCTCTGGGAGTGAAGAGCAAGTAGTCTTCACACCTGATGAGAAAGACACTGGAACTGCGGTCAAGTCTCCAGCTCAACAGATAGATGCTGAGAAGCAGGGGAGCTACCACCAGCTAGCCCCTTACACCAAGATCAAATCCAGGGGGAGCCTCTATTGTAGAAGAACCAACTACACTAGAAAGTGAACAAGCAACCAACATCATCCTAGAGGTAATCACTGAGCTTAATGCTTTAGTTTTTCCTATAGAGGATACTGATTTGTCTGATGTTTATCAGCAACCACAGACAGATAGTCAAGTCCCAGATGTTGTAATGAAAGACACATCTGTTGTATCTGATCCAGTGGTAGATGAGCAAAGACTTTCTCCTGCCCATTCTCAACAAGAATACACAATGGAAGATCTGTTCCTTAACCTAGATCAAACTGATTTTGACAAAGAAACTGCTGCTGAAGAAGAGAATGCTCCAGTTGAGGGGGAGCAAGTGCCAATTGTTGATGAGCTGCAAGGCAAGAGACTGAGAAGGCACCAGAAGTGCAGAAGGAGCTACCTAAGGAGAGGGTAGAGATAGCAAATACTTCAGCCTCTGAAGATGAAGAAGCAACAAGGGCTAAGAAAAGAAAGTTTCAAGTATTTAGAAGAAGGAGCCCGAGTTACAAAAAGGCTTTGCAAACTGTTGCTCCACAACCCATATCATTACAAGCTCCTACTGTTGATTATAGTGCTCTCATGGTAGCAATGCAAATCAAGCTGGATGAGCACAGAAAAGCCAAAGAAAATTATGTGGATGAGGGGCACAAATCTCTCCAATTTTATTTGGCCTAGGATATTAAATCCATAAGATTTGAGATGAATCTAAATAAGAAAGAGATGACTGACTGCTTTCACAAGGGTGGGAATGCAGTAGTCTATCTTGCTACACATCAGGAAAAGATAAAGGCTCAAGTAGATGACATAGCACAGAAGCAGGGGTATGTTCTAGAGAACCAAATAAGAATGAATGATAATTTGACACAATCTCACAATGCTATTGTCACAGAAATGAAGAACATTGCTGATGGCCTGAAAACTTCTACTGCTACTGCTATGACAGCTTTTGATAAAGCACTGCAAGAGAGCTTAACTGATATTACAACTGCTATTCAAGACTCTCAGAAGCTGATCTCTGAAAAACTCCAAAGGTTAAGACCTTTCTACAGGATGGAGTCAATTATCTCAATGCCAAATCAGATTTCAAAAAGATGACTTAAGGGATCACATAGAAAGAGAAGTCATAAAGGGGAGAGGGTCTTAGTCAAAGCTGGCTCTGACCATGCAAAATGGGTTTCTAATACCATCAGAGCCACTCTTGGTTATCCTCCTCTTTGTGATGATGATAATGTAGTAGAATCTGGAATTAACCCTGCCTATCTTGGAGGTGAGCAACCAGAAGTAGCTCAAGTGATCTATCCTCCACCAGATTTTGACATAATCCATGCTGACATACAGTCCATGTATAGCCCACCTGGGGGTAAGGACAATATTATACTAGAGAAAGTTGTTCAGCCTGTCTCTGAAGCCTTACAGGAAGCTCTCTTGAAGGAGCAAGCTGATGAAGAAACCAGATTGTCAAAGAAGAGGTTCAGGGAGCAAGCTGAACAAAAGACCTGACTTTGAGCAGTGGAGCCCCACCTCTAGGACTATTATCTTGACTGCATGGAAAGCTGCAAAAGATAACATTCAATACAGGAACAAGTGGTTTTCTGAGGCTGAATGGAGAAAGCATGAGTCTAGGCAGGAGGCTATAGTCCAATACAGGAGAAGGGACAAGAATGGGAAAGCTACCTCCTACTGCTCTGGAGCCTAGCAAGTACTTTCCCAAGCCATATCAATTATTTTGAGAGGCAAAAGACTAAAGCAGAAGAACTTAAGAAGAAAGGTCTGAAAGGCAAGAAGCCTGCTGATGCTGAAGTTGCTGAAGCTCCTGTTCAAGCCAAAGTACAAGCTGAAAAAGGAATAGTGATCAAGGAGCCTGAACAGAAATAGAATTAGAATTTTCTTAAAGTTTACTATGTAATCTTTTGATGTAAAACATTCTGTAAACTTTTTGAAATATGAATATGACAAAGTATTGGAACAATGTGTTGTGCAATAAATTTGCTATGTGTTAAATTTATTTCATAATTGTTCTGTGATGCAATCTATGTGTACATATTTGTTTCATACATGTTTATGTTTGCCCTGATTTATAATCCTGCTTTACATCATTTTGTAATTTTATTATGAATGGTGTATATCATTGACTAAGGGTTATGACTTCTCCAAATAGGGGGAGATTGTTGGGTACATTGGTTCAAATGTACATGATTTGAAGAAGCCTCACCCAACTCAATGATATACATCAAAATGTATTTGATGTGTTTTGAGTTTACTTGTGCAGGCTAAGTATTTGCAGGAAAGAAGAAAAAGTTTCTAAGTCCATGTGTCGACACCCAGAGGGAAAGTGTCGACACTTAAGAAGACTTGTGTCGACACCCAGGCAAGCAGTGTCGACACTTGGAGTCATTGTGTCGACACCAGGGATGCTGAGTCGACACCAGACAGAAAGTGTCGACACAAGGAGCTGTGTCGACACTCAATGAAGAAGAGTGCAGTGAAGCTGTGTCGACACTTAGCAGTTGTGTCGACACCCAGTGAAACTGTGTCTACACCAGAAAGTGTCGACACTTGGAGGCTGTGTCGACACTCAGCAAAAGTCAGCAGAGACTAAGTACAAGTGTCGACACTCTTAACAATGTGTCGACACTCAGCAGGAGAGTCAACACTTGAAGTAAGTGTCGAGACCCAGAACAATGTGTCGACACTTAGCTGAAGACTCAACACTTGAAGAAAGTGTTGACACAAGGAGCTGTGTCGACACTTAGTAAAGACCAGCAAAGTTCAACAAAAATATTCTAAGTACAAGTGTCGACACTAAGGGAATGTGTCGACACTCAACTAGAGTCTCGACAGAAGAAGAATGTGTCGACACAAGGAGCTGTGTCGACACTCAACAAGTATCAACACTGAAGACATGTGTCGACACCAAGAAGCAGTGTCGACACTTAACAGATTCAACACATGAAGATGTGTCGACACAAAGGTGTTGTGTCGACACTTAGAAGAATTCAGCAAAATACTGAAGTACAAGTACTTGTGTCGACACTCAATTTCAGTGTCGACACATGAAGAAGAAGCAGTGTCGAGATATAATATCTACAACACAAGGAGTTGTGTCGACACCTTGTAGGCTAGTGTCGACACTTAGACAACATGTGTCGACACTTGGTCTATAAGTGTCGACACTTAAAGACAGATAGTCTCGACACTTCTAGACAGTTACAGAATTTTCAAGAACTGACTGGATGACTTGACAGCTGCCATTCCAGCCGGTCTACTGCACCTGTCAGAGTTGTCAGAATTCAGTTATGGACCGGACCAGCCGGTTACCATGAAGAAGGCCTATAAATAGGCTTATGCTGTCTACAAAAAATTGGTTGTTCAAATTATTGATCAAGTATTTAACAAAGAAAATCTAGCTATTCCTTGAAGAATCAAGTGCAGATCTAAGAAGTTGGAGAGAGAGAGCTCCATCCAAGAAATCAGCTGTTGGAACCAGGCTGAGAAGAAGGGTTCAGATTCACTCTGAATCTTAAGTAGCAGAGATCAAGGATCAACTGCAGAAGGAGTCAATCTTATTGAGTTCTACTTTCAAGAAGCTTTGAAGAAAGCTAAGTTAGATTGATTTCAGCTGAGTTCTTCCAAGAACTCATCAAGAAAATCACAACTCCCCTCTCTTGTCTCTGGGTTGCTGAGTTAACAATTTTGTATTCATTTTATTTTGTAGGATCCTCTGGATCCGAGTCTTGTAGGCCTTGGTGGCTGAGTGTACGCCTTGGTGGCTGAGTGTAGGCCTTTGTGGCTGAGTGTAGGCTTTGTGAAGAAGCTGAGTTGTAGGGCCTTGGGCCTGAGGTGTAGGAACCAGTTTTGGGTTCTGAGATAGTGGAGAAGTTTGGCCGAATCTAGTACACTGCTAGATAGGCGAAGGGGAAAGTGGATCTACCCAAACCTTGGGGAACCACTATAAAACTGTGTGTCTTTTGTGTGCTGTGGTTTGCTGTGAATGCTGTGTGATTGCTGTGCACTAGTAGATATAAATCTGTGTTAAAAACTGATTGCTGCCATAAAAAGTTAAAAGGAATTTGGTCACCTATTCACCCCCCCTCTAGGTGTTTAGGTACTATATCTTTCAGGTGTGACCCCGGGTCTACAAACAGCGGGTTTGCGGGAATCAACCGCTCCCCTATAATGAAAAACTTGGAAAAAAGTTAAAAGATTTTCAATGAGAAATATGGCGAGCTCGGTAGTCTGGCGAGTTCGGCAATGTGGAGAGAACAATACCTTCGCCGGGTAGAATGGGGAGGAGCGCGTCGAGGCCCCTCCGCAGGAAGGCAACCTCGAAATCCTTGTGGAGGAAGTATTTGTGGAGCTCGGCATCATTGTCGGATACGGCCGGCGGGCGGTAGACCTCCTCACCTTTTTGCTGTGGCGAGTACGGGATGTTGCCGAGATCGCCCTTGATAAAGGCGATCCTGGTCATCCAATTGTGGTGCTTGTTCGCGATCTCGCAAACTTTGATCAGCAAGCCGCCAAAGTAAGTGACCCCATCCGGCGTCGCCTTGTAAGAGAAGAGCTTCCTAAACACTGTCAGGTTGAACTCCATCATCTCTCGCCGGAGGTAGCTAGCGAACGCCACCATCATGACGATGGCGTTGGAGTTCAGCTGCGCGGGTACCGCGCCGTAGTACTTCAGAATTTGTGGGACCTCCGGCCACAGAGGGAGGCGCAACCCCACCTCGAAATGAAAAATGGGGAAGGCGAGCTCGTTGTCGTAGAAGGTGTTGATGGCCTCCCCCTGCCTCGGCCGGCACGCCTTGAATTCCGGCGGCACGTACTCCGTCTCGAACTCCGCGAACTCCTCCTCACTGGTATGCCCTCGAAGAAGCAGTAGTCTGTGAAGTGCTGGGCGCACTTGCTGCATCCATCTGCGTCGGGGTTGGTCTTGCCCATGCTCTCGAAAGAAGACGAGTCGCGAGTAAGAAGAAGAAAGAAGCGCAGAGAGAGAAAGCAATAAAAGCATAGTACGGGGGCTGGTGGGGGGGGGGGGGGCTATTTATAGAAAAAGAAATCTAGGGTCAGGCCATCCAATCGGCTCAACTCGCCGCCCCAGCTCGCCACCCCAACTCGCCACCCCAGCTCGCCGACTTCCGGCGCATCCCAACCAAGGCTAAGCCAAACATCGCAATATATTATTTGAATAACGCATGTCCAAGAATATTCTAAAACTAATTATTACAGAGACCAAGTTCAGGAATAAAAAAGCGGGGCGCACGAGCAGGGGGAGCATCAGGATGCGAGTACCGATCGGCTTGGCAAGGGAGCCGCCCTCTTATCTACCCCGGTCTCGCGGCTCCCGCCTCCCAGACTGCCGCGCACGGAGCAGCTCGCGGATCCTCCCTGAATTCCTCTGCGCCACAGAGAGGCCATCGTCTATCTCGTCCTTAAGCTGGGAAGGAGACATCAGCTCGCCAGCCTGGCCGCTATGCACCTCGTCGGCAAGACGCGTGTAGTCGCGTTGTAGCGTCTCATTGACCCCCTGCACCTCGCGCAGCCCGCACACCAGCTTCTTGAGAAGCTTAACCTCCCTCCTCGTCAGATCGCCTTGATCCACTTCGGGGCCAGGTAAGAGTCCTGCGCACTCGGAGAGGGGAGTGGAGAGTAGTGGGCTGCCCGCGAAGATTCCTCATCAGCGGATTGGCTGGGTGGAACTATGGAGTCAAACGCCAGCAAAAAGAGGAATGCAGGAAAAGCTCATGGGGCAAGAATCCAAGCAAAATTGACCTGACGAGCTCGGCAACTCGAAGGAGATGCGGGGAGGGATGAATCTCAGATCCTTCCCGCAACCTGGGTCGTGACTCCTCAGTGAGAGAAGCTCGAATCCCGGGGTGGGGATGGTCCCCAGACCCGCCCCCGCGGCCACGTCAATTTACCGAGGAGAGGGGGCGCGCACCGGCGAGCTTGGCCTCTGCGAGCTCAACCCCAAGGTCCAAAAGGGAGGGGATGGCTCCCGGTGGCGGTTTTCCGGAGTCATGAACTGCGAGTCCCCAAGAGTGGTCTTGGCTCGCGGGGGTGGCGTCTCGCGGCGTGGTGTCTTCTGCACCATTAGGGCGCCGGTCTGGGCCATCGCAGACCTCGACGATGTTCCTCCCCCTTTCAGAGGCAGGCAGAGTGGAGGAGCCGGTCTCGTGCTCCAGGGTGGCCCTCAGGTGATTGTAGATGGGCTCGGCCGCGTGGGGGAACAGTTTCATCTTCTTGGAGCTGGGCTCGGTAGAGCCACCCTGCGGCACAGTGATAGGGACCGCCGTCAGGGCGGCTACGTGAGATGCAGAAGCCTGGCGACCTCGGTCTAAACGCTCTTGAATCACCTTGGGGAGCGGCATCTTGGCAGGGTTAGAGCAAAGGGAATGGCAAGAGTCAGGCAGGTAAGCAGGTGCATATATATAGCCGCAGGTGGGCCCCACCCAAAGATTCCCTCCAGCCCACTGCGCACTCACTAAACACTTGGGGTTGGTTATTTCTTTCCGAGCTTTGCCAAGCTCAAAATGAGCGGGGATTATGTACAACCCCGTGCCTGGCGAGTGAGGTCGCCAAGGATCATACCGTGCGGTTCAGGTCGTCCAAGCAACAGGCAAGCCCATCAAAGGACTGAAGATTGTTGGCAATCTCGGCAAGGAGATGCCGAACCAGAGCTCGACTTTCGTCGACCGCGAGCTCGGTATTCTCCTAGCTAAACTAGAATCGTCAAGCTCAGGTCAACTGATGGCGACCAATGGATGGGCGAGCTCGCCGTCCCAGCTCGCGCCCTCGCAAAGGAGCTCGGCAACAGCAGGAGAGCAGGATCTACCGAGGTGGCCAGGCTCCCTAGCTCGCCCAGATATACGAGGTACTTTTTACTGTTTTTTCCCCCATTGGTCTGCCCATAGCCCTTCAAAACAGCGGAGTTTGGCTGTTGGCAGACCCAACCAAGGGTATTTTGGTAACTTCAGGTCAGTTCAGTTTGGTTATTGGCAGTTCAGATTCTGAAAACTATAAATAGGACCCAAGGGGTACCCCAGAAGGCATGCTTCCTATGCTCTCCTGCTCCAGTTTTCAAGTGGTTTCTGAGGGTACCCTAGCTCGGCCTTTGGCTAAGGAGGGGAAGCGCTCTCAGATCTTTCGGGTGTGTGGTGGGTCCTCCCTGTCGAGCCCTTGGGTCGGTTCCTCTTGTTTCTTCTGTTGTTTTGCTTGCAGGAGCGAAGTAGGTGCGCGACCACCCTTCCCCAACGGCGAACTCCACAGGAGACCGAGGTTTCGGTTTCAACACACGGAGTCTTCTCTGGCACACATAAATTAAACATCACCAATCCAGACCAACTTTTCTAGATGGGCTTCTCACAGCATGCATATTCCTTACTTTACATTTTCGGATCTAAATACTGGAATATATTTCGGGATAAAACCGATCTACCCATGGGAATCCACCCTTTTTCCACCTTTTGGTGAGGTGATCCATGCAAATATGCAAATTGAGTACTTCACTTGTTCAGGAGAAATTCGTTACCGTTGTAGTTCTCTTCAGAGCCATGGCGAAGCTTTTCTACGCAGATGGAAAGGAGCACGTCGCTCTCCTCTTCTCGGATCTATCCTCGGATCTGGCCTCCGACCACAAGATCTCCTTCAACGAGCTCACAAAGCTCAGCCCAGCAGTTCCTTAGCTTCTTCTTCCTTTTCACTCAAGGAAACTCAAGAGATGAAGAGAGAAAGAAAAAGAAAGAGAATGAAACCTCCTTATAATTTTTCTCTGGTAAAGTGGACCCAGGAATAATCCTAGCCACATGATCACTCGGTCAAATTAAAGCAAAGGCTAGGATTTGAGTTGACCGGTCAACTTTGGCGTTATCGCCTGGAGATTTCAACTATCGCCACTCGGCGATATCTACTTCACCACTTTGACCGCTTTGACCTAGGTCAATCGCCGCTTATTGGCCGCTTAACAACATTCAGACACATGTCTCATGCCACGCGGCACTATCACCCGGCGGTATCCACTGTTGCCCGCGATATCAAGACACTCAATGCTTTCAGGCATTGAGTGCGTCGAGAGCGTCGAGTGCATCGAGAGTGTCGAGTGATGACTCAAAACATTATTACTATCACCATCCGTCGATACCCACTATCGCCCGGCGTCAACAAAGAAAGTAACTTACTCAGCACTTCTAGGCGTCGAGTGCCTCGAACTCACTCAATGTTTTATGGCGTTGAGTGCCATCACTATCGCCATTTGACGATACCCACTATCGCCACTCGGCGATGCCAGTTTGAAAGTGTAGCTAGATCTGATATACTCTAGAGGGGGGGGGGGGCGTGAATAGAGAATATGGTGATTTTAAAACTTTTACAACTGCTGTTGTATTTTAGATGTGTGTGTGTGTGTGTGTGTGTGTGGAAAATACAATAAACCAGAAAGTAGCAATGGACTAATCACAGAGCAAGGCCAGAAAACAAAAGGAAAAGAAAGCAACCAGACGACACAAGAATTTTATAGTGGTTCCCCAAATCTGGGTAGTCCACTCTTCTACCACCCTGGTAGGAATCCACTGCAGGAAGGGGTTGATATAGTGTCCTGACACCAATGGGGTTTTGATCAGGTTCCCAAAAACCAAACCCTCAAGTCTTTTGGTGGGAGACTTACAACCAGAATAATTTTGAAGGGAATTAAAACCCTGTACAGAGGTGGAGTGAGAGGGTGATGAGGTCTTCTCTTTCTCAAGTCAAATGAGAAGACTTGTGGAATGTTGTTTAGCAGCTTTGCTCCCCCTGAGATGTAGAATGGTTCAGGAAGAATACTGGAGCACTACTTCAAGGTGATAGGTCTTCAAAGAGCTAGAATTCCATGTCCAGAGAAAGTATTCAGGAACTTCTTGCAACTGATATGAATGTATTGTTCTGAAGTTCTCCTGAGTAAAAGCAGATGAAGAAGACTCTTGATATTGATGTAATGTTCTTCTTCTTCTTCTTCTAAATTAATTTCTCTCTGGGCCAAGAATGAATTCTTTTTCTTGTGTTGTCTGAATCACTGTCTATGCTTTTCTCTCTCTTTTTTTGTTTGGTGTTCTGTACTTGTTGTATTACTTCTGGTTTTTGTATATCTCTGTCTGTCATGGAGAGCATTCGAATTTTTGAATGTCGAGCAGTAATGACAGACGGCCTGGAAAGGAAGCAGCAATTAATTATTTCCCCAAATGTTTCCATGGGAAAATGACATGTAATAATCCAGAATTAACTGGGCATCCTAACGGTAGTATACTGTGAAGAACTGTTATTAAATGTCCAGGAATCAGCGCCATGGAATGAGACAGGAACGGAAGAAGACCTAGTCTGGAATCGTCGACCGAAGAATAGAATTCGTCGAGCTGAGTCTTGAATTCGTCGAGCTAAGCTGAGTTCGTCGAGCTGAGCTGAGTTCGTCGAGTTGACAGTCTTCATTCGTTGAATAGACAATCTTCAATATCAGACAAACATTATTCGTTGAGCAGATAACCAAATTTGTCGAGCTGAGAATAAACTTCGTCGACCTGAGAAAAGTTCTGGACTTGAACGAAATACTCTGCATCTGCTGAAATCTTGTGTCAACACAAAATGGTGTCGACAGATTGGCCTTGGTGTCGACACAAATGCTCTGGTGTCGACAGATTGGTCTTGGTGTCGACACAAATCCTCTGGTGTCGACACAAGCTGGTGTCGACTGAAATCCTGGGTGTCGACACAACTCGTCTGGTGTCGACACAAGCCCTAAGTGTCGACACAGATTCTCTGAGCACAAAATTCGTCGACTACAGATTAGCATTCGTCGACCTGAGAAGCTGTGAACTTGAGGTCCAAGTTCGTCGAGCTCAGAATATAATTCGTCGACCGAAGCATGGAGCTGGACTTAGAGAAATTTGAAGTAGTCCTGAGAATGCTTAAAGTAGAACCTGGTGTTCGTCGAGCAAAGAACAAAGTTCGTCGAGCTCAGCACTGCGAATTGTCTCAAGATCGTCGAGCGCACAACTTCCTTCGTCGAGCTGAGTTCAACGAACGTCGAAGTCATTTCACTTATTCTGAAAAACTAATAAATCTGGAGTTCCTGAAGGTCTTGAAGAAGGCTGGTCCATCTGAAGTTGAGATAGAGGACTGTCCTAGACTCTAAGACACAAACTTGACCCAGACTATACATGATGGGTCACATCCTAAGTCAGTGAACCTAGCCCAAATCAACTAGGGATCCAACAATCTCCCCTATTTGGGTGAGGTCACAAACAGAAACTCCAAGCAAAGAACAAACAGAAAAACAAAGCAAAATTAAGAGATATATCTGGCAGAGAATTTACAACACATGCAACAAATATATATATATACATACTGGCTTTGTTTTAATGCAAAATATAGACTGAAACAGAAGCAGAAATGAAAAGAAAACACAAAACTACTTCTCTGACTTCTTCTGTTTTGGCTTGACTTCTGCTGCTTTATCTCCTGGCTTCTTGAAAATAATTTCCCTATTGGGATCTGAAGCTTGTGCCTTGGTCACAGTCATGTAAGCTGACCCTATGATGTTCAGTGAAGTGGCTCTGGGGACAACTGCTTCTGGGTGAAGATTCATGTACTCATCAACATTGAGTAGCTTGTTTGCTTTCCCAAATTTTTTTAGTTCATCTCTCCTGTACTGAGACATAGTAGTTAAGCCTGTTGTATCCTTGCCTTCAGCTTTAGCTTTGTTGATTAGAGATAAGCCAATGATTTCTTGGAATCTTGCCATTCTGGCTGTGTTGGCTGTTTCTGGATCTTCAGGAGGAGAATAGGACCTTTTATCTTCATGTTCCTTAGATTCCTGGTGCTGCTGTTGTTGTTGTTGATGGTGTTGACTGCCTGAAGATGGTGGCCTTGGCTGACTTCCACCAGAGGATCTCCCTGTTTGTCTCTGATAGGTTTGAATAGGAGCAGATCTCTGAGAGCTAGAGCCAGTGGCACCTGCTGCTGGAGGAGGAGGAGGAGGAGGATCCTTTCTGTATCTATGCACTGGGGGAGGAGAGTATCTCCTACTCCTCTTCCTCTCTTTTTGCTGGTTCTTAGATAACCACATCCATGCAGGCATCCCTTTGTAAGGAGCAACATTTTGCAGAATATAATATGGAGTGTCTGCAGTGGGATTAGGCTTGGGAGCAGGAGGAGGAGGAGCCTTCCTTTTCTTAGAGAGCAACTTCTTTCTCTTTTTAGCAGCCTCATCATCTGATTCATCATCATCATCATCATCATCATCAGAATTTGAACTCTGAGGGTTATCATACAAAGCATTCAACTTCCTCAGAGTGGCATCAGGAATGATAAGAGGTTTTTCTTGAGGGGAAATAGAAGGTTCAGAGGGTGAAGGTTCAACAGCAGTAGAGACAGAACTTGCAGCTGCTGCCTTGTTCTCTTCTTCAATGTCTGCCAGAATGAGCTCATCCAGATCAGGCATGGGAGAATCATCCATGACAAAATCTGGGACAGGGCAGATGTCTGGAATAGACACAGGAGTTGGAACAGCAGAGGGAGCAACAAAGGATGCACAAAGTTGCCTGGCAACTGCTGGACTTGCTAGAGAGGTATACTGGATAATAGCCAATATGGCTTAGCAATCTCTACTGAAGGAAGCTTCATATATACAGGATCAAAGATCTGAAGTATTGCAGATAAATTAACTGTGGGATTTATAAGAAAATCTCCAACAGTTGTTATTGAATCTACTGACTCATCAAAGCTACTGTTAGTGTCCATAAATTGAATAAAATCTATTGATGTATCTGTAACTGCAAGTGCATTATCAAGCACTGAATCAACTATATTTGTAGTGTCAAGAACTGTATCTGCAGTATCTGTATCTGTATCAACTATATCCACTTCTGCAACTGCTGCACCAGCTTCATCATGGAGCATCTCCCCCTGCCTGGGTTCAGGAGAACTTGGAGCCAGGCCCCTGAATGAAGAGGGGGCAGCAGAGAGGGCTGAGATTTGGGCAGATAAAGAATCAATGGAATTCACCAGAGGTGTAATAGCCTCTATGATGAGTGATTTAATAAGGGAGGTAGAACAGGCCGTGGTTCAGTGGGTATGGTGTATGATGGAATAGAGGAAAGGTGTGGTGGAAGAGGGGATTGAGGAGGAGAGGGAATATGTGTTTCAGTGGCGGAAATTGGAGGGGTAGGCATATGTGTAAGATCAGGCAGTGGAGATTGATGTTGAGGTGGAGTCAATTGAGGTGCAGGAGGAGTGGGAAGAGATTTGGTAGGGGGAATGACCTCTTCAGAGTCAGGGTGGGGAGTGACCTTGACGGTCCTGGTGCTCTCAGAAGCATTGATGGAGCAGGAGGAACCCTTGGAGGGTTTGGAGATTGTCCTCTCCCATCGGCCAAACAAGGCACAGGTGAGGCGCTTGCTGGCGTTGATGAATGTGGTGGGGGAGACCAAACATTCACTGGCCTTTTCCTGGAGGAAAATCCCCAGGATTCTGCCGTAGCAGACTTCCTTCTTGCTAGTTCTTTTCTTGATAAGGTCAAAGAAAACCATGCCCCAATCAACCTGACGCTTGTTGAGTACTGCGCACATGATCAGGAATTGATGGCGAGTGATGTAGTCGTGTGCCGAGTGCTTGCCTAACAGAATTTTCCTACAATGTCGGCCAAAAATTGATAAGCGGCTGACAGTTGTTTCTTCAGAAGCTTATTAGGGTTGTTGCCGGAGAAACCCATGACTTTCAGCATATCAGCATATTCCCTAGCGTCCATTTCCAAGTTGTCTTCCCATTGATCAGACCAAATATTTCAGAGAGTACTGCTGGGGATAGGGAAACGGCAGTGTTTCCAATATTTCCTGTCAGATTTCCATCTTCAGAAATTGCGGCAGTGTACACCCATTCTCTGATCTCGGTTGAGTGTAGCTTGATGCTGCGTGTCATGAAGTCCTTGAGATGCAGTTCTTCAAGTAATTCAAGGATGTACAGAAAAATGGGATCGAAATGCTGGAAGGACTCAAAGTCCATTGAGAATGCTGCATCAAACTTCATCGATGCAAGTGCTCCTGGAGGAATCGCCATTGATGACCTGCAAAGAAAATTACAGAGAAAACGGCGATCAAGAGCAAAGGAACTGAAAGCGCGGGACGGAGGTCGAAGATAAACCTAGATATAAGATTTTCAGAATATGAATCGACAAACTCCGTTCCACGAAAAAGAAGACAAATCTTCGAACTGAGATCGACGAAATAAGGTATAGGAGAGTAGTTCGTCGAACCCATTCAGAAGAATTGAAAACAGTTCGTCGAACTCCGGTCGACGAAATGGTTTCTGAAATAAGGTTCATCGATCTCCGGTCGATGAAAATTGTTTCCACACAGAGAATTCGTCGATCTCCGTTCGACGAGAATCTCTCGAACTTTCCCTAATTCGTCGAACTCCGTTCGACGAACTCTGGAAAATTCGTCGAATGCAGACAGAAATTAATTTAACTCTTCTCCATCAATCAATCTCAGTTGATTTATAAAGAACAGATGGGTTTTCTCATCCAAAGGCTTGGTGAAGATATCTGCTCTCTGTAGATCAGTAGGAATGTGGATCAAGTTAATTTTCTTTTTGTCCACATTGTCTCTAATGAAATGATGTCTTATTTCAATATGTTTAGTTCTAGAATGATGAACTGGATTCTAAGCTATAGCAATAGCACTTGTATTATCACAAAATAAGGTTGAATTATTTAAGTTGATACCATAATCTAGGAGTTGGTTTTGTATCCATAGCATCTGTGAACAGCAGCTGCCAGCAGCCATATACTCTGCCTCAACAGTTGATGTAGACACAGATGTCTGCTTTTTGCAAAACCAAGAGACAAGTCTCATACCCAGGAACTGGCAAGTTCCAGAGGTACTTTTCCTGTCCACTCTACATCCAGCATAGTCAGCATCTGAGTATGCAGTTAACTCAAATTCTGACTCTGCAGGATACCAGAGTCCTAAACTAGGACAACTCTTTATATATCTCAAAATCCTTTTTAGAAAAATAAGATGAGATTCTTTAGGATTCACTTGGAATCTAGCACAAAGGCATGTGACAAACATTATGTCAGGCCTGCTGGCTGTTAAGTATAATAGGGATCCAACAATTGCCCTATAATGTTTCTGATCTACAGGTTTCCCTGCTGCATCAGAATCCACAATAGCATTGGTAGCCATAGGTGTTTTCATTCCTGAGGCATCACCCATCCCAAACTTTTTAATAATATCTTTAGCATACTTAGATTGGGAGAGGAAGATACCATCAGGGAGCTGCTTCACTTGGAGACCAAGGAAGTAGGAAAGCTCACACATGCTACTCATCTCAAATTTGGAATGCATGAGGTCAGCAAACCTCTGGCACAATTTGGGATCAGTAGACCCAAAAATAATGTCATCCATATATATTTGTACCAATAAGATTTGGTCCTTATGATGTCTAGTGAAAAGGGTTTTATCTATGGTTCCTCTTGTAAATTTATGCTGTAAAAAAAGCTAGCTAGGGTCTAATACCAAGCTCTTGGAGCTTGCTTTAAACCATAGAGATCTTTATGCAACTTGTAAACATAAGAGGGTTGAGTTAGAGAGATAAAACCTGGAGGTTGTTCTACATAAACCTCTTCTTGAAGTACACCATTCAGAAAGGCACTCTTGACATCCATCTGGAATACCTTGAACTTTTTATATGCTGCATAGGCTAGAAATATTCTAATGGCCTCCAACCTTGCAATAGGGGCAAAGGTTTGGTCATAGTCTATTCCTTCTTCTTGCCTATATCCTTGGGCAACCAGTCTAGCCTTGTTCCTTACTATGTTCCCTTCTGCATCTAATTTGTTCCTATAGACCCATTTGGTTCTAATAACTGGGTAGTTATGGGGTCTTGGAACCAAATCCCAAACTCTACATCTCTCAAACTGATTTAGTTCCTCTTGCATTGCAAGAATCCAGTGGGGATATTGCTCAGCTTCATGGATGGTGAGAGGTTCAATTTGAGAGAGAAAACAGGCATGCATCAAGTCTTGATTGAGCTGATGTCTTGTCTGCACACCAACTGAAATGTCCCCAATCACTTGAGATCTGGGGTGATCTCTAAGTGTGACAAGATCAGTTGGTGGAGTTGGTTGAGCAACAACTTCTGCAAATAATTCCTCTTGAGGAATGGTACTGGCTATTGATGGAAGTTCTGTTGCTTCTCTTGGATTTCTTCTTCACTATCTTCAGCAGCCTGTGGAGTGGGATGAGTTGGAACCTCTTGGAGAAGGTTTAGTCCATCCATAGACTCACACATTGGTGAAACCTGCAAGGGACTATTGGTAGAAATGTCTTTCTCCTTATAATACATGTTAGCTTCATCAAAAGACACATGGACAGATTCTTCAATTTTAAGGGATGATTTGTTGAAAACCCTATAGGCCTTGCTTACTTGGGAATATCCTAGAAAAATCCCTTCTTCAGGCTTAGCCTCAAATTTTCTGATGTATCTTTTGTTATTAGTGTGGATGTAACATATGCAACGAAAAACTTTAAAGTAAGTGATTTTAGGTTTCTTTTCTTTAAGTAATTCATAGGGGGTCTTGTGTTTTAGTTTATGTATAAGACATCTGTTCAGGACATAGTTAGCTGTGTTTACAGCTTCTGCCCAAAAGGATAGAGGCATGTAGGCATCTGCTAACAATGTACCTGTAGCTTCAATGAGTGTCCTATTTTTCCTTTCAGCTACCCCATTTTGTTGGGGAGTTCTAGGAGCTAAGAAGCACTACCTGATACCTTTCTTCTCACAGAACTCATGCATAAGAAGAGACTCAAACTATGTGCCATGATCACTTCTGATCAATGCAACATGAGTAGAGAACTCAATCTGTATGGTCCTGAGAAAATCTGTAAGAACTTTGAATGTATCTGACTTAGCTCTCAGGAAGGCTACCCAACTGAATCTGGAGAAATCATCAACAATAACTAAGGTGTAAGACTTCCCTCCTAGGCTTTGTACTGCAATGGGTCCAAAAAGATCCACATGAAGCAGATACAATATCCTAGGTGAATCACTTTTATTAATGGATTTGAAGCTAGTTTTAGTTTGCTTGCCTAGTTGACAAGCCCTACATAAGCTTTCCTTCTTGTAGGGGCCAGAAGGTAAACCTCTAACAAGGTTGTCTTTAGATAACCTAGATATGTTCTTAAGGTTTACATGTCCTAGCCTTTTGTGCCATAACTCATTTTGGTTACTAGTGATATTGAGTAAACAAATATCAGTTGTGGCAGAAATGAAATCTACTAAATATATGTTTCCTTGTCTAAGTCTAATTAAAACAGTTTAGTTTTTATCATTTATAATAGAACAAGAGGTAGATTTGAAATGTACCTGATAACCTTCATCACATAATTGACTTATGGATATAAGGTTATGTTTAAGTCCTCTTACATATGTCACCTTTTTGAAGGTCACTGCTCCAATGCTTACTCTTCCATATCATTCTGACTGACCACTCTTTGAGTCTACAAATATCACCTTTGGTCCTAGCTTGGACTTATAGTTCGAGAGATTTGCTTTGCTGCCAGTCATGTGCTTGGAGTAGCCACTATCCAGGTACCATGTCTGACTTAGCCTTGGACAGTTCTTTACCTGTACCTGCATCAAAAAAACAAAGCTCAATTGTTCTTGACCCAGGTTACCTTGGGTCCTTGGTTTGGCTGAAAAGTAAAGCTAGAAATGACTGATAATGCAGGTTGAGACTTATACCCTAGTGGGTGATATCTCCTAGGTGGGATTATCTAATCAGCTACTGGATTAAATGTCTTGTTAGCTGTTTTAACATTTTTATAGGAGAAATTATTTAAATTTGGTCGTTCTGGGATCGACGAATTATTGTAAGTTCGTCGACCAGAGTTCGACGAATGGGGATGAGATCGTCGACCTCCACTCAGAGAATGACCATGGTCATTTTCTGCATCCCATGTTCGTCGACCTCTGCTCGACGAACCATACACAGTTCGTCGATCGCAGTAAGACGAATAATTATTTCTGAAGTTTGCGTTCA
Source organism: Platanthera guangdongensis (assembly GCA_039583875.1). Classification (NCBI taxonomy): domain Eukaryota; kingdom Viridiplantae; phylum Streptophyta; class Magnoliopsida; order Asparagales; family Orchidaceae; genus Platanthera; species Platanthera guangdongensis. Next base: position 141,865,813 of record CM077153.1, read on the forward strand.
ACGTTCGTCGATCGGGGTTCGACGATCTTGCAGGATTTCGTCGATCTAAGTTCGACGAATTCTGCTGAACTTGGTTTATAACCGCTTTCTTCTGTTTTCTGTTGCTATTGTCTAGGGGATTTGACTTGTTTTCTGATCTGGGTTTTTCAGTTAGTTTCTCTTTACCTTTAGTAGTGATAAACTTTATGGGAGTGGAAAGTATATTCTTCTTTATTATGGGGGGTAAACCTGATGAAGCACCCAAGACCAGCCTGCCATTTAATCTGGCATTTACTGTGCTTGTGATATCCATCAGCTTGAGGCTTCTTCCATTGAGAGATTGCTCAAGTTGTTTTGCCTCACATAATTCAGATTCTAACTTGATTATTTATTCATTAGTTAGAGTCAATTGGTCAGTTAGTTTTCTGTTTTCTGTGCTGACAGATTCAAGATTTTCTAGTCTAGTCCTCAGGGTCTTTATCTCTTTCTCTGAGTTTATTAAATCCATGCACATAGTTTTAAACTCTACTTTAAACAAGTCAGAATTGAAATCAAAACTAGAAATCACCTGATCAGCCACTGAGTCTGAGGCACCTTCATCTTCAGAGTCCTCTTCTGATCCACAGTTGCTTCTGGAGGCATCTATTTCCATTAGGCACACCTCCTTGGATCTGGCTTCTTCCTCTTCTTCACTGGAGCTGGAGGAGGATGTTTCCTATTCTGTGTCACTCCAGGACTCAGCAACAAATCCTTTGTCCTTCCTTTTATACTTGTTGGAGGAGGGTCTGCTGTATTGTTTTCTTCTGGAATCCTTGTCCCTTCCCTTGTCCTTTTTCTGATTCTCTGGGCATTCTGAAATATAGTGCCCAGGCTTTCTACATCCAAAACACACAACCTCCTTAGTTGGTGTCTTGTCATATTTGGGTTTATCATCCTGCCTGGATGATTTTCTTCTAAAGTCCTTTCTTGCCATTTTGTAGAATCTTTTGGCAAAGAGGCTCATTAACTCTTCATTGGAGGTAGATGTTTCACTGTCTTCAGAAGCTTTGAGGTCCAAGCTGTGCTCCTTCCTAACTGGGGTAGTTGCCTTCTGTTCTGCTGCCTCTCTTGATTTGACAAGCTGCTCATATGACTTCGGCTTGCCTAGCAGAGATTTTGTTGAGATCTCATTGAGGCTTCTGGCTTCTTTGATTGGCCAGATTCTGGAGTCCCATGAACTGGGAAAACACATCAATATCTTGTCATTCACCTCAGTTAAGGTGATGTCCTTGTCAAGAGTCTTGAGTTCACTAATGATTGAACTTAATCTATTGTACATCTCAGCCACTGATTATGTCTCATCCTTTTTGAAATTCTCATAGAGAGAAATGAGACTGGATCTCCTATAATTTCTTTCATCAGCTGAGCCTGCTACCATTTGATTGAGAGAGTCCCAAATGGCCTTGGATGAGGTGCACTCAGCCACCTTCTGAAATATGTCATCTGACATTGTTTGGGCCAGAATATTCATAGCCTTTGCATCAGCCATCTTGGCTTTCTTATAGGCTTCAGTATTGTCTGGAGGTGGTACTGCACTCAGATTAGTTGATGTGCTGGCAAAAGTTGTAGGAGCTGGAGGAACACCTGTTGAAATGACAGAAAAAATATCCTCATCAATGGAGTTCATATATAATCTGATTCTTGCCTTCCAGATGGAAAACTTGTTAAGATTGCACACTGGAGGTCTGATGCTTGTATAATCCTTATTTTGGGCCATGTCTGTGAGAACAAAATCTAATAATAGAATAAAAACAAAGAGATCTAACTAAGGGATCTTTGGGTTCAGGTGTTAGCATGTACAACCAATCAGGTATGGTATGTTTAACCAACCTGGCTTTGATACCAATTGAAAGTGTAGCTAGATCTGATATACTCTAGGGGGGGTGAATAGAGTATATGGTGATTTTAAAACTTTTACAACTGCTGTTGTATTTTAGATGTGTGTGTGAGTGTGTGTGTGTGGAAAATACAATAAACCAGAAAGCAGCGTTGGACTAATCACAGCACAATCATAGAGTAAGGCCAGAAAACAAAAGGAAAAGAAAGCAACCAGACGACACAAGAATTTTATAGTGGTTCCCCAAATCTGGGTAGTCTACTCTTCTACCACCCTGGTAGGAATCCACTGCAGGAAGGGGTTGATCAGGTGTCCTGGCACCAATGGGGTTTTGATCAGGTTCCCAAAAACCAAACCCTCAAGTCTTTTGGTGGGAGACTTGCAACCAGAATAATTTTGAAGGGAATTAAAACCCTGTACAGAGGTGGAGTGAGAGGGTGATGAGGTCTTCTCTTTCTCAAGTCAAATGAGAAGACTTATGGAATGTTGTTTAGCAGCATTGCTCCCCCTGAGATGTAGAATGGTTCAGGAAGAATACTGGAGCACTGCTTCAGTGTGATAGGTCTTCAAAGAGCTAGAATTCCAGGTCCAGAGAAAGTCTTCAGGAACTTCTTGCAACTGATATGAATGTATTGTTCTGAAGTTCTCCTGAGCAAAAGCAGATGAAGAAGACTCTTGATATTGATGTAATGTTCTTCTTCTTCTTCTAAATCAATTTCTCTCTGGGCCAAGAATGAATTCTTTTTCTTGTGTTGTCTGAATCACTGTCTATGCTTTTCTCTCTTTTTTTTTGTTTGGTGTTCTGTACTTGTTGTATTACTTCTGGTTTCTGTATATCTCTGTCTATCATGGAGAGCATTCAAATTTTTGAATGTCGAGCAGTAATGACAGACGGCCTGGAAAGGAAGTAGCAATTAATTATTTCCCCCACTGTTTTCATGGGAAAATGGCATGTAATAATCAAAAATTAACTGCGCATCCTAACGGTAGTATACTGTGAAGAACTGCCATTAATTGTCCAGGAATCAGCGCCATGGAATGAGACGGGAATGGAAGAAGACCTAGTCTGGAATCGTCGACCGAAGAATAGAATTCGTCGAGCTGAGTCTTGAATTCGTCGAGCTAAGCTGAGTTCGTCGAGCTGAGCTGAGTTCGTCGAGCTGAGCTGAGTTCGTCGAGCTAACAGTCTTCATTCGTTGAATAGACAATCTTCAATATCAGACAAACATTATTCGTTGAGCAGAGAACCAAATTTATCGAGCTGAGAATAAACTTCGTCGACCTGAGAAAAGTTCTAGACTTGAACGAAATACTCTGCATCTGCTGAAATGCTGTGTCGACACAAAATGGTGTCGACAGATTGGTCTTGGTGTCGACACAAATCCACTGGTGTCGACAAATTGGTCTTGGTGTCGACACAAATCCTCTGGTGTCGACACAAGCTGGTGTCGACTGAAATCCTAGGTGTCGACACAACTCGTCTGGTGTCGACACAAGCCCTAAGTGTCGACACAGATTTTCTGAGCACAAAATTCGTCGAGCACAGATTAGCATTCGTCGACCTGAGAAGATGTGAACTTAAGGTCCAAGTTCGTCGAGCTCAGAATATAATTCGTCGACCGAAGCGTGGAGCTGGACTTAGAGAAATTTTAAGTAGTCCTGAGAATGCTTGAAGTAGAACCTGGTGTTCGTCGAGCAAAGAACAAAGTTCGTCGAGCTCAGCACTGCGAATTGTCTCAAGATCGTCGAGCGCACAACTTCCTTCGTCGAGCTGAGTTCGACGAACGTCGAACTCATTTCACTTAGTCTGAAAAACTGATAGATCTGGAGTTCCTGAAGTCTTGAAGAAGGCTGGTCCATCTGAAGTTGAGATAGAGGACTGTCCTAGACTCTAAGACATAAACTTGACCCAGACTATACATGATGGGTCACATCCTAAGTCAGTGAACCTAGCCCAAATCAACTAGGGATCCAACACAGTTTGACGATTTGTCGAAACCATTGAGTTCCTCGAGCATGGATCGACGAACGCCACTATCGCCATCAGGGGATACCCACTGTCACCCGACGACAGTGACAAAAGTTCTGCTATCAATTTTGGGTGTATTACAACCATTCCCTCCTTACAGAAATTTCATCCTGAAATTTACACACAGTTATAAGGAAGACAACAAATTAAAAGTTACAACAACTTATTATTCATACAAATAATGGTATAATAATTTATACAAACAACTCGGGATATTCCTCACGTATGGTCTGCTCATGCTCCCAAGTTAGATCTTCACGACCATAATTGTCCCACCAGACTTTGACCATCCTGATTGTCTTGTTTCGTAGCTATTTGATCTTCGTATCATCGATCCGAATGGCCCTAATAGTCGTAGTTAGCCCATATTCGACAGGTACGTGATCATTCACAATCACTTGAGCTGGATCTTTCACGGCTTTTCGAAGTACTGATATATGGAACACATCATGCAATCCACTTAATTCTGCCGAATGAGCTAGCCGATAGGCAGCTTCTCCAACTCGTTCCACCACCTCAAACGGTCCAAGATACCTTGGACTCAGCTTTTTCAAGAGCCGAATCCTGGATACGCCTTTAAATGGCTTAATCTTTAATTATACCCAATCACCAAGCGCAAACTCTACATTTTGGTGTTTGGCATTGTAATATTTTGCTTGCTTATCTTGGGTCAATACCAGCCTCTCTCGAATAGAGCGTATCGTCGAATTAGCTTTTTTTACTTCCTTACGCCTATACAACTTAGAGGCGCCTATTTCCGCCCAAGCTAACGGTGTACGACACTTCTTGCCATACAAAGCTTCAAAAGGCGCCATATTAATACTAGCTTGAAAGCTATTATTGTAGGCGAACTCCACCATATAGAGATGATCTTCCCATCTCTTTCTGAAATCCAAGGGGCACATTAGGAGCATGTCCTCCATCATTTTGTTGGTCCTCTCAGTTTGGCCATTCGTTTGTGGATAAAAGGTCGTACTGAATGTCAACTTTGTCCCTAACAATTGGTGGATTAGTCTCCAATCATTTGAAGTGAAGTGCCCATCTCGATCACTTACTATGCTACAGGGAATGCCGTGTAATCTTACTATTTGTTCAACATAAAGCTTTGCCAAAACATCCACTGAATCGTCCCTCTTGTTCGGAATGAAGTGTGCTACTTTAGTCAACCGGTCTATGATCACTCATACCAAATCGTTACCGCATGGAGATCTCGAAAAACCATGTACGAAATCCATTGATATGTCATTAATCTTCCACTCCGGTATAGGTAGCGACTTCAGGAAACCTTCGGGCTTCTGGCACTCAGCTTTTACCAAGGCACAAGTCTGACATTTTGCCACAAAATGGGTTATATCTGTCTTCATGTACGACCACCGAAACAACTTTTCCATGTCCTTGTACATCTTTGTGCTCCGTGGGTGAATTGAGTACTTTGTAAAGTGAGATTCATACATTAATTCTTCCCTTAATTTACCCATACTCGGGACACACAAACGATCACCTTTTCGCAAAAGTCCATCATCCCAGGAGAATTGGCCATTTGACCCATCCACTGCATAACTTTGTAGATTTTCATCAAGTTTTGTTGCTCGCCGAATCATGTCCGCAAGATAGTATTGTACCTCTTTCTAGCTCAGGCATGCATTTGCAATAGCATTCTTATCCACACAAGAAATGTCTAAGGCCTCCAACTCCTGGATTAGATGCTCATCATGCATCTGCAACCAATTTTACCTTGCAGGAGTCCTACGACTCAAGGCATCTCCGACAACATTTCCCTTCCCTGGAGTTTAATGAATCTGAAAGGTGTAGTCCCCAAGGAACTCCATCCACCTATGCTGTCGCACATTCAAATTTTTTTGATACAATAAATACTTAAGGCTGTTATGGTCCGTGAAGATGTCGACCTTCACGCCATACAAATAATGACGCCACAGTTTAAGTGCAAAAATCACCGACCCCAACTCCAAGTCTTAGACGAGATAGTTCCGCTCATGCACTTTCAACTGGCATGAGCCATAATCAATCACCTTGCCAAACTGAAGAAGAACGCAGCCTAAGCCACTTCCTGATGCATCACTATAAATTTCAAAGCTGTCTGAACTACATGGCGACGTCAAGATTGGCGTTGTGGTCAAGCGACTCTTCAACTCTTCAAAAGCTTGCGCGCACTCTGAAGTCCAAACTAACTTCTGATCCTTCCTTGTTAGTGTGGTAAGAGGCAAGGCTATCCGCGAAAAGTCCTCTATGAAGCGCCTGTAATAACCTGCTAGTCCAAGGAAACTCCTGACTTCGGTAATATAAGACAACACCGACCACTCCCGTATCACAACTATCTTCGCAGGATCCACCGCAATGCCCTCTCCACTAACCACATGTCCAAGAAAGGCTACTGATGATAACCAGAACTCGCACTTTGAGAATTTGGCATATAGCTTGTTTCTCCTCAGGGTATGCAACACCATCTGTAAATGGTTCACATGATCCTCTGCAGACTGAGAGTACAATAGAATTTCATCAATGAAGATGATGAAAAACAAATCCAAGTACTCCCTAAACGTCTGGTGCATTAGATCCATGAATACCGATGGAGCATTTGTTAGCCCAAACGACATGACAGAGAAATCGTAATGACCATAGCGTGTCCCAAACGCTGTCTTGGGAATGTCACATTCCCGAATCTTCAACTGATAATAGCCAGACTTCAAATCTAACTTCGAGTAAACATTTGATCCCACTAGCTGATCGAACAAGTTATCAATCCATGGAATCAGATACTTATTCTTTTCCGTCAGCTTATTTAACTCTCGATAGTCAATACATAGCCGCAAGATGTCGTCCTTCTTTCTCACAAATAGGACCGGAGCGCTCCGAGTGACATACTTTGGCGTATAAAACCTTGCTCTAGCAACTCTTGATGAAACTTTAGTTCTGCTATCTCCTTTGGCGCAACACGATATGTCGAGAGGGCCACATGTTTCGCACCTGGCACCAAATTAATCAAGAATTCAATCTCCTGCTGGGGCGGTAACCCTGAAAGATCCTTAGAAAACACATCAGTGTACTCTAATACAATAAGAACATTACTCATACTGGAGTTCGGCTCAGTAGCCTCCAACAGCGTGAAGAACAATTCCGCACCCATCCGAACTGCCTTGACTACTTGAATAGCAGACATCAATGTCTTGCTTGACCCTCGAATACCAGCAAACTTTGTCTCTCGTTCGCTATTTTGCCCCAGTGTGACTTCATTAGGGTTGCAATCTATATAGGCACGCTGCTTTGGGAGCTAGTTCATACCAAAGATTACATCAAACTCTGATATCGGGGGCACAGATGCTTCCAAACCAAAAGCCCGACTTCCTATATGAACCTTAACACAACAGGCTCGATCTGCGCGTATCAAGCACCCCTTAGGAAGCAACACATTCACTTGAACTATTGGTGTAAACGAAGACACTCTGGTACGCCCGACGAAGTCCTCTAACAGAAAAGGATGAGAAGCTCCCGTATCAAACAGTGCTCTCACCGGATAATCCAATATTAGGACAAAGCCTAATGCAAACCAATCACACACACAAGTAGCGCACAAGGTACTAAGTATGGAAAGCAGTAAAACTGAAGCTTAACTTAACTCATACATGTTACGACGTCACTTTGTTTTATGGCCTCCTGTTGGCCAAGATTATAAAATCGGGGTTGTGCTTGGGATGTAGTCGATTCTACCACTGTCTTTCCCTTCTCAACATAAGATGCACATGTCTTTTTATCCGCTTTTGGAGGGACACTCCAACAGTCTCGAGCGAAATGACCCACCTTTCCACATGTATAACATGTGGGGGGACCTCTCCCAGATGTTGCTCTAGATGTAGGAGAAGAAGGAGCCGGCGTAGAAGTTTTAGGCTTCTTTTTTCCACTACCGAAATCCAGATTTTGCCGACCCAGGTACTTTGAACCATGTCTTTTTCCCTGCCAAGTCATTATTCTGTTGCACACGTTTCATGTCCAGCTCAAGGGAACAGACCGTATTGACCAAGGTAAGAAAAACCTGTGTCATGGGTCCTGAGAGAAGCAACCGTAAGTCATTTCTCAGCCCTTCATAGAACCGATTTATTTTCTGTTCCTCATCTTCAAACATAAAGCCTGAATATCTTCCAAATCTTGTGAACTCGTGCAAGTAGTTGTCCACCAACTTCTCGTCTTTAGTTAGCCTTTGAAACTGGTTCTCCATCGCAATCTGCTGTGCCGATGGAATGTACCTTGCCAGAAAACACCATGAGAATTCCTCCATTGATATCTCATTCAACGGCCGTCCAGCAAACTGGTGCAGCTCTAGCTCATCCCACCACAGTCTTGCCTCACCATCCATCAAGAAGGTAGTCATGGTGACTTGTTGCCACTCTTCCATTTCAGTTGCCGTCAGGACTCTCTTTATACTTGAGAGCTAGTCTTTATCTTGTGTAGGGGTTCCAGTACCCATAAACACAGGGGGATTGAAACTCATCACATGTTTCAATTATTTCTCTGTTGCTCGCTGATGCGTTTATTTTGCTCTATGTAAAAACTATGTGGATAGGCATAAACTAGATTGATTTTATTCTCATGCAAGTGCACCTATCGATCATATTATAGGAGAAATCTACATCTTGTGTCGTATTCCACAGGGTCTTTTCAAGTACTAGTACTCACTCTCACTCTATTATCGTACCTATAATTAAAATTGATTGCTACCCTAAATTAACCTAACAAGGACTACTTGGATAAAGATACATTGGAGGATTAGGGATAGTAAAAAGCAGAAAATCTAAGAATAATCACTTGAGAATAATTACTCATTAATTCAATTCTATATAATCACACAATAACAGGATTATCAGATTCGTTGTATTGTAAGGATTAAATATTAATCGAAATCTCTCTCGAGCAATTCAATACCTAAACTTAAGTTGAGTAAATTTTCTCTCGAATAATTCACAATATTCAAATTTGCATTAATAATAAGAAACTCTTTCTAATACATAAATTCATGAAATCCTATCTCTAAGAAACCATGAGTCCAATTATCTGTATTATCATTATCCAAACAACATATCTCTTGATCATGCAATTTGAAATACAAAGAGAAAGAACATTAGAACATGAATATATAAACATTAACACAAACATCCAATTTCTCAATCTAGAAGTTTGGGATTCAAATAGAACAAGTTGTAATTTCAAATCTAATATCAATCTCATTGTTAGGAAGCATACATACCAATAAAATACCACAAATCTGATATAAAAACTAACATACATGATTACCGAATTATTCAAAAAATAAGTCTCATGTGAAATGTAAAAGATAAAGTTAGATCCACTAAGAGAAGGGGAAGATTAAAAGAGATACATGAAGGTTAAAACCATACGAATTATCTCCTTCGATCTCCCCTCTGCCGAATGCTCCACTTTTGCCCTCCATAAGTTCTCCAAGTTCTTCAATCCAAAAGTCCCTATACTATTTTTCCTACAGGTTTTTATAGTCTCCTTGCAAACAGCATCGAACACAGGTTCCAACACGGTCGTGTCACAGGCCGTGTGGGCTGTTCTAAGGCAGTTTAACACGAAAAGATGTGTGTGGTCATGGGTCGTGTCATTTGACATTGTTGAGAACACAACCGTGTTGTTCTTCGTGGCTCCACATACGGCTTGGTTCAGCAACAGGCTCGATAAGGACACGGGTAGGGACACGGTCGTGTGCCTACCCGTGTAGTGCTCTGACTTCTCTTCCAATCCTTGTGATCTTTCCCGATAAGGACACGGGTAGTGACATGGGCGTGTTCCTACCCATGTGTGCCCAATTCCAGTCCTGTCCTCAGTCATGTTGGATCCGTGAACACCTATGTTTGCTCCAAGACCTTTAGTTCTAAGGACTTGCAATACCTGCATTAAGAAGATGAATGAATAAATAAATAGCTTAGTACAGGAAATAAAGGAAACTCCATAATGCGCTCTTCTATTCGTGATAATATAAATTCTTAACTATTGTACCTCAATTATGATGATTGGAGATATACAATTGTGGATATGATTACAAATATGATAGTAAAAAGGCATATATAATTGTGATCATCAAATACCCCCAGTCTTAAGTGTTTGTTTGTCCCTAAGCAAACTAATTCAAAAATTTGGAATAGCGATAGGTAATTTTTCTTCCGCAGGCTGATTACTATGAATTTGAGGAGAAATTTGATGTTGTAATTCCATAGGAAATGGTATAGTAGACTTTTTTAAATATAACTTTATCTTAAAATTCCTCTCATATATCTCTTAACTATCTTTCACTCTTTTCTAGAAATAAAATTACAGTCATCCATAACAAATGTGAGGAGAAAATAACAATCTCAATAAGATAGGCATTAGTGTTTCAAAACTTATAAGTACCAATATTGATAGCCATAAGCTTGCTTTCTAACACCCTCTCCACGACGCTAGTTAAGATTAGCTAAGTTGGATCCTTAGGACTCGTATTATGATGTAGCCTTTTGTCTTAGGATAAAATATTAAGGGTGGGATAAACAAAGATAAATTTTATGATTCATATCACAACTACATAACGATTTAGCCTCTTGCTTTGTAATTACCTTCACATACATCAGTACTATAAAAGCACCCCCAGACTTTACAATTATTATACTTCCCACATTTTTTCTTTCTTTTTCTGATGGATACTTTATATTTTTGTTAGTTTTTTCCTATCCAAGGGTCCATAGTATGGATCATTCCAAGTGGGTGTACACGCACTCAGGCCACATATCACTATGAACAAACTCATTCCATGAAGGTCTCAATGATAGATGCGATAAAAGGTAAGGATTTTTGGCCTTGTTAAATTTTAGTAGTAGAGTATCAAAAGGCATAGGGAGTAGGTCCAAATTGGGTGTGCAAGGGTATAATGTTTAAGGTTTTGGGCTTGCAAGGCTCAAGCTATCCAAAGGGAGGCCTAAGTCATTTCCGCCCTAACTAATTAACTTATGTGAATGTGTTGAGGGTCGCTAGGGGCAAGTTCTGGAGACCAATAAAGGGTATTCTATATTTTGAGTCTCTATTACAAAATTATCAAAATGTTACACTCATTGACATGATTTATTATAGAAAATTATATTTTCAAAAATAGAGTGATTATTAGTTAATAATATAGAGGACTAATCCTAAAAATAATTTATATAGAGAAAAGTAAACTAAAAATTTTCTATACATAATTACTAAACAACAAATTTGACCACTCAATGAGTTTACTTTAATTCATTTTAATCAGCTTGCGAAAGCAAATTAACTAGTTATAAACTCAAATGAGTGAATTAATGAAAGCTTAGAAAGAAGCAACAAAAAAAGAATTTTTTATTTGGGGGGGGGGGGGGAGGGTTAACAATAATGAGTACTATGCTACCAAAAATATAACCAATTGTAATCATGTCCCGCACTGAAATATTAGAATTGAAGAACATAACATCCACTCACAACCTTAAAACTTGCAATGTCCTAAATGCAACGTAAAGAACTGAGAACACAAATACAGCAATATGTAAAGAACTGACTATCAATAATAAAAGAGCATAAGAACGGCAATAGGAGCAAAAATGAGTTTCCTTCAAATTACATCAGATAGGAGTATAGAAAATAAGCATAGAACATCTGAAGTTATATTACTAAATATAAAAAATACAGAGAAATCAAAAATATTAAGCTGGGGGAGCAGAAGCTAAAGGATCATTGGGGAGGTGAGAGGAGTTGTGAGCTACCGGAGGTGGAGGAGAGATCTCTAAGTGGTCCCTGATCTGAATGATGGCATCCTCTATCCGCTTCTGTGATTCCTCAATACACTATAAGCGCGGTGAGAGCTCGGTCTCATAAAAGTGCTGGAAGTCACGCGAATACAGCGAGGGCGATCGAGGAGGTGGGGCAGAAGACTCTCCCTGAGTATAAGTAGAGTGGGGTGGAGGAACCAAAGGCTAAGAGAGGTCATGATCGACATCATCATCATCATGAGCAAACTGAGGTCCGTGCCTCGCAATTGAATAAATGGGTCCACCCTGACCCTGACGGGCAGTGACAAGGCGGAGAGATCGGAGTGAAGCCATCATGATAGGGACAGTCTTTGCTACCATGGTCATTGGGGGAAGGGACAAAAAGATGTTCATGTTCTTAGCCAGGCGCGTAATGTAGGGTGCTACACAAATAGACCGAATACGTGAGTTATCAGCTTGGTGAAGAATGAACTGCGCTAACATAAAACCCAGATGAATGTGGTAGCATGATCATATGCTATAGAGATACAGCATGTCCTGCCTACTCACGATACCAGAGCTTTTGCCCCAGCAACTCAAGGTGTGACTCAGCAGATGATGTATGTAGTGGACAGTGGGAGAACACAACTTAGAAGCCTTAGACCTTTTGGCCTCATATAGAGATAAATCGAAAGAGAGCCGAGCCCAAATATTAACGTCGTGATCACGAGAAGGGAGGTTAAAGTGAAGGTCGGAGTAGGCGGTACTATATAGGAACGAGTCCTCATACACCCCTAAATATTGGGTGAACTGGAGAAGAGAGAGGGTATAAGTAGTACCTACTACTCGAAATGAAATGACCCCCTCTTGTGTTTTGTTCTGCTCAGTGAAAGTTGGCCTAAGGTTTAAGTAGAAGTAAGACATGAACTCTAACGTGAGCTCCTTAAATCCCAACTCCACAATACAAAAAATTGCTCCCATCCCGTTACAGAAATTAACTCATGAACGTCTACAGCTAAATGAATCTCCTCTAACACGCTCCAGTCAATAGTTCGAATGTCTTGAAATTTTTTGGACAGGAGGCGATTATAATGGTTAATATGCGTCGGATCCATAAACTCCTGTGGTGCAGCAGCGCCACGCCTTTCTGTTGATAATGCTGTTATATTTGAGAGACGACGGCATCCCCCTTGTACACGTCCCGTTGACATGATCTGCGGCCAAGCAGGAGGATTTTTTTTAGAAATGAAAAGGAAAAAAGAGGAGTAAGAATGAGGAAAGAAAAAGAATGAGAATATGAGAACAAGAGGAAGGAGAAGAGAGTGGGGAAGAAGAAGAAATTGAAAAATAAGAACATAATCCAAAAATTTTTACCTAGGAGGATAGATCGCGAAGAGAGGAGGCGAATCCGCAAAGATTGAAGACAACGGCTTGAAGCTAAGTTCTGGGCGTGAAGGGGTGCTAGAAGGTAGGGCTAAAACCAGGAAATGAAGATGAAGAAGATGACATGGCCTTATATCATAGACGAACACGGGTTACCACACGGGCGTGTGCACACCAGTGTTCGGGAATCTTTAACCGCATGGAACACGGGCTTTGAAAAGACGTGCGGTCAAACTGGAGAGAAAGTAGTGCGCCAGGCGGACACGGGCCTGTGTGGACCTGTATCCTTCTCGGTCATTGTGCTTCGTCGAGCGTAGAATCTGCACACGGCTCAACATACGGCTGGGTAGGTAGCCGTGTCCTTCTCGGGATGAGGAAAACGTCGATCTCAGAATAAGACACATGATCAACAACACGGGTCTGTGTTAACCCGTGTCCTGTTCGGGTTGATTATGGGAAAAGTGGAACTATTTCGACATGGCCACGCACACGGTTGGGTGTCAACCTGTGTGGTTCTCGGGATGACTCTTTCCTACTTCAGGTTTCATATTGAGCACAGTTGGGCTAAAGAAAACTTGTATGAACATAGCCTGGAACACGGGCGTGTGTCTACCCGTGTCCTCCTCTGAATTGGAATTTCCTCCTAAGTGATTTTTTTGATTTTTTTAATATTAACATTTAACAAGAATTTTATCCAAAAATTTTATAAACTTAGAAAAATTACTACATTACACTTAATCCTAGTCTAGCCGGAGGCATGATTCTTGGCGAGTGAAATTTTGAGGAAGCTCACCATGATAAAGTTTTAATCAGTACCCGTTAACTTTAAAATCTCCCTTCTCAGGGTGAGTTAATTCGATGGTGCCATAGGGAAAAACTTCTTTGACTTGGAAGGTTCCGGACCACTTAGACCTTAACTTCCCTGGGAATAAACGAAGACGGGAATTATAAAGGAGGACTTGGTCTCCTTTCTGGAATGTCTTGAGTTTGCCAAGGTGACGATCATGGAATAATTTCGTCTTCTCCTTAAATATCGGGGAGTTTTCATAATCCATGGTTCTCCACTCATCTAACTCATTAAGTTGAAGTTTTCGTTTCTCCCCTATAGAATTGGTGTCAGAATTCAAAGACCATATTGCCCAATACGACTTGTGTTCTAATTCTATAGGCAGATGACTGATGCGTTCACGGCAAGTGTACCGGTCGCTGTCAAGTAATAAATTTGAGGAGTTAAATCCTCGAATATCGATCTCTCGAGGAGTGCAAGTAGGGAGTGTGATTTCGCTATTGAAAATGTGATTGCAAGCGTTAAAGTAAATAAAGGGGGTTTTGGTTTGGATTCCAAAGTTAACAACAATAAGAAAACTATTGCGGGTCTCCATCACCGTGTCTTTTTGGTGGATTACTCAAGAGAGTAATATGGAATATGGATGAGCTAATGAGGGTCGTGATCACCTCTTTGCAACGCACGCTTCTAGCAATCGCTATAACGACACAATCACAACTTGAACAAGAGAAAATCTGAAGTTCCACAACAATATCTAGAACTAAAATATATCAACACTTAGACATGCTGAAATATTCAAGCTATCAATGTTCTTACACATCATTCCAACTCCTAAATACGAAGAAAAAGAAATACTACATGTGAAGGCGAAAAGAAACAACCAAACGCACGAAGGCTTTCTGAGATTCACGGCCGGAGTCAAGGGTTGTCGGGCCTTGTCCAGGCTCGGTATACGGATGACGTCTGTGGTACAAAAGGGCTATCACTTCCTTCCAATAACCCGTCTTCTTCGTGAATAATCGCTGGGCCGGATCTATCCAGAGAACTCCACAGATGCAGCAACCTATGAGCTTGAAACGGAGCTTGGAGCTTGAAGATGACAATGATGGCCGGAGATGAAGCTTTTGCAAGCTCTTGGAGGAGAAATGGTAGCCGGATCCACTCTCTAAGGAGGAGAAAGAAAAAGGTGGCAGGAGGGAAGATTTTCCCGCTCAAAGGAGCAGAAAAAGGCGGCTGAGTCGGACTGGATCGGAATCCTCTCAAAAGAAGAAGAAATCTGCGCTTTAAATAGAAGCATGTCAGAAAAATAGGCAGGCACGGTTTGGCGCACGATCGTGCGCAAACCGTGCGATATTAACTTTCACAACAAGACTGTGGAAGGACAGGCATTGATCGGTGCATTTTACTCGCACACGGATGATTCCGCCCGTGCGTTATGTAACATCCCAACTTTCAGCAGGAAAAGTTTTGGGTGACACAGCCTGGGACACGGGCATGTCCCAGGGCGTGTCCCCCCTGTGTTCGACGATCGGCAAAGGTGCTCGACGATTGATAACATCAAAAAAATATTTGGGTGACACGGCCTGGGACACGGGCGTGTCCCAGGGCGTGTCTCCTTGTGGTTGACGAACTCAGTTCGACGAAGTTTACTGGGGCGTGTCTGCCGCCGTGTAAGGAACACGCCAGACGACACGAGCGTGTCTGGATAGCGTGTCCCCTGCATCCGACGATCGGCGAAAGATGCGTTCGACGATCGGCAAAAGCTGCGTTCGACGATTGTAGCGTGTCCCCTGCGTTCGACGATCGGCGAAAGCCGCATTCGACGATTGCAGCGTGTTCTCCTACGTTCGACGATCGCCGAAAATCTGCGTTCGACGATCGTCGAGTGACCACTGCGTTCGACGATCAATGAAAATCTGCGTTCGATGATCGTCGAGTGACCACTGCGTTTGACGATCGACGAAAATCTGCTCGACGATCGTCGAGTGACCCCTGCGTTCGACGATCGACGAAATTTGCTCGTTCGACGATCGTGAAACCTTGTGTTCGACGATCGTCGAGTGTCAGGTGAATTAAAGTGGCAGAGGCCACTTGTCCTTGGCTCCATCAGCTCAAAACATGTGATGGCTGGCCTCCTCAGAGAATTTCCAGAGGAATTGACTGCATGGTGCCCACTTGGCATGAAGGGTGATACAACCAAAGCTCCAAACCGAGCTTGCATTGGTTGTATCTCCCCATATACCCCATCCTAGCCAGAATTAGTGATTCCATTAGCTTCAGAGGGCAAAGGAGAGTAGGAATCGATAGCTGGAGTGAAGGAAATGGTGCAGGAATAATGAATCCGAGAGGTGTCGCCGGAGCAAGGTCGGGAATGGCCACCCGCCTCCATCCTCGCCGCCAGCCACCAACACAGGTCCGTTTCACCGTACCTCTACCCGTACTAGAATTCTAGATCAACCAGGGGAGATATCGGGCTCAATTGAGCCCAATGCCATGGGAGAAATGGGAGAGTTTCCAAGATTTTGCTTACCGTTCGGGATCGCCGTCGCTGCCGTCTCCCGCCGCCTCATCACCGGAAAAGGATAGCCACCACCACCATGAAGGTGATGGCACCGTTGGCCGGGAGTGGCGCCGCCTCAGGTGGCCGGAAATGGCCCCGCAATATCCCCCCAGGTCGGCTCGATCTCAGTCGTTGAAAACTTGGGGAAGATGAAAGGATGTCGTCGAAATCGCTTAAAGATTTGTGCTGCACTTTTATTAAAATCAATTAAATTCTGTTATTATTTAATGAAATGAAATTTACATTTCTGTCACATTTATTTCAGTAATCTTGCATGTCAAATATAGGGCTCTTAGAGCCATTTCCAGAGGATGACATGAACATGAAAAATGCAGGCCTTTGTGTTAACTTTAATTTGCCAACCTTAACTTGAGATTTGGTCCAGTGGTCTGACCTGTAGTACCATTTTGTTAGGGTTGGTCCTTAGCTAGGGCAGAATTTCAAAATGATGCCCAAGTCAAACCATTCATCCAAATGGCCCAAATTTTTGGGTGCATGCATGTTTTGGGCTTGGTTAACCCATATACAAAAATGAGAATTTTTGGGAAAACGCTTTCTATAGTTTTTACTAAAATACCCAAAATGAAATAAATGAAATATTTGGAGTTGTGGGACTCCAAATGGCCCCAAATTTGGTGGCATGTCCTTAGGGACATTATAGGTATATGTTTTAAATTTCAGCCAATTTGGACCAGTTCATGTTGGGTAAACTCACTTGCATGTGTTGGCTTATTATAGGCTTGGTGTGCATTTAGCCTAAAATGAAATAATGAGTATTCAGCCAACTTAGAACATTCAAAAATCATGATTTTTATTATGGACACACATGAGGGTGTAATACACCTCTCATAGCAATGGTGGGATTTTTGGGAACAAAAATCCCATTAATTTGAATTTCTGAAAATTAGGTCTTTTTTATGAAATAAATTTAAAATAGGTTTACCCTTGTCATAAAAGGTTCAATTTCTGTTGAGGACTAAGGAGTGGCATAATAAGTAGTAGAAATAAATTATATCTCTGTTGGAAGAAGTTTAAGTAGTAAGGAGCAAAATGACCATTTTACCCTTTTGGAATTTTCTGTAGAAATCATGGATATATTCCTTTGAAAAATCTGAGAAAATTCATATTGCTGTAATTGTATGTTTTATACCTTGTGTAATTATTTAAGAATTTTTGGAGTGACAAATAATGTACTTAGGCCCCATAATGTTATTTTGGTAAATAACTCAATTTGATCATGGATAGACCATTTTAACCTAGATGTAAATGGAAATCTGAACATAGCATTACTTCATTATTATCAAGGCTCTGTAAATTAATTAGAATTTTTTAGATAATATTTTATGTACCTCATTTGGAAAATGCTAGATTGGTGGATATAGTATTAAATAGGAATTAATTTATAAATCTGAATTGAAAAGGCATGAAATTTTGGTAGGCCCCATTAATTGTCATATTATATACCTAGAAGAATTCCTAGGACAGTAGGCTCAATATTGACAATACTTCATGTGCAAAAGGACTAGGGATTACATTTAAAGAAATTAATTTAATGGTGTAAGTAATTTGGAAATTATGGAAATTCATCCTAGTCATCATATAGGTCCATACCATCCTAGGATAAATAATTTGAGGCATACGACCAGAGGAATTAGAAGGTCATATTTGTGGGTGGTATCGGGACATGGGTAAGGGTCTAGCACCGATGTTCGTACTAGTAGGGCCACCAGGGGAGGAATTTGAATAACTAGTAAAGTGAGGAGCTTATTGAAGGAATTAACCCTGGTTGGTCTCCTAGAGGATTCCTTAACCATGTGTGGAAGAGTGCAAGTCCCGTGACAGCAACCATAACGGGGACCGGCGGAAGGCCGCCGCGCTCCTAATAACACCTTAAGTCCTTAGGGTCATTCTAAAGTAATACGAGAGTTGGGGTATAAATCCTGGGTAGACACCAATAAAAGTAATTATCCTTGAGAAAGGGAAGTTTGGGCGTAATCCCATCGTAGTTCCTAGTGCCCCCGAGAGCCCTTCACCGGGTATACCCTGGGCAGTCATGGGATTAACCTTAAACCGCTAAGTATGATAACCCGTAGACAAGAGTAGTCTATTAGGTTAGGACATTGTGATTCATTCTCACCCGTGATGGGTTGGAGGGAGACTTGTGATAAATGCTTGCCCGTGTAGGGTTTGAGAAATTTGGAATAAAGGCACTATTGTGCGTTCTCACCCGTGTAGGGTTGGAGGGATTGTGATAAATGCTCACCCGTGTAGGGTTTGAGAGATTCAGGATAGGTTGGTCCTGCCAGCTGAAGGCTCGGGATGAAATACTTGCATGTGCATAAATCTAGTGGCGGGGCATGTGGTACTGGCCGTTCGTCACACCGATGGCAGTACGGTACACCAGGCAGTTGTGAGGGTTAGCGGGGCCAGTGGATTGTTTTACACTGCGCTCTGGAGGACTATCCCCGATAACGCACATCCGACCCAACAAGACTAACGGGTTGTTAGCAAAGTACGTACGTAGAGACTCTAGAGTGCATCTTGGATGTGTATAGAGGCGTATGAGAGGGGTCTAAGGTTTGGTAGTGTGCATACCGGCCTAGAAGTGGAGACGCCCGCTCCGCTACTGTCGTAGCCACAGCAGTGGTACCCGAGAGTGATGCTAGCTCTCAAAAAGTGGGAACTAAAGGTGTGTGATCATAGAGTCATTGTGTGTGACTTGCACTTGCGTATGCATAAATTGCATCATAACATTCATTCATATTAGGTCATACGCTTCGTAGATTCTTATCATATAAATTAGTATGTGCTCTTTTATATGATAAGTTAAATTTCCTGGAAACCTTAACTTATAAATTTGTATGTGCATTTTTATAAGTTAAGGTACTTTTGTGATGGTAGTATAGTGGTAGCCTAGTTTTTTTCCCTGCTCTTACTTTCTGTTCTTTACTTTCTTTACTAGTACTGCACTTTACTTACATGTACTATATACTTAGAACTGCTATAGTAGAATAATAATATCTATTACAACTGCTAGTTAGTTCTTGTCACATGCTTCCACTTTTGCAACCCTTGTTGTCCTCCGCTTCATCCTTCTGCTCGGTGCCTAGGAGTTGCGGGGCGAGGTGCGGAGGAAACGACTTAGTCTTTTTGACTAATGGTCGGTGACCATACTATTTTAGGAGCTCGTGGAGATGGAGCACTAGCACAGCGAGGAGTCAGGACTTGAGGAGCAGATACCGCTACCGCAGGCTACTACTACTACTACTGCGTGTCCTCAGGTGGGATGAGTTTTGATGTATTAGATTAGCTTCCGCTTTGATTTGAGAGAGAGAGTTGATATGATGTACTGGGTATAAGCCCTTATTACTCTTTCATTTGTACTCATTGTGTTCTATATTTGTGTACTCTTCATTTATATATATATGATATGTACTCTATGACTTGTAGACTAGTTGATTTGATATACTGCTATACTTCTTTTTCTCATTTTGGCCTACAGGTTATATGATCGTATTAGCCGGCAGAATCGGCGTGTTGCGGTGTCGACTAACCTGTGCGTTAGTGTCACCGTAAGACGGCGGTTCTGGGCATAAGACCTGGTAGCCCTCCTTGGTAAGGGGGAGGGGGGGGGGTCTTATAAACTAGTAACATTTGACAAACGATCATATGAGAAAGAAGTTGTTGGGTATTGTATCCACAACGTACCTGATTTGAAGAAGCCCCTGAACAAGCTAAGGTAAATAGGCAATGTTTTTGACAAAATATTTCAAGTTGTGCTTGCAGTTATTCCACGCTAAGTGCACACCAATGTCAGGGTGCAGTAGGTCAATATACACGGGTCTGCACGACGTAATCCCTCGTTGAGCAGATCAGTGTGTTGGCCTACGTGTACTCTCTCTATTGGAGTGCACTTACTTTCAAGTACAGGACTGTGTTTATGCAAGAGCAGACAAGGAGCAAGGATGAGTCAAAGAGCAGCTAAGAGGCGTAAGACGAAAAATCATCTAAGTAAGAATCGACGAGAATCACCAAGTGATTCTCACCGATTCGGCGAGAATCACTGGCTGATTCTTGCCGGCTAAATCAGAGTGCAATCAAGTCAAATTCGACGAGAATCACTTTGTGATTCTCGACGAATCGTCGAGAATCACTTTGTGATTCTCGCCGAATCGTCGAGAATCACCCTTGATTCTCGACGATTCGACGAGAATCACAGGTGATTCTCGCCGATTTTTACTTGGGCAATTTTCGGGAAAAAGCTGGACCGGATTCTGCCGCTGGCACTATTTTGAACCGGATTTAGGGTTTCTTCTTGTGGGACCCACAACGGTCATTAAGGTGTTTACTTGTGTATATATATACGGGTATTTTTGAACAGTAAAAATACACAGAAAGAAGTCGAGCGACGATCTTGACCTAAAATCGCGAAACTTCTCCGCCGCCGCCGTCGCCGCTCGCGCTAGTTGGTCGCCGCTTTTGATCGCGATTCTTCTTGATCTTCCGGCGACAGAAGCTTAGCCAAGCTTAGAGTCTCACGTGTCTAACCGGAGATCTCTTGTCTCTTGATTTGTTGATCGGGAAAATCTTCCCCATCCGAATCGATCGAGACGATTGATCCTAGTGTGACCGTTGGTAGACCTAGCTAGCTTCGCTACGAAGTTTGGATCTCCAAAGTACAGCAGTTGCACATCATTGTCGCCGCCGATCCCGTGAACCTAGCCGCCGCCCATCTTGCCGCCGCCGGTTCCGGGGAGATTCTCTCCAAGAGAGATCTAGGGTTGTGGACTCCTCGTGGACTTCAAAAACACGTCGTCAACGAAGAGGGACATCTTAGTCTCCAAACGTAGTTTGTATCTCTTATACATTCTAGTTTTACTTTTGTTATAAAGGAACGTTGGTTCCTAGTTGTAAGGGTTGGGTGCAACCCGTGTTGTGGGAGTGTTGACTCCTACGTGTGGAAGGGTTCCTTCTGATAGTGCAAGGATTAGATTTCAATCCTGTTGGAGAAGTGACCGAGTCGTCCCTTGTTGGGAGATAGGTCGAAGGGGGAAAGTGGATGTACCCAAATCGGGGAACCACTATAAATAGCTTGTGTACTCTTTTGTGCTGTGTTGTTTTATTTTCGTGTGCAGGTACAATTTAAATTCCGCAAAAATGCTGCACGTCACCTATTCCCCCCCCCCCCCATAGGTGAAGATAGTTGACACTAGGTGAACTTTCAAGTGGTATCAAAGCGAGGTTCCTCATCTAAATGGTTAACACCTTGAGTAGAATCCTGCCGCTAGTGTCAAGAAGAAGGAAAACATCTACAATGGACGGGCTCAAGTACACAGGCAAGATCCCAGTGTGCACCAGGATCAACTTTCCTATCTGGAAGGAAAGGATCTGGTTCTACATGGAAGCAGTTGACCCTCGACTCTTTATGATCGTGGAGGAGGGACCTTATGTCCCCACTAAGGTCTCCACCATTGATCCTACCAAGAAAGTGCCGAAGAAACTTTCTGAAATGGACAAGGACGAGATGGTGCTAGTGGGACTTGACAAGAAGGCGCAGAACATTCTGGTCAGCGCGGTTGATGACTCAATGATGCAGAACTTCTGCAACTGCAGGACAGCAAAGGAGATCTGGCATTGTCTGATCATCCTAATGGAGGGCACTGATGAAGTGAGGGATGATCGTAGATCCCTCCTGAACCAGAAATATGAACCAGAAATATGAGGCCTTCAGACAAGGGCCTAAGGAAGAGATCGGAGTCACCTTCGAGAACTTCCTCAAGATTGTCAATGCCCTCAAAGGATACGGAAGAGTGTTCACTAATGGTGAACTCAATGATAAATTCCTTAGGTCCCTTACCAAGGAATGGGACACAAAGATCTGCGCCATCCGAGAGTTTGGCAGACTAGCTGAAACAGACCCGCAAATTCTGTTTGGGAAGCTGATGTCCTATGAGCTTCAACTGAACACCAGGAAAGCAGAAGAAAAAGCAGAGAAGGCTGCAGCCAAAGAAAAGACTGTGGCTCTAAAGGCCAATCACTCCAGAAAAGGCAAGGGTGCGGTTTAATACCGTGCCAGGAAAAAGGATGAGGATGAGGACTCCGATCCATGCTCCTCCTGCTCAGAGCTGTCGGAGGAGGATTTCTCCCTCATCACCCGAGAGTTCAAGAAGTTCCTCAAGATGAGGAATCAAAGAAAGAAAGACGGCTCCTCCTCCAGGCATCAGAAGAAAAATTATTCTTCTGACAGGTATGCATCTAAACCGAACAAACATCGCTGCTCTGACATTATTTGCTTTGGATGCAATAAGCTAGGACACGTCGTGGCCGACTGCTATCAAGTCAAGAGAGAAAAAGGGAAAGGAGAGGAGCACAAATCCTCTAGAGATAAGAAGAAAGAGCGGAGCTACATCGCCAAAAGGCCAAAGACACTGAGTGAGTCTGATTCCTCAGACTCCAGTGATGATGAGGAAGCCTACTTCGGGCTGGTGGGTCGCTCCGACTCAGAAGGAGAATGCCCCCCATTTACTGGGAAGGTAAAAGCTCACACCCCTCTCTCCGACTCTGAATCTGATCCTGAGTCTCAGGATGATGAACCTGAAGATAGCCTTTCGGCCCGTGAAGCGGAGCTCCTCGAGAAGTATGAGCTTCTGCTCAACACTTTCGAGGAGTGTCGTAAGAGATTGAAGGCTGAGAAAAAGGAAGTGAAATTCCTTAAGGGTGAGTGTGTCTTCCTAAGGGAAGAGGTCACCAGTTTGATTTCTCTCCGACAGGAGCACCTTGACCTAACTTCAAAGCATTTAGAGTCTCTCAAACTCCTTGATCTTAAGCAAGAGGAAGTCGACAAGTTGGAAGAACAACTTGCGGCAGAAAGGAAGATCGTCAAGAGCTTCTCTATGCCAAAAACTGTTCTTCCAGTAGTTGATACCTTCTCTGCTCAGGCCAAAGGAGCTGGCTTGGGGCATGTAGGGGTATCTGGTTCCTCATCCAGGAGAAACTGGAACCAGAGGAAGAATAAGGCCGCCAAGAAGGCCTCTGCTGATGAAAAGGGAAAGGCTTCGCTTAGTCCTGTTGCGTTCAGAAAGCCTAGCATTCCTTGCAACCAACATGTCTTTGAATCAACCTTTGGTCATCATTTCCGGCCCTCGGTTGCAAAGCCAAAGAGCCGATATGATGGTTGGACCTTTCCCCAGAACTTCGGTGAGAGTGCCCTCAAGGCACCTTATGAGGAAATCCACATGGGAAATTATGGTCAATTCTCTAGCGGCCATAATGGAAAGCAGGCACCAAGAGCCAAGCCTGTTATACTGAAGGAACAGAAGGTGAAGAAGTCATGTGACTGCAATCACTATGAGGTCTCCACCTCTAGATCCAAGGCCCCGGCTTTACCCACCATTTCCAGGGTAAAGCAGGAGCCTATGAAGATGTACAACATATTTGACTGTTGGTGTTGTGGCAAAGTCGGTCACTTTGTCGTGGATTGTTGGTTTAATCCAAGGTATCACGAGACTCCCTATATTAGCAATGCGAGGCCGACCACTCGTAGGGTTAACCAACCGAGGGGGAGTATGCTAACCAAGAATCTAGGACCCAAGTTCGATTGGGTTACTAAGGGAAATTAATTTTGTTTTGCAGGAATGTCCAAAGGCCACCAAAACGCCGATCTGGTACTTGGACAGTGGATGCTCCCGGCACATGAATGGGACAAGAAGCCTGCTGCGTGATTACACTCCAGTCGAGAATGGACCCAAAGTCATCTTTGGAGGGTCAGATCGAGGAGTCACCAGAGGTTACGGTATGATTTCCAACGGTATAATCTCTATCACCGACGTGGCTTATGTTGAAGGGTTAAACCATAACCTGATCAGTGTAAGTCAGTTATGTGACAAGGGTTATGACGTTAAGTTCTGCAAGGATAAATGTCTGATAATTTCACGTACCTCTTCTGAGACGGTATTATCAGGCATTAGGAGCAGAAATATCTTCTGCTTAGATTTTCTCAGTTTAGATTCATCTACCCCCGTATGCCTTGTGGAAACAGGCAGTGCATATCTTTGTGAACAATGGCACAAGAGATTGGCACATATTAATTTCAAAACAATTAGTATGCTGTTTTCTAAAAACTTAGTAAGGGATGCTCCCGTTATCAAGTGCATCAAAGATAGCCCCTGTCCTGCATGCCAGATGGGCAAACAGACTCGGGCTACCTTTAAGAGCATTGCAGACAAAGACTCTTCCCGATGTCTTTACCTTCTACATATGGACTTGTTTGGTCCAATGCAAGTTCATAGCTTGGGAGGCAAGTCCTATACGCTAGTGATAGTTGATGATCATTCTCGGTTTATATGGGTGTTCTTCTTAAAACGAAAGTCAGATACGTTTGACATCTTCACTGGTTTTGTCAAGCAGGTTCAGAACGAATTTAACTGCTCAGTGGTCAAAATCAGAAGTGACCATGGAACAGAATTCGAATCTGGTGCTATGACAGAGTTTTGTGAAGAACAAGGTATCTTTCATGAGTTTTCCTCCCCGCGCACTCCTCAGCAAAATGGAGTTGCGGAGAGGAGAAATAGAACTCTCATTGAAGCCTGCACGACAATATTGAAAGACGCTTCTCTCCCAGAATACTTCTGGGCAGAGGCTGTCAATACAGCTTGTCATGTACAAAACCGAGCATTGATCAACAAGCATCATCGTAAGACGCCTTATGAGCTACTGAGAGGCAGGAAACCAACCATGTCCTACTTGAGGATCTTTGGTTGCCGATGCTATGTACTGAATAATGGGAAGTACCCGCGTACTAAATTTGGTGAAAAATGCTTCGAAGGCATATTCATGGGCTATAGTTCCCACAGTCGGGCATATAGGGTCTTCAATAGGAAAACCCTAGTGGTAGAAGAATCAATTAATGTTGTATTTGATGAAGGAAGTTTGCTTAACTGCAATTCTTCCAGTGGTATTCTTTAAGATGCAGGTGCACGAATTGAACAGCTGAGTCTCAATGAGACCGCTAAAGATGACACTCCTAAGTACGTCAAAGTTTCCAGCTCCACATCATCTAGAAATGTTGAAGATCAAAATGGAATAAATCTCCTAGAAGGAGGAGAAGCCCAAGAAGTAATCGAAGCTCCAGACGCTAGACTTCTAGAGCTCCGGCACGTGAGGGATCATCCTAGAGATCAGATCATCGGAGATCCTCGTGTCGGTGTCAGAACTCGAAGAGGTACTATTAACGAAGTTTTGCATCTTAGCTTCCTGTCACAGGTTGAGCCAAAGAAGTTCGACGAGGCGAACAAAGACGCGGCATGGATTTTGGCCATGCAAGATGAACTACATCAATTCGAACGATGCAACGTGTGGACGCTGGTTCCCAGACCACACAAGCAGAATGTGATTGACACCAAGTGGATCTTCAGAAACAAACTTGATGAACATGGTGTCATCGTAAAGAATAAGGCCAGGCTGGTGGCTCAAGGTTACAGACAGGAGGAGGGGATTGACTTCGACCAGACCTTCGCACCAGTGGCAAGGCTCGAGGCAATCAGACTGTTCCCGGCGTATGCTTCGCACAAAGGATTCACAGTCTATCAAATGGATGTGAAATCAGCTTTCTTGAACGGAGACTTGAAGGAGGAAGTATACGTCGCTCAACCCCCAGGTTTTGTCAATTCTACTTATCCCAATCATGTATACTTCCTTAATAAAGCTCTATATGGTTTAAAACAAGCTCCGCGAGCTTGGTATGGAACTTTATCTAGTTTTCTTCTTGAGAACAAGTTTTCTAGAGGTAAAATAGATAAAACATTGTTTCTCAGGGAAGTCAAAGGCAAGATTTTGTTGGTGCAAATCTATGTCGATGACATAATATTCGGCTCAACGGACAACAATCTTTGCAAAAAGTTTTCCAAACTTATGCAAGGAAAGTTTGAAATAAGCAGTATGGGAGAGCTAAATTATTTCTTGAGACTTCAAGTGAAACAGTCTGAGGATGGAATCTTCATCTCTCATACGAAGTTCACAAATGAAATCCTCAAGAAATTCGGCATGGAGAGTGCAACCTCTATGAGGACTCCAATGGGATCCACTGTCTCTGGATAAGGATGAGAAAGGTAAACCTTTCGATGAAACCAAATACAGAAGCATCATTGGATCTCTGCTCTACCTTACTGCCAGTAGACCGGATATCATGTTCTCCACATGTGTCTGTGCCATATATCAGGTGAACACTAAGGAATCTCACTATGTCGCTGCAAAGCGAATTCTAAGATACCTTAAAGGTACTCCCAATCTTGGCTTGTGGTACCAGAGAAACAATGATGTCAAGCTAATAGGTTTTTCAGATGCTGATTTTGCAGGGAGTAGGGATGACAAGAAAAGCACTTCCGGGACGTGTCAATTCCTCGTAAGAAGGCTTATCTCATGGAACAGCAAGAAGCAGAATTGTGTAGCTACCTCCACAGCAGAGTCTGAGTACATCTCGGCAGGCAGCTGTTGCGCACAACTCCTATGGATCAGAAACCAGTTAGCCGACTACGACCTTCACTTCAAGGAAGTACCAATGTACTGTGACTCCTCCAGTGCAATTGCAATTGCCAACAATCCGGTATTGCACAGCAGAACGAAGCATATTGAAGTACGCTACCACTTCATTCGGGAGCACATGGAGAACAAGGACATCTCTCTCTGTTATGTCCCCACAGACAAGCAAATTGCAGATATATTCACAAAGCCCTTAGACGAGGCCAAGTTCAGTCTTTTCAAAACTGAATTGGGGATGCTAAATTATGCGGAATGAAGACTACAGAAGCTCCAGGATCATGCCTCTAGGGGGAGCCTCTGTCAGGAACTCCATTGTGAGCATAGGTGCAAGAACTGAGGGGGAGCAAGGGGTCAAATGCTACAGACCCAGATTTGCAGAAGCCAAAAAAGGGGAGATTACCCTCTCGGCTAAGGCTAAGGTGGCTCCAAGTTTTCTCTCAAGAAATTGGTATTGCTAATGAATATCTCTCTCAGCTAAATTTCAAGGCTATGATTTTCATTCCCATACGCTTTATTCACATTAGCTTGTAGGGTTTAGGCTTCTTCAAATAGGGGGAGATTGTTGGGTATTGTATCCACAACGTACCTGATTTGAAGAAGCCCCTGAACAAGCTAAGGTAAATAGGCAATGTTTTTGACAAAATATTTCAAGTTGTGCTTGCAGTTATTCCACGCTAAGTGCACACCAATGTCAGGGTGCAGTAGGTCAATATACACGGGTCTGCACGACGTAATCCCTCGTTGAGCAGATCAGTGGGTTGGCCTACGTGTACTCTCTCTATTGGAGTGCACTTACTTTCAAGTACAGGGCTGTGTTTATGCAAGAGCAGACAAGGAGCAAGGATGAGTCAAAGAGCAGCTCAGAGGCGTAAGACGAAAAATCATCTAAGTAAGAATCGACGAGAATCATCAAGTGATTCTCGCCGATTCGGCGAGAATCATTAGTGATTCTCGCCGAATCGTCGAGAATCACTGGCTGATTCTCGCCGGCTAAATCAGAGTGCAATCAAGTCAAATTCGACGAGAATCACTTTGTGATTCTCGACGAATCGTCGAGAATCACTTTGTGATTCTCGCCGAATCGTCGAGAATCACCCTTGATTCTCGACGATTCGACGAGAATCACAGGTGATTCTTGCCGATTTTTACTTGGGCAATTTTCGGGAAAAAGCTGGACCGGATTCTGCCGCTGGCACTATTTTGAACCGGATTTAGGGTTTCTTCTTGTGGGACCCACAACAGTCATTAAGGTGTTTACTTCTATATATATATACGGGTATTTTTGAACAGTAAAAATACACAGAAAGAAGCCGAGCGACGATCTTGACCTAAAATCGCGAAACTGCTCCGCCGCCGCCGTCGCCGCTCGCGCTAGTTGGTCGCCGCTTTTGATCGCGATTCTTCTTGATCTTCCGGCGACAGAAGCTTAGCCAAGCTTAGAGTCTCACGTGTCTAACCGGAGATCTCTTGTCTCTTGATTTGTTGATCGGGAAAATCTTCCCCATCCGAATCGATCGAGACGATTGATCCTAGTGTGACCGTTGGTAGACCTAGCTAGCTTCGCTACGAAGTTTGGATCTCCAAAGTACAGCAGCCGCACATCATTGTCGCCGCCGATCCTGTGAACCTAGCCGCCGCCCATCTTGCCGTCGCCGGTTCCCGGGAGATTCTCTCCAAGTGAGATTTAGGGTTGTGGACTCCTCGTGGACTTCAAAAATACGTCGTCAACGAAGAGGGACACCTTAGTCTCCAAACGTAGTTTGTATCTCTTGTACATTCTAGTTTTACTTTTGTTGTAAAGGAACGTTGGTTCCTAGTTGTAAGGGTTGGGTGCAACCCGTGTTGTGGGAGTGTTGACTCCTACGTGTGGAAGGGTTCCTTCCGATAGTGCAAGGATTGGATTTCAATCCTGTTGGAGAAGTGACCGAGTCGTCCCTTGTTGGGAGATAGGTCGAAGGGGGAAAGTGGATGTACCCAAATCGGGGAACCACTATAAATAGCTTGTGTACTCTTTTGTGCTGTGTTGTTTTATTTTCGTGTGCAGGTACAATTTAAATTCCGCAAAAACGCTGCACGTCACCTATTCCCCCCCATAGGTGAAGATAGTTGACACTAGGTGAACTTTCAGAAGTCCACAACACTGGAACACCCCACTCGAGCATTAGTTTGCGGACAAACTATGCAGCGGAAGCAGTGGTGTGCCCATGTATAAAAAGTCACATAAAACAGTCCTCTAAGTACAATGAGTTAAGCCAGTTCTGTTTTAACCTTACCTTTATGCAACCTCCACAGGTCACCACGCCGCAAAATGTGGCTCCTCCCCCTCCAGCTGCCACTCCATTTCTACAGATGGAGATGGGGCAGACTTTGACGGCGATCCTGGATGCCTTCAAAGCCCAGCAAGTCCTGGCTCTGCAGCCAAATCCAGGGTCAAGCTGGCTAAGTGCCTTCAAGAGCCTGTCCCCACCGATGTACCGTGGGACAGAGGATGCGGTAAAGACGGAGGAATGGCTAGAGGCCATACACGAGATTTTGGCAGGCATCAGCTGCCCGGTCGGCGAGGCAGTACCTCTAGCCACCTCTGCACTAGAGGCTCATGCGAAGAGATGGTGGAAATCAGTGCGGGACTCTACATATGCGGACTGGGAGCTGTCAGACATATCGTGGGAGGAGTTTGGCGATGTATTTTTGGAGCACTTTGTCTCTACTACGGATAAAGATGCTTTGTAGGAGAAGTTTATGAACCTCTGGCAGGGGAGCAAATTAGTGATTGAGTACCAGAGGGAGTTCTCCCACCTTGCCAGGTTCGCAGGGATACAGGATACTGATGATTGGAGGTATGTCAAGAGGTTCTACCGGGGGCCTCAGCGTCGATTTGAGGTAGGCTTTGTTGTTCATTTCTCACGGCACGTCCACCCAGATTATCGAGATGGCGAAGAAGCTGGACGCTGACCAGCTGATGGTGCAAGGCAGAGGGAAGAGACTGTATGATGGGTCGACATCAGGAGAGAGCAGCAGGGGCTCTCAGAGAGGCAGGACTATTGGATACAAGAGGGGTGGGGGACGTCGTCGTCCCAACTACAGGCAGGAGCAGGGACCTCCTCCAGCATTAGCTCCCCCACCTCTACAGGTGCATGATCCGAGGAGACAGGATGACCATGACCACCGGCAGGTAGTTTGTTACGGATGCCGCCAGCCCGGGCACATTAGATCGGAGTGTCCGCATCGATTCCATCCTCCTCCTCCTCCACCTCCAGTGGCCCCAGTACAGCAGGGCCGAGGCCGAGGCTGAGGACGAAGCCGAGGCCGGGGATATCACGGCAGGGGACGCAATCAGAAGCAGATATACGCTTTGGACCTCATGGAGCAGAGGAACCCCGAGGAGGTTATCATAGGTACTTAATATCATTGCTAAATTTCTTGAGTTTTCAATTATATAGTACCTGGAACCATAGAATAACAATTCATTTTAACTTAAACAAACCTCAGGCATAGTTATGATCAGCGGCAAGCTCGCACATACCCTCTTCGACATGGGTGCTTCGTACTCGTTCGTATCTGAGGCCTTCATAGACGGACTTGAAGGCGTGGAAAGATTTCCGGGACTAGAGATGAGGGTGCGTCTACCCGATGGGTCAGAACTGCGGACCACTGCCCATTGCGATATGGAGGCTGAGATTGACGGCAAGGCATTTGAGGCACCAGCAACTATTCTGAAGCTGCAGGACTTCGATTTGATTTTGGGCATGACATGGTTACATCGGAACCATGCTCAGATAGATTGCCCATTAAGGAGGATCACACTAAGGCATGACGACTCTCATGTTATCATCAAAGGTATTAAACCTATCTCCCACCTATTACTATCTTCTGTACAGGCTGTGAAGGCCCACGAGCAGGGAGAGGAGGTTTACCTTATCTGCTTTGAGATGGTGGCAGCAGAGGCTTCCATTTCAGATATTCCGGTGGTTCGGGATTTCTCCGACGTGTTCCCGGAGAAATTGCCCGGGCTACCACTAGCCAGGGACTTGGATTTCAGGATTCAGCTGGAACCGGGAGCGAGTCCAGTGTCCCGGGCACCTTACAGGATGGCTCCCAGAGAGTTGGCAGAGTTCAGAACTCAACTTCAGGAGCTAGTTGAGTCGGGATTTGTGCTGCCCAGTTCATAGCCGTGGGGAGCGCCAGTTCTTTTTGTGAAGAAGAAGGACGGGTCATTACGACTATGCATAGACTACCGGGAGCTGAACCAGTTAACGGTCCGTAATACCTATCCAATGCCTCGGATAGACGAGCTATTTGATCAGCTGCAGGGAGCCTTCTGGTTCTCTAAGCTAGATTTGCAATTCGGTTACTACCAGCTCCGCATCCGGGAAGAGGACATACCGAAGACGGCATTCAGTTCACGATATAGGTTATGCGAGATCACGACGATGCCTTTTGGGCTCACGAATGCCCCTTCCGCTTTCATGACCCTAATGAACTGTGTATTCGAACCATACTTAGACCGCTTTGTCATTGTGTTCATCGATGACATTCTGATCTATTCCCGGACACAAGAGGATCACAATGGACACTTGACACAGGTTTTGCAGAGACTGAGAGAATTCCAGATGTATGCGAAGTTTTCGAAGTGTCAGTTCTGGCTACAGGAGGTGGCTTTCCTGGGGCACACTATCAGTGGGGCTGGATTGGCAGTGGATCCAGCCAAGATAGAGGCAGTAGGGAATTGGCCACGCCCGAAGATAGCATCAGACATACGTATTTTCTTGGGGTTAGCAGGTTATTATCGCAAGTTCGTGGAGGGATTCTCGAGGTTGGCCCTCCCCCTCACGTCCTTGACGAAGAAGGATGCATATTTTGTTTGGTCAGAGCAGTGTGAGACAGCTTTTCAGGAGCTGAAGGACCGACTCACCTCATCCCCTATTCTTGCGCTTCCATCCGAGAGTGAAGAATTTCAGATCTACACAGATGCCTCTTACCAGGGGTTGGGTGCTGTACTGATGCAGCATGGATATGTTATTGCTTATGCTTCAAGACAGTTGAAGAAGCATTAGCATAACTATCCAGTACATGACTTAGAGCTCAGGGTTGTGGTATTCACCCTAAAGATGTGGAGACATTATTTATACGGGATTCATTGTGATATCTATTCAGATCACAAACATCTTAAATATATCGATACGCAGAAGGACTTGAACCTGCGACAGAGTAGATGGCTAGAATTCCTCTGTGACTATGATTATCAGATCCACTATCATCCGGGGAAAGCAAACACAGTAGCAAATGCTTTGAGTAGGAGAGCCGGCACTTCTGGACCGGAGCCTCGGTTGATGTCTATAGAGTTGATACGGATGATGGAAGACATGCATATTACCATGGTATCTCAGAACGAACCAGTGGTGTATCGAGAGTACTTGAGATCAGTGATCAGTGGTGATGATATACGGGAGCGCATCCGAACACATCAGAGGTTGGATGCTACATTAGAGCCGATTTTCAGTGCCCTGGAAAGGGGCAAGGTTGAGGACTACACGCTGCAGGATGATCTCCTTTGATTCCATGGACGTATTTACATACCAACAGGGGGCAGTATCCGTGATGACATACTCAGAGAGGCTCATTGCTCTAGATATTCAGTGCATCCCGGCATCACCAAGATGTGGGCAGATTTATGGAGGACCATGTACTGGCCTGGGATGAAGAGGGAGATCACCTATTTTGTGACACGTTGCGAGACTTGTCAGCGCGTGAAGGCAGAATGTAAGATCCCAGGAGGTTTACTACAGCCACTGTCAGTCCCAGAGTGGAAGTTCGAGGACATTACTATGGATTTTGTGCACGGACTACCTTGCTCCCACTCTGGGCATGATTCTATATGGGTCATAGTAGACAGACTGACCAAGGTAGCGCGCTTTATTCCAATCCGGAAGGATACTCCAGTTACAGTTTTGGTGAGACTATTCGTCGAGCAGTTTATCAGATACCATGGCATTCCCAGGACGATTGTTTCGGACCGTGATGGTCGGTTCACTTCGAGCGAGTGGAGGCCGTACATGCTTACTTGGGCTCTCGGCTTACCTTTAGTACCGCCTTCCACCCACAGACCGACGGACAGACCGAGCGGACCATCCGGACCATCCGGGCCATGGAGGATCTACTCCGCCTGTGCATATTGGATACGGGGAAGCCTTGGGAGAGGCTACTACCACTGATCGAGTTCTCCTAGAATAACAGCCACCAGGCTAGCATCAGGATGGCTCCTTACGAGGCACTTTATGGGAGGAAATGTCGGACACCACTGTCATGTGTTCAGGATGTGGATACCAAGACTATTGTTTCTGATTATGTGAAGGATACGAAGGCTCAGGTACATTTGATCAGGGATCGGCTGCTAGAGGACTAGAGCAGACAGGAGAAGTATTATGATGCTCGGCACCGGAAGGT
Organism: Platanthera guangdongensis; assembly: GCA_039583875.1. Classification (NCBI taxonomy): domain Eukaryota; kingdom Viridiplantae; phylum Streptophyta; class Magnoliopsida; order Asparagales; family Orchidaceae; genus Platanthera; species Platanthera guangdongensis. The sequence continues at coordinate 141,899,173 of CM077153.1, forward strand.
GGAGTTCTAGGTTGGAGACAGGGTTTTCTTGAAGATACGTCTGGTACATGGTGTCTCTCGGGTGCGGAGGAACAAGAAGCTCAGTCCTCGATACATGGGGCCATACTTGATCCTGGAGCGGATTGGCCCCTTAGCTTACCGACTGCAGCTACCACCGGAGTTGGGTGCCCTACACAATGTTTTCCATGTCTCTTCCTTGCGAGGAGCTCTCCTACGGTCGGAGCAGCATGTTACTACTACAGCCGGTCCGATAGCGCCAGATAGATCCGTCAGACTGGAGCCGATCCGGATTGATGATACAGATGTCCGAGTGTTGCGGAAGAAGAAGGTCCCTCTTGTGAAGGTGCTGTGGTCTAACCATGGATGGGAGGAACACACCTGGGAGCCAAGGGACCTGATGTTGGAGCAACACCGGAGCTATTCACTTCATGTATACTTTAGTTTATTTTAAATTTCTTATAACTCTTGCTAGTAGAATCCCCGTACACCCGAACTTGAATTTCGGGGACGAAATTATTTTCTTGTTTATTGGGATTTGTAACATCCCAACTTTGAGCAGGAAACTTTTTTGGTGACATGGCCTGGGACACGGGTGTGTCCCAGGGCGTGTCCCCCCCCCCCCCTGCGTTCGACGATCGGCAAAGGTGCTCGACGACTGATAACATCAAAAAAATATTTGGGTGACACGGCCTGGGACACGGGCGTGTCCCAGGGCGTGTCTCCTTGTGGTCGACAAACTCAGTTCGACGAAGTTGACTGGACATGTCTGCCGCCGTGTAAGGAACACGCCAGACGACACGGGCATGTCTGGAGCGCGTGTCCCCTGCGTCCGACGATCGGTGAAAGTTGCGTTCGACGATCGGCGAAAGCTGCATTCGACGATTGTAGAGTGTCCCCTGCATTCAACGATCGGCAAAAGTTGCGTTCGTCGATTGCAGCGTCTTCCCTTACGTTCGATGATTGCCGAAAATCTGCATTCGATGATCGTCGAGTGACCACTGCGTTTGACGATCAACGAAAATCTTCGTTCGACGATCGTCGAGTGACCACTGCTTTCGACGATCGACGAAAATCTGCTCAACGATCGTCGAGTGACCCCTGCGTTCGACGATCGACGAAATTTGCTCGTTCGACGATCGTGAAACCTTGCGTTCAACAATCGTCGAGTGTCAAGTGAATTAAAGTGGAAGAGGCCACTTGGCCTTGGATCCATCAGCCCAAAAATTGTGCTGGCTGGCCTCCTCAGAGCATTTACAGAGGAATTGACTGCATGGTGCCCACTTGGCATGAAGGGTGATATAACCAAAGCTCCAAACCGAGCTTGCATTGGTTGTATCTCCCCACATTCCCCCTCCCAGCCAGAATTAGTGATTCCATTAGCTTCAGAGGGCAAAGGAGAGTAGGAATCGATAGCTGGAGTGAAGGAAACGGTTCAGGAACCATGAATCTGAGAGGTGTCGCCGAAGTAAGGTCGGGAATGGCCACCCGCCTCCATCATCGCCGCCAGCCACCAACACAGGTCCGTTTCACCGTACCTCTACCCGTACTAGAATCCTATATCAACTAGGGGAGATATCGGGCTCAATTGAGCCCGATGCCATGGGAGAAATGGGAGAGTTTCCACGCTTTTGCTTACCGCCCGGGATCGCCGTCTCCGCCGTCTCCCGCCTCCTCATCACCGGAAAAGGATAGCCACCACCACCGTGAAGGTGATGGCACCGTTGGCCGGGAGTGGCGCCGCCTCAGGTGGCCGAAAATGGCCCCGCAATATCCCCCCAGGTCGGCTCGATCTCAGCCATTGAACACTTGGGGAATATGAAAGGATGTCGTCTAAATCACATTAAGATTCGTGCTGCACATTTATTAAAATAAATTAAATTCTGTTATTATTTAATGAAATGAAATTTACATTTCTATCAAATTTATTGCAGTAATCTTGCATGTCAAATATATGGCTCTTAGAGCCATTTCCAGAGGATGACATGAACATAAAAAATGTAGTCCTTTGTGTTAACTTTAATTTGTCACCCTTAACTTGAGATTTGGTCCAGTGGTCTGACCTGTAGTACCATTTTTCTAGGGTTTGTCCTTAGCTAGGGCAGAATTTCAAAATGATGCCCAAGTCAAACCAATCATCCAAATGGCCCAAAATTTTGGGTGCATGCATGTTTAGGTCTTGGTTAACCCCTTTACAAAAATGAGAATATTTGGGAAAACGCTTTCTATAGTTTTTACTAAAATACCCAAAATGAATTAAATGAAATATTTGGAGTTGTGGGACTCCAAATGGCCCCAAATTTTGGTTTCATGTCCTTAGGGACATTATAGGTATATTTTTTAAATTTCAGCCAATTTGGACCACTGCATGTTGGGTAAACACACTTGCATGTGTTGGCTTGTTATAGGCTTGGTGTGCATTTAGCCTAAAATAAAATAATGAGTATTCAGCCAACTTGGAACATTCAAAAATCATGATTTTTATCACGGAGACACATGAGGGTGTAATACACCTCTCATAGCAATGGTGGGATTTTTGGAAACAAAAATCCCATTAATTTGAAGTTATGAAAATTTGGTCCTTTTTAGGAAATAAATTTAAAATAGGTTTACCCTTGTCATAAAAGGTTCAATTTCTGTTGAGGACTAAGGAGTGACATAATAAGCACTAGAAATAAATTATATCTCTGTTGGATGAAGTTTAAGTAGTAAGGAGCAAAATGACACTTTTACCCTTATGGAATTGTGTGTAGAAATCATGGATATATTCCTTTGAAAAATCTGAAAAAAATTCATATTGTTGTAATTGTATGTTTTATAACTTGTGTAATTATTTCAGAATTTTTGGAGTGCAAATAATGTACTTAGGCCCCATAACGGTATTTTGGTAAATAACTCAATTTGATCATGGATAGGCCATTTCAACCTAGATGTAAATGGAAATCTGAACATAGCATTATTTCATTATTATCAAGGCTCTGTAAATTAATTAGAATTTTTGAGATAATATTTTATGTACTTCATTTGGAAAATGCTAGATTGGTGGATATAGTATTAAATTGGAATTAATTTATAAATCTGAATTGAAAAGACATGAAATTTTGGTAGGCCCCATTAATTGTCATATTATATATCTGGAAGAATCCCTAGGACAGTAGGCTCAATATTGACAATACTTCATGTGCAAAAGGACTAGGGATTACAATTAAAGAAATTAATTTAATGGTGTAAGTAATTTGGAAATTATGGAAATTCATCCTAGTCATCATATAGGTTCATACCATCCTAAGATAAATAATTTGAGGCATATGGCAAGAGGAATTAGAAGGTCACATTTGTGTGTGGTATCAGGACATGGGTAAGGGTCTAGCACCGATGTTTGTACTAGTAGGGCCACCAGGGGAGGAATTTGAATAACTAGTAAAGTGAGGAGCTTAGTGAAGGAATTAACCCTGGTTGGTATCCTAGAGGATTCCTTAAACATGTGTGGAAGAGTGCAAGTCCCGTGACAGCAACCATAACGGGGACCGGCGGAAGGCCGCTGTGCTCCTAAAAACACCTTAACTCCTTAGGGTCGTTCTAAAGTAATACGAGAGTTGGGGTATAAATCCTGGGTAGACACCAATAAAAGTAATTATCCTTGAGAAAGGGAACTTTGGGCGTAATCCCATCGTAGTTCCTAGTGCCCCCGAGAGCCCTTCACCGGGTATACCCTGGGCAGTCCTGGGGTTAACCTTAAAGTGCTAAGTATAATAACCCGTAGACAAGAGTAGTCTATTAGGTTAGAACATTGTGATTCATTCTCACCTGTGATGGGTTGGAGTGAGACTTGTGATAAATGCTCGCCCGTGTAGGGTTTGAGGGATTTGGAATAAAGGTACTATTGTGCGTTCTCACCCGTGTAGGGTTGGAGGGATTGTGATAAATGCTCACCCGTGTAGGGTTTGAGAGATTCAGGACGGGTTGGTCCTGCGAGCTGAAGGCTCGGGATGAAATACTTGCATGTGTATAAATCTAGTGGCGGGGCATGCGGTACTGGTCGTTCGTCACACCGATGGCAGTACGGTGCACCAGGCAGTTGTGAGGGTTAGAGGGGCCAGTGGGTTGTTTTACACTGCGGTCTGGAGGAAGATCCCTGATAACGCACATCCGACCCAACAAGACTAACGGGTTGTCAGCAAAGTACGTACGCAGAGACTCTAGAGTGCACCTTGGACGTGTACAGAGGCGTATGAGAGGGGTCTAAGGTTTGGTAGTGTGCATACCGGCCTAGAAGTGGAGATGCCCACTCCACTGCTGCCGTAGCCACAACGGTGGTACCCGAGAGTGATGCTAGCTCTCAAAAAGTGGGAACTAAAGGTCTGTGATCATAGAGTCATTGTGTGTGAGTTGCACTTGCCTGTGCATAAATTGCATCATAACATTCATTCATATTAGGTCATACGCTTCATCGAACCTTATCATATAAATTAGTATGGGCTCTTTTATATGATAAGTTAAATTTCCTGGAAACCTTAACTTATAAATTTGAATGGGCATTTTTATAAGTTAAGGTACTTTTGTGATGGTAGTATAGTGGTAGTCTAGTTTTATTTCCCGGCTCTTACTTTCTGTTCTTTACTTCCTTTACTAGTACTGTACTTTACTTACTTGTACTATATACTTAGAACTGCTAGAGTAGAATAATAATATCTATTACAACTGCTAGTTAGTTCTTGTCACCTGCTTCCACTTTTGCTACCACTTATTGTCCTCCGCTTCATCCTTCCGCTCGGTGCCTAGGAGCTGCGGGGCGAGATGCGGAGGAAACGACTTAGTCTTTTTGACTAATGGTCGGTGACCATACTATTTTAGGAGCTCGTGGAGATGGAGCACCAGCACGACGATTAGGCAGGACTTGAGGAGCATATACCGCTACCGCAGGCTACTTCTACTACTGCGTGTCCTCGGGTGGGACGAGTTTTGATGTATTAGATTAGATTCTGCTTTGATTTGAGAGAGAGAGTTGATATGATGTATTGGGCATAAGCCCTTATTACTCTTTCATTTGTACTCATTGTGGACTATGTTTTTGTACTCTTCATTTATATATATATGATATGTACTTTGTGACTTATGGACTAGTGGATCTGATATACTGCTATACTTCTTTTTCTCATTTTGGCCTACAGGTTATATGATCATATTAGCCAGCAGAATCGGCGTGTTGTGGTGTCGACTAACCCGTGCGTTAGTGTCACCGTAAGACAGCGGTTCTGGGTATAAGACCCGGTGCCCTCCTTGGTAAGGGGGAGGGGGGGTCTTACACGTGAAGGAAATCGCACGGGTAGCAACAGAAAGCTGGAATGCAGGGACAAATAAGACAACTGTGAGTTTTACTAGCGCAAAAGCGCTTCCGCCCGTGCGTGATCAAATCACACGATTAACCATAGAATGGAACAAAATATAAAGCTATAGGAAAATCGTGCATTTCCTTCGCGCACGGTTATGATGAAACCATGCGTCAACCGTGCGTGAGGTTCGTCGAACTCAGCTCGACAAAATTCGTTGAGCTCAACTCGACGTTCTTCCAGCTGAGCAAAATACATGATCGGGCACAAACCGTGCGCAAATAAAACGCACGACCGTGCGTTTTTCTCAAAACAGAATTCTTGCCTTGGGGAAAACACACCACCTGCACAACAATACCAAAACTGGAGCACAAGCTCCCAACAACAAATATACAACAAAGATAACAACAGGAAAGAGCCATGGGGAGCGCCATGTTCTTTCCCCCAAAAACAGAATGCACAAATGCACACGCTTGGGCCAAAACAGTGCACAAAATGGTCGAGTGAATATCTAAACAAAAATATAACTTTTCCAATTGAAAAAGTATTGCACATACAAGATAATAATCCCAGATGAGTCCGAAAAACCCTATAAATATCGGACTCATCACACCACCAGACTTAAACATTTGCTCGTCCCGAGCAAATCATCTCTCTGTGAACTAGAAACCAGCTAGCTGGCTTAGTAATTTCGAAATACAGTAATGCGAGAAATCGAAAACAGCATGACATAAAAATATAATAGATATAATTTTTAATTATGCTACGAAGTTTATAAATTTCGACAAGTGTAAATAAGTATTGTAACTACTCAAAAATAGAATTCTGGAGAATCGTTCAGTCATGCGTAGGAAGAAAGTAGGCAGGCCACTAAGTTGAGCATTGCCAAAGACCGGGGCTCGGGAAAATCTCCAAAGGAATCCACCAATGTCGGTAACCATATGCTCGCCCATTCACACTCTCTCCATGGCACTAGTTTAACTCAAGCACTAATCCGTAGGACTTGGAGTATAATATAGGCTTAGGTGAAGGCGGGGTATATAAAGACAAACAAGACAGACCAGCACACCCAAAATGAGATCGCCTGAAAACACTCACAGCTGAACTCAACGAACAAACACGTGCGGCGCACCACCAGACTTGGACTTTTGACGGTGCGTGCACGCCCAAAACGAACACAATACAACAAAATTTCCAACTCAACAACAATTTTTTTTCTTTTTTTCTTTTATTCCACATTAGGAATTTTCATTTCATTTACTATTATATATATTTTTTCTTTTCTTCCCTTTTTTATCCAAAAAGCCAAAACAAGCTGAAAATACGGCAACACCACAAGCTGCACAAACATCAACATAACTTCCCACATATAATAGATACAAACAACAACAAAACAAGCTAACTGAGCGACCACATTCAGATGTGCAAGTTGGAAAGGATATATGGCTTTGGTAGCGAGGCGTAGGGATGTCAAAGGAAGGGACAGGCTCAACGGGGATAACAACGGATAGATGTCAGGAATGGTACAAGGCTCAAACTAGACAAAGTGACGGCCTACATCACGCGCACACTTGACTAACCATGTACCCAAGCTTCAAGAGTAGCTAGGGGCAAGTTCTTAGCCATAGAGAAAGACAACCCTTCCTCCTGACTCAAGCAATATGAGGCTAGTGGCGGCTACACACATTCTTACACTACTGTTCGATTGCTCTAGATTCCACAGTTTTGAGTAGTACAAAAATTATTTATAAATATAGAAAAACATAAATCTATGAGCATAAAGAAAAATTAAATTAATATTATTTCTACACACCATGAGTACTCGATTAGGAACACTGCATGAGTTTCACACTACTCTATCCTAAAATCCTAAGCCAGCTCCACTATCTTAAAGTTAATACAAAAGAAATAAATTAAACTTGGGTCGAGTACGTACTTAAGTGCGCGCTCATGCGGTGTAGGTGCACAATGCTGTCATGATAAAATAAAAACCGAAAATTAAAATACTCTCGTGGTATGCAAGTGCATGTGCAAAGGTAACTCGCGAAACTTTCCCCCACCAGACTTATACTAAACAATTTATCCATGATTTCCAATAAAAACAGAAAAATAAAATTTGAGGGAAGAGGTTACCCCATGCCCAGCAAATGAGCATGCCAGAAGATTGGTGTTAATTTCAGCAAACAGTCCATCGCCCAAACGAACTCCACCTGCATAAGAGAATATCTCCAACCATGCTTACTATAAGCATATAATAACAGCAGGAAAATTGAGCAAATTAAAAGCGGAAAAATTGGGTTGTCTCCCAAAAGCCCTTTTCTTTATCGTCCTTAAGGTGGGCCAAATACATGTATTAGCAGTTATACAAATATCGTTCAGGTAATAAGTTCAAAACATAATGATGAAGGTCTACAAATACTCACAGTAGTAGGCAGTAAATGAAACTAGAAAAAGCAGCAAAGGAAAACCCCGGAGATCCTTCACTCCTCAGCGGAATGCTGACTTCTGATAGATCCCCCCAGTCACGCGAGATGAGGGCAAGACGAAGGCTTTAGGGCACATGGAAGACGAGTCTCCCCTACCCCTAACCTTATCTTCTCACGCCGGCGGGTAAAATTCTATGCCTTGCACAGGAGCATCTCCTTTCGTTTCAGATCCATAGAAGGGGATCGCTAGGGTGGTGTGATCACATCCACCAATTCAGCAACAAGTTTATCTTTTGCATCTGGGGGCATCCTTTCCTCACCCGTAGTGGGTGAAAGATCAGCCCAAGTTACCTGTTTAATAGTTTTACAAACATTGTTGGAACAAATAGATGATTTCAATTCAGTTTTCTACATGCTATCAACGGGCTACTCAACTCATGTTTCTTCTCAACGGAATCTTGTTTCACATCAAGTGACTCCGTCTCTATATCTCCCTTAGCCACCGTCAGCTGCTCTATCACTTTATTAACCTGCTTTTGCTCCTTCAGTAGAAAACCTATCTCAGCAACACTAGATACATCATTAGATAATGAATCATTTAATTGCAAAAATTCTCCATGTTCATTTGAACTAATATGGGGAGGTGAAGATGGTAGAGTCAGTTGTACCTTAGGTGCAAAAGTGACACCACTCGCATTAAAATGCAAGGTAGCTTCACTAGCTTTCAGGAATTGGACCCTAGGATGGGTTTTGACGTATTTCCCAAGGGCCCTAACACTTGAAAGTCGGTGACTACAGCCGCCCCATTCATAATTACTTCCACATCCTTAATCTCAACATCAGTCTTAACTACCGATCCATCAGCTAGCACTAGGGATTTCTGAACATCAGATTCGATAATTAAATTCAGCTTTTCAACATCTTGCAAAGCAAGAATGTTGCAAGATAATCCAGAATCGCATAATGCTATCTTCTCTACCGCATTAATCTCACATTTAACTGCCACTTCATTTTTCTCAAACTCTCCCGCATCCCCAACACTCTTCCCTTGCTCACGGGGATTTTTCTCCGTATCACTTGGGAGGGTACCGCGAGTATGCTTGGAGAACACATGGGCCAATTACCGCAGCTGTGTCTCCAAGTTCCTCATGGATGCGGTTTGAGTGACCATATTTGATTGGGCCATCTCAACAAACTTCTCCATCATTTCTTCCAGCGCACTTTTGCGCGTCCCTTGCACGTTCGGATTATAACCCATATGTGGTGGTCGCGACTGGCTACTATAGGCTTGAGCATCAAATTGATGTTGGCCTCCATGTCATCTTTGACAAGGAGCATTCTGATTCCTTGAGAAATTGGGATGATTTCTCACTTTGGGGTTATAAACATTATTAAAAGGAACATTGTGATTTTGACTAATTATAAAATTCACATTTTCATCAGACATTATACCTGACGGCTCAACAATGCTTTCTCTAGCGGTGCACTCGTAGGCATGATGGCCAGGGTTAACACAACCCTGACAGGATATGTCTATATACTGAGCTGGAGGAGGGGCCGATCTGGTCAACATATTCCTTCCATCTAATGTGTGATGGCTCGCCTCTGATTGCTGCATCACAACGTTAACTTCTAACAAAGTCCTCACCCCTCTAGGGGCATTTCTCCTGGTGGTCCAATAAGTGCTATGGGAGGCAGTATCTCGAAGTAGCCTCAATGCATCCTCCGGAGATAAGTTCATTATTGTACCACCAGCAGCTACGTCGATCATTGCCTTGAAATTAGGCTCAATACCAAAATAAAATATTTCAACTAGATTCCACGGCTCACAGCCGTGCTCTGGGCATCGACGCTGCAGTTCCGAGAATCTCTCCCACGCCTCGGATAGAATCTCATGGTCTAGTTGCCGGAAGGTTGCAATATCCCTCCGAGCATTCACTATCTTATCCACCAGGTGGAACTTTGCCAAGAACATAGAGGACAATGCCTCCCTAGTAGTAGTGGTCTCTGGAACAATGGTATGCAGCCAGGTCTTTTCCTTGTCCCTCAATGAGAACGGGAACAACCACAACTTCACAACGTCGTCAGAAATTCCAGCATACCGGAATGTTCCACAAATCTCTGAGAACTCCGCCACAGGGAGCTGCGGGTCCTCACTCGACAATCCTGAGAACTGCTTATTATTCCTGATTATATTCAGGATGGCGGGTTTTATCTCAAAGTGGTTGTTTATGATGGTCGGCACGAAGCCAGGGTAAACACTTCCTGCAGTCGGGGTTGTGAAATCACACATTATCCTAATGCGTGGCTGGACCACCTCTTGGCCAGCAATAACACGTTTTCCTTGGCCATTATTCTCCATTCTTTCTTCAGTAGTAGTAGCACGCAGGCGAGCTCGCCTCACACGTGTAGTTTCTAGCTCAACCATAAGATCTTCAACCCTTTCACCTGAGTTGGGATCTGTCATAAAACATAAACAAAAATTCTTTCAAAAATACCAACAATAAATGCAAACCTTTTTCAAAAGAAAAATATACATACAACGGTTGCACTCTCCGGCAACGACACCAAAAACTTGATGCGTTCACGACAAGTGTACCGGTCGCTGTCAAGCAATAAAGTTGACAAGTTGAATCCTCGGATATCGATCTCTCGAGGAGTGCAAGTAGGGAGTGTGATTTTGCTATTGAAAAGGTGATTGCAAGCGTTAACGTAAACAAAGGGGGTTTTGGTTTGGATTCTTAAGTTAACAACAATAAGGAAACTATTGCGGGTCGCCGTCACCGCATCTGTTTGGTCGATCACTCAATAGAGTAATACAGAGGATGGATGAGCCAATGAGGGTCGTGATCACATCTTCGCAACGCATGCTTCTAGAAATCGCTAGAATGACACAATCATAACTTGAACAAGAGAAAATCTGAAGTTCCACAACAACATCCAGAACTAAAATATATCAACACTTAGAAATAGTGAAATATTCAAGCTATCAATGTTCTTACACATCATTCTAACTCCCAAATATGCAGAAAAAGAAATACTACATGTGAAGGGGAAGAGAAACAACCAAACACACGAAGGCTTTTTTATGCGTGTAATTCGGCAAGCGCACCGGTCGCACAAGTAATAAAGTTTTGGGAGTAAATCCCCAAGTGTCGGTATCTTGAGGAATGCAATTAGCGTAGAACGACAACAGTACCGAGAATATCGTTATGAGAGTTAAAAATAGAACAAAAAGGAAATAGCGAACTAGGGAGATTGTGGATGTTTGATCTACTGAACTAGTAAAAGCTATGCGGGTCGACGGCACCGCTTCGCAAGGTGAAGTGGGTTTGTCGGCCGCTATGCCGATCTTCAGTTGGGCGAGTGGAAGGGAAGCTAATGGATTGCAGCGTTCTTGTGTGGATTGCAATCGGACACGACACATGAATGAAGTGGATGTGGGGTGAGCGAGGCGCATTCACAGACAGAACTCACAAGCATAAGAAGAAACTAACATTCCATTAACTAGAAAGTAAACTTGATGTTCAGGGATGGAAATGTTCGTTACACTGCTCAAAACATTCATAACACAGAGGAAGGGGAGGAGGAGTAAACCAAAAGAGAATGAAGATCCACCGCGGGTCGTGGCCGGAGTAGCGAGTTGTCAATCCGCTTCCGGGCTCAGTCCAAGGAGGCTTCCGGTACCAACGATCTGTCACCTCGAAGACCTTTTAGTCCGTTCTCTAGGTTATCTACTTCACCAACTCTGCAGGAAAGCTTGGAGTTGAAGTCATCAATGGCCGAGGGCTTCGTCGGAGTGTTGAAAAGCTTCGTAGTAGCTAGAAATGGCTTCCTGACGAAGGTGGAATTGATGGAGCAGCTGGAGAGGTGAAAAGGCGATTCCCGCGCACTCTCCGATCGCATCAAATGATAGGCGTTGACCTAAAACGCGGAGCAGGGCCTTATATACGGAGGCAGCAGAAATAGTGCACACGAGAAGTAGCGCACGACCAGTGGTCATGCGCACTGTAGGTCGATGATCGTGCGGCTTTTCCAAATAAACCTGCAACCTGGACAAGAAGCATCAGCATAAAAGCGCACGAGCAGTGGCGCACGAGCAGTGGTCGTGCGCACTATGGCCAGTGCTCGTGCGATTACCGAGACAGGGTTATGAAAATGGGGGTGTAATGCGCACGAACAGTGGCGCACGACCAGTGGTCGTGCGCAGTAAGTCCAGTGGTCGTGCGCAGTATTCCTGCATCGTCGGAGTCTCCCGAACAGTTCCGGAGCACGCACACGACCACTGTACCAGCAGAAGGGGCAGAAAGGCCACCAGAACGTGCACACCACATCCCCGAGATAGAGCTAAAGAATAACAACAAAATGGAAACACAGAAAGCATACAGAAGCGGGCCTACAGTGCACTTAAGCGTGAAATAGGTACATAAACACAAATAAGCAATAAAGGCTCTCAAGTGTAGTGCTAAGGCGATAAAACTAGCCCAGATGAGTCCAAAAATCAGTGTAAAATGGGGACTCATCACACCCCCAGACTTAACCATTTGCACGTCCCGAGCAAATCATCACTCCATGGACTCGAAGATAGCTAACTGGCTCAGAAATTTCAAAAAGAAGTAAGACGAGAAATCAAATATATCATGAGTATAGAAGATATAATAGAAAAACTTTTTAATTATACAACGTAGTTTAAACTATTCGACAGACGTAAATAAATATTGTAATTGCTCAAAATTAGAATTCTGGAGAATCGTGCGATCATGTGCAGGAAGAAAGTAGGCAGGCCACTAAGGTGAGCATTGCCAAAGTTCGGGACTCAGGATCACCTCCAAAGGAATCCACCAATGTCGGGGACCATACGCTTGCACGTTCACACTCTCTCCACGGCGCGGGTTAGACTCAAGCGTGAATCAGTAGGACTTGTAGGAGGAAATGGGGCTTAGGCAACGGCTTGGTAGTCAAAGATAAACATGAAGGCTCTATGCAACCAAAGCGAGCGAAAAAACCCAAACCAAAACAGCCACTTAGAAAAGAATGGGGCACACGCCCCCAGACTTAGCTTGAAATCCGGGTGTGAACACGGCTGAACCCGACCAAATTCAATAAAGAGGATGGGGATCGAAATCTCAAAGCAATTCTTTCATCTAGATATATTTTTTTTATCTATTGCGCGAATCAGCTTTTTATTTTCGTAAACAGTTGTTTTCTTTTCTGCGCTAGCAATCCCCAAACAAAGCAATCCAAACAGGAATAAAATCAGCACCCCCAAAAACAATGTCCACTAATCACAAGCTCGGCAAAACAGTAAATACAAATCAGCTCAAGCATTTTATTGCAAAGGTGGGTTTAGCTTCAGGCCTTGATGAAAGTGAGTGGAGCTGGATCAAAGGAAGGGTAGGCACAAATTTGGCATGCAATGGTTAACAGGTAGGAATGGCTAAACAAGGCTCAAACGAGACAAAATGAAGGCCTACGTCATGCTCACGCTTAACTAACCGTGCACCAATGCTTCGAGAGTAGCTTAGGGCAAGTTCTTAGTCACCGAGAAAGACGATCCTTCCCCCCGACTCGAGCAATACGAGTCTAGTGGTGGCTACACACATTCCTACACTATCGTTTGATTATCCCAGATTCAGATTTTGAGCAGTACAAACAATATTTAAGTGTGCAGAAAAGAATAAATCTACGAGCAAAAAGAAAAATTAGTTCTATCCTAACTCTACACAAACCATGAGTATTCGATTAGGAGCACTGCATGAGTTTCGAACGACTCAATCCTGAAATCCTAAGCTAGTACCACTATTTTAAAGTTTACACAAAAGCAATAAATTTAACTCGGGTTGTGTGCGTGGGTAAGAGCGCACTCGTGTGGGTGATTCAGTGTGTGCAACAAAAAACAAGAAATAAGTAAATATGCAACTGAAATGCAACAGAAAGTGCGGAGTAGTGACCACAGGCATACTTCCCCCCCCCCCAGACTTAAAGTTGACAACGAATAAAAATAAGCATTCCAAAGAGGAGAAATAGCTAGGGTAGGAAGTTACCTATGCTCAAAATTGAGCATAACAGTCGGGGAACGAGATGTCCAAGTGCGGCCAAGTTGCCACGCCTCAAATATTCCTGCACCTGCGATTAAAGGATGCAAGCCAAACAAAATATGGACATATATATATATATATATATATATATATATATATATATATATATATATATATATATATATATATATATATATATATATATATATATATATATATATATATATATATATAAATAAACAGAACTCAAAACACAGCATAGGACCGAACGGTCCAACTTGGGTTGTCTCCCGAAAGCCCTTTTGTTTACCGTCCTTAAGGTGGACCAAATACCTGTATTAGTAGTTCAAATAGAGAGTTCTTGGCAGTAGCAAAAGGAAACAAAATTAAAAATAGAGCAACCAGCATTCAACAAGTAGCAAGAAAGAGGATGGCACAATCAGCTATACGCAGATTTATGGTAAGTCTCGCCGGTGGGATGCGAGAGAACAGCAGAGTGTCTTTTTGCATTCGGGGTAGGCATTGTCCTATTACTGCGAGTGCACTCTTTCGCGCGACGGAAGGCAGCGTAGCGCTCTTCGCGTAAACGCTTGGCCTCTTTCAGTTTCTCCACCGTGGGAGACTTCCAATGAAGGTAGGCTGTGGGGTTTCCTTGTGTCGTGGTTGGCGGCGGCCTATCCGGCACCGTAACGGCAACCGGATATGCCCAAGTTACAGATCGTTTAACAGAATTATACAAATTATTGTCCAGGGATTTCTCCCGAATAAAACTTAGTTCTCCATGCTCAACAACAGAGTTGGCTGGCAGTAGAAAGGCAGTCGTGGCTTTGGTGCAATTGATCCCGTCGTGGACCCGTAGCTCCTGCTTCTCATCGACTTCCGGAGGAAGTCCGTTCTTTGGCGTCTCCTCCAGATGTGCTTCCAATTCGGGGAGACCTGAATCCGGCTTGACATCTGTGACACTCAGAGAAATGTTATTTGGGATGGAAGAAAAATGTATGGATGTTTTATCGAGGGTGGACTCTTCGTTTGGCCAAGTGACACGGCCTTTGGAAAAGTCGAGGGATGCGCCACTGGCTGTTAGGAATGGGACTCCTAATATAGGAATGGAGTTATTGTCCTGTGGTCCCAAAACCTGAAAGTCAGTGGTGATACTGGTGCCGTTAACCTCGATTTCAACGTCCCGCACACCGCCCTCCGTGTCAACCAGATTGCCATTAGCTAAGATAAGTGATTTCTGATTTTCAATGTCAACTTGTAACTGCATCTTTGCAGCATCTTGCAAAGTGAGTATGTTGCTGGACACCCCGGAATCGCATAATGCTGGGGTGTCGATGTTATTGATTTTACAATTAATGACAAGTTCGTTGCGGTTTCCCGAAGTGTCCTCCCCAAGGCGCTTTCCCTGTTCATAGGGGTTCTTTTCAGTGTTGCTCGGTAAGGTGCCTTGGGTGCGCTCGGAAACCACTTGAGCCAATTGGCCCAATTGTGCCTCCAGTTTGCGCATCGAGGCGGCCTGATTTATCATGTTGGTCTGGGAAATCTCAACAAACTTCTCGAACATCTCTTCCAAAGAATTTTTCTTAACGATGGGGGACCTTGGGAATAATTCGGTTGAGGCGGCCGCGGTTGGCTACCGGAAGCATACGCATCGTTTTGATGCTGCCCCGGTTGCCATCTTTGGCCAGATGTGTTAGGATTCCAAGAAAAGTTGGGGTGATTTCTCACCCCTGGGTTGTAAGTATTCCCGTAAGGCACTCCCCTGTTTTGATTGGCAACAAAATTAACGGATTCATTCAAAAACAAATATTCGTCTTGTACCTCAACTCCTGAGCATTCGAAGCTGTGATGATTAGTGCTTCCGCACCCTTGACATGAGATTTCCATCACTGGGGCGGTAGGAGCAGGCTTGGGGATATCCAAGGCAAACACTCCACTGGTGCTTCGTGGGATGTTTCTTCCAGCGGTCCAGTACACACTGTGGGTTGCGGTGTCTTGTAAGACTTTCAGAGCATCATCTGGAGCAAGATTCATGATTGTTCCTCCGGAGGCAGCATCGATCATGGCTCGGTGGTGGGGATCAATAGCAAAGTAGAAACTTTCGACGAGATTCCACGTTTGGAATCCATGATTAGGGCACTTCCTCAGCAGCTCATTAAAATGCTCCCAAACTTCGGCTAAACTTTCTTGATCGGCTTGCCGGAAGTTGGCTATTGCGCGCCTCATGCTCACTATCCGATCCACCGGATGTAACTTAGCTAGAAATTTTGTAGTCAAAGCCTCCCAGGTGGGGGCTGTTCCAGGTGGAAGGGAGTGAAGCCATGTCTTGGCTTTGTCCCTTAATGAAAAAGGGAAGAGGCGGAGCTTGACTATTTCATCTCGGATTCCAGCGTAGTGGAACGTGGTGCTTGATGCTTCTTGTCCAGGTTGCAGGTTTATCCGGAGATCGCTCGTTTTCCTCCGCCGTTTTCCGCCTTCTCCGTCGTTCCCCTTCATCTTCCACCCTAGGGAGGTGCTCCGGGCAAGCTTTCACCGCCAAATCCGAGCCGGAGCTTCCTCTCGGCCTCCTCCATCATCTCTTGGGTTCATTTCAAGTTTCAACGCCATAGCCATCAAGCAAAGGGATGGTATAGTGGTCGTGCTCAAGGAATTTCTAAGAACCGCTGTAGTATAGTGGTGAGTATTCCCGCCTGTCACGCGGGTGACCCGGGTTCGATCCCCGGCAACGGCGCCAAAAACTTGATGCGTGTAATTTGGCAAGCGCACCGGTCGCACAAGTAATAAAGTTTTGGGAGTAAATCCCCAAGTGTCGGTCTCTTGAGGAATGCAATTAGCGTAGAACGGCAACAGTACCGAGAATATCGTTATGAGAGTTAAAAATAGAACAAAAAGGAAATAGCGAACTAGGGAGATTGTGGATGTTTGATCTACTGAACTAGTAAAAGCTATGCGGGTCGACCGCACCGCTTCGCAAGGTGAAGTGGGTTTCTCGGCCGCTATGCCGAACTTCAGTTGGGCGAGTGGAAGGGAAGTTAATGGATTGCAGCGTTCTTGTGTGGATTGCAATCGGACAAGGCACAGGAATGAAGTGGATGTGGGGTGAGCGAGGCGCATTCACAGACAGAACTCACAAGCATAAGAAGAAACTAACATTCCATTAACTAGAAAGTAAACTTGATGTTCAGGGATGGAAATGTTCGTTACACTGCTCAAAACATTCATAACACAGAGGAAGGGGAAGAGGAGTAAACCAAAAGAGAATGAAGATCCACCGCGGGTCGTGGCCGGAGTAGCGAGTTGTCAATCCGCTTCTGGGCTCAGTCCAAGGAGGCTTCCGGTACCAACGATCTGTCACCTCGAAGGCCTTTAAGTCCGTTCTCTAGGTTATCTACTTCACCAACTTTGCAGGAAAGCTTGGAGTTGAAGTCATCAATGGCCGAGGGATTCGCCGGAGTGTTGAAAAGCATCGTAGTAGCTGGAAATGGCTTCCCGATGAAGGTGGAAGTGATGGAGCAGCTGGAGAGGTGAAAAGGCGATTCCCGCGCACTCTCCGATCGCAGCAAATGACAGGCGTTGACCTAAAATGCGGAGCAGGGCCTTATATACGGAGGCAGCAGAAACAGTGCGCACGAGCAGTGGCGCACGACCAGTGGTCGTGCGCACTGTAGGTCGATGATCGTGCGGCTTTTCCAAATAAACCTGCAACCTGGACAAGAAGCATCAGCATAAAAGCGCACGAGCAGTGGCGCACGACCAGTGGTCGTGCGCACTATGGCCAGTGCTCGTGCGATTACCGAGACAGGGTTATGAAAACGGGGGTGTAATGCGCACGAACAGTGGCGCACGAACAGTGGCGCACGACCAGTGGTCGTGCGCAGTAAGTCCAGTGGTAGTGCGCAGTATTCCTGCATCGTCAGAGTCTCCCGAACAGTTCCGGAGCACGCACACGACCACTGTACCAGCAGAAGGGGCAGAAAGGCCACCAGAACGTGCACACCACATCCCCGAGATAGAGCTAAAGAATAACAACAAAATGAAAACACAGAAAGAACACAGAAGCGGGCCTATAGTGCACTTAAGCGTGAAATAGGTACATAAACACAAATAAGCAATAAAGGCTCTCAAGTGTAGTGCTAAGGCGATAAAACTAGCCCAGATGAGTCCAAATATCAGTGTAAAATGGGGACTCATCACACCCCCAGACTTAACCATTTGCACGTCCCGAGCAAATCATCACTCCATTAGCCTCCTATCAAGATTGGAGAGCAACACCGCAGGAGTTGTCCCCATCTGCAACCACAACGAGATTGCCGACTGCTTCCCGGACGAAAAATTATTCACCATCTGTTCGCTCACTGCGACAATCCCGTGGTACGCAGATATGGCCAACTACCTCGCCTGCAAATCTGTCTCCCCTCCCCTGTCATCGCAGCAAAAGCGAAAACTATTGTCCGACACCAAATATTATTTCTGGGAAGACCCGTTACTATTCCGTACTTGCAACGACAGCATCATCCGGCGTTGTGTACCTGAGACCGAATTTCAATCCGTCTTAACACACTGCCACGATCGGGAGGCCGGCGGTCATTTCGGTGCCACCCGAACAGCACGCAAGATACTGCAATGTGGCCTGTTTTGGCCAACCCTTTTTCGAGACACACAAGCTTACGTTGCAAAATGCAATGAATGCCAAAGGACAGGGAATATCTCCAAGAGGGATGAAATGCCTCTCAACAATATGCTCGTCTGCGAACCATTCGACGTTTGGGGAATTGACTTCATGGGACCCTTCCCCATGTCGCAATGCAAACTCTATATTATTGTCGCAGTATACTTTGTTTCCAAATGGGTCGAAGCCGAGGCTGTCGCAGTAAATGATGCCCGCACCATTTTGAATTTCCTACACAAGAACATTTTCTCTCGATTCGACGCCCCGCACACCATCATCAGCGATGGCGGGAGCCATTTTTGCAACAAGTCGTTCTTGCAACTCATGAAGAAATTTGGAGTACACCACAAAATCTCTCTTGCCTACCATCCCCAAACCTGTGGGCAAGTCGAGGTCTCTAATCGCGAGCTCAAAAGAATCATCGAAAAATCCATCCATTCCAACCGAAAAGAGTGGGCCAAAAAGGTCGACGACGCCTTATGGGCGTACAGAACCGCCTTCAAAACCCCTATCGGTATGACCCCTTTTCAACTCGTCTACGAAAAAGCTTGCCACTTCCAGTCGAGCTGGAACACAAAGCACTATGGGCAACCAAATTGCTAAACATGGACATCGAAGCCGCAGCCGATAAGCGCCACACTCAACTGAACGAATTAGAGGAGCTCCGACATTTTGCATACGAAAATGCGCGGATATACAAAGAAAGAACAAAAAAATGGCATGACCATCACATCATCCCCAAAGACTTCCATCCCTGAAGGGCAGCGGTCGATGAAGGGCAGCGGGAAATGATCTTTGCGGGTGGCCTCTTTCAGTTTCCGGTAGTCTATGCAGACTCTCCACCCGGTGACCACACGGGTGGGTAATAATTCATTCTTTTCGTTGGCCACCACCGTAATCCAGCCCTTTTTGGGCACCACTTGCACTGGGCTGACCCATTTGCTGTCGCTGATTGGGTAAATGATACCTGCATCAAGCAATTTTATTACTTCGACCTGTACCACTTCATGCATCTTGGGGTTCAGTCGCCTTTGAGGTTGTGCCAACGGCTTGTATTGATCTTCAAGCAGAATCTTGTGCATGCAAAACGCCGGGCTGATCCCTTTTATGTCAGTTAATGAACGTCCAAACACATTTTTGTATTTCTTTAAGACATTGACCAAGGCGAGTTCGTTGTCGACGGAGAGAGATGCAGAGATAATGACTGGGCACGCTGTGCCTTCCTCTAAGAAAGCGTATTTCAGGGATTCAGGCAGTGTCTTCAGAGTTGTGGCAGTGGTTGTGATGGTAGATGTGATGAACGGTTCTTTGGTTGGATGCGGGGTGCTCGGAACATTAGTGGCATCCTCCTCTTCCCACACTGGCTCGGCTGGGTCAAGAATCATTTCGCTGTACAAGTCCGCTTCGTCGATCAAATCTACTTCGTCCCAATTAGTGATTCTGAGATGTTGGGAAGGTTTGTGGACGTTGAAAGAAATCGTTTCGTCCCCCAGGCTTAGGGTGAGCTCTCCTTGGTCAACATTGATAATGGCACGGGCCGTGTCAAGGAAGGGCCGTCCTAGTATTAGAGGCACTTTGGGATCGGCCATCATGTCAAGAATGACGAAATCTGCTGGGAAGGCGAGGTTGTTAACCATGACAGTAAGATCTTCGACTATTCCGGCCGGTTGTTTTACTGTTCTGTCAGCTAATTGCAATCTCAGGTGGGTTGGCTGTAGAATCCCAACTCCTAGCTCGCGGAAGACGGAGAGCGGCATTAGATTTATTGAAGCTCCCAAATCACATAATGCGCGTCCGAATCGGTGGAGGCCAATTCTGCAGGGAATGGTAAAACTGCCCGGATCTCTTCGTTTGGTTGGGGAATAGTTGGCGAGGAGAGTTGAGCATTCTTCAGTGAGATTGACCGTTTTCAGTCCTTCTAAAGATTTACGCTGAGTGATGAGTTTTTTTAGGAACTTGGAATATGTAACACCCCCTATCCGTCACATAGCATATAGCAGTAGGTCCGGCCGGAGCCCGACGCCATATGCCACAGACAGACCGGGTGGTTACTTATGGAAACCATCCAACCAATCTCAACGTCCTACACAGAGCATTCTAGCGGAAGCAGTTTATAAAAGTTGTAAACAAGAACCCAGCATCAAAGCACGAATGTCCACTAATACAAAATAGGAATGTTATACAAAATACCCAAAACAAGCCTTAAGGCCTTACAAAATGTTTCACTTGAATATTACATGTTTTACAAACCACGGCACGCAGGCCGGTCATACATGAATAAAGCAGTAAACATTTCCATTTGGGCCTTCGAGGGCCGGCTTCGCAAAAAGGGCTTTAGCCCGCTATTGACCGCTTGGTCCAGCTGCACCTGCAAGCAACAAACCACCGCAAGGTGGCGAAAACAAGGCAACGGTCAGCAATGCTGACCAAATTATAACGATCCCGCCCCCAACTCTGCGCGGCGATGCTCCTTCCCTGCATTTCATTAGCATAAGCGAGCAATGTATATATATAGCCATTTCATCAAAGACGTTGGCTCGCACGGCTACACGCCCCGTGCTCTCAGGGCACATTCTCGGTGAACCGGTCGATGTCACGTCAATTAAAGCCATTAACATTCCGGACTCACCACCGCCACTTAGACGGCCAAACCTATGAGCAATTTGTCTTCCTGGCCTGGGTCACGACAATTTAAGCCATTGACCGCCGAAGACCCTAATCTATGCCAACGGTAAGTGCCATGTGCCTTTAGGTCTCTTTAACCGAACGACATAGAACGGGTACGGTTCCATCTAACTCGTGCTCACATCGCAACGGCAATTTAAGCCATTTGCGCGGGTCAAACTTCCACCGAGTCCCATTTCCATCACTAATCACATAACCCCGTTATGTTCAAGTTGGCTCTCAAGCCACCAAGTTGGCAAGATCTCGTATCCGCCCAGTTTTCCGGGTGCACCTTTGGGTTAGTCCCCAAGGCTCCCTGCTGCAATCTACCGAGTAGAAAACCCGAAAAACAACCAATAGCACAGAGTCTTCTCCGGCATTTATGCAATGCAACATCACCGATCCAGACCAACATGTCCGGGTAGTCTTCACACATCATGCCTACGTCCGTTCTCGCATACGGACTCTAAACAACGGGGACTTCACATATCTACCTGAAGGAAAGCCTCCAACTCTCCGCAAACTCGCGAGAGCGGGCTTCCTATGCTAAGAAAGAGAGCTATTCATGCTCAAGATGAGGATCGTTACCCTTGAGTTCCTCTTTGGCGCCATTGAAAAGTAATCGGATGAAAACCACCGCACTAGCGTTTTTTCCGTGGATCCGGAGTCGGCTCACGATTCGGAGCTCCGAAGCTCCTCCAATGGCGGGATCTAGCTCTTCTTCCACCCTTGGCTCTCCTCTCTCTCTAAGGATTTAGAGAGATGATAAGTGAAGAAAAGTAAGGGTTTTCTAAGTCAAAACCCGGGTATATCCCTTCAGGAACAACCCCCATCCGTTGGATCTCAACATAAGGAAACGAACAACTTTGATTCGGGGCTGAAATGCCCAATCTGGACCGAACACGGCCTGGCACACGCCCGTGTCCAGGGCCGTGTGCCGCATTCGCCGTCAAAATCGAATCACCTGGAACCTCACACGGGTATCGAACACGCCCGTGTTCGAGCTGACACGCCCGTGTTCCACCTCACACGGCCGTGTGGCCGGCCGTGTACCCCATGATTTTTCCCCATTTTCAACCCGAGCACTGCACGGGTTCTAGGACACGCCCGTGTCCTTGCCCGTGTCACTTTGACACGCCTGGACCCCAGGCCGTGTACACGGTCTTGACATTTCGTCGCGTGAAGAACGACGACTTGATGACACGGCCTTGGACACGCCCGTGTCCTAGGCCGTGTGCCTTGTCTCGACGATCGTCGAGTGAATCTCGACGACTCCCCGGGACGATCGTCGATACGGGTCGACACGCCCTGCGACACGCCCGTGTCGGGGCGTGTCGCGGGCCGTGTGCCCAGTCTCGATGAATCGTCGAGTAACTCTCGACGACTCCGCGGCTAAGTGTCGACACGGGTCGACATGCCCTGCGACACGCCCGTGTCCCTGGCCGTGTGCCCATTCTCAGCGAATCGTCGAGAGAATCTCGACGACTTCGCGGCTAAGTGTCGACACACGCTTGACACGCCCTGGGACACGCCCGTGTCTCAGGCCGTGTGCCTGCAGCCAGAACCCAAAATTGGCCCAAAACGTCCCCCTTCGCTCCTTTGAGTTTCGGGACGTTACAACTCTCCCCCTCTTAAAAGAATTTCGCCCACGAAATTAAGTAAAGGAAAGACATGTACAAAACCAAAATTTGTATCTGAGCGGAACAACTCCGGATACTCGTCAAGCATAGTCTGCTCTCGCTCCCAAAAGAGCTCCTCACGACCGCAATTGTCCCACCGGACCTTGACCATCCTGATCTCTTTATTGCGTAGCCGCTTGACCTCCGAGTCCTCGATCCGTACGGGCTTGACCTTTGTCGTTAGCCCACTATCCACCGGCACTTGATCGACCGCGATCACCTGCGTAGGCTCTTGCACCGTCTTCCGAAGCACCGAAAAATGGAATACATCATGTAAACCACTTAGCTCCACTGAAAGCTTCAACCTATAGGCCGCTTCACCAACTCACTCCAGAACCTCAAACGGTCCAAGGTACCTCAGGCTTAGCTTTTTCAATCGTCGCACCCGCGAGACACCCTTGAACGGCTTGATCTTTAAGTATACATAATCGCCCACAGCGAACTCCACGTTCCTGTGCTTGGCATTATAGTACTTTGCTTGCCGGTCCTGAGCGATACGCAACCTCTCCCGAATGGTTCCCACCAAAGAAGTAGCATCCTCCACTTCCGATCGCTTATACAACTTTGACTCACCCGTTTCTAACCAAGACAACGGCGTGCGACATTTCCTACCATATACGGCCTCGAAAGGCGCCATCTGAATACTCGCATGGTAGCTGTTGTTGTATGCGAACTCCACCAAATATAGGTGGTCTTCCCATTGCATTCCAAAATCCAAGACACACATGCGAAGCATGTCCTCCATGGTTCTATTGACCCTCTCGGTCTGCCCATCCGTTTGTGGATGGAAGGCTGTGCTGAATTTCAGCTTTGTTCCCAACATGTGCTGCACCAGCCTCCAATCATTGGACGTGAACCACCCATATCGGTCACTCACGATGCTGCGGGGCACACCATGAAGCCGTACTTTGTTATCCACATAAAGCTTTGCCAGCTTCTCCACCAGTTCATCCTTCCTATGCGGAATAAAATGCGACACCTTCGTTAATCGATCAACAACCACCCAAATGGCGTCGTTTCCCTTTTGCGACCTTGGCAAACCGTGCACAAAGTCCATAGAGATGTCGTCGAATTTCCACTCCGGAATAGGCAAGGACTTAAGAAATCCTCCCGGCTTTTGGCACTCCGCCTTTACCAAGGCGCAGGTTTGGCACTTCGCTACGTATAGCGCCACATCCTTCTTCAAACCCGGCCACCAAAACAGTTTCTTCACATCACGGTACATCTTCGTGCTCCCCGGGTGAATCGAGTACTTGGTATGGTGCGCCTCGTACAACAACTCCACCCGTAAATTGCCCACACTTGGGACGCACAAACGACCGTCTCTCCAAAGCAATCCGTCCTCCACGACAAATTGGGGATTTGACCCATCCAGAGCCTCTACCATGAATTGCTTCATATGAGCATCCATATCCAAAGCCTGCCGAATACGATCAGCCAGGTCATATTGGACTTCAGTCCAATTCAGAACTGATTCAGCACTTGATTGTCTATCCACGCAAACAATCTCCAACGCCTCCAACTCCCGCAGCAACCGCTCATCATGCACCGATAGCCAATTGGCTTGAGCTGGGGCTCGGCGACTCAACGCGTCCGCAACCGCATTCCCTTTGCCAGGCACGTAGTGGATCTTGAATGTATAGTCCCCCAGGAACTCCATCCATCTACGCTGCCGCATATTCGGATCCTTCTGATCAATAAGATACTTCAGGCTCTTGTGATCGGTGTAGATATCAATCTTCACACCGTACAAATAGTGTCTCCACAGCTTCAAGGCAAAAATCACGGCCGCCAACTCCAAGTCATGGACCGGATAATTCCTCTCGTGCACTTTTAGCTGTCTCGAGCTATAAGCTATCACACTTCCGTGCTGTAGTAGCACGCAACCCAAACTGCTGCCTGAAGCATCGCTATATATCTCATAGCCTTCGGTTCCACATGGCGAACTCAGCACAGGCGTCGTGGTCAACCGACACTTCAATTCCTCAAAAGCTCGCGCGCACTCCGGCGTCCAAACGAACTTATGCTCCTTCCTCGTCAAAGTAGTGAGAGGTAACGCTAACCGCGAGAAGTTCTCTACGAAGCGCCTATAATAGCCGACAAGCCCCAAAAAGCTCCGGACTTCTGCTACCGTAGCAAGCTCAGGCCACTACCGTATCGCAACAATCTTCGCCGGATCCACAGCAATACCCTCTCGACTCACTATATGACCGAGGAACGCCACTGAGGATAGCCAAAACTCGCACTTCGAGAACTTGGCATACAACTGATTTCTCCTTAGCGTCTCCAACACTAAATGAAGATGCTTGAAGTGATCTTCCTTACTTTGTGAGTACACCAAAATATCGTCGATGAAGACGATCACGAAATGGTCCAAGTACTCCCTGAAAGTCCTGTTCATCAAATCCATGAACACTGACGACGCATTAGTCAGCCCAAACGGCATGACCGTAAACTCATAATGCCTGTATCTCGTACTAAACGCTGTCTTCGGGATATCACTCTCCCTTATTCGCAGCTGATAGTACCCAGCCTTGAGATCCAACTTCGAGTACACTGTCGACCCAACTAACTGATCAAAGAGATCATCAATCCGGGGGATCGGGTACTTGTTCTTCTCCGTCAGCTTGTTTAGCTTTCGATAATCAATGCACAACCACAAGCTTCCGTCCTTCTTCTTAACAAAGAGGACCGGTGCGCTCCAAGGCGAAGAACTCGGGCGCACATACCCTTGCTCCAACAACTCTTGCAGTTGAACTTTCAGCTCCGCCATTTCCTTAGGCGCTAGCCGATACGGAGATCGTGACACAGGCTTTGCACCTGGCACTAGCTCAATCGTAAAATCTATCTCCCGCTGAGGCGGGGCTCCAGGAAGATCCGCGAGGAACACATCAGTGTATTCCGATACCACTGAAATACAATCCAACGCAGGCTTCGGCTTTGCAACCTCCACTAGTGTAAAGAACAGTTCTGCACCAGCACGAACCACCTTCACCACCTGAAGAGCAGACATCAACGTCTTGCTCGACCCCTTTAAGCCCGTAAAAGTCGTCTCACGACTTGCTCCCAGCTTGACTTCCTTGCTACCGCAATCTATATGGGCATGCTGCTCCGAGAGCCAGTCCATGCCAAATATGACGTCGAACTCCACTAACGGAAGTAAAGACGCCCGCAGGTCGAACTCCTGCTCCCCAATACGAGTCTTAACATCGCAGATCCTATCCGCTCGCATCGAACACCCATTGGGCAACAACACATCCAACTTATCCCTCGCCATCGAAGAAAGGACTCCGATGTGTGATATAAATCCTTCGGACAAGAAGGAGTGTGAGGCTCCCGTATCAAAGAGTGCTCGTGCCGGATTTTCACAAATCAATACAAATCCTAAACATGTAGTTGTAAGGTAACATGTGCATAACAAGTATTTAAAGAAATTGACTTGCTATAAATTAAATCATACCTGTCACCACATCAGCTTGTTTGATGGCCTCCTGTTGGCCAAGATTATAGACCATTGGTTGGGCCGGAGCATAGTGGGATGCGGTCGACTCCACCGCCTTTCCTTCTCTTCATAAGTAGCTCCCGGCCTTCTTTCGGACTTAGGACGTCCGCTCCAACAATCACGGGCGAAATGCCCCGTCTTTCCACATGTAAAACACGCGCCCGGGGTCCGACTCGTAGTCGCCCCAGAAGCACCAGAAGGAGCTGGACCCGAAGTCCTATGCTTCTTGAAAGACCTCCGATAGCCGGACTTTGAAGTACTCGGCACTTTAAACTCAGATTTCTTCTCACCCAAGCTTTTCTTCGCTTGTACATTTTTCATGTCCTTCTCCAAGGACCGGGCAGTATTGACCAAGGTTAAGAAACCCTGCGTCATCGGCCCCGAGAGTAGTAATCTCAACTCATCTCTCAATCCTTCATAGAAACGATTAGTCTTGCGCTCCTCATCCATAATGGTGGAGCTAGCATAACGACTCAGACGAGTAAACTCGTGGAGATATTCATCCACGCTCCTCTCACCCTGTACCAACTTCAGGAACTCATTCTCCAACGCTATCTTCTGCGTCGAAGGGAGGTATCTTGCTAAGAACAATCCTGAGAACTCTTCCATCGGAACGTCTATCAGTTGTCTACCTCTCAAATGATGCAGCTCCAATCCTTCCCACCACATCCTCGCTTCACCGTCCAGCAGGAACGTAGCGATGGTGGTCATTTGCCACTCCTCCGTCTCCGTCGCTATCATGACTCTCTTCACCCTGGAGAGCCAGTCTTCAGCCTGAGATGGGGTTCCCAACCCCGAGAATAACGGAGGGTTAAAGCTCATTACATGCTTCAACTGCCTCTCAGTTGCCCTCCTTGGTGCCACCGGTTCCACAACCACTTGCTCCACCCTCCTCGGCTCAGCCTCTTGAAGAGGTACTTGCTCCATCACAGGAGCGGGCTGCTGCGCTTGCCTTCCAGGCTACGCATTTATCACGGCCAATACCGCTTCAGCCACCAATCGTATATTTTCAGCCGACAGAGGTGTTGCAGGAGCAACACCCGGTGCACTACTAGCCTCAGAAACTCGGCGTTCTGACGGCCCAACACCACTTCTGGTCACCTATAGTGGTACAAAACACCGTTAAGCGACCAAATAAATTGCAAACAGCAATTATAGGAACACGCAGGTTCCTCAAACACGAGTATTTTTATTCCTAAGTGGACATTCATGGGTTCTTTTACCATTATAACGATGATGCACACAATGTGCTCACCACCCCTTAAAAAGAATTCGCCCACGAGTTCACTTTAAGCCCGACCAAAACCAGTAGTCTGATACCAAATTGTAACACCCCCTATCCGTCACATAGCATATAGCAGTAGGTCCGGCCGGGGCCCGACGCCATATGCCACATACAGACCGGGTGGTTACTTATGGAAACCATCCAACCAATCTCAACGTCCTACACAGAGCATTCTAGCGGAAGCAGTTTATAAAAGTTGTAAACAAGAACCCAACATCAAAGCACGCATGTCCACTAATACAAAATAGGAATGTTATACAAAATACCCAAAACAAGCCTTAAGGCCTTACAAAATGTTTCACTTGAATATTACATGTTTTACAAACCACGACACAAGGGCCGGTCATACATGAATAAAGCAGTAAACATTTCCATTTGGGCCTTCGAGGGCCAGCTTCGCAAAAAGGGCTTTAGCCCGCTATTGACCGTTTGGTCCAGCTGCACCTGCAAGCAACAAACCACCGCACGGTGGCGAAAACAAGGCAACGGTCAGCAATGCTGACCAAATTATAACTATCCCGCCCCCAACTCGGGGCGGCGATGCTCCTTCCCTGCATTTCATTAGCATAAGCGAGCAATGTATATTTATAGCCATTTCATCACAGACGTTGGCTCGCACGGCTACACGCCCCGTTCTCTCAGGGCACATTCTCGGTGAACCGGTCGATGTCACGTCAATTAAAGCCATTAACATTTCGGACTCACCACCGCCACTTAGACGGCCAAACCTATGAGCAATTTGTCTTCCTGGCCTGGGTCACGACAATTTAAACCATTGACCGCCGAAGACCCTAATCTATGCCAACGGTAAGTGCCATGTGCCTTTAGGTCTCTTTAACCGAACGACATAGAACAGGTACGGTTCCATCTAACCCGTGCTCACATCGCAACGGCAATTTAAGCCATTTGCGCGGGTCAAACTTCCACCGAGTCCCATTTCCATCACAAGTCACATAACCCCGTTATGTTTAAGTTGGCTATCAAGCCACCAAGTTGGCAAGATCTCGTATCCGCCCAGTTTTCCGGGTGCACCTTTGGGTTAGTCCCCAAGGCTCCCTGCTGCAATCTACCGTGTAGAAAACCCGAAAAACAACCAATAGCACGGAGTCTTCTCCGACATTTATGCAATGCAACATCACCGAACCAGACCAACATGTCCGGGTAGGCTTCACACATCATGCCTACGTCCGTTCTCGCATACGGACTCTAAACAACGGGGACTTCACATATCTACCCGAAGGAACGCCTCCAACTCTCCGCAAACTCGCGAGAGCGGGCTTCCTATGCTAAGAAAGAGATCTATTCATACTCAAGATGAGGATCGTTACCCTTGAGTTCCTCTTTGGCGCCATTGAAAAGTAATCGGATGAAAACCACCGCACTAGCGTTGCCTCCGTGGATCCGGAGTCGGCTCGCGATTCGGAGCTCCGAAGCTCCTCCAATGGCAGGATCTAGCTCTTCTTCCACCCTTGGCTCTCCTCTCTCTCTCTAAGGATTTAGAGAGATGATAAGTGAAGAAAAGTAAGGGTTTTCTAAGTCAAAACCCGGGTATATCCCTTCAGGAACAACCCCCAGCCGTTGGATCTCAACATAAGGAAACGAACCGCTTTGATTCGGGGCTGAAATGCCCAATCTGGACCGAACACGGCCTGGCACACGCCCGTGTCTCGGGTCGTGTGCCGCATTCGCCGTCAAAATCGAATCACCTGGAACCTCACACGGGTATCGAACACGCCCGTGTTCGAGCTGACACGCCCGTGTTCCACCTCACACGGCCGTGTGGCCGGCCGTGTACCCCATGATTTTTCCCCATTTTCAACCCGAGCACTGCACGGGTTCTAGGACATGCCCATGTCCTTGCCCGTGTCACTTTGACACGCCTGGACCCCAGGCCGTGTACACGGTCTCGACATTTCGTCGCGTGAAGATCGACGACTTGATGACACGGCCTTGGACACGCCCGTGTCCTAGGCCGTGTGCCTTGTCTCGACGATCGTCGAGTGAATCTCGACGACTCCTCGGGACGATCGTCGACACGGGTCGACACGCCCTGCGACATGCTCGTGTCGCGGGCCATGTGCCCAGTCTCGACGAATCGTCGAGTAACTCTCGACGACTCCGCGGCTAAGTGTCGACACGGGTCGACACGCCCTGCGACACGCCCGTGTCCCAAGCCGTGTGCCCATTCTCAGCGAATCGTCGAGAGAATCTCGACGACTTCGCGGCTAAGTGTCGACACACACTTGACACGCTCTGGGACACGCCCGTGTCCCAGGCCGTGTGCCTGCAGTCAGAACCCAAAATTGGCCCAAAACGTCCCCCTTCGCTCCTTTGAGTTTTGGGGCGTTACAGAATATCCTGGGATCTGAGTGATAGCTTCCCTAGGTATACTTATTTGCACTCCTTTCATGATCTCAAGAAATTTATGAAATTATTTTTCAGCCTTTTCGTTTTGCAGTCGGTGGGGAATTGGTGGCCTCACGACGTTCTTCACAGGTTGTAGTACTGCCATGGGTTCTTGTGCGGTAGGTGAGGACGGGGGTTCCTTTATCAAATCGATGATGGGCTCGCAGAGTGATTGTGTGGGAGGGTCAGGAGGCGAGGCCCTCTCTAGGCTTTTTCCGCTTCTCAATCTCATAGTATGTACCGTTTCCTGTTTCTGATTGACTGAACATAGTAACATTTCCGTGAGAATCCCTATGGCGGTTTGTAGGCGCTGAATGGTAGTGGCTTGGTCATTGAACATCTCCATCATTTTGCACGCGTAAGAAAAAAATTGCTCTGTCTTTGACAAGAGATTGTGGTCGGTGGCTTCATCCGAGACTACTGAATTTATCTCTACCGGAAAGTCAGAAGAAGGCGGGTAGTTCCAATGCCTACTAGTTTGGGCAATGTTGTCTATAACTTCCCAGGCATCCTCACTGGATTTGTTAAACAGGGTTCCACCAGCTGCGATGTCAAGTAATGGTCGGAATCTGTCTGCAATGCCGAAGTAGAAAGTTTGGATTAGGAGGATGTCTAACATTTCCACTCTGCAGCATTCCCTTCGCAGGGACTGGAAACGCTCCCATGTATCGAACAAGGTCTCTTCATTTCTTTGGGTGAAGTTGATTAGCTCCTTGTAATTGTCTATTGCTAGCATCGGTTGTCGGAATTTGGCCAAAAATTTCCTTTCGAGTTGTTTCCAGGATGAGGATATTCCCTTCCAAATATCTTGATACCATCGCTTTGCTTCGTCTTTCAGGGAGAAGGAGAAGAGTCGGATCCTCTGCTGCTCGTTGTTGGCAGCATTTGGCGTACAAGTGTTGTAAATTTCTAAGAACCGCTGCACGTGGCATAGTGCATCTAAGAACCGCTGTAGTATAGTGGTGAGTATTCCCGCCTGTCACGCGGGTGACCCGGGTTCGATCCCCGGCAACGGCGCCAAAAACTTGATGCGTGTAATTCGGCAAGCGCACCGATCGCACAAGTAATAAAGTTTTGGGAGTAAATCCCCAAGTGTCATTCTCTTGAGGAATGCAATTAGTGTAGAACGACAACAGTATCGAGAATATCGTTATGAGAGTTAAAAATAGAACAAAAAGGAAATAGCCTAGGGTAAGCGCACGACCCGGAAGCACACGATCATGGGATATAATATGCACGACCACTGGTCATGCGCCCCTGATCATGCGCACTACTCTACATTTTCTAGAACCAGCCTGGGGTAAGCGCACGACCACTGGACATACTGCGCACGACCACCGGTCGTGCGCCACTGATCGTGTGCATTGATTCCTCTTTTCTGGAGTCCTGTCTGGGTAATCGCACGATCATTGGACTTAGTGCGCACGACCACTGGTCGTGCGCCAATTCTCGTGCGCATTATCCCAGTTCTTCTTCCTGATATTCCATGCCATTGCGCACGAGCACAGGACATAGTGCGCACGACCACTGGTCGTGCGCCTGTGATCGTGCGCATTGTTCATTTCTGCTTTTGTATAAATAGTGCAGGTCTCGCCCTAATCCGGAGATCCGGAGATCGCTCGTTTTCCTCCGCCGTTTTTCGCCTTCTCCGCCATTCCCCTTCATCTTCCACCCTAGGGAGGTGCTCCGGTCAAGCTTTCACCACCAAATCCGAGCCGGAGCTTCCTCTCGGCCTCCTCCATCATCTCTTGGGTTCATTTCAAGTTTCAACGCCATATCCATCAAGCAAAGGGAAGCTTTCAACTTTCGTCCGCTGTCGTGAGACGAATAAGACGGGCCATTGGAAGGTGGTGACAGCCCTTCTCTATCCCGGACGCAGTTGAGGACCGAGCTTGGATGCGGAATGACAACCCGACGATTCCAACCGTGAATCCTCAGCAATACTTCAGATTCGGTCGATCTCTTGACTTGTTCTTCCTTTATTGTTGTTTATGTGTTGTTGTAAACCTTATGTATAGATGATGTGTGTGTATTTGTAAAACGATTTTATACATTCATGTCTATGTGATTTTGTATGTTTTCATTATTTGCTTGAGGTGCGCCATATATCCATCCACCACCATCCACCCTTGCCGCACTAGCAATTGCTAGTGGCGTGCGTTGCGAAGAGGTGCTTACGACCCTCATTCCGCCATTCTAACCACCTCATCCGCTAGCCTTCTCGTCCATCCGCCTAGTGATTCGGTGCATAGCGGCCCGACTAGTCTTCCATCCCGCCTGGCGAAGCATCGCATAGCGGCATTGCATAGGAGTAGTTGTTAGCCTTTTATTTTCTGTTTTCGCAATATCAAAGCCCCCATCGTTACCGCCGACCCTAAGGACTTCAATCTCAAGTCCTCCTCTAAAATAACTCCACCTTACTGTGTTCCTTGTGAGATCGATACTTGGGAAAACCCCCATTTTTTATTACTTGTGCGACTGTTTCACTGCCGTGATCTTAAGCAACAAGTTTTTGGCGTCGTTGCCGGGGAATGCAATTGTAGAGCGACTTCGGATGACTTCCAATATTGTTATAAGAGTAAGTATTGTTTTGTTTTGACTGCTGTTTATTCTAGTGTGTAGTGTTTGCCACAGTGAATGCAAGGCCGAGCTACAAGAGATTTTGTCACCTACGACCTAGAGATCGAACGTACTCTCTTAGCACGAAGACGCGCCGCAGCCATCATTTTTGCCCCAATGGGAGACCAGCTGAATATTGATGCAGGCAACCGAGTTGTAGGGATACCTCATGACGATGAAAATGAAGTGAATCCTCCCCAGGTCCGCACCATGAGGGATTATACTACACCCACTGTTGGGAGTATATACCCCGGTTTCGGACCTGCTATCACCAATCCTCAGTTCGAGATTAAACCAGCTATTCTGAATATTATTCGGAACAACGTGCAGTTCTCCGGAATGGCCACTGAAGACGCCCATCTTCACCTTACAGAATTCTCCGAAATCTGCGCCACGTTCCGCTACGCTGGAATCCCAGATGAAACAGTCAAGCTCTGCCTCTTCCCTTTTTCATTAAGGGACAAAGCCAACAGTGGGTGTAGTATAATCCCTCAGGGTGCGGACCTGGGGAGGATTCACTTCATTTTCATCGTCATGAGGTATCCCTCCAACTCGGTTGACTGTATCAATATTCAGCTGGTCTCCCATTTGGGCAAAAATGATGGCTGCGGCGCGTCTTCGTGCTAAGAGAGTACGTTCGATCTCTGGGTCGTAGGTGACAAAATCTCTTGTAGCTCGGCCTTGCATTCACTGTGGCAAACACTACACACTAGAAGAAACAGCAGTCAAAACAAAACAATACTAACTCTTATAACAATATTGGAAGTCATCCGAAGTCGCTCTACAGTTGCATTCCCCGGTAACGGCGCCAAAAACTTGATGCTTAAGATCACGGCAGTGAACCGGTCGCACAAGTAATAAAAAATGGGGGTTTTCCCAAGTATCGATCTCACAAGGAACACAGTAAGGTGGAGTTATTTTCGAGGAGGACTTGAGATTGAAGTCCTTAGGGTCGGCGGTAACGATGGGGGCTTTGATATTGCAGAAACAGAAAATAAAAGGCTAACAACTACTCCTATGCAACGTCGTTATGCGATGCTTCGCCAGGCGGGATGGAAGACTAGTCGGGCCGCTATGCACCGAATCACTAGGCGGATGGACGAGAAGGCTAGCGGATGAGGTGGTTAGAATGGCGGAATGAGGGTCGTAAGCACCTCTTCGCAACGCACGCCACTAGTAATTGCTAGTGCGGCAAGGGTGGATGGTGGTGGATGGATATATGACGCACCTCAAGCAAATAACAAAAACATACAAAATCACATAGACATGAATGTATAAAATCGTTTTACAAATACACACACATCATCTATACATAAGGTTTACAACAACACATAAACAACAATAAAGGAAGAACAAGTCAAGAGATCCACCGAATCCGAAGTCTTGCTGAGGATTCACGGTTGGAATCGTCGGGTTGTCATTCCGCATCAAAGCTCGGTCCTCAACTGCGTCCGGGATAGAGAAGGGCTGTCACCACCTTCCAATGGCCCGTCTTCTTCGTCTCACGACAGCGGACGAAAGTTGAAAGCTTCCCTTTGCTTGATGGCTATGGCGTTGAAACTTGAAATCAACCCAAGAGATGATAGAGGAGGCCGAGAGGAAGCTCCGGCTCGGATTTGGCGGTGAAAGCATGCCCGGAGCACCTCCCTAGGGTGGAAGATGAAGGGGAACAGCGGAGAAGGCGGAAAACGGCGGAGGAAAATGAGCGATCTCCGGATCTCCGGATTAGGGCGAGACCTGCACTATTTATACAAAAGCAGAAATGAACAATGCGCACGATCACAGGCGCACGACCAGTGGTCGTGCGCACTATGTCCTGTGCTCGTGCGCAATGGCATGTAATATCAGGAAGATGAACTGGGATAATGCACACGAGAATTGGCGCACGACCAGTGGTCGTGCGCACTAAGTCCAATGATCGTGCGATTACCCAGACAGGACTCCAGAAAGGAGGAATCAATGCACACGATTAGTGGCGCACGACCGGTGGTCGTGCGCGGTATGTCCAGTGGTCGTGCGCTTACCCCAGGCTGGTTCTAGAAAACGTAGAGTAGTGCGCACGATCAGGGGTGCACGACCAGTGGTCGTGCGCATTATATCCCATGATCATGCGCAGTATTCCTGTTTCACAACCATCCCGGAACACGCACACGACCCCTGTACCGAAAGGAAAAACCAATCACTAATCTGTGCAGGCATTCCAAACAATCACAAAAAGGGAGTACAAACTATAAAAATAACAAAATACACAACCACGGGCATAAATGAGCACTTCCTATGGAAATAAAGATTAGAAAAATAAGAACGATAAAGAACTAAAAGTGAAGTGCAACCGTGAAAACTAGCCCAGATGAGTCCGAAAATAGGTATATAAAGTGGACTCATCACACCCCCAGTCTTAACTGTTTGCACGTCCCGAGCAAACAAAATCTAAGCAGATAGGGAAAATGATTTAACTAACAAGGAAATTGCGATACAGAGTACCATGCGAAGTTGCATGCTCGTGTGCGTAAAAATATAATAGAAGAAATTTTTAAGTATACAAAATAGTTTATACTTTTCATAATGTGTATCAACATTTATTATTACTCAAAAATAGAATCACGGTGAATCACCCGGTCACGCGTAGGGAGAAAGTAGACTAATCGCTAGGCGAGCATTGCCAAAGATCAGGGCTCGGGATAACCTCCAAAGGAATCCACCAATGTCGGTGACCATATGCTTGCCCTTTCGCATTCTCTCCATGGCACTGGTTTGGTTCACACACGAATCAGTAGGACTGTAGGTGAAGAGATGGGGCTTGGGTTTCAGTGAGGTAAACAATGATAAACAGGAAGGCTATGCACCTAACCCAAATGAGCTGGTATAAAAGGAATCCATCAGCTAACCAAAAGATATGCGGGTACACCACACCCCCAAACTTAACTTTTAACAAATGGGTGTGTGCACCGCCTACTCCAAATATAATCACATTTACAAAATGATTTTCAATTAAAACTTTTTCTTTTCATTCAATTTTTTTTTCTTTTTCTTTACAAATATTTTTTTTTCTTTTTCTTTTTTCTTCATTTTATTTTCACAATTCAGCAAATATAACATTTGAGCACATCCACATAATCACAAGTAAAATCACCACATCACATCCAAACATTAAAATGTAAACACTAAAGCTTAACTTGGGAGTGCGACTAGGATTGGCTTTGAGGCTTTGGTGAAATCATGGTGGAGCTGAATCAAAAGGAGGGGTAGGCACAACGGGGCTAGCGAGGATAAGACGCTAGGAATGGTACAAAGCTCAACCGGGCCAAAATGATGGCCTACATCACACTCATGCATGACTAACCTATACCCATGCTTCAAGAATAGCTTGGGGCAAGTTCTTAGCCAATGAGAAAGACTATCCATCCTCCCGACTCGAGCAATACAAACCTAACGGCCGTCTACACACATCCCTAAGCTACCGTCGGATTCACACCGGATTCACCAACTTTTGAGTAGAATAAAAAGTATTTACGCAATTAGAAAAATATAAAACTAAAAGCATATAGAAAAATTAAATCTACTCGAATTTCTACACGAGACGAGAGCAGTTGACTAGGAACACAACAAGGCCAACATTTTACTCCGTCTCACAATCCTAAGCCAGCACCATAATTTTCCCAAATCTAACGAAGAAATGAGTTTAACTCGCAGCACGTAAAAAGCTAAGCACGCGCTCAGGTGGGTGCAGTAGTGTGTGATGCAATGAACTAATCAAAATATAACAATAACAGCTTCTAGTATGCACATGAGATGTGTACGTGCAATAGGTAACATATCACTCCCCCAGACTTAAACTAAACAATACAGCAGATGATATAGAAATTAAAATCAGAAAGAGCTAAGGGAAGAGGTTACCTAATGCTCAGCTAGTGAGCATACCAGAAGACGCATGGAAACCGAAGCAGGCCCGCCATACGAAGAATCAGAACCCTGCCAATGCAATTTTCCAAGAATACCTACAGGGGTGAGCTCCGCAAAAACAAAACAAAATATACAAAAAGGAAATACTAAAACTAAAAATAGACAAGAAAAATAAAATGCAGAAAATGAAAGATAAGTACTGGGATTAATGTCATCCCAGCACGACTTATTGAATTCTAAACAGTTCTAGCTAATGGGCCTATGAAATAAAAAGTGCACAGGTAACTGTTCCAATATCCGTTTCGGTAACAGGTACCGATACGGTGATAGAGCAGTTACCCCTCTACCTAAATAATCATACCTGCCCAACACAGGTAGAGGAAATAGGAAGTAGGATGAGGAGGAGGCCTGGTCCTCACTCATCTCACCACAAAACAAATCCTTGCCTAGCAAGGTATCGTCCACCACAAGTTTGCTGGGGGCAAAGGTGACGGCAGGGGCTTCCACTGTGAAGTAGGTAGAAACCTCCTCACACAAGAGGATGCACTCGTCGACAACCTGAGCGCAAGGCTCAACGTCAACCCAACTTACCCGTGGAGATTCAACCTGCACAGGCTCAGAAAAGGAAGGTGGGTCAAGAAATAGAAGAGACGAAGAACATAAAGAAATAATCGGGGGAGTGATCCCGGTTTCACTCCCCAAAGGCTGAGGTAGAAAAATATCGTCAGTAATCTCGACAATGCTACAAGGATCGGCTGGATCCATAGAGACCTCCACCAAGACTTAGACTTCCTCCTTTGGTATCAAGGGAGAATCCTCGACACCAAGAAAGTTTTCCTCCTCCATGGGAGTGGAAACAACCCATGTATCACAAGCCTCAACTTATTTTGCATCATCGAAAATGTCGCCAGAGACGACTGAAGTAGAATGCATAAAAGCCGGAAGAACTTTGCTTGAATAAACGTCAAGCGTAGGTTGCTCACAAAGAATCGGCTCCACGCTTGGAGATGTATGCACAGGAGAGATGGGCTCAGCCATGTCGAAGCCCAGATCAGTCACACATCTGGTGGTTGTGTCCATATCATTCCCTTCAACAAATGAAGGTGACAGGGACACATAACCAGATGATGAAGGTGTGCCACCAAGGGTAGGAGTCGGGATGATCCGGATGTCCGGCTCATCATCCTCTTCCATAACACGGAGGTACTCGACACAATCCTTCAGGACATGATCTGGTCTACGACAATACAAACACATTCTCCCATTACGCTGCGGTCCTTGTGGGGTCGGAGAGGAATAAGAGAACGGTGTATGTGGCGAGGACGATTGACCATAAGCTCGGGGCACAGTGTTTGAAAGGTTGTACGAATACAGCATCTCATGCATTGTGCGCTGAGGCTTATGCTCAATATCTCTCGTAGGGCATTCATGACTAGCGTGAGAAGTCTTCCCACACCAACGACATTGGGTATACGAATATCCCCACATGGTGGCGAAACAGCAGATTCAAAATAAATTGTGCAAATTACTAAATCCAACAATATATTACTACAATTGCCTAAACAAACAATAGAAAGGAAGGCAAAATAGAAATAGAACAAAACAAAAGCGATTTACAAAGGAAAAGGAAAACAATCTCACGTCTCCCTCTCCAGAAACTCACACGACTGTATTCCCCGGCAACGGCGCCAAAAACTTGATGCGTGTAATTCGGCAAGTGCACCGGTCACACAAGTAATAAAGTTTTGGGAGTAAATCCCCAAGTGTCGGTCTCTTGAGGAATAAAATTAGCATAGAACGGCAACAGTACTGAGAATATCGTTATGAGAGTTAAAAATAGAACAAAAAGGAAATAGCGAACTAGGGATATTGTGGATGTTTGATCTACTGAACTAGTAAAAGCTATGCGGGTCGACGGCACCGCTTCGCAAGGTGAAGTGGGTTTGTCGGCCGCTATGCCGAACTTCAGTTGGGCGCGTGGAAGGGAAGCTAATGGATTGCAGCGTTCTTGTGTGGATTACAATCGGAAAAGGCACAGGAATGAAGTGGATGTGGGGTGAGCGATGCGCATTCACAGACAGAACTCACAAGCATAAAAAGAAACTAACATTCCATTAACTAGAAAGTAAACTTGATGTTCAGGGATGGAAATGTTCGTTACAC
This sequence comes from Platanthera guangdongensis, assembly GCA_039583875.1. Classification (NCBI taxonomy): domain Eukaryota; kingdom Viridiplantae; phylum Streptophyta; class Magnoliopsida; order Asparagales; family Orchidaceae; genus Platanthera; species Platanthera guangdongensis. The sequence continues at coordinate 141,937,854 of CM077153.1, forward strand.
TGCTCAAAACATTCATAACACAGAGGAAGGGGAAGAGGAGTAAACCAAAAGAGAATAAAGATCCACCGCGGGTCGTGGCCGGAGTAGCGAGTTGTCAATCCGCTTCCGGGCTCAGTCCAAGGAGGCTTCCGGTACCAACGTTCTGTCACCTCGAAGGCCTTTAAGTCCGTTCTCTAGGTTATCTACTTCACCAACTCTGCAGGAAAGCTTGGATTTGAAGTCATCAATGGCCGAGGGCTTCGCCGGAGTGTTGAAAATCTTCGTAGTAGCTGGAAATGGCTTCACGACGAAGGTGGAAGTGATGGATCAGCTGGAGAGCTGAAAAGGCGATTCCCGCGCACTCTCCGATCGCAGCAAATGACAGGTGTTGACCTAAAATGCGACGCAGGGCCTTATATACGGAGGCAGCAGAAACAGTGCGCACGAGCAGTGGCGCACGACTAGTGGTCGTGCACACTGTAGGTCGATGATCGTGCGGCTTTTCCAAATAAACCTGCAACCTGGACAAGAACCATCAGCATAAAAGCGCACGAGCAGTGGCGCACGACCAGTGGTCGTGCGCACTATGGCTAGTGCTCGTGCGATTACCGAGACAGGGTTATGAAAATGGGGGTGTAATGCGCACGAAAAGTGGCGCACGACCAGTGGTCGTGCGCAGTAAGTCCAGTGGTCGTGCGCAGTATTCCTGCATCGTCGGAGTCTCCCGAATAGTTCCGGAGCACGCACACAACCACTGTACCAGCAGAAGGGGCAGAAAGGCCACCAGAACGTACACACCACATCCCCGAGATAGAGCAAAAGAATAACAACAAAATGGAAATACAGAAAGCACACAAAAGCGGGCCTACAGTGCACTTAAGCGTTAAATAGGTACATAAACACAAATAAGCAATAAAGGCTCTCAAGTGTAGTGCTAAGGCGATAAAACTAGCCCAGATGAGTCCAAAAATCAGTGTAAAATGGGGACTCATCACTTTCCGAGATTCACGGCCGGAGTCAAGGGTTGTCGGGCCTTGTCCGGGCTCGTTCTATGGATGACATCCGGGGTCCAGAAGGGCTGTCACTTCCTTCCAATAACATGTCTTCTTCAGAAATAACTGCTGGGCCAGATCTACCCGGAGATCTCCACAGATGCAGCAACCTATGAGCTTGAAACGGAGCTTGGAGCTTGAAGATGACAATGATTGTCGGAGATGAAGCTTTTGCAAGCTCTTGGAGTAGAAATGGTGGTCGGATCAACTCACCAAGGAGGGAAGAGAAAAAGGTGGTTGGAGGGAAGATTTCCTCGCTCAAAGGAGCAGAAAAAGGCGGCTGGGTCGGACTGGATCGGAATCCTCTCGAAAGAAGAAGAAATCTGCGCTTTAAATAGAAGCAGGCCAGAAAAATAAGCACACACGGTTTGGCGCATGACCGTGCTCAAACCGTGCGATATTAACTTTCACAACAAGCCTGCAGAAGGAGAGGCATTGACCCATGCGTTTTACTCTCGCACGGACGATTCCGCCCGTGCATGAAGGAAATCGTACGGGTAGCGACAGAAAGCTGGACTGCAGGGACAAACAGGAGAACCATGCGTTTTACTCACGCACGAGCACTTCCACCGTTGCATGAACAAACCGCACGATTAACCACAGAATGGGACAAACTAGAAAGCTATAGGAAAACCGTGCGTTTCCTTCGTGCACGATCACGATGAAACTTTGTGTCAACCGTGCGTGAGGATCGTCGACGTTCTTCCAGCTGAACAAAACGCACGATCGGGCTCAAACTGTGTGCGAATAAAACGCACGACCATGCATTTTCCTCAAAACAAAATTCCTACCTTGGGTAAAATGCACCACCTGCACAATAAAACCAAAACTGGAGCACAAGCTCCCAGCAACATATATACAGCAAAGATAACAGCAGGAAAGAGCCATGGGGAGCACCATGTGCTTACCCCCAACAATAGAATGCACAAATGCACAGGCTTGGGCCAAAATAGTGCACAAAATGGTCAAGTGAATATATAAATAAAAATATAACTTTCCCAATTGAAAAAGTATTGCACATGCAAGATAATAAGCCCAGATGAGTCCGAAAAACACTATAAATATCAGACTCATCAATGACATGACTTACTATAGACTAATCTAAAGGGTGTGGTCCCTATAGGTGTTTTGAAGGCGGTCCTATATGCCCATAAACAATCGTGTAGTTTCTTATACCATTGTTTCCTATTCCCTTCTATATATTTTTTTATGATTCTCTTAAGCTCTTTATTTGAAACTTCAACTTGACCACTGGTTTGTGGATGATAAGGAGTGGCTATCCTATGTGTGACCCCATATTTTTGTAATACTTTATCTAACTATAGATTACAAAAGTGTGTACCCCTATTGCTAATAAGTGCACGTGGTGTGCCAAATCGTGCAAATAAGGATTTCAAAAATTGAACTACTACTCTACTATCATTAGTAGGAAAATCTTGCGCCTCTACCCACTTAGATACATAATCTATAGCTACCAAAATATATTTATTCCCATATGAACTTGGAAATGGTCCCATGAAATCAATTCCCATACATGAAACACTTCACATTCAAGAATAAACTTTTGTGGCATTTCATGTAATTTAGAGATATTGCCTGATTTTTGACAAGAATCACATGAAAGCGCATACCTTTGGGCATCCCTGAATAGAAGGGGCCAATAAAAACCAGAATCAAGAACCTTTTTAGCTGAACGATTTGCTCCAAAGTGACCACCTATAGGTCCTGAATGACACTGCTCCATGATTTTCCAGCCCTCCTCCGCTGATACACACATACGTATAATGGAATCTGCACATATCCGAAAAAGAAAGGGGTCCTCCCAAAAGTAATATTTCAAGTCAGAGAAAAATTTCTTTTTCTGCTGATATGAAAAATCTTTTGTAAGGACCTTAGCCATAAGATATTTTGCATAGTCGGCAAACTACAGATAATCAGCATTTATATTTATAGATAATGCAAATAATGATTCCTCCAGAAACGTATCACTAATCTCAGACTCATCTAACATTGTTCGTAGTGGATCTTCTAAACGTGAAAGATGATCTGCCGTTAAGTTTTTTGCTACTCGTTTATCCCTAATTTCCAAATCAAATTCTTACAATAAAAGAACCCAACGGATTAAACGAGGTTTGGCTTCCTCCTTGGCTAATAAATATCTTAGGGTAGAGTGATCTGTGTATACTACCACCTTATACAATGATAAATAGGATCTAAATTTATCGAAGGCGAATACCACTGCTAGGATTTCTTTTTCTGTAGTTGTATAATTCTCATGAGCGTTATTAAGTGTTTTGCTAGCATAGTATATAGTGTGAAAGTGTTTGTTTTGGCGTTGACCTAACATAGCCCCTACCACAAAACTGCTAGAGTCACACATGATCTCGAAAGGTTGAGTAAAATCAGGTGCGATCATAAAAGGAGAATTAATTAATCTTTCTTTTAAAAACTCAAAGGCATGCAGATACTCTTGATCGAAAATAAAAGGTGTGTCTTTCTCTAAAATCCTATTAACTGGTTTAGAAATTTTAGAGAAGTCTTTAATGAACCGGCAATAGAATCCGGCATGACCTAAAAAGCTTCTCACTACCTTAATGGAGGTTGGTGGTGGCAACTTTTCTATAATTTCAATCTTTGCTCTATCTACTTGAATTCTTTGGCTGGAGATCTTATGGCCAAGTACATACCCTTCTTGTACCATGAAATGGAACTTCTCCCAACTAAGTACTAGATTTGTTTCCTCACACCTCCTTAGAACTTTTTCTAAACTTTGGGTGCGGCATTTGTCGTGGGTGCGGCATTTGTCGTGAGGCGGCATTTGTCGTGGGGCGGCATTTGTCGGGGGGGCGGCATTTGTGGGGGGGGCGGCATTTGTCGCGGGTGCGCCATTTGTCGCGGATGCGGCATTTGGCGCAGGGGCGGCATTTGTCGCGGGGGCGGCATTTGTCGCGGGGGCGGCATTTGTCGCGGTGGCGGCAATTGTCGCGGGGGCGGCATTTGTCGCGGGGCGGCATTTGTCACGGGGCGGCATTTGTCGCGGGGCGGCATTTGTCGCAGGGCTGCATTTGTCGTGGTTTGCTTCGTTTGTTAAGTTGTTTTCAGGTGTCATAGAATGTATTGGACGTTGTGGATATTCGCTTGTGCTGCCCACATCGTGTTGCTTTGTCGCTGACATTCTAAATGAGTTGAAATTACCTAAATGAGGCAAAGCATCCAAGAGTATGTGTTAAAAAATCTGTTTTTTTAGCCAATCTGAAAATCTGTTTGGGCAATTGGGCAATAGATAAGAGTGTTTTTGGTTTATTGTTTTCCCTATCATTTTTACTATTGAGATTGATCTCGAATTCAATGCTAATTCACTAAACCAAATAAAAAACATGTGACATGAGAGTTTTATAAAGTAATGACACTCTAAAAAAAAAATTTCACCAAGAATAGTAAACAAAAACGGTAAATCATAAATCAATTGTGCTTCAAATCTGAAATCAAATCCGCACGTAAAACTGAAATCAAATATGAACAAACTCTAAAATTAAAACTACACCAAAACAAAATAAAATCCAGACAAAAACAAAATCTTAAATCCAAAACAAAATAAATTGAATGCCATAAGAGCCACTAATACTTTCTTTGAACTCATTTTAGAATTACAGTATGCCTAGTCATAATATTTATGCTATGAAATCTAATTGAGCACTCCAAAGCTAATGAGTAAACATTACAATCCCAAAGGTAGGAAGAAGACCGACATAGATCTTAATATTCATAGACGACCCGAGCCAATTATAACATAAGAAATGTAGAATATTTCCTGTCAAAACCTGAGAAAAAATGTGCAAAATTCAAAGGATTCTTGACTTTGAACACACAAAGAGGAGCATAATAAATTCAATAAATGCTTTCCCCAACGCGCCTGACAATCATGGCGGTAGATAATATCGTGTTTATTGTCAATTAAAGGTTGTTACGCATGATCTGATTTATATCAGAAAGTTGAAGTAAGATTATTTTGAAAACACAGGGATAATTTTATCATTCCAGGTGCAGGCAATAGTCCAAACATTATTGTGATGAGTACTATACAGACTTAAACATGACAAGCTTCCTTCAAAATGAATAAAAGGTAAAACAATCACACTCCTATAATTTTTATAAGTGGCTTAGATTATAAATTAACAAAGCTTGAAGCCTCATTTTAGTAATGTTTTAAATAATCTATTGGGAAAAAGATATCCAAAAAAGAACAAATAATAAATTAATACACTTCCAGGACGAATCTAAGATAAAAAAGCATATAAGAAATACTGAAAATGCATGCATCTCAACAATGGAACACAAAATCATGAATCTCAACTACAAAATCCATACCTGTTGTGTAAAAGAACATTCACACATGATGTGTCTCTGTTCCAAATAAATAAAGAAATGGTGTTAGTTCAAAAAAAATTGAGAGATAAGAAGAATGAACCTATGTAGCTTGCTAGACCATAAAATCTGATGCCAACCTTGCTAGACCATAAATTATTTCCAGCATAACTATATGCCGGTAATGAAGAAATAGGATCAAAATCAAATACTTGTGACTGAGAAGAAGCTGCAATGTCTAAAGATGGGGGATCTGTAAAAACTGAGAAGAAGCTGCAATGTCTGAAGATGGAGGATCTGTAAAAAGGAGACCCAACAGTGCAGGATTAGGGATTTGTTTGCCGCAGTTATAGGGGGAGTGATATAGATTAGAAAATAAATAAAAAAAAAAGTGAACAGAAATGTGAGAAGTTTAAAGGGTAATGTAAGAAGTTTTGTAAAATCTATGAAGAAATCGTGAAAGAAAATGGAGTTCAAAAAAGGAGCAAGGTTTCCGTGGATGTTGTTTTTTTTTAAGTCGAAGAATTTTTTAGGAATTGTTGAACACTGAAGAAATCGGGAAATTAGAGAAGACGAATATGAGGGTGAGATATACCTGAAAGAGAAGAAGTATGAGAGTCGTGTGTCGCGTGCGTCTCAGAAGGAAGCAGAGTTTCGGTGGAGGCGGGGAACGTTGATCTCTTCTAGGGCAGAGGTCTTTGTGTTGATTTCTTTGGTGGTAGCAGGGATATCACGGGAGGAGGCGTGAGTGGTAGCGGCATCAGGGAGAGAAGGGAGCCGTTGTTGGAGGCTTGCGGGTTAGGGTTAGGGATATTGGGAGGGGTTACGGTGCCAATTGTTCATTTCTTTCCGTTTTTAATAGAGTTTATCTTGAATCCAACGGTTGTAAATTACCCCAGCATAATAGAGGGTCTTGATTTTTAAGATGAATTTTTATTTCATGGTTATAGGAAGACCATCATATTTCTTTTTAATATAGTATAGATATATATATATATGTATATATATATATATATATGAATTTTGATGATATATTATTTCTCAATTGTCATTGAAATTACTATTGTGTTTGTTAGTAAATTCCTTTAATTATATTGATATAATTCACCTTAGTGTAGAGGGTGTTGGGTATTGTATCCACATTAACCCAAATTTGATGAAGTCACCCTTGAACTAAGATGAATTAAGCTGAATTTGATGCTTTGGTTGAGTTATGTGTTTGTAGGAATCTAATGGCAAGTGTAGACCAATGTCGGTCTACAATGGGTCACCAAACACAGGACCATACAATGTAATCCCTCATTGTGTGATCCAAGGTGTTGACTCATGTGTAGCCTCTATATTGGGATACACTTCATATTCAAGCACTAGGACTAATTGGAAAAGACTTGATGCTGGTCTCACCAAAGAAAAGAGAATTCTGTCAAATAAGTTTTACTAAGTGTTTTACTCGAGTAGTTCTATACCTACTCAAGTGAATAGCTTTGTTTATACTCGAATAAAATTACTCTTACTCGAGTAAGGATGATAGATCCTGAGTAGTCAATTTATGGCTCTCGAGTAGTTAAGACAACCACTCGAGTAGTTTCCATATTATTCTCGGGTTTACAGATTTCCCTCTCTAAATATATTCTAAGTAAATTACTCGAGTAGTACTTTATAGTACTCGAGTAGTTTATACATTCTGTCTCGAGTAGTTAAGTCATGTACTCGAGTAGTTCATTTACTACTCGAGTAGTCCAGTATTTTTACTCGAGTAACCAGAATTTCTTCCCTCAGAATTTCTCTAAGTCAATTACTCGAGTAGCTATTTTCATATACTCGAGTAGTTGTTATCCTCTCGAGTATTTCAACTTCACTACTCGAGTAACCCAGAATTCCAGTTCAGAAAATATTATAAGTCCCTGACTCGAGTAGTTCATCTACCACTCAAGTAGCATATTCTCATTTACTCGAGTAGTATTTCTTGTACTCGAGTAGTCTAACTCCACTTCACGTGTAATTCCTCAAGTACTCGAGTAAGTCTTTTTGGTACTCGAGTAGCTGATCAACTTCTCTATTTTCTTCAAGATTATACTCGAGTAGTTCTCTTAAGGTTACTCGAGTAACTGTCTCTAAGTACTCGAGTAGTTATTTTCATCTCTCTCAAGTAGTTATATAGTGTACTCGAGTAATCACTTCTTCACTCGAGTATATTACTTCAGTTTTTCTGAAAATTTTGTTAAGTCTAGTTTAATAGATTCTTTAATGAGCCTTGACGTGATTGGTCCACGTGTCCCTCATTATGAATTAATTATGATAGATTATCTTCGATCCTATGTAAAGTCTTCTCAAACCGACAAACCCTAAGAAAGAAGAAGATTATTCAGAAGTTTTTGAAGCCGAATTTCTACTCTAAGTTTTGTGTTCCTCTCTCTCTCTCTCTCTCTAAGAAGCCGCCGCCGCCGATTCTCATCCGGGTAGGGTTTTCATTTTCAGAGGATTCAGATTAAGAAGATTTTATATATCAAGATTGCCGCACAACTATTCATCTTCTAATCGATTATGTAAAGTCAAGAAGATTCAGATCTGATCTTGCCGAGAGTTTCATCATCTCTCTCATAAAGACGAAAAGTCTAGAAGAAGAAGATCCAGGCCGATTCTTGCAGATCTGATAGAGATTCTTTGTTTGTATTTCATACACATTTTATTTCATTATTGTAGGAGAAGTTTTCTGTCACAACCCGCATTTTCACCGCAAATAATAACTTATCAGTGTAAGGGAAAATGTGTGTCATGATGCCACATCAGTAGGGGATAACTGCAGACGCTCAGGCAGACACCTACTTAAACATGAAGAAAGTTTCTATCAGTTATGTTAAGGAAAATCAGCTAAGTGCAACAGTTAGCCGTATCCCTCGGCTTAGTGGCTCACTTAGTCCACGAATCAAAATATAGTTATACGCTGCGGAAAAATACTTGTTTAGATTGACTCAAACATCCTACGTTAGTATAAACGTCCTCAAGGACAACTCATGCTATGCAAGACTCTAAATTTATAATAGTTGTAAGGATAGCTTTTACGGTCGCCAAATATAACAAGTTAGAGTTTTTAAATTATGCAGTGCATGAAGTAATAGTAATAGATTATATTCTTAAAAATACCTAACATGCATTCCTATCATAAATCATCCCAGAGAGCAAGCAATCCATATCCACATGTAGAAAAAAACTAAGCAGCTAGCAAGTACCAAAAGTAACAATACGGTGGGTATCAACAAACTGACACGAACCCACCTACAAAAAAGTATGTCTCAACCAGTAACTAAATAAACAACAAACTACCTCGTTGAGACGAGGTAACAACAACGGCCAACACTGTCGCCCAGAAACTCCAAAACTAGCTCTGATATCTGCTACTGCTCTGAACCTGAGGCATTCCAAAGACAGAACACCTTAGCAAGAAGGAACAAATGGTGGCAAAAATAAATAAGCTCAATTAAACAAAGGTAAAAGGGGTACCAACCAAAGACCAACAGTACTGAAATAAAGTACAAAAAAAACAAATCATCATCATGAAAAATAACTCTTACGTGATTCATCACGTACAGCAACAGTACACCAGACGCACGAGCCTATAAGGTGACAACATGAATAATTTGTAAGGAAGAAAAACAAATCCTTTATTAGGCACCTGTGGTCAACTTTACCCAAAAACATGGGTGAAGTGGTCACTCGTGGCCACACTACCCAAAAACACAGGCGAGGTGGTCACTCTTGGATACACCACCCAAAACACGAATATAAAATCCATCTAACTGTGAGGGAGTCTCATACTCTCCACTATACACCACAGACATCTAAAAGCCGGGTAGACATCCACAGGGCACTAATGAAGGAAACAACCACTGTGGAGGTGGAATCGTCCACTAACTACCGCAATCAGAAACCCAAAGAAAACATAACACAAATGTCTCGGGATTTGGCTCGACAGATTCTACTTGATATTAGCAGATTCAAGACGCGGTTGATCAACCTCTACGAGCAATTTATAATCCTAGATAAACTTTAACGCGTTTAATAACGAATGCTAAGGCATTTATAGTCATCATTAAGACACATTAGGAATGATTAAACATAACCAGATAAGATCGAGCTTACCCTGAGAAATCCTTACAACACCATGTGATTATTGAAAAGGTTAATTATAACAGTAATTTGGAAGAATAAGTGATTTGGCCCGCGAACAGACTCTTACTGTGGTTGGTTCGGTGAGTCAATCGCCGCGGGCGTGCTACAGGAGGCAAGTGCACCTATCGCAAGTAGTACTCGATATTTGGGAGAATACCGAGGTCGTATTATTCCCTGGAACGGGTTGATTACCCCTACTCCTCCGAAAACACTATTATTTTACCGAAATAGAAGTCGAGGGTTTTAAGTAAAATAGGAACGAAAATAGATTTTAAGAAAATAGTCGATGAAGAGATAACTCCCAGTATCGAATTGCGTTAGGATTAAAAATAGATTTGAATAACTAAATATCTAAAGTTTCAATTTAATTAATGCGGAAACTTGGCTATGGAGGTTCACAATAATGAGCTCACCTATCTCTAGGAGTATCGCTCACCTAGACATTAAGGTTATTCGACCGGGCTCTCGTCCGACGAAGGATTCCCCTTAATGCCCGCAGTATGCTAAGAACCCCGCTATTGGGTGGGGAACCCAATCCGGTAGAGTTAGCGCGCCTCCTCTCTTGAGGGTTAGTGCAGAACTCTATCTACCCAGGGGTGATCTGTCCATATGCACGGCCTCTCGGCTAACTAGCATATAGATAACGGAAATAGAGCCCACACATCGATATGTGGGTCTACGCGTCGTTAACTCGGGGTAAACCATAAGTTTTTAATTAAATTGAAAAATTAGACATTTGGTTATTTAAAACATTTTAGATCCCAAAGCTCTTCGATACCGAGGGCTAAAAGCAACTAGCCACTCATCGGAATGGGGATAGCTTATATGTTTGGTTGTGCGAGCGTTCTAAACTATTCGCTGAAAGGTTATAAAGAAAATAAGAAGAAAAGTAAAATATCCTAACATTAGAAAAGTTTTTACAAATAAACACACCCACACTCATTTAAGCTTTTGTTATTCCAGAGCAAAAGTTTGAGATGAACTTATAAGGAATAATAAAAAAAACTCTAAGTTTAGCTACCGCTTAATTAATTATAAGAGAGATCTAAATAAATAAACAGGGTGTAAGAGTTAAGTCCTAAATTTATGAAGATGATTTAAATAGCGCAAAAGTTTTGGCCAAAAGACTTCTTGATATAATCAAATAGAAAGCAATAAGTGTAATGGTTAGATTAACAAGAATAGTTTGGAATTATATAAATTTTTAGCCTATAGGAGTTTTATTGAAAATAATGCAATTTACAAATTATGCTCTCAAAACGATTTTTGAATTAAATCTAGAATCGTGAAATTGGGTAAGAGTGTTGATGTTGGTTTGTGAAGAGGGTTTTGATTTTCGAGGCGAGGTAATTTTTTCTTGAACCTTCATGTTTTTTTTGGATTATTAGGAAAACGAAATCTTATTTTCCTAATATCGATTTTTTTTCAACTTCATATTAAATTTTAACCCAATGTATATGTGTAGGAGTAATGAATTTTATCCTCTTACTCCATAGCATATAATCTTTTTAATCTATTGGGTGCCTATGTTTACGGAATGAAATCTTATTCCCATTGACATATGATCTTTTAAGGATAACAATTTTATCATGCCAAGTCGGTCACGATAAGGACGGTGAGAAAAGAAAACTAAATTTTTTATTAAAAAAACAATTTTGAGAGCAACCTTAATAAATTGTAAGTTCCAATTTTTCAGAAAGCTAAAAGTAAACATAATTGAATCCTATAATCGTTATTTTCTAACATAATACACGTGCTCCTATCAATGAAAAATTAGAAGTAGTGCCTAAAATGAGTTCGCTATTTTTAACAAAGCATAATAAATTCTTTAAAACTTAACCCCGAATAATTAAATTTTTCAATCAATAATTAACAAACGAATAACAAACAAAGAATTAATAAAATTCACATATAAATAAACTCAAAGCAAATTTTTTGGATAGCAAGAAAATTAAGGATGGTATATTTGATTTATTTGTTTCAAAATATTTTTTGGTTTTTTAGAGTTTTTTCATCATCATTTTTTTGTGTTTTTTTTATTTATTATCTCTTTTTTTTTGTATTTTTATTTTGAACTTATTATTTTTTTAGATTTTTTTAGGTTTTGCGGAAAGTGCGAGAAGAAGAGACGGTATTTACAAGAATGAGAAAGAAAAGGAAGGGGGAGAGAGAAAATTATTTACAAAAATATTTACACATATTTTTACACTCAGGAAATTTTGGAATTTTGGTTTTACAATTTTTTTGAAGTTTTTGTTTTATAATTTTTTTGAATTTTTTTTTTGTTTTACAATTGTTTTTGGGATTTTTGGTTTAAAAAGACATAAAACAAAAACATTTGAAAGACAGAAAAAAAAAACTTAGGTTTTTGGGTTTTGGGGATTTTGTTTTCAAAATTTTTTTTTTTCATATATTTTTTTATGTTTAAAGTGGAGAAAATAGAAAGAAAGTGAAGAAAATAGAAATACAGTGCAGAAAATAGAAATATGAAAAAGAAAACGAGAAAACACCCACATACTTAAGTCCAACATTGTCCCCAATATTGTAACGTAAGTATGCGGAATAGGTAAGATAATATATACAAATAAAAGAAAGAGATGGGGGGTAGAAGCTTCCCTGATAGGAGGTGGGGAAGGCGCAGTTTAGGAACCCTGAGGATCGGTCCGTTTTGGATCGATCACCTCCTTTTCGCTACGGAGGGTTATAGCGTTGATATTTTCCCGCGGATTGGGCTCCGTGTTTCCCGACAGTGCCCCGAGCGCGCGTTCGGACATCATTCGCGCTAGCTGTCCAACCTGGAGTTCTAAGTTTTTTAGCGATCTGGTGATGTTCCGGATATTTGACTCGTTGGAAGCTATATATTTAGAAAAATTATCCTCCATCGGGGAGGGTTTTGGAAGAGGGCGAGGCGGCAGAAATCCAGGCGCGAAAGAATTGGGGGGGCGCTGCGCATTATTCGGATTGCTCCATGAGAAGTTGGGATGGTTCCTCCAACCCGGAGTATAGTTAGTGCTATAAGGGTTGTTATTGGGGTTGAAGGAAGGTCGCCCAACATTTCCCACGTAGTCTACGAATTCATTTGCTATGTCGGCATTAGGGGGAATCGCCCAAGGAGGAGTGGTGGAGGCAGCAGACATCTCCGCCACCTGCTTTGTCAGCCTTTCAACTTGAAGGGCTAAGTGGGCAGTGGCATCCACTTCGAAGAGGCCGGCCGCCTGCTTGGGACGTCCCCGAGGGACGTTCCATTGGTAGGCGTTCATAGCCATCTCTTCAATAATAGCTTGGGCAGCCTCGGGGGTCTTATTATTCAAGGTACCCCCGGCAACCGCGTCAATCATTTGACGCGTCTGATAATTAAGCCCATTGTAGAAGATTTGGACCTGCAACCACGCAGGCAGGGCGTGGTGCGGACACTTACGGAGGAATTCCTTAAAGCGCTCCCAAGTCTCAAAAAAAGACTCAGAATCGTTCTGCACGAACGAAGAAATGTCCGCCCGCAACTTTGCAGTTTTGGCGGGCGGAAAATACTTCGTTAAGAACCGCTCCGCAAGCTCGGCCCAGGTGGTGATACATCCTCGTGGGAGGGAATTCAACCACGCTTTAGCTTTGGATCTGAGGGAGAATGGAAAAAGGCGCAAACGAATGGCGTCATCAGTGACGCCATTAATCTTAAAAGTGTCGCAAATCTCCAAAAAACAAGATAAATGAACGTTCGGGTCCTCATCCAGCTGTCCATCGAACTGCACGGCGTTTTGGATCATTTGGATAACGCTCGATATGATCTCAAAATTATTGTTCGCCACCGTCGGGCGAACAATACTGGACCCAGTATCGTCCAAATTTGGCCGGGCGTAATATGACATTGTACGCTCAAGGGTCGCGTTCGGATTGGGGTCGGCCATAGCAACGACAGAGGGTTCTCCGATGGATTCTTCGGGATCCAAAGAGGGATTTCGGCGTTGAGACCGAATACGCGCAAGAGAGCGATCAATCTCAGGATCGAAATCCAAATTTTCGGACTCCGAAGGCTGTCCACGGGTCATACACCCTAGAAGGGAAAGCAGAAAATTAACTTCTTTTTTTTTGAATTTTGAAGAAAAGTTTTAAGTTTTTTTTTTAGTTTTTAGAAATAAAGGTAAAAGTAATAGAGTTTGGATTCGGAATAACAACTCAAAGAGATTCCCCGGCAACGGCGCCAAAAACTTGATTTGGCCCGCGAACAGACTCTTACTGTGGTTGGTTCGGTGAGTCGATCGCCGCGGGCGTGCTACAGGAGGCAAGTGCACCTATCGCAAGTAGTACTCGATATTCGGGAGAATACCGAGGTCGTATTATTCCCGGGAACGGGTTGATTACCCCTACTCCTCCGAAAACACTATTATTTTACCGAAATAGAAGTCGAGGGTTTTAAGTAAAATAGGAACGAAAATAGAATTTAAGAAAATAGTCGATGAAGAGATAACTCCCGGTATCGAATTGCGTTAGGATTAAAAATAGATTTGAATAACTAGATATCTAAAGTTTCAATTTAATTAATGCGGAAACATGGATGTGGAGGTTCAAAATAATGAGCTCACCTATCTCTAGGAGTATCGCTCAACTAGGCATTAAGGCTATTCGACCGGGCTCTCGTCCGACGAAGGATTCCCCTTAATGCCCGCAGTACACTAAGAACCCCGCTATTGGGTGGGGAACCCAATCCGGTAGAGTTAGCTCGCCTCCTCTCACGAGGGTTAGTGCGGAACTCTATCTAACCAGGGGTGATCTGTCCATATGCACGGCCTCTCGGCTAACTAGCGTATGGATAACGGAAATATAGCCCACACATCGATATGTGGATCTACGCATCGTTAACCCGGGGTAAACCTTAAGTTTTTAATTAAATTGAAAAATTAGACATTTGGTTATTTAAAACATTTTAGATCCCAAAGCTCTTCGATACCGAGGGCTAAAAGCAATTAGCCACTCATCGGAATGGGGATAGCTTATATGTTTGGTTGTGCGAGCGTTCTAAACTATTCGCTGAAAGGTTATAAAGAAAATAAGAAAAAAGTAAAATATCCTAACATTAGAAAAGTTTTTACAAATAAACACACCCGCACTCATTTAAACATATAAGAAGAGACAGAAATAAAACTAAGTTACACATAACAGAAAATTGCATAATTGACATTTTCAGGTCCCACTCAAACGAGTGGGGCGGAAAATTAAAGCTGAAAAGTGCATAATTGAAATTTGCAGGTCCCACTCAAACGAGTGGGGGCGGAAAATTAAAGCTGAAAATTGCAAGTCCTACTCAAACGAGTATTACAGAAATGAAAGCTAGTCCTACTCAAACGAGTAGGAGAAAATAAATGCGATTACATGGATTTCTTAAATATTTATATCAAAATAAAGTCTGACCATTTAACTCCTAGCGAGTAGGCGGAAAATCAAATCCAGCCATTAAACTCAAGTGAGTAGGCGGAAAAATAAAGAATGAAAAAATCAAGTCCTACTCAAACGAGTAGGACAGAAAATACAGACCGGCCATTTAACTCAAGTGAGTAGGCGGAAAAATAAAAACAACACACACACTCTACTTGAATAAAATCCAGCCAATTAACTCAAATGAGTACGCGAAAAAATAAAAACAACACACACACTCTACTTGAATAGTAACTACTCACGCACTCGACATAAATAAACACACACACACACACTTGCATAATTTTAACTTAGGAGCTGAAAAATATCTCATACACGCACACACTCGTGCTGAAAATAATTGCAAAAATCAAAGTTATCGAAAAATTAAAATGACTGCATTTCTACTGCTGGAATGCAGTAGAAATGCATAAAAAGGCAAAATAAAAATTGTTTGAGCAAAAAGTTTTCAAATTAAAGTGAGAAAGGCATGTGACTGAAAAATTAAAACGTTTACATTTTTACCGTTAGATTTTGATAGAAATGCTTAAAAAGTGAAAATAAAAATTGTTCGAGCGAAAATATTTTTTGTAATTACTTAAAATGAAAGTTGATGAAAAATAAAAATAACAATTTATACATTTCTATAGCCTTGTAAAATGGTTTAAAAAGTGGGAGTAAGCTAAAAAGAAGCAATAGTTTTATAATTAAAACAAAGTAAAAGCTAAGTTAAGAGGGGTGAAAACCACCTTTTTTAAGTTTTACAAGTTCATAAGAACGCATTTTAAAGCATGAAAATCCTAAGTCTAACAAATTTTAAAGAATGAGAATGAAATCGGACATAATAACGGCTATAAATTTTGTTATAATTGAAAAGAAAACGTGAACATTTGCGTTTTAAAACATAATTTTTGCAATTTTAAGCTCATACACACACACACGCATTATGAAAATAAAAATGAAAGTATATAAGATTGATGAAAAGGAGGCTATTTGGAGAAATTTCAAAGCATGTAAGGATGAAATAATAACGATTTTTATTACAAAAAAGGGGTGATTACAAGAGTTCAAACATACAAACTTAAAAAGGAGAGGGAGGGGGATCCTTACATAGCACTAAAGCAGCTCCATCGGCAGCCCTAATACATCAAAATGGTTCGGATTTTGGGAACACTGAACTCATACAGCAGCTGCCTTTTTATAGGCAAAAATTTCCAAGTACACGCCCTCCGACACGGGCGTGTCGGGGGGGGGGGGGCGTGTCAGTACTATTTTACAGCAAAATTCGGCTATCTGACGGATTTGACGGCGATTTGACTTTTCGGCCGAAAATGCGGCGGTCACGCCCCAGGTCACGGGCGTGACGATGGGCATGTCGTTCAGTGCTTAAAGGCATTGTTGACTTCGGGATTCGCCGGCGGCAGTTTGTCGTGCTGATACGGGCGTGGCGCACATGGAACACGGGCGTGTCAGGCTTTTCTCTTCAAAATTTACTTCTTTTCGGGATTTTGAGCTGTCACGCTCTGGTCACGGGCGTGACCAATATGTCACGGGCGTGACATGACATTGTTTTTTGCAGATTTTGATTTTTTTTCCTGACAAATAAAATAAAACAAGTTAGTATAATATTTACAAAAATAGGAGCATTTTATTGAATAAAAACAAGTAGAAATGACAAAAATTAATTAAAACGACTTAAGTAATGTACATAAAAATAGGTATATTTACAATTCATCAAATACCCTCATACTTAAGCTTTTGTTATTCCAGAGCAAAAGTTTGAGATGAACTTATAAGGAATAATAAAAAAAAACTCTAAGTTTAGCTACCGCTTAATTAATTATAAGAGAGATCTAAATAAATAAACAGGGTGTAAGAGTTAAGTCCTAAATTTATGAAGATGATTTAAATAGCGCAAAAGTTTTGGCCAAAAGACTTCTTGATATAATCAAATAGAAAGCAATAAGTGTAATGGTTAGATTAACAAGAATAGTTTGGAATTATATGAATTTTTAGCCTATAGGAGTTTTATTGGAAATAATGCAATTTACAAATTATGCTCTCAAAAAGATTTTTGAATTAAATCTAGAATCGTGAAATTGGGTAAGAGGGTTGATGTTGGTTTGTGAAGAGGGTTTTGATTTTTGAGGCGAGGTAATTTTTTCTCGAACCTTCATGTTTTTTTTTGGATTATTAGGAAAACGAAATCTTATTTTCCTAATATCATTTTTTTTCAACTTCATAATAAATTTTAACCCAATGTATATGTGTAGGAGTAATGAATTTTGTCCTCTTACTCCATAGCATATAATCTTTTTGATCTATTGGGTGTCTATGTTTACGGAATGAAATCTTATTTCCATTGACATATGATCTTTTAAGGATAACAATTTTATCATGCCAAGTCGGTCACGATAAGGACGGTGAGAAAAGAAAACTAGATTTTTTATTAAAAAACAATTTTGAGAGCAACCTTAATAAATTGTAAGTTCCAATTTTTCAGAAAGCTAAAAGTAAACATAATTGAATCTTATAATCGTTATTTTCTAACATAATACACGTGCTCCTATCAATGAAAATTAGAAGTAGTGCCTAAAATGAGTTCGCTATTTTTAACAAAGCATAATGAATTCTTTAAAACTTAACCCCGAATAATTAAATTTTTCAATCAATAATTAACAAATGAATAACAAACAAAGAATTAATAAAATTCACATATAAATAAGTTCAAAGCAAATTCTTTGGATAGCAATAAAATTAAGGATGGTATATTTGATTTATTTGTTTCAAAATATTTTTTGGTTTTTTAGAGTTTTTTCATCATCATTTTTTTTGTGTTTTTTTTTTATTTATTATCTCTTTTTTTTGTATTTTTATTTTGAACTTATTATCTTTTTAGATTTTTTTAGGTTTTGCGGAAAGTGCGAGAAGAAGAGACGGTATTTACAAGAATGAGAAATAAAAGGAAGGGGGAGAGAGAAGATTATTTACAAAAATATTTACACATATTTTTACACTCAGAAAATTTTGGAATTTTGGTTTTACAATTTTTTTGAAGTTTTTGTTTTATAATTTTTTTGATTTTTTTCTTTTTGTTTTAGAATTTTTTTGGGATTTTTGGTTTAAAAAGACAAAACAAAAACATTTGAAAGACAGAAAAAAAAACTTAGGTTTTTGGGGTTTTGGGATATTGTTTTCAAAAAAAAAAATTTTTCATATATTTTTTTATGTTTAAAGTGCAGAAAATAGAAAGAAAGTGAAGAAAATAGAAATACAGTGCAGAAAATAGAAATATGAAAAAGAAAACGAGAAAACACCCCCATACTTAAGTCCAACATTATCCCCAATGTTGTAACGTAAGTATGCGGAATAGGTAAGATAATATATACAAATAAAAGAAAGAGATGGGGGGTAGAAGCTTCCCTGATAGGAGGTGGGGAAGGCGCAGTTTAGGAACCCTGAGGATCGGTCCGTTTTGGATCGATCACCTCCTTTCCGCTACGGAGGGTTATAGCGTTGATATTTTCCCGCGGATTGGGCTCCGTGTTTCCCGGCAGTGCCCCGAGCGCGCGCTCGGACATCATTCGCGCTAGCTGTCCAACCTGGAGTTCTAAGTTTTTTAGCGATCTGGTGATGATCCGGATATTTGACTCGTTGGAAGCTATATATTTAGAAAAATTATCCTCCATCGGGGAGGGTTTTGGAAGAGGGGGAGGCGGCAGAAATCCAGGCGCGAAAGAATTGGGGGGGCGCTGCGCATTATTTGGATTGCTCCATGAGAAGTTGGGGTGGTTCCTCCAACCCGGATTATAGTTAGTGCTATAAGGGTTGTTATTGGTGTTGAAGGAAGGTCGCCCAGCATTTCCCACGTAGTCTACGAATTCATTTGCTACGCCGGCATTAGGGGGAATCGCCCAAGGAGGAGTGGTGGAGGCAGCAGACATCTCCGCCACCTGCTTTGTCAGCCTTTCAACTTGAAGGGCTAAGTGGGCAGTGGCATCCACTTCG
Organism: Platanthera guangdongensis; assembly: GCA_039583875.1. Classification (NCBI taxonomy): domain Eukaryota; kingdom Viridiplantae; phylum Streptophyta; class Magnoliopsida; order Asparagales; family Orchidaceae; genus Platanthera; species Platanthera guangdongensis. The sequence continues at coordinate 141,956,834 of CM077153.1, forward strand.
AAGAGGCCGGCCGCCTGCTTGGGACATCCCCGAGGGACGTTCCATTGGTAGGCGTTCATAGCCATCTCTTCAATAATAGCTTGGTCAGCCTCGGGGGTCTTATTATTCAAGGTACCCCCGGCAACCGCGTCAATCATTTGACGCGTCTTATAATTAAGCCCATTGTAGAAGTTTTGGACCTGCAACCACGTAGGCAGCGCGTGGTGCGGACACTTGCGGAGGAATTCCTTAAAGCGCTCCCAAGTCTCAAAAAGAGACTCAGAATCATTCTGCACGAACGAAGAAATGTCCGCCCGCAACTTTGCAGTTTTGGCGGGCGGAAAATACTTCATTAAGAACCGCTCCGCAAGCTCGGCCCAGGTGGTGTTACATTCTCGTGGGAGGGAATTCAACCACGCTTTAGCTTTGGATCTGAGGGAGAATGGAAAAAGGCGCAAAAGAATGGCGTCATCAGTGATGTCATTAATCTTAAAAGTGACGCAAATCTCCAAAAAACTAGACAAATGAACGTTCGGGTCCTCATTCGGCTGTCCATCGAACTGCACGGCGTTTTGGATCATTTGGATAACGCTCGATTTGATCTCAAAATTATTGTTCGCCACCGTCGGGCGAACAATACTGGACCCAGTATCGTCCAAATTTGGCCGGGCGTAATATGACATTGTACGCTCAAGGGCAGCGTTCGGATTGGGGTCGGCCATAGCAACGGCAGAGGGTTCTCCGATGGATTCTTCGGGATCCAAAGAGGGATTTCGGCGTTGAGACCGAATACGCGCAAGAGTGCGTTCGATCTCAGGATCGAAATCCAAATTTTCGGACTCCGAAGGCTGTCCACGGGTCATACACCCTAGAAGGGAAAGCAGAAAATTAACTTCTTTTTTTTTGAATTTTGAAGAAAAGTTTTAAGTTTTTTTTTTAGTTTTTAGAAATAAAAGTAAAAGTAATAGAGTTTGGATTCAGAATAACAACTCAAAGAGATTCCCCGGCAACGGCGCCAAAAACTTGATTTGGCCCGCGAACAGACTCTTACTGTGGTTGGTTCGGTGAGTCGATCGCCGCGGGCGTGCTACAGGAGGCAAGTGCACCTATCGCAAGTAGTACTCGATATTCGGGAGAATACCGAGGTCGTATTATTCCCGGGAACGGGTTGATTACCCCTACTCCGAAAACACTATTATTTTGCCGAAATAGAAGTCGAGGGTTTTAAGTAAAATAGGAACGAAAATAGATTTTAAGAAAATAGTTGATGAAGAGATAACTCACGGTATCGAATTGCGTTAGGATTAAAAATAGATTTGAATAACTAGATATCTAAAGTTTCAATTTAATTAATACGGAAACTTGGTCGTGGAGGTTCAAAATAATGAGCCCACCTATCTCTAGGAGTATCGCTCACCTAGACATTAAGGCTATTCGACCGGGTTCTCGTCCGACGAAGGATTCCCCTTAATGCCCGCAGTACGCTAAGAACCCCGCTATTGGGTGGGGAACCCAATCCGGTAGAGTTAGTTCGCCTCCTCTCTCGAGGGTTAGTGCGGAACTCTATCTACCCAGGGGTGATATGTCCATATGCACGGCCTCTCGGCTAACTAGAGTATGGATAACGGAAATAGAGCTCACACATCGATATGTGGGTCTACGCGTCGTTAACCCGGGGTAAACCTTAAGTTTTTAATTAAATTGAAAAATTAGACATTTGGTTATTTAAAACATTTTAGATCCTAAAGCTCTTCGATACCGAGGGCTAAAAGCAATTAGCCACTCATCGGAATGGGGATAGCTTATATGTTTGGTTGTGCGAGCGTTCTAAACTATTCGCTGAAAGGTTATAAAGAAAATAAGAAGAAAAGTAAAATATCCTAACATTAGAAAAGTTTTTACAAATAAACACACCCACACTCATTTAAACATATAAGAAGAGACAGAAATAAAACTAAGTTACACATAACAGAAAATTGCATAATTGACATTTGCAGGTCCCACTCAAACGAGTGGGGGCGGAAAATTAAAGTTGAAAAGTGCATAATTGAAATTTGCAGGTCCCACTCAAACGAGTGGGGGTGGAAAACTAAAGCTGAAAATTGCAAGTCCTACTCAAACGAGTAGGACTGAAATGAAAGCGAGTCCTACTCAAACGAGTAGAAGAAAATAAATGCGATTACAGGGATTTCTTAAATATTTACATCAAAATAAAGTCCGACCATTTAACTCCTAGCGAGTAGGCGGAAAATCAAATCCAGCCATTAAACTCAAGTGATTAGGCGGAAAAATAAAGAATGAAAAAAGCAAGTGCTACTCAAACGAGTAGAACAGAAAATACAGACCGACCATTTAACTCAAGTGAGTAGGCAGAAAAATAAAAACAACACACACACTCTACTTGAATAAAATCCAGCCAATTAACTCAAATGAGTAGGCGGAAAAATAAAAACAACACACACACTCTACTTGAATAGTAACTACTCACGCACTCGACATAAATAAACACACACACACACACTTGCATAATTTTAACTTAGGAGCTGAAAAATATCTCATACACACGCACACTCGTGCTGAAATAATTGCAAAAATCAAAGTTATCGAAAAATTAAAATGACTGCATTTCTACCGCTGAAATGCAGTAGAAATGCATAAAAAGACAAAATAAAAATTGTTTGAGCAAAAAGTTTTCAAATTAAAGTGAGAAAGGCAAGTGCCCGAAAAATTAAAACGTTTACATTTTTACCGTTAGATTTTGATAGAAATGCTTAAAAAGTGAAAATAAAAATTGTTCGAGCGAAAATATTTTTTGTAATTACTTAAAATGAAAGTTAATGAAAAATAAAAAATAACAATTTATACATTCCTATAACCTTGTAAAATGGTTTAAAAAGTGGGAGTAAGATAAAAAGAATCAATAGTTTTATAATTAAAATAAAGTAAAAGCTAAGTTAAGAGGGGTAAAAACCACCTTTTTTAAGTTTTACAAGTTCATAAGAACGCATTTTAAAGCATGAAAATCCTAAGTCTAACCAATTTTAAAGAATGAGAATGAAATCGGACATAATAACGGCTATAAATTTTGTTATAATTGAAAAGAAAACGTGAACATTTGCGTTTTAAAACATAATTTTTGCAATTTTAAGCTCATACACACACACACGCATTATGAAAATAAAAATGAAAGTATATAAGATTGATGAAAAGGAGGCTATTTGGAGAAATTTCAAAGCATGTAAGGATGAAATAATAACGATTTTTATTACAAAAAAGGGGTGATTACAAGAGTTCAAACATACAAACTTAAAAAGGAGAGGGAGGGGGGATCCTTACATAGCACTAAAGCAGCTCCAACGGCAGCCCTAATACATCAAAATGGTTCGGATTTTGGGAACACTGAACTCATACAGCAGCTGCCTTTTTATAGGCAAAAACTTCCAAGTACACGCCCTCCGACACGGGCATGTCGGGGGGGGGGGGGGGGGGGGGGGGCGTGTCAGCACTATTTTACAGCGGAATTCGGCGATCTGACGAATTTGACGGCAATTTGACTTTCAGGCCGAAAACGCGGCGGTCACGCCCCAGGTCACGGGCGTGATGGTGGGCGTGTCGTTCGGCGCTTAAAGGCATTGTTGACTTCGGGATTCGCCGGCGGCAGTTTGTCGGGCTGACATGGACGTGGCGCACATCGGACATGGGCGTGTCCCTCTTGGGTTCGACGAATGTTGAGCGTGAAACAGTGAACTGGCTGGCACGGGCGTGTCGGGCTGATATGGGCGTGTCGGGCTGACACGGGCGTGTCGCACATCGGACACGGGCGTGTCCCTCTTGGGTCGACGAACGTCGAGTTGAAATCGTCGAGCGGGATGGACACGGCTTGGTCACGCCCCGTGTCGGATTGACACGGGCGTGTTGAATCATGGAACACGGGCATGTCAGGCTTTTCTCTTCAAAATTTACTTCTTTTCGGGATTTTGAGCTGTCACGCTCTGGTCACGGGCGTGACCAATATGTCACGGGCGTGACATGACAGTTTTTTTTGCAGATTTTGATTTTTTTCCTGACAAATAAAATAAAACAAGTTGGTATAATATTTACAAAAATAGGAGCATTTTATTGAATAGAAAACAAGTAGAAATGACAAAATTTAATTAAAACGACTTAAGTAATGTACATAAAAATAGGTATATTTACAATTCATCAATAAATGCAGAAAATTTTAAAGACATGAAAATATAGCCGTTACCATCAAATCGGACAAGGAGAAACGAGGGGAAACAACCACTTGCCTTGGTTTAACCGAAAACGTCCACCAAATCACTCCACGTCGTACATCGAGGCAAAAGGATGCGGGAGGAGTTGAAATCTGAACAAGAACGGACGAAAAGGAGGTTAGGGCCGAAAAAGCATAACGAGAATTCTCTAAAAACGGGGAAGATATTACCCCAATGGCGTAGCTCTCGGCGAGAGCTTTCCACATCTATACTCGGTTGAAGATTTCGAGCACCGGAGCACCGTCGGCGGCCACCGGAAGAGGTACGGACGGACGTCTTATTTCTCACACGCCGCTCTGGTTCGGGAAGAAGAAGAAATTCTCGGTCGGTTTAATGATGATGAAGAAGAAGAAAGTATTTATACTCAAACAGTAGAAATAAATCGGGTTCAGCTAAAACCGGTTTTTCCGAGACAGAAAGAACGGGCCACTCGAGTACTAGAAAAGGACTACTCGAGTAGTAAGGTGACTACTCGAGTACTCGAAAGGAACTACTCGAGTAGTAAGGTAACTTCTCGAGTACCCGAAAGGAACTACTCGAGTAGTAAGGTAATTACTCGTGTACTAGAAAAGAACTACTCGAGTAGTAAGATCACTACTCGAGTACAAGAAGAGACCTACTCGAGTACTTAATGCAGCTACTCGAGTACTCGAAAGGAACTACTCGAGTAGTAAGGTAAACTACTCGAGTACTCGAAAAGAACTACTCGAGTAGTAAGATCACTACTAGAGTACAAGAAGAGAACTACTCGAGTACTTAATGCAGCTACTCGAGTACTCGAAAGGAACTACTCGAGTAGTAAGGCAAACTACTCGAGTACTCGAAAAGAACTACTCGAGTAGTAAGGTAACTACTTGAGTACTCGAAAGGAACTACTCGAGTAGTAAGGTAACTACTCGAGTACTCAAAAAGAACTACTCGAGTAGTAAGGTAACAACTCGAGTACTCGAATGGAACTACTCGAGTAGTAAGGTAACTACTCGAGTGCTCGAAAAGAACTACTCGAGTAGTAAGACCTCTACTCGAGTACATGAAAAGACCTACTCTAGTACTTAAGGCAGCTACTTGAGTACTCAGAAGGAACTACTCGAGCAGTAAGGTAACTACTCGAGTACTCGAAAAAAAACTACTCGAGTAGTAAGACCTCTACTCGAGTACAACCGATTATTTGCATGAACAGTACACCTACACGAGACGCAGGAATTTCACTCGAGTCAAGCCTTGCAGGAAAAATAATTTCTTTGCAAATATAACCTTTTGATAACACTATACGAATGAATAGTAAAAGACATTTTTGAATATTACTATAATATTAAAATAATCATACTTATATATTTTTGAACAAGGAAACTACGAGATCAAAACGGAGGCCCAAACGATCGCCGAATTAAACGAAACTCACGCCGTAGGCGAATACTGACGCTACGAACACAACGACGAATTCAAAACCAAAATCTGACGAGCCATTCCCGAGATATTAATCTTCAAAGTATACGGCGAACATAAACAATCCAAAACTTTAATCGCTCGCTGAGACTCCAAAAATGCTCGAATTACGACGAAACTTGACGAGCAAGTCCAAAATTACTTAACTTAAATTCCAAATGCAACATTTTCCCATTACAACAAGAATTCGGCCGACTCGACCGCACGGACGCGAATATGCCTTAACGGCATTGCGCCGTCAACTCGACGTTAAAAGTAACGCCACAACGTGATAAATATGGTGTTGCCCATTCAAACAAAATCATCGAAAAATTGGGGGCGTTACAGTCTCTCCGCTTAAAAAGAAGTTTCGTCCCGAAACTTAACACAACTCCAAAACCAAATCAAAACGATAAAATCAAACATGACTGAAAACATAAAGACATACCCAAAATTACGAGAAGAGGTGCGGATGAGATTCCCTCATTACCGATTCCAATTCCCACGTCACGCTCTCGACATCTTGATTTCTCCAAAGAATCTTGACCTTGGGGATGGTCTTTCTTTGCAACACACGCTCTTGAGAATCCAGAATACGAATAGGTTCTTCCACATTCGTAAAGTTGGGCTGAATCTGGGGTATCGAGTCGAGGACTTGACGATCATTACGAACACACTTCCGCAATTGGCTCACATGGAACACATCATGGACACAAGGGAAGGTTACAGGCAACTCCAGCCTATAAGCTGACACTCTGATGCGCTCAAGAATCTGGAAAGGTCCCACATACCGGGGGTCTATCTTGTGGTTCCTTCCAAACCTTTTAACGCCAGACCTCGGAGAAACCTTTAGAAAAACCAAGTCTCCAACGACAAACTCCATATCAACCCTTCGTTGATTGGCATACTTCTCGTAGCGCTCTTAAGCCACACAGAGCTTTTCTCGAATATGAGTCACGAAACAATTCATCTCTTCAAGGTCTTCCGAACCTAGCAACGGTTTCTCACCGACTTCAGCCCAAAACAAAGGAGTTCTACATCGCCTCCCATATAAGGCCTCAAACGGGGCCATCTGCAGACTCTCTTGATAACTATTATTGTAAGCAAACTCCATGAGTCTAAGACGCTCATCCCAAGCACCTCCATGATCCAAAATATAACACTTGATCATGTCCTCTACGATCTGATTTACTCTTTCCGTCTGACCATTCGTCTGCGGATGGTAGGCGGTGTAATACCTTAAATCGGTACCCAACCCCTCCTGTAAACTCTTCCAAAAGCGAGACGTAAATATGGAGTCTCGATCTGATACAATGCTAACAGGCACTCCATGTAATCTTATAACCTCTTAAAGATATAGCTCGGCTATCTTTTTCATCGAATACCCAATCTTAAACGGGACAAAGTGAGCACACTTTGTCAATCTATCAACTATCACCCAAATAGAGTCGTGCCCACGGAGAGATTTTGGTAGTCCGATTATAAAATCCATTGAAATACTCTCCCACTTCCAACTTGGAATATCAAGCGGTGTCAATTTACCACCAGGCCTTCTATGATCAGCCTTAACACGCTAAAACGTATAACATTCTGATACAAACTTCACGATATCATTCTTCATCCCTGACCACCAAACGATTTGCTTTAGATCCTTATACATCTTAGAGGAACCCGGGTGGTAAGCTACACTGGAACCATGAGATTCAGCACAGATCTTAGCCCGAATATCGTCGAAGGCGGGGACACAAAATCTACTCCGATACTTCAAGGTATCCAACTCATCCACAGAGAAATCAGGTAAATATCCCTTCACAGTTCTATTCCGGAGGTGTAACAAATCTGGATCATCCTTCTGATGTGCTCGAGTAAGGGAAATCCAAGAGGGTACTTCTGCTTCTAGACTAGCAAGCACAGTACTACTCCCAACCTCAATATCCATCAACAAAAATTCTTCTACCAAGGACTGTACCGACAGGTTAAAAATTTTAGCGGTCTTTCTACTCAAAGCATCGGCTACTACATTGGCCTTTCCTGGATGATAAAGAATTTCCACTTCATAATCAGCCACATATTCTAACCACCGACGCTGGTGCAGATTTAGTTCCATCTGAGTGAAGACATACTTCAAACTCTTATGGTTTATATAGATTTTGCACATCGCGCCATACAATATGTGTCGCCACAGCTTCAGTGCATAAATTACGGCAGCAAACTCCAAATCGTGCGTAGGATAGTTCCTCTTGTGAATATTTAGTTGCCTTGATCCATACGTGATCACCTTACCATCTTGTATTAAAACACAACCAAGTCCGATATGTGACGCATCAACATATACAACATACTCAACTCCTTCAGTAGATAAGGTTAAAATTGGAGGAGTACATAATCTCTTCTTCAACTCTTGGAAAGCCTCTTCATACTTATCACTCCAAATGAATGCAGTATTATTCTGAGTAAGTCTAGTTAGAGGAGCAGACAACACCGAAAATCCTTCCACGAATCTTCTATAATAGCCAGCCAGGCCTAAGAAGTTCCTAATCTCCTTAGGTGTAGAAGGTCTCTACCATTCCATCACAGCAGAAATCTTGGTCGGGTCTACAGAAATACCGTCCTTGCTTACAACATGACCCAGAAAGGACACCTGAGGTAGCCAGAACTCACATTTACTAAACTTCGCATATAGCTTATGCTCTCTCAGGGTTGACAAGACCGAACGCAAATGCTGAGTATGGTCCTCAACATTGCGGGAATACACCAAGACATCATCTATAAACAAAATAACGAGTCAGTCCAAGAAATCCTTAAACACCATATTAATTAAACCCATGAAAGAAGAGGGTGCATTGGTTAAACCGAAAGACATCACCAAAAACTCATAATGTCCATGCCGCGAATGAAAAGCGGTTCGGGGAATATCTGCCTCACGAATCCTCAACTGGTGGTAGCCTGAGCGAAGATCGATCTTTGAAAATACTGAGCTACCACGCAACTGATTGAACAAATCATCAATCCTTGGCAGGGTATATCTATTCTTAATGGTTACCTTGTTCAATTCCCTATAATCGATGCAAAGCCTCATCGATCCATCTTTCTTCTTGACGAACAAAACAGGAGCACCCCATGGAGAAGAACTTGGTCTAATAAAACCACACCTCAGCAACTCATCGAGCTGAGTACGCAACTCATTCAACTCACGTGGAGCCATACGGTACGGTGCTTTGGCAATAGGATGAGTACCTGGCTTAAGGTCTATCACAAACTCTATCTCCATTTCAGGAGGAAGTCCTGGAAGACTATCAGGAAAGACATCTGGAAACTATCGCACCACCGAGATATCCTCCAAACGTGGTGTAACAAAAGCTGTTTCCAGAGCAGAAATAGAAACTAAAAATGCCTCGCAACCAGACTCTATAGCACAACAAGCACGTACCGCAGAAATGATAGGGGAAACTCTGTCCTGAAATCCATAGACGGTCATAGGTTGTCCGTCGTCCATCCTGAAATCCAGTCGCTTAGCCTTGCACTGGATGACCGCATCATATTTGGACAGCCAGTCCATGCCCAAAATCATGTTGAAATCAGCCAGATCTAAAATCATCAGATCCGCAAATGCCAGAAAATTGCCAAGATAAATAGGGCATCTCAGAACTCCTTGATTAGATATCACCGAATCACTGGAGGGAAGCTTGACATTGAAGGAGTCTCCTAATTGATCCACACCCAGGCGATGTTTATCAACGAACCTCTGGGCCACTAAGGAATGGGTGGCACCCGAATCGAAAAGAACGCGCGCCCACCTATTTCGCACCTTAAAATCCCCTAAAATTGTAACACACATAACTAAACGAACGATAACTAGGGCAACAACAATAAATAATAAGTATATTTTAAACTTGGGATAACCTGATATCACTTGCGTAGAGGTTTGGGCTTCCTCGCTGGTCATCACATTCAGCTTTCCTTTTTCTTTATCCAGGTTCGGTGGTGGCGGCAGAGCTCGAAGTGGGGCAGGCTGCAGTGGGGGCTGAGCCTGGGCGCACGAAGACTTCTGGTGTCCCTTTTGCCCGCACTGGAAGCAAATCCTTTCCTTTATCCAGCACCGACTCACATCATGACCCTTCCTTGCACAGAATGAGCACAATAGCTCTCCCTTGCACCTTGCATGGTGTGCACCTGTTGCTACTTCGGGGTGGCAGTCCTCTTGAAACATGTTTCATAAGAGTGGCCGGGACGACCACAGAAACTACACACTTCCTTACTTTTCTTCTTCGAAGAAAGGCCAGATGCCCTGCAGCTGCCATCCTCAACACCTTTCCTTTTCTCCTTCCTCACCGCAGCACCGCAGTACTTAGCGTTTTCAATGGCCTCCACTTTCAAAGCTGCTTCCACTGCTTCAGCATAACTTTCAGCTCGGTAAGCGCATGCCAACTACTGGACATCGCTTCTTAGTCCTCCAAGGAAACGCTTCACTCCACCCTCCTCAGAAGCTACCAAATCAGGATCAAACCTGCTCAGTTTGCTAAACTCAATCTCATACTTGCTCACGGTGAGCTGAATCTGCTTCAAATGCAAGAAGTTATTCATCAGACGGTCCTGCTCGACCGAGGGTAGAAACTTTTTCAGCAGCATCTTCTTAAAAGATTCCCAAGAACATCCTTCCTTCAGACCCTCTCTTTCCCGAATCCACCAACTCTTGTTAGGCCTTTTAACTAATAGGCTGCAATCATCACCTTCTGGGCTTCTAGAATTCCGGAATATGAAAACATCTCCTCGATGGAGATGATCCAATCGTCTATAATCAGAAAGTCGGCACTCCAGTCATAGGTGGGAGGTCCCAACCATTGGAAGTGCGATATGAAATTCATTTCTGGTGATATTGCCATCGGGGGCACCAGAGGAACAGGGGTATCGGGCATGGCTTGGCCCAAGGCAGGCTCTTACACTAAAGGTTGCTGCGCGTGAGCGGCAGACAACAAAGACTCAATTTGCGATTGCATCGCAACTAATTTCCTTGGTAGAGCCTCGTTGCTCTGACGCAGACTATCGATAATTGCATCATTCTGCGCACCTGATGACTCACCCTCTGATTGGGGAGTCGACCTCGTCGAAGGACGCTTTGGCGGCATTCTAAAAAGCAAATAGACAACTCATCAAAATCCTAGCTTACAACAAGGCAACACGACTAGTTCAGACCATACTTAAAAGACACTTGCTTATGCTGCAACTTGCTCTGGGATTTTATAATGATGTTATGTCCTAGTTAGGATGATATCCTCTCATTCTTTTGAATCTTATTTCTATGACATGAATGCATGGATTCTTTATTCTTATTTAAAATCATGTGTGTACATGTGTCATCATGTAAACCTTAACTTAGCACGCATGCTTATGCGATGATATGCAATGTATGATGTGCTATGCATTCTAAAAAGGCCCTAATGCATGTTATGAGCAGCGTACACATGAAATGTTATGCATCCCATACTACATAACATCACATGCAACGAGAAATGAAAATGTGCTAATGGGCACCCATGTGATGATGGTTATGCATCCCATACTACATAACCGTCACATGTTGCCTCCTATGGTGGATCCATATACAAACTATGTAGAGGTTTGGGCTTCCTCGCTGGTCATCACATTCAGCTTTCCTTTTTATTTATCCAGGTTTGGTGGTGGTGGCAGAGCTCGAAGTGGGGCAGGCTGCAGTGGGGGCTGAGCCTGGGCGCACGAAGACTTCTGGTGTCCCTTCTGCCCACACTGGAAGCAAATCCTTTCCTTTATCCAGCACCGACTCACATCATGACCCTTCCTTGCACAGAATGAGCACACTAGCTCTCCCTTGCACCTTGGATGGTATGCACCTGCTGCTGCTTCGGGGTGGCAGTCCTCTTGAAACATCTTTCATAAGAGTGGCCGGGACGACCACAGAAACAACACACTTCCTTACTTTTCTTCTTCGAAGAAAGGCCAGATGCCCTGCAGCTGCCATCCTCAACGCCTTTCCTTTTCTCCTTCCTCAATGCAGCACCGCGGTTCTTAGCGTTTTCAATCGCCTCCACTTTCAAAGTGGCTTCCACTGCTTTAGCATAACTTTCAGCTCGGTAAGCGCATGCCAACTACTGGACATCGCTTCTTAGTCCTCCAAGGAAATGCTTCACTCCACCCTCCTCAGAAGCTACCAAATCAGGAGCAAACCTGCTCAGTTTGCTAAACTCAATCTCATACTTGCTCACGGTGAGCTGAATCTGCTTCAAATGCAAGAAGTTATTCATCAGACGTTCCTGCTCGACCGAGGGTAGAAACTTTTTCAGCAGCATCTTCTTAAAAGATTCCCAAGAACATCCTTCCTTCAGACCCTCTCTTTCCCGAATCCACCAACTCATGTCAGGCCTTTTAACTGATAGGTTGCAATCATCACCTTCTGGTCTTCTAGAATTCTGGAATATGAAACATCTCCTCGATGGAGATGATCCAATCGTCTATAATCAGAAAGTCGGCACTCCAGTCATAGGTGGGAGGTCCCAACCATTGGAAGTGTGATATGAAATTCATTTCTGGTGGTATTGCCATCGGGGGCACCAGATGAACAGGGGTATCGGGCATGGCTTGGCCCAAGGCAGGCTCTTACACTAAAGGTTGTTGTGCGGGAGCGGCAGACAACAAAGACTCAATTTGCGATTGCATCGCAACTAATTTCCTTGGCAGAGCCTCGTTGCTCTAACACAGACTATCGATAATTGCATCACTCTGCGCACCTGATGACTCACCCTCTGATTGGGGAGTCGACCTCGTCGAAGGACGCTTTGGCGTCATTCTAAAGAGCAAATGGACAACTCATCAAAATCCTAGCTTACAATAAGGCAACATGACTAGTTCAGACCATACTAAAAAGATACTTGCTTATGCTGCAACTTGCTCTGGGATTTTATAATGATGTTATGTCCTAGTTAGGATGATATCCTCTCATTCTTTTGACTCTTGTGCCTATGACATGAATGCATGGATTCTTTATTCTTATTTAAAATCATGTGTGTACATGTGTCATCATGTAAACCTTAACTTAGCACGCATGCATATGCGATGATATGCAATGTATGATGTGCTATGCATTATAAAAAGGCCCTAATGCATGATATGAGCAGCGTACACATGAAATGTTATGCATCTCATACTACATAACATCACATACCACGAGAAAAGAAAACGTGCTAATGGGCACCCATATGATGATGGTTATGCATCTCATACTACATAACCGTCACATGTTGCCTCCTATGGTGGTTCCATATACAAACACATATTATGCATCACATACTACATAATATGTCACGTATACTTCTTGTCATGCTATGAGTGAAGTGACTATGCTTCGGCTAAGGCGTACTGATGACACATCGGTGTGTGTATGAAATGTCACTAAACAATTAACACTAATAAGGGAAGGTTGCCCGACTAATTGTCAATCAACCTCCCTCTGATACCAACTATCACAACCCGCATTTTCACCGCAAATAATAACTTATCAGAGTAAGGGAAATGTGCATCATGATGCCACGTTGGTAGGGGATAACTACGGATGCTCAGGCAGGCAACTACATAAACATGAAGAAAGATTCTATCATTTATGTTAAGGAAAATCAGCTAAGTGCAATAGTTAGTTGTATCCCTCGGCTTAGTGGCTCACTTAGTCCACGAATCAAAATATAGTTATACGCTACAAAAAAATACTTATTTAGATTGACTCAAACATCCTACGTGAGTATAAACGTCCCCAAGGACAACTCATGCTATGCAAGACTCTAAATTTATAATAATAGTAAGGATAGCTTTTACGTTCGCCAAATATAACAAGTTAGTATTTTTAAATTATGTAGTGCATGAATTAATAGTAATAGATTTTATTCTTAAAAATACCTAACATGCATTCCTAGCATAAATCATCCCAGAGAGCAAGCAATCCACATCCACATGTAGAAAAAAACAAAGCAGCTAGCAAGTATCAAAAGTAACAATACGGTTGGCGTCAACAAACTGACATGAACCCGCCTACAGAAAAGTATGTCTGAACCAGTAACTAAATAAACAACAAACTACCTCGTTGAGATGAGGTAACAACCAAGGCCAATACTGCCGCCCAGAAACTCCAAAACTAGCTCTGATATCTGCTACTGCTCTGAACCTGAGGTATTCCAAAGACAGAACACCTAAACAAGAAGGAACAAATGGTGGCAGAAATAAATATGCCCAATTAAACAAAGGTCAAAGGGGTACCAACTCACGACCAACAGTACTGAAATAAAGTACAAAAAAATAAGTCATCATCATGAAAAAGAACTCTTACATGATTTTTCACGTACAGCAACAGTACACCAGACGCACGAGACTATAAGGTGACAACATGAATAATTCGTAAGGAAGAAATACAAATCCTTTATTAGACACATGTGGTCGAATTTACCCAAAAACACGGGCAAAGTGGTCTTCGTAAGGAAGAAATACAAATCCTTTATTAGGCACTTGTGGTCGACTTTACCCAAAAACACGGGCGAAGTGGTCACTCATGGACACACTCCCAAAAACACGGGCGAGGTGGTCACTCTTGGACACACCACCCAAACACGAATATAGAATCTGTCTAACTGTGAGGGAGTCTTATACTCTCCACCATACACCGCAGACATCCATAAGTCGGGTAGACTTCCACAGGGCACTAATGAAGGAAACAACCACTGCGGAGGTAGAATCGTCCACTAACTCCCGCAATCGAGAAACCCAAAGAAAACATAACACAAATATCTTGGGATTTGGCTCGATAGATTCTACTTGACATTGCCAGATTCAAGACGCGGTCGATCAACCTCTAGGAGCAATTTACAATCATAGATAAACTCTAACGCGTTTAATAACGAAAGCTAAGGCATTTATAGTCATCATTAAGACACATTAGGAACGATTAAACATAACCAGACAAGATCGAGCTTACCATGACAAATCCTTACAACACCATGTGATCGTTGAAACATTTAATTATAACAGTAATATGGAAGAATAACTGCAGAAAATTTTAAAGACATGAAAATATAGTTGTTACCATCAAATCGGACCAGGAGAAACGAGGGGAAACCACCACTTGTCTTGGTTTAACCGGAAAAGTCCACCAAATCACTCTACGTCGTAGATCGGGGCAAAAGGATACGGGAGGAGTTGAAATCTGAATAAGAACGGACGAAAAGGACGTTAGGGCCGAAAAACCCTAACGAGAAATCTCTAGAAACGGGGAAGATATTACCACGATGGCGTATCTCTCGACGAGAGCTTTCCAGATCTATACTCGGTTGAAGATTTCGAGCACCGGAGCACCGTCGGCAGCCACCGGAAGAGGTATAGACGGACGACCTATTTCTCACACGCCGCTCTGGTTCGGGAAGAAGAAGAAATTCTTGGTCAGTTTAATGATGAAGAAGAAGAAGAAAGTATTTATACTCAAACAGCAGAAATAAATCAGGTTCAGCTAAAACCGGTTTTTCCAAGACAGAAGGAACGGGCCACTCGAGTACCAGAAAAGGACTACTCGAGTAGTAGGGTGACTACTCGAGTACTCGAAAGGAACTACTCGAGTAGTAAGGTAACTACTCGAGTAGCCGAAAGGAACTACTCGAGTAGTAAGGTAACTACTCGAGTACTAGAAAAGAACTGCTCGAGTAGTAAGATCACTACTCGAGTACAAGAAGGGACCTACTCGAGTACTTAATGCAGCTACTCGAGTACTCGAAAGAAACTATTCGAGTAGTAAGGCAAACTACTCGAGTACTCGAAAAGAACTACTCGAGTAGTAAGATCACTACTCGAGTACAAGAAGATACCTACTCGAGTACTTAATGCAGCTACTCGAGTACTCGAAAGGAACTACTTGAGTAGTAAGGCAAACTACTCGAGTACTCGAAAAGAACTACTCGAGTAGTAAAGTAACTACTCGAGTACTCGAAAGCAACTACTCGAGTAGTAAGGTAAATACTCGAGTACTCGAAAGCAACTACTCGAGTAGTAAGGTAACTACTCGAGTACTCGAAAAGAACTACTCGAGTAGTAAGGTAACTACTTGAGTACTCGAAAGGAACTACTCGAGTAGTAAGGTAACTACTCGAGTGCTCGAAAAGAACTACTCGAGTAGTAAGACCTCTACTCGAGTACATGAAAAGACCTACTCGAGTACTTAAGGCAGCTACTCGAGTGCTCGGAAGGAACTACTCGAGTATTAAGGTAACTACTCGAGTACTCGAAAAGAACTACTCGAGTAGTAAGACCTCTACTCGAGTACAACTGATTATTTGCATGAATAGTACACCTACACGGGACGCAGGAATTTCACTCGAGTCAAGCCTTGCAGGAAAAACAATTTCTTTGCAAATGTAACCTTTTGATCAAATTATACGAATGAATAGTAAAAGACATTTTTGAATAGTACTATAATATTAAAATAATCATACTTATATATTTTTGAACAAGGAAACTATGAGATCAAAACGGAGGCCAAAACGATCGCCGAATTAAACGAAACTCACGCTGTAGGCGAATACTGACGCTACAAACACAATAACGAAGTCAAAACCAAAATCCGACGAGCCATTCCCGAGATATTAATCTTCAAAGTATACGGCGAACATAAACAATCCAAAACTTCGATCGCGCGCCGAGACTCCAAAAATGCTCGGATTGCGACGAAACTTGACGAACAAGTCCAAAATTACTTAACTTAAATTCCAAAAGCAAAATTTTCCCATTACAACAAGAATTCGGCCGACTCGACCGCACGGACGCGAATATGCCTTGACGGTATTGTGCCATCAACTCGACGTTAAAAGTAACGCCACGACGTCATAAATATGGCGTTGCCCATTCAAACAAAATAATCGAAAAATCGGGGGCGTTACATTTTCTCCGAGTGTAGGAGCTTTTGACTCCGAGATTGTAGGAAGTTTTATCTTCCGAGTGTCGATCCGCTTTGTGGATCGAGATTGTAGGAACGTTGTTCCGAGGCGTAGGATTGGTTTTTCAATCCGGGATAGTGGAGTAGCCGAGTCTAGTGTATTGCTAGATCGGTGAGGGAAAGTGGATGTACCTAAGATTGGGGAACCACTATAAATCTTGATTCGTCTGTGATTGATTGGTAGAGAGTTTTGTGCATAGATCTAAATTTTTTTTATTCCACAAAAAGACGCACAAATCACATATTCACCCCCCTCTAGGTGATTTAGGCAGACAACTAATAACTTTTAATTAGTATCAGAGGGAGGTTGATCATTAAATGGTTAACACCTTGATCAGATCCTTATATAGTTGTCTTTTGAGATCTACCAAACATGGACAAAGCTAAAGATTTTGCCAAGCTTCCTCTGTGCACCAAGAATAATTTTCCCATGTGGAAAGAGAGAATAAAATTCTTTATGCAAGTTGTGGATCCTAGGATCTTCATGATAGTTGAAGAAGGTCCTTACATTCCCATGACAGTCTCCACAATAGATCCAACCAAGAAAGTTCCAAAGAAACTAATGGATCTAGATAAAGACGAGATTGTTCTTGTGTCATTAAACAAAAAGGCCAAAAAACATTATAGCAAGTGCAGTCGATGACTCCATGCTGCAAAACCTGATCCACTGCCAGTCTGTAAAGGAGATGTGGTAGTCTCTAGTTACCTTGATGGAAGGTACAGAAGAAGTGAGGGATGATAGAAGATCCCTTCTAAATCAAAAGTATGAAGCCTTCCGACAAGGAAACAAGGACACCATTGCTGATACATTTGAGAATTTCTTCAAAATAGTAAATGACCCGAGGGTCTATGGCAGAGTATTCACTAACGGAGAATTAAATGAGAAGTTCTTGAGATCCCTAACTAAGGAATGGGATAACAAGGTCTGTGCCATCAGGGAGTTTGAAAAACTAGCTGAGACAGACCCACAGAATCTCTTCGGGAAGCTTATGTCATATGAGCTTCAACTTAACACCAGAAAGGCTGAAAAAGAGAAGAGTAGGTCTACATTCAAAGAGAAGTCTGTTGCTTTAAAGGCAGAAACCTCAAAGAAGTCAAAGGTTGTTCCTCCTGCTCCAGCTCAAGAAGTAAGTGAAGAAGAAACATCGGAGCCAAGTACCTCAGGCTTTGAGCTATCTGAAGGAGAGTTCTCACTACTATCACGACAGTTCAAGAAATTCTTGAACAAGAAGAAGCACTAGAAAGACAAGGATGCCTCTTATAGAAGATCACGACGTGATGGTGATCGTCAAAGAAAAGGCTCAAGTAGCCTCGACAGGTATACTCCTAAACAGAATAAACAAATTTCTACTGACATCATTTGATACTGCTGTAATAAGCCAGGACACGTCATTGCTGACTGCCCCCATAAGAAGAAGGATGGTGGAAGAAGAGAGGAAAAGAAGTCCTCATACAACAAGAAGAGGACAGAGAAGAGCTTAATTGCCAAAAAGGTCAAGACTCTTAGTGACTCCGACTCATCAGAGTCGAGTGAAGAAGACGAAGCCTATTTTGGGCCTATGGCTCAGACAGATGACGAACAAGAGCCCCAATTCCCTGGGAAGGTAAACTCTCACACTCCTCTTTCAGAATCTGAAGTTTCTGAGCATGATCGTGAGGATAGCTCTTCTGACGATAAGTCTGAACTCATGTCCCAGTATAAGGAGTTGATCATGGCTTATGATAAATGTCGTCGAGTCGTGAAAAATCAGGCTAAAGAGATAAAGCCTCTAAAAGCTATAGAGAGCACCTTGAGAGAAGAAGTCGCTAAGACTGACTCACTCAAAGAGAAATTCAATAATGCTATTGAGCACCTTGATCTAAAGGAGATAATCATCAAAGAGTTGGAAGAACAACTCGCTGCTGAGAGAAAACTTATTGAAAGTTTCTCGAATCTTAAGACTGTTCTTCCATTCGTTGCTGAATTCTCAGCGAAGGTCAAGGGTGCTGGACTAGGCCATGAAGAAGCTCCTAGCAAATCTTTTAGGAGAAATAAAGCCCAACGGAAGAATAAGGCCGCCAAGAAGGCCTTGGCCAAAGAGAAGGGGAAAGCCCCTTAAGATCAGACTTTTTTCAAAAAGGTCATATTTCCGTCAAATGAGTTTGATCTTGACTCATCCTGCGAACACTTTGCTAGGCCTACCTATGTAGGGCCAAAGTCCTGTTATCAAGGATGGACTCGCCCCAGAAACTTTGGTGAAAGTGTTTTTAAGGCACCTTATGAAGAAGTGATTCTTCAAAGCTATGGCCCTTTCAATCATGGTCATAACTTCAAGAAAGAACCAAAGGCAAAGCCTGTTGTAGAAAAGCCAGTGAAGGAGAAGAAAACATGTGATTGTCATCATCATTAAGCTTCTTCTTCCAAGAATGCTGCCCCTGCTAGACCACAACTTCAAAAGGCCAAGCAGGAGAACATAAGGCAAAGATACAACTTGACTGTTAGTGCTGTGGCAAAATTGGTCACTTTGCCATCGATTGCTCGTTTAATCCTAGAAATGCTGCAACCCCACATGTTGGCAATATGAGGAAGACCACTCCTAATGCTAATATTCGTAGGGGGAGTGCTCTAACCCAAGACCAAGGACCCAAACATATTTGGGTTCCTAAGGTAAACTGATTGTGATTGCAGGTATGTACAAAGGCCACCAAAACGCCAATCTGGTATTTGGACAGTGGATTCTCTCGGCATATGACCGGGACTAGAAGCCTACTTCAGAACTTCAATCCAGTCTTGAATGGACCAAAGGTTATCTTTGGAGGTTCAGACCGTGGAATCACTAAAGGCTACGGTACGATTACTAACGTTAGTGTATCTTTTTCAGATGTAGCTTATTTTGAAGGATTGGAACACAATCTTATAAGCATAAGCCAACTCTGTGATAAAGGATACATAGTGGAGTTTCACGTTGATAAGTGCTTGATAAAATCTGTTGACAATATGGAAACGATTCTATCCAGCACTCGAAGCAGAAACATATTCTGTTTAAATTCCATTTGTATAGATTCTTCTACACCAGTGTGCTATTTAGCAAAAGATAGTGCACCTCTTGGTGACCAATGGCACAAGAGACTAGCACATATTAATTCCAAAACTATTAATAAATTATTTTAAAAGAACTTATTACGTGATGCCCCAAATGTCAAGTACGTCAAAGATAGACCTTTTCATGCATATGTAAAAGGCAAGCAAACAAGGGTTACCTTTAAAAGCGTTATCGGCAAAGATTCTAATAGATGTTTACATCGACTGCATATGGACTTGTTTGGTCCACTACAAATTATAACTTTGGGAGGTAAGGATTATATGTTAGTAATTATTGATGATTACTCGCGTTTTGCGTGGGTGTTCTTCCTAAAACACAAGTCAGATACATTCAACATCTTTACTAATTTTGTCAGGCAAGTCCATAATGAATACAACTGCTCCATAGTGAAAATCAGAAGTGACAATGGAATAGAGTTCAAGTCTGGGGCCATGATAGAATTTTGTGAAATCTTGGGTATCTTTCATGAGTTTTCCTCTCCTCGTACTCCACAATAGAACGGAGTGGCTGAGAGAAGGAATAGGACACTCATAGAAGCCTATAAGACCATGTTGAGTGATGCCTCACTACTGGAATATTTCTGGGCTAAAGCCATCAACACTGCATGCCACGTGCAAAATCGAGCACTCATAAACAAAAACCATGATAAGATACCTTACAAACTTCTAAAGGGCAGGAAACCAACTGTCCCATATTTTAGAATTTTTGGTTGTAAATGCTTCATGCTTAACAATGGTAAGTATCATACTAATAAGTTCACCGAAAAGAGTTTTGAAGGTATTTTTGTAGGATATAGTAGCCATAGTAAGGCATACAGGATATTCAATAGAAAAACCCTGGTCGTAAAAGAATCAATACATGTTGTATTTGATGAGACGAGCTTGCTGCAAGGCAACTCTTCTAGTGTGCTTACTGAAGATGCAGGCACAAAGTTGAAAGAACTCAGCTTGGATGAAGCATCTAAAGACAAATGTGAAAAGTTCATCAAGATCACCACTCCAACCCCTATTGGAGAGGTTGATGATCTAGATGAATAAATTGTGCAAGATAATGAAGTCACTCCAGTGATTGAAGAGAATCCAGATACAAGGACTCTAGAGCTCAGACATCTGAAGGATCACCCCATGGACCATATCATAGGAGATCCCTGGGATGGTGTCAGAACTCGTAGAGGTACAACTAATGAAAATTTATATCTAAGTTTTCTCTCATAGGTTGAACCAAAGAAGTTTGAGGAAGCGAACTCAGACGCATCGTGGACAGTGGCAATGGAAGAAGAACTAAATCAGTTCAAGCACTGCAAAGTATGAAAACTTGTTCCAAGACCCAAGGATAAAAACGTCATCGGCACAAAATGGGTCTACAGGAACAAGATGGACTAGGATGGAACGATCATACAGTATAAGTCCAGACTCGTCGCTAAAGGTTATCGTCAAGAAGAAGGAATCGACTTCAATCAGATGTATGCTCCAGTGGCAATGCTGGAGGCAATAAGGTCATTCCTAGCATATGCTGCACTCAAAGGCTTCACTGTCTATCAAATGGACGTGAAGTTTGCCTTCCTTAATTGGGATATAAAGGAAGAGGTGTATGTGGAACAACCTCCAGGTTTCGTTGATTCTAACTTTCCTGATTACGTTTATTTATTGCATAAAGCCTTATATGGTCTGAAACAAGCTCCTCGAGCTTGATATGAGACGCTGTCTAGCTTTCTACTTGAGAACAAGTTTATAAGGGGAAAGATAGACAAGACATTATTTCTTAGGGAAATAAAAGGCAATATTTTGCTAGTGCAAATCTATGTCGACGACATCATTTTTGGTTCTACTGATGACAACCTCTGCAACAAGTTTTCAAAACTTACGCAAGGGAAGATTGAAATGAGCAATTTGGGCGGGCTGAAGTATTTCTTAGGGCTTCAGGTGAAACAATCTGAAGATGGAATTTTCATCTCGCAGACCAAGTTCACTAAAGAGCTGATTAAGAATTTCGGAATGGAGAACGCAACCTCGATGAGGACTCCAATGGGTTCAACTATGTCTCTGGACAAGGATAAAAAAGGGAAACCTTTTGATGAAACCAAGTACAGAAGCATAATTGGATCCTTGTTCTACCTTACTGCCAGTAGACCTGACATAATGTTCTCAACATGTGTTTGTGCTAGATTTCAAGTGAACTCTAAGGAATCTCACTATGATGCTGCAAAGCGGATTTTGAGATATCTTAAAGGTACGCCAAATCTTGGTTTATGGTACCCAAGAAGTAATGATAGCGAGCTAATAGGTTTTTCAGATGCAGATTTTGCAGGGAGCAAAGACGACAGGAAAAGCACTTCCGTTACATGCCAATTCTTTGGAAGAAGGCTTATCTCCTAGAGTAGCAAGAAGCAGAACTGTGTAGCAATCTCAATGGCTGAGTCAGAGTACATCACTGCAGGCAGTTGCTGTGCACAACTGCTATGGATAAAGAATCAATTTGAAGATTATAACATGAAGTTCCAAAAGATTCCATTATTTTGCGACTCTTCCAGCGCAATTACAATAGCCAACAACCCAGTCTCGCACAGCTAGACAAAGCATATAGAGCTAAGATATCACTTCATCCGGGAGCATGTGGAGCATGGGGTCATAGACCTTCAATATGTCTCTACAGACAGGCAGATTGCAGACATTTTCACGAAGCCGCTGGACGAGACCAAGTTCTTGTTCTTCAAAACAGAACTTGGAATGCTCAACAAAGAAGATTAGAGAAGATGTACTTTCAAGAAGGCTCAAAGTTCAAGGATTTGTCAAAAGTTGGAATTATACAAAATTCTAACTCCTTGACTCGAGTAAGAAGCAACCTACTCGAGTAAGAATAATGACCTACTCGAGTAGTCCACTTGATCTACTCGAGTAGTCCACTTGACCTACTCGAGTAGCAGAATCACCTACTCGAGTACCTCAACTCACCTACTCAAGTACTTCCAGACACATCTACTTGAGTACCTCATTTCATCTACTAGAGTAATAACAACTCACTCGAGTATATGTCGGGACATTTTTCTTCCTGATTCAAATTTTCTTATACGTAACCTGAGGCTTATGCCACCACTTCTAAGGTATGATTTCTTCATTTCTATTTTCTTTAGACATAAACCTAGGGTTATATAAATAAGAAATTCCATCAATATCCTACACGAAATCATTTCCGCTCTCGAGTAGCCAACTGTCTCTTCGCCTTCCATCAACAAGTTGCAGAGCCGCACCATTTCTTTCTCCAGGTCGAAATTTTCCAAGGGTTTCTGAATCTTGGCCGCCTCTTCAAAAATTGGCGTTGGTTTTGAATTAGTTGTCGTCGGGATTGTCGAACTTTCCAACGACTTTCATAACCCGATGATCCTACTCGACTCCGCCGGACTCACCTTCATTCTCCAAGAACCCTGCAGAATCCTCTTTCCATAAGTTGCCGAGTTCTTCAGAAATGTCAAGGTTAAGAGCCATGGTGTTGTTCTCAAATCAAAATTCAAAGGTATCAAAATCAAGCTTACAAAAACTTCAGTATCTCAACTTCTTCGATTGCCGGTTGTAGACGAAGACGATGAGCTTGGGGAAGAAGAATCAGACAGAACTTGCTTATTCTGTGGTATTTCTATTGCTACACAGTACATCAATAGATCAGATGAATGTTGAAGGGAAGTTATTGGTTGATATCATTGGGAAGGTCCTTCTACGCAGAACCAACTCTATTAGAGATATTCCTCTTTACTTCTTTGACGTCATGCAAGTCATAGTCTGCAGGAAGAGTTTCCAGTTTGGCATGATGATCCTGGACAAGATTAAAGACAACATTAAAGCCCCAAATTATGCCAGAATCATCTCTCTAATCCTCCATGAACTCAACCCAGAAATCTTCAGCTTCTCTAAAGGGACAGTTCTTCACCACATGAAGAAAGTCTCTATATCCTCCATACAAAGATTGGAGTTAAAACTACAGAATCCCTCTCAGGGTGCAAAGGTTCCAGAAGTACCAGACATAGAGGACAGGACCCCATCTCCCTCTCTACCTCAGGTTCCCAGCTCCTCTAGTGCACCTATTGAGGGGGAGCCTGCTCCTTCTATCCCAGCAAGGACTCCTACACCCCCAGCAGCAACTCCTCCACCTCCTCAGACTCCAGAAGAGATTCCATCTGATCAACAACTTCAAGAAACTCTACTCTCCATAGAAGCTGCTATCAAAGAGATGATAGAAGAATTGATTGCAAATGATCTTCCTCCTCCTCTCTATCCAAAGGAAACTACAACTAACATTCCACCAGAGTCACTAGTACTATCTCCAGCACATACTCCTTCTCCAGCAAAGTCTCCTGCTACACACCAATAGTAGGATGAGACCATTGTCATTGATGATGAGCTATCCCCTGAGCCAGCTGAAGCTCCTTTAAGGAATCTGGACTTCTCCATACCCCCAATCACTGATGAAGGGGATGTCCTACTTCCCACTACAAGAGCAAAAAAGCTCTGTCACCATTACAGAAATAGCTCCATGGGTAGCTCCTCCTCCTCCATTTCCCTCTTCTAATGCTCCTCCTGCTGCTACTGCTGCCTCAATAAATGATTTGATGACTCAAGTTGTCCTTCTGCTTCAAGAACATAGAACCTACTTTGATGCTTTTATGAAAGCTATTACAGATAAAGTCACTACTCTAGAGACTGAGATGAGCAGAGGATTTGCAGAAATACAACACAACACTGACCAGCTAAGACACCTTTTCCAAATTGGTGGGAAGGCTCTAGACCACACTATTACTAGTGTTGGTCAAGTGATGGAGCAAGGTGTCACCCTTGCTGGTAATCAGATTGAAATGGATAATAGAGCTGAAACTACAAAGATGAAGATCTGTGAAGAGGTTGGTATTTTCAAATAAGATACCATCTCTAAGCTATCTTTTGAAGTCAGAAAGGGGGAGAATTTGGTGAAAGAATACTCAGAAAAATCAGATGCTGCCATGCAAGGGCTTTGGAAAGCCAAAATGACAGAAATCCATGATGATGTCTTAGCACAAATTCAGAGTGTCAAATTCCATACATATAACACTGCAGTCTTGATGCACAATCAAATCCTTCCTGAATTTACTGCAGACCCCAATATCATTCCTCATCATCTCAACCCCCTAGCTGTTGCTGCTCATGCTCCTCCTCTGCAACCTACTTTCTCTCCCAGACCTGAAAGCCAGGAAGGCCCTCCTCCAGACTCTTATGATCAAATCTGGGAGGATGACCCCGTAGATATTTTTCTCCAAGCTCCTCCTGAGATACAGACTTAAATAAAGAAAAGAAAATATGGTGAAGGTCCCTCTGCCAGCAGGTCCATTCCAGTTTCTGATGCTGATAAAAGGAAAGCTCCAGAATTTGCAGAGATCTGGTCTCCTACCTCTAAATCCCTCATCTTGGATACTCTCAAGCTTGTTATGGACTTCCATGACAGTAGGAACATTCATTACAGTTCACAGGAATGGGAGTTATATGAGAAATCTATGACCAAGAGGAGACTATATGATAGAGAATTTTGGAGAAATAACCCTGCTGCTCCTCCAAGACCTCCTATGTACTACCCCAAGTCTTACAGCTATCAGAGGAGACAATAAGAGAAGCAAGATAGGCAGCACCACCAAGTCTAAGCTACAAGGACATATGAAGATATGGAAATGATCTTGTTGTAGAAATGACATTTTTGGATAATCACATTTATATAATTCTAAGATTTTGATCATGTTATCTTGTTTTTAGTTTTATGCTTGCTTACACTTATTTGTCTATATAGAACTTTTATGTCTATAATTCACCTTAGTGTAAAGGGTTCTGACTTCTACAAATAGGGGGAGATTGTTGGGAATTGTATCCACATTAACCCAGATTTGATGAAGTCACCCTTGAACTAAGATGAATTAAGTTGTATTTGATGCTTTGGTTGAGTTATGTGTTTGCAGGAATCTAATGGCAAGTGTAGACCAATGTCAGTCTACAATGGGTCACCAAACACAGGACCATACAATGTAATCCCTCATTATGTGATCCAAGGCATTGACTCATGTGTAGCCTCCCTATTGGGATACACTTCATATTCAAGCACTAGGACTAATTGGAAAATACTTGATGCTGGTCTCACCAAAGAAAAGAGAATTCTGTCAAAGAAATGTTACTAAGTATTTTACTCGAGTAGTTCTATACCTACTCGAGTGAATAGCTCTGTTTATACTCGAGTAAAATTAATCTTACTCGAGTAAGGATGATAGATCCCGAGTAGTCAATTTATGACTCTCGAGTAGTTAAGACAACTACTCGAGTAGTTTCCATATTATTCTCGGGTTTATAGATTTTCCTCTCTAAATATATTCTAAGTAAATTACTCGAGTTGTACTTTATAGTAATCGAGTAGTTTATACATTCTGTCTCGAGTAGTTAAGTCATGTACTCGAGTAGTTCATTTACTACTCGAGTAGTCCAGTATTTTTACTCGAGTAAACATAATTTCTTCCCTCAGAATTTCTCTAAGTCAATTACTCGAGTAGTTATTTCCATATACTCGAGTAGTTCATATCCTCTTGAGTAGTTCAACTTCACTACTCGAGTAACCCAGAATTCCAGTTCAGAAAATATTCAAAGTCCCTGACTCGAGTAGTTCATCTACCACTCGAGTAGCATATTCTCATTTACTCGAGTAGTATTTCTTGTACTCGAGTAGTCTAACTCCACTTCACGTGTAATTCCTCAAGTACTCGAGTAAGTCTTTTTGGTACTCGAGTAGCTGATCAACTTCTCTATTTTCTTCAAGATTATACTCGAGTAGTTCTCTTAAGGTTACTCGAGTAACTGTCTCTAAGTACTCGAGTAGTTATTTTCATCTCTCTCAAGTAGTTATATAATGTACTTGAGTAGTCACTTCTTCACTCCAGTATATTACTTCAATTTTTCTGAAAATTTCATTAAGTCCAGTTTAACAGATTCTTTAATGAGCCTTGACGTGATTGGTCCACGTGTCCCTCATTATGAATTAATTATGACAGATTATCTTCGATCCTATATAAAGTCTTGTCAAACTGACAAACCCTAAGCAAGAAGAAGATTATTCAGAAGTTTTTGCAGCTGAATTTCTGTTCTAAGTTTTCTTTTCCTCTCTCTCTCTCTCTCCAAGAAGCCACCGCCACCGATTCTCATCCGGCTAGGGTTTTCATTTTCAGAGGATTCAGATTAAGAAGATTTTACATATCGAGATTGTCGCATAACTCTTCATCTTCTAATCGATCCTGTAAAGTCAAGAAGATTCAGATCTGATCTTGCCGAGATTTTCTTCATCTCTCTGATAAAGCCGAAAAGTCTAGAAGAAGAAGAACCAAGCCGATTCTTGCAGATCTGACAGAGATTCTTTGTTTGTATTTCATACACATTTTATTTCATTATTGTAGGAGAAGTTTTCTCCGAGTGTAGGAGCTTTTGACTCCGAGATTGTAGGAAGTTTTATTTTCCGAGTGTAGATCCGCTTTGTGGATCGAGATTTTAGGAACGTTGTTTCGAGGCGTAGGATTGGTTTTTCAATCTGAGATAGTGGAGTGGCCGAGTCTAGAGTATTGCTAGATCGATGAGGGAAAGTGGATGCACCCAAGATTGGGGAACCACTATAAATCTTGCTTTGTCTGTGATTGATTGGTAGATAGTTCTGTGCATAGATCTAATTTTTTTATTCCGCAAAAAGACGCACATATCACCTATTCACCCCCCTCTAGGTAAATTAGGAAAACAACTAATAACTTTCAGAGGGTCTGACTTCTACAAATAGGGGGATTGTTGGGTATTGTATCCACAATAATCAAGATTTGTGTGAAGTCACCCTCGAACTAAGATGAATTAAATATGTATTTGATGCCATTTTCTAGTTGTGTGCTTGCAAGTCATTATTGATAAGTGTAGACCAATGTCAGTTTACAATGAGTCACTAAACACAGGACCATGCATTGTAGTCCATCATTGTGTGATCCATGGTGTTGACTTATATGTAACCTCTCTATTGGGATACACTTCATTTTCAAGCACTAAAGCATGGAAGAAAGGAAGAGTTGCTGGTCTTTGAACAAAGAAGAAGAGGAATTTACTTTGAAATTCCTAAGTCCATTTTTCGAAAAGTTGAAAGTTTTTGAAAGGACTAGTTAAATTTTCTGAGAAAGTTGAACAGTTCTCGAGAAACATAAAGACTTTTTGAAAAACTCTCAAAAACTTCTAAGATCTCTTTTTCGAGAAATGCCCTGTTAATTTTGCGAAAAACCAAATCTGTTTTTAGAAAAAGGAATGTTGTTTTCGAAAAGTCAGACTGATGTTTCGAAAAAGAAAAGTTGTTTTCAAAAGTGAAATTCATCTTTCGAAAAATTAGTTCCACGGTTCAAAGAATTTTGGGAGAAGCATTTTCTCGAGAAGTGTATGCCATTTAGAAATGGCATCTGTCAAGTCATCCAGTCACTTCTTGAAACACTGTCTCTGTCAGCAAAGTATCAAGACTGAACTTTATCATGTATCGACACAAGTAGTCTAAGTGTCGACACAAGCCTTGGTGGTGTCGACACAGATCCTTTGGTGTTGACACTACTTCTTGACATAGCTTCTGTAGAATGTGTCGACACTAATTCTGTGTGTCGACACAGTCACTTATTTTCTTCACAAATATCACTTTGTTGAAATTATGCTATGTGTCGACAGAAGTCCTGTGTGTCAACACAGTTGATATCGACAAAGTCTTCTGTGTGTCGACACCGCCTCTAGGTGTCGACACAGTTGATGTCGACTAAGATTTCCTGTGTGTCGACACTGCCTCTGTATGTCGACACAGTTGATGTCGAATAAGCTTTCTTGTGTGTCGACACTGCCTCTGTATGTCGACACAGTTGATGTCGACTAAGCTTTCCTGTGTGTCGATACTGCCTCTGTATGTCGACACAGTTTCTTCTGGTGTCGACACAGCCTTTCCAAGTGTCGACACAGTTGACTCCAAGTGTCGACACAGCTTTTCTCCAGTGTCGACACAAGCCTTCATAAGTGTCGACACTGCTTCTCCTGGTGTCGATACATGGACTTATAAACATTTTCCTGCATTCTTGCATTTCCTTAACCTGCATATATAAACTCAAAATTGTTGAATTTTGTGAAGTGGAAGTGGTTGACGGGATAGGCCGGGCGGCCTGGGAGGACAGGTTTGGCGGACTAGGCGGACTGGGCGGACTGTGATGTGCGGCCTGGTGGAAGATCTAGTGAAAAGCTGGATGTCTTCTGAGCGAGTTGTTTGCATGGAGTCTGCGGACTATGCGGCCTGGTTTCTACGGATAGGGTGTTTGCTGATTGGCTTTGCCAAGTAGCGGCCTGAGCGGATGGAGGCTTGCGGACTGGTGCTTTGCTCAGTGGCCGTGGTGCAAGCTTGTGCTGATAGGCGGTTTGGCTCGTGTTTGTGGGAAGCTTGCAGACTGATGTGTTCGCGGTGTGGGCTGTTGCGGACTGATCTTAGAGCTTGGCTGAGGCCTTGTCGAGCTCTGGTGTTACAGTAGGTGCTTTGCTGTGGAGATTGATTGGCGGACTGGTTTTGGAGTCCGGGATTGGTTGCTGCGTTGGACAGGAGTGCGAGGAGCCTGCGGACTGCTGGCGGTCTGTGCTTCGGTGTTTGGCGGACGGGGGTTTGCATCCGCCATGCTCGCATTGGCCTTTGATGGTTTTGGACTTGGTTACACTTTGTGCCAAGACCATGGTGTCCGCGGTATCCGCCAAGTCCGCTGTGACCGGGCGGACTATTACCATCTGCCTTTGGTAGTGGACTTGTGGCGGATTGAGGTGTGAGTCATGCGGACTGCCTCGGGTTGGTGCGGACTGCCATTGAAGGGGTTTGTTGTCCTGCAGTGATTGGAGCTTTGCGGGCTGATACCTTGTCCGCATAGCTTGGGCGGACTGGAGAGGGTTCGCCAATGTTTCCCTTGCTCCTGGCGGTTTTCCTTGGTATCTGACTAAGTCCTTGCGGACTCGGCGGACGGTGTTTTTATATCGCGCGGGCTGGGGCGGTGTCGCTATCTCTTGGGCGGTGACCACACTCCTCACCTCGCCTATAAATAGGACCCCCCCTGGCAGGTCTACAGTAACCTAAGTAACTTGAGTGAACAGTAAGTTAGGTTGGGCAAGGAGCTGCGGTCTGTGTTTGTCAGTCCGCGTGGATTGTTTCAGTGCTGACGTTTGCTGTGTGCAGGTCGCGCGAGTAGCTTCAAGGAGCCAGGAGTTTGTCTGTGACTTCGGTCAAGTACTTGGAAGTGTGCGGTCTATGCGGACTCAGCAGGAGGTCGCTCTGCGGCTTGTCAGTTCTGTTTCATCTTTGCCAGCTTCAATAACCTGTCCGCTGGCTTCAGGCGGGTAGGGGGTGTTCCTCAGTTCAGGTTCAGCAGGAGATGAATAACGTTGTGTCCGCGCGGCCTCGCGGCTTCGGCGGACTCTGTGGTTATTCGGCGGACTGCAGCTAAGTGCGAGCGATCTCAGCGGATTCGGCGACCTTGGCGACCTCACGGTCTCGGCGGACTCCGGTGCTGTCCGCCCGGCTTGTTTTTTGGTACTTTCTGTTTACAGCTATTATACTAGCGAAATCATGTCTCGCTATGTATGCCTCGTGGTGTAAAGAAGTGAATGAATAATAGACCTGCTTGTGCTTCCATTGTTTGTTGGGTTGTTCCTCGGGTTTCCGCTGGTTCAACCTGTGAACTGGGTAGTTCCGAAGATATTAATTTGGCGTTTGGGCTATCTTGCTGACCACGTTGAGAAAATTTAACATGGTATCAGAGGGAGGTTTCTGAGGTTCAGTTGCGTGAGCGGAAGTCAACCAGTGTTGTTACTGAGTGATTGAGTGGTGCTCAACCTGTGTTGTTGCTCGGAGCTTCTGAAAGGTTGCCAACAGGTGTTGCAATGGAAGGGAACTTTGCAAGGGGTCTTGGAATTGAACTCTTAACGCCGACTAACTTCAAGAAGTGGAAGTCGTGCATGAAGAGTTATCTTCTTGGCGAGGAGCTGTGGGAAGTCGTCGGTGGTGACGACAGGCAGGAAGTCACTGCTGCGTTCGGTACTGCTGAACAGGTTAGGCTCTGGAGAAGAACAAATGCTAAGGCAGAGTTCATTCTGAAGAGAGCTGTGTCTCCGGAACTGTTTGATCACATCGTTGGGTGTAAGTCGGCTGCTGATATTTGGACACCATTGATGAGTTGTTCAATAGGAAGAATGTGGCGCGGCTTCAGTTCCTGGAGAATGAGTTGGCCAGGGCAACTCAGGGAGAGCTTTCCATCTCCAAGTACTTCTTAAAGATGAAGAGCTTCTGTGCTGAGCTGTCGGCACTGGATCCTGATAAGCCTATCTCTGAGGCTAAGATGAAAAGGCACATTATCCGCGGCTTGCGGAAGGAGTATGTGGCCTTTGTCACATCTGTTCAAGGGTGGGCTACTCAGCCGTCTTTGCTGGAGCTGGAGAATTTGCTTGCCTCGCAGGAGAGCTTAGCAAGGCAGATGGCTGGAGTGAACCTGAATCATGAAGGCAGCGAAGCTCTCTTCTCAGGCAAGAAGAAAGGATGGGAAGGGAAGAAGAAGAAGAAGGTGCAGGTCATTGGTGAGAAGAGACTTCAACTTCATATCCGCCGGAGAGGAGCAATGCTCCTAAGGACTGGAAGAAGAATCTGAAGTGCTACCGGTGTCATCAGCGAGGGCACTTCAAGTGGGACTGCAAGGTCAAACTACAGCCTGGGCATGCTGCGGGAAATGAGGAAGCTTGCTCGAGAAGTGAAGAAGCAGGATGGGGCGGAGCTTTCATGACGGGCACTTGTGTCCGGGCCTTGTCTGCTGAGGACTTCAACGGCGAGTGGATCGTGGACTCTGGGTGTGGTCATCACCTCACCAGAGACAAATCGAAGTTCACCTCCATGCAGGCTTACTCAAGTAATGAAGCTATTATCACTGCTGATAATACTGTTTATGCAGTAGAGAAAGAGGGGGTCGTGTCCTTGGGTAGTGATCAGGGGCCACTCACGTTAAGGAGTGTGTATCACGTGTCGGGCATGAAGAATAACCTCTTCTCAGTGACTAATGCGGTGGACGCTGGGTATCACGTTCTGTTTGGGCCAACAGACGTGAGGTTCCTTCGCAACGTATCAGCGGTGAAGGCTGATGTTGCTCATGTAGGGAGGAGGGTGAAGAACTTGTTTATTCTTTCCACCAATGCTTATGTTGATAGAATGAGGGCCAATGATAGTGCTGCTATCTGGCATGAGAGGCTGGGGCATGTTGGCATGGACAAGCTGAAGGCGATGGCTAGTAGAAGTTTGGTGAGGGGGTTGCCGAAGTTGTCCTCCTTTGGTGATGGGCATGTTTGTGCGGGCTGTCAATACGGTAAGGCACATCGCCTACTGTTTGATAAATCACAAACAAGGAGCAAAAACCATTGGAGTGCATTCATGGTGACCTGATGGGACCGACGGTTACTGCCAGCCCTGGTGGAAGCAGATACATGCTTGTCTTGGTTGATGACTACTCAAGGTATACTTGGGTGTACTTCTTAAAGGAGAAGTCGGAAGCCTTCCGTTTGTTTGTGGATTTTAAAGAGTTGGTAGAAGGCCGGCTTTGCTTGCGGATTAAAAAGCTTAGAACTGATAACGGAGGTGAGTTTGTCTCTTCCGAGTTTTCTAACTTCTGCAGGAAGCACAGGATCCAACGAGAGCTTACTTGTGCTCACACTCCACAACAAAATGGGTTAGCGGAGCGGAAGATCCGTCATCTGACGGAGACCTGCAAATGATGGCTTCATGCAAAAGATATCCCAAGGTCCTTTTGGGCGGAGGGGATGTCTTGTGCTGCATATGTTATCAACTGGATGCCACTCAGCCCTATCAACATGAAGACTCCTGTTGAGCTGTTGCTGAAGGAGAAGCTGT
Organism: Platanthera guangdongensis; assembly: GCA_039583875.1. Classification (NCBI taxonomy): domain Eukaryota; kingdom Viridiplantae; phylum Streptophyta; class Magnoliopsida; order Asparagales; family Orchidaceae; genus Platanthera; species Platanthera guangdongensis. The sequence continues at coordinate 141,989,554 of CM077153.1, forward strand.
GTGTGGGACACCTTAGGGTGTTCGGTTCAACTTGCTACGTGCATGTCCCGGATGCTTCACGGACAAAGCTGGATGCGAAGGCAAGGAAACTTGTCTTTGTTGGCTACAATGAGCGGAAGATGGGATGGAAATGCATGGACCCTGTGATGAAGAAGTTCGTGGTATCAAGAGACGTTGTCTTTGACGAGCTGACGTCATATGGAGGTGGCTCGGTTGAGCTAACCGGAAGTAGCAAGGTTGATGAAGCACCGGTGGTGGCTGCTGAAGGCTTGGGCGAGGAGCTTGTTGTTTCACCAACAGCTCCTGTTGCTTCTAACTCTGAGGCTGAGCCTTCTGGCTCAGGAAGCAGGGGGAGCACTGCTCAATGCTTGCCCTAGGTAGAGTGGAGCACGAAGAAGTAATGGAAGCCGTGAGCAAGGAGCCGATTCATCGGAGATTGAAGAGGGTGGTTAAGCCACCGGCTCGGTACTGTGATGAGAATGTAGTGAGCTTTGTCTCCTGCTTCTTTGCAGGTCCTCTGGATGAGCGAGAGCCTGCAACCTTCAACGAGGCCACTGGAGTGAAGGAGTGGTAAGGTGCCATGAAAGAAGAGATTGATGCTCTGAAGAAGAATGAGACCTGGGACCTTGTGCCCAAGGTTGATGGCATTACTCCGGTTACTTGCAAGTGGGTGTATAAGTTGAAGAAGAAGGCTGATGGGAGCATTGATAGGTTCAAGGCTCTCCTAGTCGCTAGAGGATTTTCACAGCAGTATGGAGAAGACTATGAGGAGACATTCAGTCCAGTTGTGAAGATGACTTCAGTAAGGGTGGTGATCGCCTTGGCTGCTAGCAAGGGATGGAGGTTGTGGCAACTCGATGTGAAGAATGCCTTTCTTTACGGAGAGATTGACAAGGACATCTTCATGGATCAGCCGCCTAGTTTTGTCTCTAAAAAGCATCCGGACTATGTCTGTAAACTCAGGAAAGCTCTCTATGGGTTGAAACAAGCTCCTAGAGCGTGGTATGGGAAGATTGCAGAGTATTTGCAATTCTGTGGATACCTTGCTTCCAACTCGGATTCAAGCTTGTTCGTCAAGAAGAAGGGGGAGCTACGAGTCTTGGTCCTACTGTATATGGATGACATGATCATCACAGGGAATTCGGAGGGGGAAGTTGCAAGTCTCAGGGCTGAGCTTGCTATACGCTTCGAGATGAAGGACTTGGGAGAGTTGCATCACTTTCTCGGTCTGGAAGTGGAGAGGAAGGAGTGCTGGGTTCTCATTTGCCAGAAAGGGTATGCTAATTTCATTGTGAAGAGGTTCGGCATGGGCGAAGGGAAGAAGTGCTATACTCCACTGGAATCTGGGCTTAAGCTTCGACGAGATAAGGGAAGGGTTCTTCTTGATCCCTTGGTGTTCAGGGCTCTTGTTGGGAGCTTGATTTACCTGACGATTATGAAAGTCCACCTAGTGTCAACTATGTTCACCTATGGGGGTGGAATAGGTGACGTGCACCGCTTTTGCGGAATTTACGAATGTACCTGCACAAGAAAAATAAAAAGCACAGCACACAGAATACACAGGAAATTTATAGTGGTTCCCCGACTTGGGTACATCCACTTTCCCCCTTCGACCTATCTCCCAACAAGGGACGACTCGGTCACTTCTCCAAAAGGATTGAAATCCAATCCCTGCACTATCGGAAGGAACCCTTCCACACGTAGGAGTCCACACTCCCACAACCCGGGTTGCACCCAACCCTTACAACACGGAACAAGCATTCCTTTACAACAAAAGTAAATCTAGAATGTACACGAGATACAAACTTCGTTTGGAGACTAAGATGTCCCTCTTTGTAGACGACGTGTTCTTTGACGTCCACAAGGAGTCCACGACCTTATATCTCTCTTGGAGAGGATCTCCTCGAAACCGGCGGTGGCAAGAAGGGCGGCGGCTAGGTTCACGGGAGTTGCGGCGACGATGATGTGAGGCTGCTGTTCTTTAGAGATCCAAACTTCGTAGCGAAGCTAGCTAGGTCTACCAACGGTCACACGAGGATCGGTCGTCTCGATCGATTCGGATGGGGAAGTTTTTCCCGATCAATAAATCGAGAGACAAGGGATCTCTTGATAGACGCGTGAGACACTATGCTAGGCTAAGCTTCTGTCACCGGAGATCGGGAAGAGACGTGATGAACAGCGGCGACCAACTGGTGCGAGCGGCGACGGAGGCGGCGGAGCTTTTTCGCGATATTAGGGTTTGATCGAGCTCGGCTTCTTTTCTGTCTGCGTATTCCGTTCAAAATACCCGTATATAAATACTGTAGATCCTTTCAAAAATGACCGTTGTGGGACCCACAAGCAGAATCCCTAAGTCCCGGTCCAGAACCGTAACAGTGGCAGAATCCGGTTCAGGAAGTTCCAGAAAATCGCCCAAGTCAAAATCGGTGAGAATCGAAAGTGATTCTCGCCGAGTCGCCGAGAATCAAAGGTGATTCTCGACGATTCGGCGAGAATCAAAGATGATTCTCGTCGAATTTGCCTTGGTTGCACACACTGCTTTAGGCCAGGTCGAGACGGCGAGAATCAACCAGTGATTCTCGACGATTTGACGAGAATCACTAGTGATTCTCGCCGAATCGGCGAGAATCAATTGGTGATTCTCGTCGATTCTAACTTAGAAGCAGAAGTGCTTGCTTGGAAGTAGCTGGATCGAGATCGGCGAGAATCAACCACTGATTCTCGACGAATCGGCGAGAATCAATAGTGATTCTCGCCGAATCGACGAGAATCACTTGGTGATTCTCGCCGATTTACACTTAGACGAATTTTCGTCTTTCCAACCATGAAGTGCTCCTTGACCCATCCTTGCTCCTTGTCTGCTCATGCATAGTTACAGCCCTGTGCTTGAAATTAAGTGCACTCCAATAGAGAGAGTACACATAAGCCAACACACTGATCTGCTCAACGAGGGATTACGTCGTGCAGACCCGTGTATATTGACCTACTGCACCCTGACATTGGTGTGCACTTAGCGTGGAATAACTGCAAGCACAACTTGAAAGAATATGTCAAAAACATTGCCTATTTACCTTAGCTTGTTCAGGGGCTTCTTCAAATCAGGTACGTTGTGGATACAATACCCAACAATCTCCCCCTATTTGAAGAAGCCTAAACCCTACAAGCTAAGGTGAATAAAGCGTATAGGAATGAAAAGCATAAACTTGAAATTGAGGTATTCAAGACCAGTACCAATTTCTCGAGAGCAAGCTTGGAGCCATTCAAGACCAGTACCAATTTCTCGAGAGCAAGCTGAGCAAGCTTGGAGCCACCTTAGCCATAGCCGAGAGGGTAATCTCCCCCTTTTCGGCTTCTGCAAATCGGGTCTGTAGTATTTGACCCCGTGCTCCCCCTCAGTTCGGGCTCCTGTGCTCATACTTGAGTATCTTGCTCCCCCTTAGTTCTTGCACCTGCCTGGAGCTTCGGTGGTCGTCATTCCTCATAATTTAGCATTCCCAATTCAGTTTTGAAGAGACTGAACTTGGCTTCATCTAAGGGCTTTGAGAATATATCTGCAATCTGCTTGTCCGTGGGGACATAACAAAGAGAAATGTCCTTGTTCTCCAAGTGCTCCCGAATGAAGTGGTAGCGCACTTCAATGTGCTTCATTCTGCTGTGCGAGACCGGATTGTTGGCAATGGCAATTGCACTAGAGGAGTCGCAGTACATTGGTATTTCCTTGAACTGAAGATCGTAGTCAGCTAACTGGTTTATGATCCATAGGAGCTGTGCGCAACAGCTGCCTGCCGAAATGTACTCAGACTCTGCTGTGGAGGTAGCTACACAATTCTGCTTCTTGTTGTTTCATGAGATAAGCCTTCTTCCGAGGAATTGACACGTCCCGGAAGTGCTTTTCCTGTCATCCCTACTCCCTGCAAAATCAGCATCTGAAAAACCTATTAGCTCGACATCATTGTTTCTCGGGTACCACAAGCCAAGATTAGGAGTACCTTTAAGGTATCTTAGAATTCGCTTTGCAGCGACATAGTGAGATTCCTTAGTGTTCCCCTGATATCGGGCACAGACACATGTGGAGAACATAATATCTGGTCTACTGGCAGTAAGGTAGAGCAGGGATTCAATGATGCTTCTGTATTTGGTTTCATCGAAAGGTTTACCTTTCTCATCCTTATCCAGAGACATAGTGGATCCCATTGGAGTCCTCATAGAGGTTGCATTCTCCATACCGAATTTCTTAAGGAGTTCATTTGTGAACTTCGTCTGAGAGATGAAGATTCCATACTCAGACTGTTTTACTTGAAGTCCCAAGAAATACTTGAGCTCTCCCATACTGCTCATTTCAAACTTTCCTTGCATAAGTTTAGAAAACTTTTTGCAAAGATTGTTGTCCGTTGAGCCGAATATTATGTCATCGACATAGATTTGCACCAGCAAAATCTTGCCTTTGACTTCCCTGAGAAACAATGTTTTATCTATTTTACCTCTAGAGAACTTGTTCTCAAGAAGAAAACTAGATAAAGTCTCATACCAAGCTCGTGGAGCTTGTTTTAACCCATATAATGCTTTATTAAGAAAATAGACATGATTGGGAAAAGTAGGGTCGACAAAACCTGAGGGTTGAGCGACGTATACTTCCTCTTTCAGATCTCCGTTCAGGAATGCTGATTTCACGTCCATTTGATAAACTGTGAATCCTTTGTGCGAAGCGTACGCCAGGAACCATCTGATTGCCTCGAGCCTTGCTACTGGTGCGAAGGTCTGGTCGAAGTCAATCCCCTCCTCCTGTCTGTAACCTTGAGCCACCAGCCTTGCCTTGTTCTTTATGATGACACCATGTTCATCCAGCTTGTTTCTGAAGATCCACTTGGTGCAAATCACATTCTGCTTGTATGGTCGGGGAACAAGCGTCCAAACTTTGCAACGTTCGAATTGATGGAGTTCATCTTGCATGGCCAGAATCCATGCCGCATCCTTGTTCGCCTCGTCGAACTTCTTTGGCTCAACCTGTGACAGGAAGCTAAGATGCAATACTTCGTTAATAGTACCTCTTCCAGTTCTGACACCGACACGAGGGTCTCCGATGATCTGATCTCTAGGATGATCCCTCACGTGCCGGAGCTCTACAAGTCTGGCGTCTGGGGCTTCGACTACGTCTTGGGCTTCTCCTTCTTCTAAGAGATTTGTTCCATTTTGATTTTCAACATTTTCACAAGACGTGGAAGTGGACACTTTGACGTACTTCGGAGAGTCATCTTTAGCGGTCTCATCCAGACTTAGTTGCTCAAGTCGTGCACCTGTATCTTCAAGAATACCACTGGAAGAATTGCTGTTAAGCAAACTTCCTTCATCAAATACAACATTTATTGATTCTTCTACCACTAAGGTTTTCTTATTGAAGACCGTATATGCCCGACTGTGGGAACTATAGCCCATGAATATGCCTTCGAAGCATTTTCACCAAATTTAGTACGCGGGTACTTCCCAATATTCAGTACATAGCATCTGCAACCAAAAATCCTCAAGTAAGCCATGGTTGGTTTCCTGCCTTTCAGTAGCTCGTAAGGCGTCTTGCGGTGATGCTTGTTGATCAAGGCTCGGTTTTGTACATGACAAGCTGTATTGACAGCCTCTGTCCAGAAGTATTCCGGGAGAGAAGCGTCCTTCAACATTGTCGTGCAGGCTTCAATGAGAGTTCGATTTCTCCTCTCCGCAACTCCATTTTGCTGAGGAGTGCGCGGGGAAGAAAACTCATGAAAGATACCTTGTTCTTCACAAAATGATGTCATAGCACCAGATTCGAATTCTGTTCCATGGTCACTTCTGATTTTGACCACTGAGCAGTTAAATTCGTTCTGAATCTGCTTGACAAAACTAGTGAAGATGTCAAACGTATCTGACTTTCGTTTCAAAAAGAACACCCATGTAAACCGAGAATGATCATCAACTATCACTAGCGTATAGGACTTGCCTCCCAAGCTATGAACTTGCATTGGACCAAACAAGTCCATATGTAAGAGGTAAAGACATCGTGAAGAGTCTTTGTCTGCGATGCTCTTAAAGGTAGCCCGAGTCTGTTTGCCCATCTGGCATGCAGGACAGGGGCTACCTTTGATGCACTTGATACTGGGAGCATCCCTTACTAAGTTCTTAGAAAACAGCATACTAATTGTCTTGAAATTAATATGTGCCAATCTCTTGTGTCATTGATCACAAAGAGATGCACTGCCTGTTGCCACAAGACATACGGGGGTAGATGAATCTACACTGAGAAAATCTAAGCAGAAAATATTTCTGCTCCTAATGCCTGATAATACCGTCTTAGAAGAGGTACGTGAAATTATCAGACATTTATCTTTGCAGAACTTAACATCATAACCTTTATCATATAGCTGACTTACACTGATCAGGTTATGGTTTAACCCTTCAACATAAGCCACTTCGGTGATAGAGATTATACCGTTGGAAATCATACCGTAACCTCTGGTGACTCCTCGATCTGATCCTCCAAAGATGACTTTGGGTCCATTCTCGACTGGAGTGTAATCACGCAGCAGGCTTCTTGTCCCAGTCATACGCCGGGAGCATCCACTGTCCAAATACCAGATCGGCGTTTTGGTGGCCTTTGGACATTCCTGCAAAATAAAATTAATTTGCCTTAGGAACCCAATCGAACTTGGGTCCTAGATTCCTGGTTAGCACACTCCCCATCGGTTGGTTAACCCTACGAGTGGTCGGCCTCGCAGTGTTAACATAGGGAGTCTTGTAATACCTTGGATTAAACCAACAATCCACGGCAAAGTGACCGACTTTGACATAGCACCAACAGTCGAATCTGTTGTACCTCTTCCTAGGCTCCTGTCTTTCCCTGGGAACGGTGGGTACAGCTGGGGCCTTAGATCTGGAGGTGGAGGCCTCATGGTGATAGCAGTCACATGACTTTGTCACCTTCTGTATAACAGGCTTGGCTTTTGGTGGCTGCTTTCCATTATGGCCGCTAGAGAATTGACCATAATTTCCCTTGTGGATTTCCTCATAAGGTGCCTTGAGGGCACTCTCACCGAAGTTCCGGGGAAAGGTCCATCCATCATATCGGCTCTTTGGCTTTGCAACCGAGGGCCGGAAATGATGACCAAAGGTTTCTTCAAAGTCATGTTGGTTGCAAGGAAAGCTAGGCTTTCTGAACGTAACAGGACTAAGCGGAGCCTTACCCTTTTCATCACCAGAGGCCTTCTTGGCGGCCTTATTCTTCCTATGGTTCCTGTTTCTCCTGGATGAGGAACCAGATACCCCTACATGCCCCAAGCCAGCTCCTTTGGCCTGAGCAGAGAAGGTATCGACGACTGGAAGAACTGTTTTTGGCATAGAGAAGCTCTTGACGATCTTCCTTTCTGCCGCAAGTTGTTCTTCCAACTTGTCGACTTCCTCCTGCTTAAGATCAAGTAGCTTTAAGGACTCTGAATGCTTTGAGGTCAGGTCAAGATGCTCCTGTCGGAGAGAAATCAAGCTAGTGACCTCTTCCCTTAGGGATACACACTCACCCTTAAGGAATTTTACTTCCTTCTTCTCAGCCTTCAGTCTCTTACGACACTCCTCGAAAGTGTTGAGCAAAAGCTCATACTTCTCGAGGAGCTCAGCTTCACGGGCCGAAAGGCTATCCTCAGGTTCATCATCCTGAGACTCACGATCAGAGTCAGAGTCGGAGAGAGGGGTGTGAGCTTTTACCTTCCCAGTAAATGGGGGACATTCTCCTTCTGAGTCGGAGCGACCCACTAGACCGAAGTAGGCTTCCTCATCATCACTGGAGTCTGAAGAATCAGACTCACTTAGTGTCTTTGGCCGTTTGGCGATGTAACTCCGCTCCTTCTTCTTATCTCTGAAGGATTTGTGCTCCTCTCCTTTCCCTTTTTCCCTTTTTCCTTGATCGCAGTCGGCCACGACATGTCCTGGCCTATTGCATCCAAAGCAAATAATGTCAGAAGAGCGATGTTTGTTAGGTTTAGATGCATACCTGTCAGAAGAATAATTTTTCTTCTGATGCCTGGAGGAGGAGCCGTCTCTCTTTCTTTGATTCCTCATCTTGAGGAACTTCTTGAACTCTCTGGTGATGAGGGAGAAATCCTCCTCCGACAGCTCTGAGCTGGAGGAGCATGGCTCGGAGTCCTCCTCCTCATCCTTTTTCTTGGCACGGTATAAAACTGCACCTTTGCCTTTTCTGGAGTGACTGGCTTTGAGAGCCACAGTCTTTTCTTTGACTGCAGCCTTCTCTGCTTCTTCTTCAGCTTTCCTGGTGTTCAGCTGAAGCTCATATGACATCAGCTTCCCAAACAGGATTTGCGGGTCTGTTTCAGCTAATCTGCCAAACTCTCGGATGGCGCAGATCTTTGTGTCCCATTCCTTAGTAAGGGACCTAAGGAATTTATCATTGAGTTCACCATTAGTGAACACTCTTCCGTATCCTTTGAGGGCGTTGACGATCTTGAGGAAGTTCTCGTAGGTGACTCCGATCTCTTCCTTAGGTCCTTGTCTGAAGGCCTCATATTTCTGGTTCAGGAGGGATCTCCGATCATCCCTCACTTCATCAGTCCCCTCCATCAGGGTGATCAGGCCATGCCAGATCTCCTGTGCTGTCCTGTAGTGGCAGAAGTTCTGCATCATTGAGTCATCCACTACGCTGACCAGAATGTTTTGCGCCTTCTTATCAAGTCCCACTAGCACCATCTCGTCCTTGTCCATTTCAGAAAGTTTCTTCGGCACTTTCTTGGTAGGATCAATGGTGGAGACCTTGGTGGGAACATAGGGTCCCTCCTCCACTATCATGAAGAGTCTGGGGTCAACTGCCTCCATGTAGAATCTGATCCTTTCCTTCCAGATAGGAAAGTTGAGTCTGGTGCACACGGGGATCTTGCCACTGAACTTGAGCCCGTCCATAGCAGATGTTTGTCTTCTTCTTGACACCGGCGGCAGGATTCAACTCAAGGTGTTAACCTTTTTGATGAGCAACCTCCCTCTGATACCACTTGAAAGTCCACCTAGTGTCAACTATGTTCACCTATGGGGGGGGGAATAGGTGACGTGCACCGCTTTCGCGGAATTTACGAATGTACCTGCACAAGAAAAATAAAAAGCACAGCACACAGAATACACAAGCAATTTATAGTGGTTCCCCGACTTGGGTACATCCACTTTCCCCCTTCGACCTATCTCCCAACAAGGGACGACTCGGTCACTTCTCCAAAAGGATTGAAATTCAATCCCTGCACTATCGGAAGGAACCCTTCCACACGTAGGAGTCCACACTCCCACAACCCGGGTTGCACCCAACCCTTACAACACGGAACAAACGTTCCTTTACAACAAAAGTAAATCTAGAATGTACACGAGATACAAACTTCATTTGGAGACTAAGATGTCCCTCTTTGTAGACGACGTGTTCTTTGACGTCCACAAGGAGTCCACGACCTTAGATCTCTCTTGGAGAGGATCTCCCCGAAACCGGCGGCGGCAAGAAGGGCGGCGGCTAGGTTCACGGGAGTTACGGCGATGACGATGTGAGGCTGATGTTCTTTAGAGATCCAAACTTCATAGCGAAGCTAGTTAGGTCTACCAACGGTCACACGAGGATCGGTCGTCTCGATCGATTCGGATGGGGAAGTTTTTCCCGATCAACAAATCGAGAGACAAGGGATCTCTTGATAGACGCGTGAGACACTACGCTAGGCTAAGCTTCTGTCGCCGGAGATCGGGAAGAGACGTGATCAACAGCGGCGACCAACTGGTGCGAGCGGCGACGGAGGCGGCGGAGCTTTTTCGCGATATTAGGGTTTGATCGAGCTCGACTTCTTTTCTGTCTGCGTATTCCGTTCAAAATACCCGTATATAAATACTGTAAATCCTTTCAAAAATGACCGTTGTGGGACCCACAAGCAGAATCCCTAAGTCCCGGTCCAGAACCGTAACAGTGGCAGAATCCGGTTCAGGAAGTTCCAGAAAATCGCCCAAGTCAAAATCGGTGAGAATCGAAAGTGATTCTCGCCGAGTCGCCGAGAATCAAAGGTGATTCTCGACGATTCGGCGAGAATCAAAGATGATTCTCGTCGAATTTGCCTTGGTTGCACACACTGCTTTAGGCCAGGTCGAGACGGCAAGAATCAACCAGTGATTCCCGACGATTCGACGAGAATCACTAGTGATTCTCGCCGAATCGGCGAGAATCACTAGTGATTCTCGCCGAATCGGCGAGAATCACTTGGTGATTCTTGTCGATTCTAACTTAGAAGCAGAAGTGCTTGCTTATAAGTAGCTGGATCGAGATCAGCGAGAATCAACCACTGATTCTCGACGAATCGGCGAGAATCAATAGTGATTCTCGCCGAATCGGCGAGAATCACTTGGTGATTCTCGCCGATTTACACTTAGACGAATTTTCGTCTTTCCAACCATGAAGTGCTCCTTGACCCATCCTTGCTCCTTGTCTGCTCCTGCATAGTTACAGCCATGTGCTTGAAATTAAGTACACTCCAATAGAGAGAGTACACATAAGCCAACACACTGATCTGCTCAACGAGGGATTACGTCGTACAGACCCGTGTATATTGACCTACTGCACCCTGACATTGGTGTGCACTTAGCGTGGAATAACTGCAAGCACAACTTGAAAGAATATGTCAAAAACATTGCCTATTTACCTTAGCTTGTTCAGGGGCTTCTTCAAATCAGGTACGTTGTGGATACAATACCCAACAGATTACAAGGCCAGACATTGCTTATGCGGTTGGCCGAGTAAGTTGGTATATGGCTGAACCAAGGCAATCTCATCTAGTGGCGGCAAAGGGAATTTTGAAGTATGTCAAGGCTTCTTCTGATATGGGACTCCTCTATAGAAGGGACTCGGAGTTTGCGTTGCTCGGGTACACGGATGCTGACTATGGCGGTGATTCAGATGATCGAAGGTCTACTTCTGGTTATGTGTTCACTTGCGGTTCAGCTAGCATCTCATGGTGTAGCAAGAAGCAGGACTCGGTGTCGGTTTCAACCACGGAGGCGGAGTATAAGGCTTCGGCCTTGGCTGCTCGGGAAGCCGTTTGGTTGAGGAGGCTTATAGAGGATGTTCATGAAGAAGTGCAAGGGCCTACTTTACTCCGGGGTGACAATGAGAGTGCTCTCAAACTGGTTAACAATCCAGTGTGTCACGCCAGAACCAAGCATATAGAGATTGATCACCATTTCATCAGGGAGAAGGTGTTGGAAGGATCTCTGCTGGTCGGGCATGTTCGGAGTGAAGATAATCTTGCTGACATCTTCAGGAAGCCACAGTCGAAGGGGCCTTTTGAACGCTTGCGCAGCTTGCTGGGCTTGGTCACCACTTCCCACTTCAAGGGGGAGTGTTGAATTTTGTGAAGTGGAAGTGGTTGACGGGACAGGCCGGGTGGCCTGGGCGGACAGGTTTGGCGGACTAGGCGGACTGGGCGGACTGTGATGTGCGGCCTGGTGGAAGGTCTAGTGAAAAGCCGGCTGTCTTCTGAGCGGGTTGTTTGCATGGAGTCCGCGGACTATGCGGCCTGGTTTCTGCGGATAGGGTGTTTGCTAATTGGCTTTGCCAAGTAGCGGCCTGAGCGGATGGAGGCTTGCGGACTGGTGCTTTGCTCAGTGGCCGTGGTGAAAGCTTGTGCTGATAGGCGGTTTGGCTCGTGTCTGCGGGAAGCTTGTAGACTGATGTGTCCGCGGTGTGTGCTGTTGCGGACTGAGCTTAGAGCTTGGCTGAGGCCTTGTCGAGCTCTGGTGTTACAGCAGGTGCTTTGCTGTGTAGATCGATTGGCGGACTGGTTTTGGAGTCCGGGATTGGTTGCTGTGTTGGACAGGAGTGCGAGGAGCCTGCGGACTGCTGGCGGTCTGTGCTTCGGTGTTTGGCGGATGGGGGTTTACGTCCGCCATGCTCGCATTGGCCTTTGATGGTTTTGGACTTGGTTACACTTTGTCCCAAGACCATGGTGTCCACGGTATCCGCCAAGTCCGCTGTGACCGGGCGGACTATTACCATCTGCCTTTGGTCGTGGACTTGTGGCGGATTGAGGTGTGAGTCTTGCGGACTGCCTCAGGTTGGTGCGGACAGCCATTGAAGGGGTTTGCTGTCCTGCAGTGATTGGAGCTTTGCGGGCTGATGCCTTGTCCGCATAGCTTGGGCGGACTAGAGAGGGTTCGCCAATGTTTGCCTTGCTCCTGGCGGTTTTCCTTGGTATCCGGCTAAGTCCTTGCGGACTCGGCGGACGGTGTTTTGCTATCGCGCGGGCTGGGGCGGTCTCGCTATCTCTTGGGCGGTGATCACACTCCTCACCTCGCCTATAAATAGGACCCCCCCTGGCAGGTCTACAGTAACCTAAGTAACTTGAGTGAACAGTAAGTTGGGTTGGGCAAGGAGCTGCGGTCTGTGTTTGTCAGTCCGCACGGATTGTTTCAGTGCTGACGTTTGCTGTGTGCAGGTCGCGCGGGTAGCTTCAAGGAGCCAGGAGTTTGGTTGTGACTTTGGTCAAGTACTTGGAAGTGTGCGGTCTCTGCGGACTCAGCAGGAAGTCGCTCTGCGGCTTGTCAGTTCTGTTTCATCTTTGCCAGCTTCAATAACCTATCCACCGGCTTCAGGCGGGTAGGGGGTGTTCCTCAGTTCAGGTTCAGCAGGAGACGAATAACGGTGTGTCCGCGCGGCCTCGCGGCTTCGGCGGACTCCGTGGTGATTCGGCGGACTGCAGCTAAGTGCGAGAAATCTCAGCGGATTCGGCGACCTCGCGGTCTCGGCGGACTCCGGTGCTGTCCGCCCAGCTTGTTTTTTGGTACTTTCTGTTTACAGCTGTTATACTAGCGAAATCATGTCTCGCTATGTATGCCTCGTGGTGTAAAGAAGTGAATGAATAATAGACCTGCTTGTGCTTCCATTGTTTGTTGGGTTGTTCCTCGGGTTTCCGCTGGTTCAACGTGTGAACTGGGTAGTTCCGAAGGTATTAATTTGGCGTTTGGGCTATCTTACTAATCACGTTGAGAAAATTTAACAAAAACAACATCAAATACACCTTGATGCATATCATTGAGTAAGGTGAGGCTTCTTCAAATCTGGTACACATTTTCCAATGTACCCAACAATCTCCCCCTATTTGGAGAACTCATAACCCTTAGTCAACGATATACACCATTCATAACAAAAACACATTATGATGTATAAAAATATTATATGACAGGGTAACTTATAAACAAAACATATATAAGATATCATCACAGAATAATAATGCTAACATAATGAGCATTAAACATTATTTTGTTTCAACTTTCAAAAGTTTCTTTAACAATTGTTTACATAGATTTTTAACACTAAAGTTTACAAAGTTGTAAAATCTAGTAAATTTATCCTAAGGCTAGTCTGGCTACTTGATGACTATGTCTTTGCCTGATTGGATATTGGCTTATACTGGAGCATCTGTATCTTCAGCTAGCTTCTTTCCCTTTAGATCTTTCTTCTTTTGTTATTCAGCCCTTATTCTTTGTCTTTCAAAATAATGAAAAGGCTTTGGGAAATATTTGCTATGCTCCTGAGCATTAGGAGGTAGCTTCCCAGTTTTTACCTTTCTTCTGTATTGTACAATGGCTTCCTGCCTGGCTTCATATTTTTGCCATTCTTGTTCAGTGTACCATTTGCCCCTATCATGGGACTTGTCCTTTACAGCTTTCCAAGCAGTCAGTATAATGTTCCTGGATGTTGGACTCCACTGCTCAAAATCAGGCTTCAACTCTGCCTATTCTCTGAATCTCTTCTTAGACAATAGAACTTCTTGCTCTTTGTTCAAAACTGCCTCTGGCATTTCTACTTTCTCAAGGATAATATTTTGAGCACATTCTGGAGGGCTGTACATAGACTGTACTTCTTGGTGAATCATTTCAAAATCTGTTGGAGGGTAAATGACCTGAGCAACTTCAGGTTGGTCACCTCCAAAATAAGAAGGGCGTATACCTGACTCAGCCACATTATCATCATCACAAAGGGGTGGATATCCAAGGGTGGCTCTGATGCTATTAGATATCCATTTAGCATGATCAGAGCCTGCTTTGACTAACACTCTCTCCCCCTTTATGACTTCTCTTGCAATATTATCCATGAGGTCATCTTTCTAAAATCTGATTTGTTCATCAAGATAATTTACACCATCTTTATAAAAGGACTTTGACTTCATTAGCTGTGCAGAAATGGTATTTTGAGATTGCTCAATAGCACTTTGTACAGCAGCTAGTCCTTCTTGTAATTGCTTATCAAAATTTTCCTTGGCTTTAGTCCTTGCCTCAGTCAGGGCAGTAGCAATATTCTTCATTTCTGTAACAATCACATTATGTGATTCTGTCAGATTATCATTCATTCTAAGTTGATTCTCTAGGACATAGTCTTGCTTAATAGCTATATCATCAACTTGAGTCTTGATTTTTTCTTGATGTGTTGCTAGGAAAACCACAACATTGCCTCCTTTGTGAAAGCAATCTGTCATTTCCTTCTTGTTTTAATTTACTTCAAATCTTATTGATTTAATATCCTGAGCTAAGGAAAATTGCAGATCTTTATGGGTCTCATCCATATATTTCTCCATGGCAATCCTTTGTTCATCTAACTTTACTTATAATGAGACTAATATGGAGCTATAATCAGTGGTTGGGGCAGATTGTGGAGTAGTTTGTAATGCCCTCTTATAGCTTTGGCTCCTTCTTTTGAAAACCATTAGCTTCCTCTTCTTTGCTTGTATTTCTGCTTCATCTTCAGAAGCTGAGGTACTAGCTATATCAACTCTTTCCTTAGGACTAGGAGGCAAGTTCTGTTCAGTCCTAGGTAGCTCCCCTTGAGTCCTTTGCTTCTCTCTTTCAGTTCTTTCTTGCTCCACCTGAGTGTTAACTTGCTCCTCCCTCTCAGGACTTACTTGCTCCCCCTCAATGTTAATTGGCACCCCTCAATTTTTGCTTTCTCCCCCTCAAATTCAGTTTGTTCCCCTTCAGTTCTTGCTTGTACTATATCAGGAAACAACTCTTCAAGGGTGAACTCTTGTTGAGTAGGGACTTGTGGCACCATAAATTCAGGAGCATCTGCAGCTGTAGATGTATCCTCCATGATAACATCTTGTGCTTGACTGTGTAGTTGTGTGGTCTGGTAAGCATCAATCAAGGATTCAATTAATATTTCATCCTCATTATTAAAAATTGATTGATTAACTTCTTGAATTACCTCAAGAATAGTCTGTGTAGCCATTTCACTTTCCAAGTGGGTTGGCTCTTCCACAAGATGAGGCTCCTCCTGCACTTGAGCACTATCTGCAATATCTTGTGCAGGAGATTTTTCAGGAATATCTAGCCTCTCTTCATCTGGCATGTCATTTGTTAGGACTCTATCCCAACTGGAGATAATCCTTATGTCCATTCTCCTCATATGATTGATCTTTGAACTAGCAGTTTGTTCCATTACTTCAGGAACTGTTCTAGCCAAGTACAGACTCATAATTCTTCCCAGATTTGGCTTCTTAATACTTTCCATAATCTTTTCAAAAATTACTGCTGACCAATCTGTGTTTAGTCTGTAGATAATCCTGGTCATCAGGATGAACATATAGGCTGAAATCCTATCATGCCCCTGGCTTGCAGAGAATGACTTTTCCAACCACTTCTTAAAGGAATTTTCCTTGCTGATTCATTCTTTTTCTATTCATTGCAGACCCAATCTTCATGGTGGGATCCAATCCACACCACTGAAGTTCTTCCCTAGTCTTGGTACTTCTTCTTCTTCTTGGGTTCTTGGAAGTTGAAGAGTTTTCCTCAAGCTGTTCAAGGTTAGTTTCACTTTAGCTCCCTGAACTGTAGATTTGATCTTAAGTCCAGTTGAGTCTAAAGTAGCTGCGCCATAGAATTCAAGTATTTCTTTCTTCCAAATCTTTGTAGGTTCAGATACCAGAAATTCCAACCCATTTTCTGCAATTAGGGTTACTACTGCTTTAATTTCAGGTTCCTCATAATCAAAGGCATTGCGTACTAGCTCATAGACTTCATTGACATTGTCTTCAAGCTTTGGCTCCATTAGGGTTGAGAGAAAGCTTGGATTAAGAAGAGAGAATTTGTCGACACAAGGTTTTGGTCTCGAAACTATGGAGAGTGTGTCGATAGGGTTTCTTGTTGACCTATTTATACCCTTCCATATAATGAAGGTGAAAAGGCACGTCAAAATCCTCTTAATGTGTCGACACTGTTGAAATGTGTCGACACAGACTTCTAATGTCTCGACATAAGTGTTGACTTCTATGTGTCGACACTTATTCTATTTGCGCTAGACGAAATCTGTGTATTGATCCTAAGTGTCGACACCACTTCTGGATGTGTCGACACCACTTTTGGATGTGTCGACACTACTTATCTGAAGTGTCGACACCAATTTTCTAGATGTGTCGACATCACTTTCCTAGAATGTCGACACCACTTCTATGTATCGACACAGACAACTTCTTGTGTCGACACTACTTTACTTAGCCAAATTTGTTATACTAAGTTATGTTCAACATTCCTAATTCAATTTTGAAATTGTTGAATATAATTTCATCTAAAGGCTTATTAAACATGTCTGCTAGTTGTAAATCAGTACTAACAAATTCTAAAGAGATATCTTCTTTCTCTACATGATCTCTAAGAAAATGATATCTTATTTCTATATGCTTTGTTCTATTATGAGAAACAGGATTATGAGCAATAGAAATAGCACTAGTAGAATCACATAATAAAGGAGTTTTACTTACCTGAATACCATAATCTTCTAACTGATGGTGTATCCATAACAGCTGTGCACAACAGCTTCCAGCAGCAATATACTCAGACTCAGCTGTGGAAATTGCCACACTGCTCTGCTTCTTACAGCTCCAAGACACCAGTCTTCCTCCTAGAAATTGACAGGTGACTGTTATGCTTTTCCTATCTACTTTGTAACCTGCAAAGTGTGCATCTGAATAGCCCATTATTAGAAAATCTCTATTCCTAGGATACCAAAGGCTTAGATTAGGTGTGCCCTTAAGATATCTCAAAATTCTTTTGACAACAGTAAGATGAGATTCTTTAGGGCAGGATTGGTACCTAGCACAGACACATGTAGCATACATGATATATGGTCTACTAGCAGTCAGATATAGGAGGGAGCCAACTATCCCTCTATACAAAGTTTCATCTACATGTTTCCATGCATCATCTTTTCTTAGAGATACACTTGTCCCCATTGGAGTTCTCATGGTAGTGGATGATTCCATACCATACTTCTTAATTAACTCCTGGGTGAACTTAGACTGGGATATGGACAAGCCATCATCAGTCTGTCTTACTTGGAGACCCAAGAAGAACTTAAGTTCTCCCATACTGCTCATTTAAAATTTCCCTTACATTAGTTTTGCAAACTTTCTACAAAGGTTACTTTCTGTAGAACCAAATATTATGTCATCAACATATATTTGGACTAGGATAATCTTTCCTTTGGATTCCCTAAGGAATAAAGTCTTGTCTATTTTCCCCCTTAAGAATTTGTTCTCAATGAGGAAAGTAGACAGGGTTTCATACCAAGCCCTTGGGGCTTGTTTCAACTCATACAAAGCTTTCCTAAGTTGATAGACATAAGTAGGATTGAGTGGATCAACAAAACTTGAGGGCTGCTCTACATAGACCTCCTCTTTTAAGTCTCCATTTAAGAAAGCAGACTTAACATCCATCTGGAACACTTTGAAGCCTTGATATGCTGCATAGGCTAGGAATAGTCTGATAGCTTCCAACCTAGCCACTGGAGCAAAAGTCTGATCAAAGTCTATGCCCCCCTCTTGTCTGTATCCTTTGGCAACTAGTCTTGCCTTGTTCTTCACTATGATCCCACTCTTATCAAGCTTGTTTCTATAAATCCACTTTGTCCCAATAACATTGTGGCCCTTTGGTTTTGGAACCAAATCCCAGACCTTGCACCTTCTGAATTGATTTAACTCCTCCTGCATGGCATCAATCCAGTGTGGGTCCTTAACAGCTTCTTCAAATCTCTTGGGTTCCACTTGAGATAAGAAACTAGAGCAAATAACTGTGTTCAAGTTCCTGCTCCTTGTTTGTACTCCTTGTCTTGGATCACCAAGGTTGAAGTTGGTGACCGGGCGGTCTGGTGGTCTGTCTTGGCGGGTTGAAGACCGCGCGGTCTGGCGTTTTGTCTCAGCCGGCTTGGAGACCGGGCGGTCTAGCGGTCTACCCTGGCAATCTCTCTTTCTCTCTGGTGCTAGCCGTGCGGTTAGCCCTTCTGTCTAACCGCGCGGCTTGTGCGGTTTGTTCTGTATAGTCCGCTTAGTCCTGTAAATTTTTAGTCTCACATCTCTTATTTGTATTCTCTTATCTCTCCTCCATTCTATATAAGGGAGGGCATACCTTTGTAATAGATATCTTTTTGGATAATAAAACTTTCAATTATTCAAAACTCTGGCTTGTTTTTGGTCATTTGTTCGCTACTTTAACATGGTATCAGAGGACTCGATTTTCTCCTCCTAATTCTGTGCGCCCTCTCTGACCTCGCGACTTGTCCGCACGGCTTGCTTCTTCTTCTCGCGGCCTGTCCCCGCGGCTTGTTTCTTCCACCTACTTGCGCCCTGTTCGCGCGGCTTCTTCTCTCCTTGTCGTTGCCCTTTGTGTGCACGACCTCTTTGTTTCTTCTTCTTCTTGCTGCGACCTGTTTGCCTCCCAGCGGACTTTTCTCTGTTCGCGTGGTGTCTCTTTCTTCTGTTCGCGCGGGCTGTTTTCTAGCCGCTCGACTTCTTTCCCTCTCTTTCTTCTGTTCACGCGGGTTGTTTTCTAGCCTCTCGACTTCTTTCCCTCTACTTGCTTCTGCGGCTTGGTCGTGGTTTTTCTGGTCGCCGGTATCTATCATCGTGACCGCTGCAGATCTCTTTCTCCTAACCGCTCCTGCTTGTTAGTCACCGCGACCTACTGTTCAGTCGCGCGGCTTGTGCTTCCCTCTTCTTCCCCTTTGCCTTGCTCTGCACCTTGGTCGTGGCCCTTCTTGCCGCTGGTGTGCTGTCACCGAGACCGCTGCAGTTTTTATTCCTCCCTTCATGGCTTTCATATACTCCTCCAAGCCGTTTGCCTCGGTAGTCACATCTTCTCGCAGTGCCCACGTTATTACTCAAGGAAAATGGCTGATCGACATCGGTGCAACAAATCATATGACCGGCAATCTCCAGTGTTTTTCTCTCCTAGAAACACATGATCGGTTGCCCCCGGTTATTCTCACTGACGGCTCTTCATCATCAGTCCATGGGACGGGGATAGTTCATATCACTCTGTCTCTTCACTTGGCGGATACTCTATATGTGCCCCAGTTCCCGTGCAACTTATTATCTGTTACCTCTCTATGCAAGCAACTACAGTGTTCTGTCACATTTACTTCTACTTCTTGCTCTTTTCAGGATCTGGACTCCTAACGGACGATTGCTACTGGGACTGAGAGTGGCGGGCTATACTTCCTGGACAACATTTCTGCTTTTTCCACCTTCTCATCCACCTCCACAGATATTCTCCAATGGCATCTCCACCTTGGTCATGCTCCTCCGCGTCTTCTTCGTCAACTTCTGCCCCACCTTCCTCCACAAAGTCCTCCGCTCAACTGTGGGACCTG
This sequence comes from Platanthera guangdongensis, assembly GCA_039583875.1. Lineage (NCBI taxonomy): Eukaryota > Viridiplantae > Streptophyta > Magnoliopsida > Asparagales > Orchidaceae > Platanthera > Platanthera guangdongensis. Next base: position 142,009,232 of record CM077153.1, read on the forward strand.
TCAGCTTGGCAAGCATCACCGCTCCTCCTTCCCTCCAAAGCACGTTCGTGGCTCTACCCGTCCGTTTGATCTCATCCACTCCGATATTTGGGGTCCTTCTCCAACTCTTACCATTGGTCGGGGTAGTTTATATTTTGTCACGTTCATTGATGACTTCTCTCGCTGTACGTGGGTGTATCTATTAAATGATCGTTCCGAATTATTCTCTGTATGGATGTCCTTCTATCTCATGATCCAAACTCAGTTTAATGTTTCTATCAAAGTTTTTCGATCTGATAATGCCAAAGAATATATCAGTCATGACCTTTCTACCTTCTGCATGCAAAATGGGATTATTCATCAAACTAGTTGTGTCTATACTTCACAACAAAATGGTGTGGCCGAACGCAAAAACCGTCACCTCCTCGATGTCGCTCGCACCTTGATGACCCAGATGCATGTTCCTCGCTCCTATTGGGGCTATGCTGTTCTCCTTGCCTGCTACCTTATCAATCGCATTCCCTCCACGGTTCTCCACGGAAAAACCCCATTCTCCATTCTGTATCCGGGCAAGGAGCCGTTTCCTCTCCCTCTCCAAATCTTTGGATGCACTGCCTTTGTGCATACCCCTTCTGCCACCCGTGATAAGCTCTCCCCTCGCTCCACCAAATGTGTCTTTCTGGGGTACTCCACCACTCAGAAAGGCTATTGTTGCTTTGATCCCGTCCTTCGTAAGCAGTTCGTCTCTGCTGACGTCACCTTCTTCGAGAATACCTCCTACTTCTCGGATGACTCCTCTCCTCTTCTCCTAGCTTCTGATTCTCCTATCGTTCCCTTCGTTCCCTCGCCTCCTACTACGATCTCCACCCCTACACCGTCTCCATCCACTCCTCTCCCTCCACCTCTCTCTCTCTCCTCCGCCACCCTCTCCCTCATCTCCGCCGCCATCGCTCTCTACTCCCAGGCCAGCTTTCTCTACCACGGATGCTCCGGATGCCGCGGGACCCGCTGACCTGGATCTTCCTATAGCTCTTCGCAAAGGGGTGCGGACGTGTACCCTATACCCCCTTGCTGTTGTTGTCTCCAATGATCGTCTTACCCCATCTCGTAGGGCATTTGCACTGGTTATCTCTGCCACTGCCACACCCCGCTCCTACCAGGAGGCCCTTGCTATTCCTCATTGGAAGATGGTCATGGATGAGGAAATGGCAACACTAACTGAGCGGGGTACCTGGACTCTTGTTCCTCCTCCATTCGGTACTGATGTTGTTGGTTGTCGCTGGGTCTTTGTGGTCAAATTTGGCCCCGACGGCACTGTGGATCGTTATAAGGCTCGCCTTGTTGCTAAGGGCTTTACTCAGACTTATGGGGTTGATTACTTTGACACCTTCTCCCCCGTGGCTCGTCTCTGCACTATCCGGGTCCTTCTCTCTGTGGCGGTAAATAGGGATTGGCCAATTTCCCAGCTGGATGTCAAGAATGCCTTCCTTTATGGTGATCTTCACGAGGCCGTTTACATGGAGCAACCTCCTGGGTATGTTGCTCAGGGGGAGACACGAGTATGTCGGCTGAAGAAGGCAATTTATGGCCTCAAGCAGAGCCCTCGAGCTTGGTTTGACAAGTTCAGCGGCATCGTGGCGGCCGTTGGTTTTACGCGAAGCTCTGCCGATCACTCTCTATTTATTCGCAAAACTCCTTTGGGGCTGGTTGTTCTTTCTGTGTACGTCGATGATATTCTTCTCACTGGCGATGACTAGGAACGGGTAGCCCTGATAAAGAGACATCTTCGCCAACATCTGATCACGAAAGATATGGGCTCTCCAAAGTACTTTCTGGGGATCGAAATCTCTCGGAAGTCAGACTCCTTAGTTCTCTCTCAGCGTAAGTGTGCCCTTGATCTTTTAAAAGAGGCAGGATTGACTGGAGCAAAACCTGCCTGATGCCCCATGGCAACTGGAGAAGACAAAACCTGGATAGATGATTCGACTCCACTTTCAGATAGTTCGCGGTACAGGCGTCTGGTTGGTAAGCTCATATATCTCACAGTGACCAGGCCCAACATTTCCTATGCTATGGGCAAGGTGAGTCAGTTCATGCAAGCACCTAGGGAGTGCCATCTACAGTCCGCCTTGTGGATCTTGGAGTATGTCAAAGCAGCGCCTAGGAAAGGATTACTTTTTCAGAATAATGGTCATCTGAGGATTGAAGCATACTCAGATGCAAGTTATGCTGATGATAAAGGGGATCGCAAGTCAACCTCAGGTTTTTGCACCTTTGTTGGGGGAAATCTGGTGAGCTGGAAGAGCAAGAAGCAGTCTGTTGTCTCCAGGTCTAGTGCAGAAGCTGAGTATCGCAGTATGGTGTCGACCACTTGTGAGTTAAAATGGCTGCGGGATCTCATGCTAGATTTAGGAGAGGTCTACAACCATCCTCTACCTATGTTCTGTGATAACAAGGCCGCCATATACATCTCCAAAAATCCGGTCTTCCATGAAAGAACAAAGCACATTGAGGTCGACTGTCATTTCATTCGTGAAGAGATCTTAAAGGAATAAATTTGCACTCCCTTTGTCACTTCTGATAAAGAGCTGGCTGACATCTTCACCAAGCCAGTTTCCGCCTTATTTCTTCATGTTTGTGATAAGCTGGGCATGATCGATATATATGCTCCAGCTTGAGGGGGAGTGTTGAAGTTGGTGACCGGGCGGTCTGGCGGTCTGTCTTGGCGGGTTGAAGACCGCGCGGTCTGGCGGTTTGTCTCAGCCGGCTTGGAGACCGGGCGGTCTAGCGGTCTACCCTGGCGATCTCTCTTTCTCACTGCTGGTAGTCATGCGGTTAGCCCTTCTGTCTATTCGCGCGGCTTGTGCAGTTTGTTCTGTATAGTCCGCTTAGTCCTGTAAATTTTTAGTACCACATCTCTTATTTGTATTGTCTCATCTCTCCTCCATTCTATATAAGGGAGGGCATACCTTTGTAATAGATATCTTTTTGGATAATAAAACTTTCAATTATTCAAAACTCTGGCTTGTTTTTGGTTATTTGTTCGCTACTTTAACAATCAATGATCTGGTGTGCAGGATGATCCTTCAAATGTCTTACTGCTGGAGGTAATCTATCAGCAGTTTGACCTCTCCAATCTCTTCATTATGCTGCACTTCATGGTCTTCATCAGCAACTTGAGTGTCTTGTACTCCCCCTGGATAGCAACTACCATTTTCCTCATCCAGCTTTGCAGTTGGATCTTCTCTGATAGTAAGCTGGTCCATCTTCTGCTGTATACCTGTGGAGCTACAAGACCTACTTGGCAACTCACTGTTAATAAGTCTAGTTTCATCAAAAATAACATGTACAGACACTTCTAGAACTTGAGTAGCCAAATTGTAGACCCTATAGGACTTACTATTATTGTTGTACCCAACAAATATCTCATCTTGGGATTTGGCGGCAAACTTAGTTAAGTGAGATTTGTCATTGTTAACCATATAGTATTTGCAACCAAAGATCCTAAAATAGGATAAATTTGGTTTTCTGCCTTTCATTACCTCATAGGGTGTCTTTTTGTGGCTTTTGGTGATGGAAGCCCAAAAGAGCACATGGTATGCAGTGTTTACTGTCTCAGCCCATAAATATTCTCGGAGAGAAGTATCACTCAATAGTGTTCTTCCAGCCTCAATCAATGTCCTATTCTTTCTCTCAGCAATGCCATTTTGCTGAGGTGTTCTGGGTAAGGAGAATTCCTGAAGAATCTCAAACTCTTCACACAGCCGTGTCATACTTTCAGATTGAAATTCAGTTCCATGGTCACTTCTGATTTTGACCACTGAACTATCTAATTCATTCTGAATTTGTTTGACAAAAGTGTAGAAGACCTTTGGGGTTTCAGATTTCTGTCTCAGAAAGAATACCCATGAGAATCTTGAATAGTCATCTACAACCACAAAAGTGTAGACCTTCCTACCTAGGCTCTGAACTGGCATAGGACCAAATAAGTCCATATGCAAGAGGTATAAGCACCTCACTGAGTTTTTGATTTCAAGGCTATGAAAGGAGGATCTAGTCTGCTTGCCTTTTTGACAAGCTGAACATATTCCATCCTTAGAACACTTAACTTGAGGATCATTCCTCACTAACTCTTTACTAAAGAGTTGGCCAATGGTCTTGTAGTTAAGATGGGCTAGCCTCGTGTGCCATTTAACACAATGAGAGACTTTTTCATCAGCCACAAGACAGATAGGAGAATTTTTATTCTCACACACAAAGTCTAGGCAATATACATTTCTTTTTCTATATCCAGTCAATATGACCTTTTGATCACTTGACTTCTTGATATGATACCCATTCTTGACAAATGAAATGTCATATCCTAGATCACTCAGCTAGCTAATGATTATTAGATTATGTTTCAAACCCTTTACATAGGCCACTTGAGTGATTGTAATTGAGTTATTAGAAATATTACCAAAACCTTTGATGACTCCCTTTTCAGAACCACCAAAGATTACTTTAGGCCCATTCAGCATAGGTGAGTAGTCCTTCAGCAATCCCCTTGTTCCAGTCATGTGCCTGGAACATCCACTGTCCAAGTACCATATAGGGGCATGATAACTTGGACTCACCTGCAACAAAGATTACTTAACCTTAGAACCCAAATAACTTTTGGGTCCTTGGTTCAAGTTAGTCTGAAACTTAACAAATCTGCCTGCAGCTTTTCTAACAGGCAGACTGCTACTCTCCTTGACACTGGTATTGTGCCAACAGTTTAAGGCATAATAGCCTACCTTTCCACAGCCCCAGCACTCAAACTTATTATACCTCTTTTTAGGTATAATCTTAGCTGTATTGTTTGTAGCAGGTCTTTTATTTTATGCTGGGGTTTTGCCTTTCTTATTGGACTGTGCATCCCATGCAGTTCTCTTAAAGCCTATTCCTCCCTTTCCCTTTTGTGACACAAAGTCATCTATTAAGGGTAGGATAGATTTTGACTTAGATAAAGTAGCCACAATCTCCTTCTCTTTCTGAAGTCTGTTTTCCAGACTTTTAATCTGATCATTTTTTAATGTGATTGTTCCCATTTGAATAGCAGTTATGTTCTTCAATTTGGCAATCTCATTCATATTTTGATCCAGCAGCTTCTCTGAATCAAATGCAGCCAACTTAAGAGCTGCATTTTCCTTAGCCTGATTTTTGGCCAGGTTTTTGCTTCTCTTAAGTGCCTGTAATAAATCCCCATATTCATCTATCAGCTAATGAATATCCCCTTCAGATTCAGACCCATCTTCATCTCTTGATGGAGATGCATCTGATTCTGACCCTATGAAGTAATCAGAATCTACAGATACACCTTTTACCTTACTGGGGTCAGGCTAATCCTGGCACTGGTCTTCCATAGATACATCCATCAGTCCTTTGCATTGATGGTCTTCCTGCTCATAGATAGAGTCCAGTAATTGCATGAACTTATCCTCTTCTTCTACAAACAAACCAATATATGCCTCAGCCTCAGATTCAGACTCTGAAGTTGATTGATCTGTCAAGCTTTTCTCTTTCTCAGCAACCAAGGATTTCTCCTTCTTTCTCTTGTGTTGAGACTTCTTTCTATTAGCAGACTCCTTCCTTTTGTTTGGACAGTCAGCCACAACATGTCCAGCTTTGTTGCAGCAATAATATATAATCTTGGATGTAGTTGACTTGCTAGGCTTTGTCCCATTCCTGTCCTTCCTGGATGATTTCCCCTTCTGATAATAGTCATCCCTGGACTGAGATGTGGAAGGCCTAGATTTCCACTACTTCTTCTTTAAGAATCTCTGGAACTGCCTTGTGAATGTTGTAAAGTCTTCATCTGAGTCACTGCTGTCTGAACTGTGTTTATCAGAATTGTCTGAAATCACTTCTGCAACTCTCTTAGGAGGAGATGGAGACATCCTCCTATTCTTCCTGGTGGCTTCTACCTTGAAGGCCACTGACTTTTCTCTAGAGTCAACCTTTGTATGTTTCTCTTCCTCTTTTCTGGCCATCAGCTGCATCTCATATGACAGCAGTTTGCCAAACAGTGTTGGAGGAGAAATCTCTGCCAGTCTGGCCACTTCCCTTATGGCACAGATCTTTGTATCCCATTCCTTAGTCAAAGACCTAAGGAATTTATCATTCAGTTCATAAGTACTGAATATTTTTCCATAAGACATTAGTTCATTGACAACCCTATAGAACGTCTTATAACATTCAGTTATACTTTCAGACTTGGCTTGTCTGAAACTCTCATATTCTTGATTAAGCATAGACTTTCTATCTTGCCTAACCTCTTCAAAACCCTCCATGTAGACAATCAATGTGTCCCACATCTCCTTGGAGGTTTACAGTGAATTAGATTGTGGAATGTTGAATCATCAATGGCACTTACTATAATATTCTGGGCTCTTTTATCCATTGTTGCCAAGATGATTTCATCCTTAGTCATCTCTGAAAAATCCTTTGGAATTCTTTGATTGGCATCAAGAACAGAAATCTTCATTGGAACATATGGACCTTCCTTAACTGTTATGTAAATTCTAGGATCAGATGCCTCCATGAATATTTCTTTCCTGCAGATGGGCAATTTCATTGAACCAAGTTTTTTATGGTTTTCTCCTGAACCCATCTTCTTGATCTTAATTCTGCCTTTCAGATCTCACTCAAACTGTTAAGTCTATCTTTGAGCAACCTCCCTCTGATACCACTTGAAAGAATTAGTTCCTAAACACCTAGAGGGGGGTGAATAGGTGTAATTCCTTTTTCTTCTAAGATAGAATATCTATTCAGTTAATTAATCAGAAACAGCTAATTCTACAGCTAACACAGCACAGAATTCACAGGATCACACAATCACAGATTGCACATAGTTTTTATTATGGTTCCCCAAGGTCTGGGTACATCCACTTTCCCCCTTCGCCTATCTAGCAGTGTGCTAGATTCGGCCTAACTTCTTCTCTTCACCTCAGATCCGCAGATCTTACAGCTCAGAACCCAAACCAGGCTCCTACAACTCAGAGTGAGTCCACACTCCTATAGCTCAGGCAATCTGCCCTACCTCAGCCTTCAGTAAGGCCTACAACTCAGAGATTACAATCTCCTACAACTCAGGCTCACAGCCCTACCTCAGCCTTCAACAAGGCCTACCACTCAGAGAAATAATTATCCTACAACTCAACCTTTATAAAACAGGCTTACAACTCAGATCTTCTAAAGATCCTACAGAAAATATATTTAAGTTTGTAATATACCACCACCCGGGTAGAGAGAGAAAGGATGGATGGTTTCTTGATCAGTTCTTGGAAGAATCTGATGGCAGAGAACAACCACTCTTAACTTTCTTCAAATCTTCTTAAATCTAAACTCAGTAGGGTTAAAATCCTTTGAAGTTGATCTTCAATCAGCTTCTTTCTTGAAATTCAGATCTCAATCTGAATCCTTCTTGGCAGACTGGTTCAGAATCTGCACTTAAGAAACTTGTTGATTTAAGTCTCTTTATTCACTTCAATAGATGGAGCTCTCTCTCTCCAAATTCTGTATATCTTTCTTCAGTATTCTGTATTTGTATCAATCTCTTTTTGTTGATGAAGAAAGCCTTTATATATACTTCCTCCATGGTAACCGGCTGATCCGGTTTCTAACGAACTTCTGACAGCTCTGACAGTTGCAGTAGACCGTTTAGAAATGACATCTGTCAAGTCATCCAGTCACTTCTTGAAACACTGTCTCTGTCAGCAAAGTGTCAAGACTGAACTTCATCATGTGTCGACACAAGTAGTCTAAGTGTCGACACAAGCCTTGGTGGTGTCGACACAGCTCCTTTGGTGTTGACACTACTTCTTGACACAACTTTTGTAGAATGTGTCGACACTAATTTTGTGTGTCGACACAGTCACTTCTTCTCTTCACAAATATCACTTTGTTGAAATTCTGCTATGTGTCGACACAAGTCCTGTGTGTCGACACAGTTGATGTCGACAAAGTCTTCTATGTGTCGACACTGCCTCTAGGTGTCGACACAGTTGATGTCGACTAAGATTTCATGTATGTCGACATTACCTCTGTATGTTGACACAGTTGATGTCGACTAAGCTTTCATGTGTGTCGACACTGCCTCTGTATGTCGACACAGTTGATGTCGACTAAGCTTTCCTGTATGTCGACACTGCCTCTGTATGTCGACACAGTTTCTTCTGGTGTCGACACAGCCTTTCCAAGTGTCGACATAGTTGACTCCAAGTGTCGACACAGCTTTTCTCCAGTGTCGACACAAGCCTTCATAAGTGTCGACACTACTGCTCATGGTGTCGACACATGGACTTAGAAACTTTTTCCTGCATTCTTGCATTTTCATAACCTGCACATATAAACTCAAAACAACATCAAATACACCTTGATGCATATCATTGAGTAAGGTGAGGCATCTTCAAATCTGGTACACATTTTCCAATGTACCCAACAATAACTTTTCTGCCTCTTAGGCATTAAGTGAGCCTTCATCACTCAACGCCAAAGAACATGAGCAGTTTTCTGCTACTTGGCATTGAGTGAGTAAGCTTCACTCAATGTCAAACTACTTAACAGATTTTATTCTGTTATATGGTGTTGAGTGAGTAAGGTACACTCAACGCTTTAGGACTTGAGTATTTTCTATGTTTGAAAACATAGTGGCTCTGACTGACTAGGATTCAATCAACGCTTTTGCCCCATAGTGTTGAGTGAGTAAGCTTCACTCAACGCATAACTACTTAGACAGATTTTTTCTCATGGCATTGAGTGAGTAAGCTACACTCAATGCCTAAGCACTTAGATTTTCTATCACGTGGCGTTGAGTGAGTAAGCTTCACTCAACGCCTAACCACTTAGATAGATTTTCTATCACATGGCAATGAGTGCATAAGCATAACTCAGCGCATGTGGACTTAGTCAAAATTCTACATAAAATTTTTGTGGCTTTGACTGACTGAGCAAACTCAACAATTAGTGTTGTATGGCGTTGAGTGAGTGGACTTCACTCAACGCCTGTGTACATAGCCACTTCTCAGCTAGTTTCTCTTAAGGCTTGGACTGTCTCAGCCTGTCTCACAGCTTTTTGTTGTATAGCATTGAGTGAGTAGATTACACTCAATGCCTATTGCCTTAGACACATTTTGGATGTTTCTTCTTAGGCTTTGGCTATCTCACAGTCTTTTGCTATAAAGCATTGAGTGAGTAAACTACACTCAACGCCAATGCCCTTAGCCATATTTCTAGCTTTCTCATTGTTAAACATTGACTGACCTAGCAATATTCAACGATTTCACTTACCTGGCATTGAGTGAAAAGACTACACTCAACGCCTGTGGACTTAGATACTTTTCTTGACATCTGGTGTTTATTGAGCTTGATTCACTCAACTCCTGTTGACTTGGGAAAATTCCTGTCTATCCAGCATCTATCTTTGTGTCCATCTTTCTACCTTGTGACCACCTATCACAAACACTTGACAAATTTTCAAAACTTGTTCCATGGAACATCCTGCACATGATGAGCTTAAACAACATCAAAAACAACAATGCTATTAGTGTTGATGGTGATGCCTCTTCAAATCCAATCTAAGGAACATTGTTAGCAACGAACCCAATAATCCCCCCCCCCCTATTTGAAGAAGGTAGAACACCCAGCAATACTAAGAAACATTAACATAATAAGCAGATTAATTTCATGTAGTTGTAGGTTATATCTGCTACATCAGCTAGCTTATGTTATATGAATTTTAACATATCAATTAAATATACTTCATTTAACTGCATTGAATCAACTAGTTAATTCAATGCATCCTCATACCACTTGAACAATTACTCAAGTAACATGCACAATCCTTTATACCACTTAATACTTAAATGGAGCACCACTAGAAGCACTGACTCAACATGACCTAATCATGTCAAGTATTTCTTCCAAATTTTTCCCTTATGTATTGCCACACATCTCCCCCTTTCTGGCTTCTTCAATAGGTTTATATATTGAGGGAGGTGATATGATTAAGGGAGAATTTATCTCTTGATCCTAGCCAAGGTCCCATGTCGATACTACTAAGGAAATTAGCCTAGTGATCAGACCATTTGATTAGGAGTCATACCTTTTGTGTTGATACTTTGATACAACACAACACTACATCACTTGAACTAGTTGCTAACATAGTTCCACTTGAGCTGACTGTTCTTCTTCTCCAACAGCAGGACTGTCTTCTTAATAGTAGCAGTCCTTCTCAGACTCAGAGAATATTATGACTATGTCATAAATAATCTCTCCCTTAGTCTGAGCATCGTCCTTAGGACAACCTGATCAGCAGTGAAGATCTATGATCAACTACAGCAGCTGCTTGCTCCTTCTCAATCAGGAGGTTGATCATGTTCCAGCAAGTGTTGTACTTGCTCCCCCTCAATAGGAGCATCATTATCATAATCTCTGATGGACACATGAGTCCATTTTAGTCTTGATACCACTTAATGGTCTTTATGGTCTTGATATTGCATCAAGGACTAATCTACCTACGAGAAAAATAGATCTTGCAACATAAACTAAAATTTGGAGCAGCTGAAGCTGTCCCAAGTTCCACCAACCCAATCTCTACCTAGAGGGTGTAGAACTTGACTTCATTTAGTGGTATGATAAACATGTCAGCCACTTAAAAATGAGGACAAACTCAGGATTGAGTTCTTCCTTAAGCTCCCAACTTTATTGATACTTAATCTATATATGCATAGTCCTGCTATGAAAGACAGGATTCGTAGCAATTTAGATTACACTAGTAGAATATTATTGTAAAGAAGTTCTACTTACTTGGAGGTAATTTTTCTGATACCATGGAGCTGATGCTGGAATTACAACAATTGTGCACATCAACTCCCTAGCACCTTGCACAGTCTCTTCTTACTGAGCCAAATCTTCTCCTTTTTTAGCAACAGACTTGCCTTTTGCTTTAGCTTTTTGATCAGCAGCACAAGAGTGTTCATCCCATTGAGTACTATCCTATTCATCACATTGATCTGCCCTCTTGATCACCACACTGGATACCACACAGTATTTCTTGAATTGGAGGAATGTTGTATGCATGTTGTTCTAGTCCCAATGTACTAATGATTCCATTGGCAACCCAGATAGCCTACTCCCCCTTGATCATTGCCTTCTTGGGTTGATACCACTCCAATAGTGTCCATACCACTTGATTAGAGATCATATCTCTTGAGTTGATATCACTGACCCAACTCTCATATACCATTTGATTAGTCCCTTCTTATTTTCTGAATAGTCAGGGAGGAGTTGGTCTGCTTTGATTCTCTTCTCCCCCTATCTGATTACAGATGATACCATTAGTGTAGCTGGCAGCTTTCTCTTCTCATGAGGCTGAATTTTCTCTCGCAGCTGGTGGACTTTGAGATCATTTTAACCTTGAATGATCTTTCTTTGAACCATCCTTTCATTCTGATACCAAGTCTTTCTTTACAATCTTATTCCCATAGGAATGTGCTGACTTGTATCAACAATATCTGGATCAAACCAACTGTTCTTGTGAACTTGCTTATTCACAATAGTTACAATCATCTAGAAAGTTCCCCTCTCATCCTTAGCATATTCCAAGGGGACATTCTGAACTTCAGAAGTAGTCTTCTGACCTTTTGGAGCTGAATTCTCAGACACCAATGCTTTAGACAAGACTTAAGCTTTCAAGATTACCAACCTGTACAAGCTTTCCCTTAGAGTTTGTGCAAATCTTGTACAACTTTACCTTCTGTTACCACTTATGTTACCTTAGCTGGATAGATTTCTGATTGGAGGCCACTGACATGGAAATACCATGCTATAGTTTCAGATGATATAGACCATTGAGCATACATATCTCTTCACTGATTTGCTGGTGTGGCAGCAGAACTTTGTCCAACCAAACATTCCTACTGGTTGGATGCAACTGTCCTTTGCACAAGACTTGTGCAACACTTTTTTTGCTGAGGAGGCAGCTACACTTTGTCCCATTACTCAGGCATCTTAACCTTTAATGGACGGATTCAACTGTTCTTCATCTATGACTGTGCACTTGTCCATCTTCAGGATTTCACTCAACATTCTCTTCTTCTTAGGCTATAAGTGGAGTATCTTAGATGGTCAATATCCATCACTAACTTCCCAACTGTAGATCTTAGGTCTTTTCCTCACTGGAGTATGATCCATAAGATGACTTTCTTGCTCCAGTCCAAGTTCTAAAACATTCTCTGTCCAAGTACAACATATAGGGAATGGGTACTTGGACTAACCTACAAATCAAAGTTCATCCTACCTTAGGACCTCAATAGGTATTGGGTCCTAGGTTCTAATTAGTTTGAAATCTAACTTGTCTACCAGCAACATTTCTAATAGGTAGGCTAACTCTTGCTTTGGGCACAGAAGAATTGTGCCAGCAATCTAGGGCAAAATGCCCCACGTTGCAATAGCACCAACATTCATGGGTATTATATCTCATTTTTCGACCAGGTCATGTAGTATAGTTAACTGCTGACTAAATAGAAGCAAAAGGAGTAGCAGCTTTCTTCAGGTTCCTTTCAGCAAGGATCTGACTGAAGGTGAGTCTTCCAGCAGGCTTCCTTTGTTTGCTCTGAATGCTATTTACAGTGGTCTTCTTTGCTTGCTCCTCTTCAAGATCCATGATGATCTTGTCCTTTTGGCTTATGGTCTCAATCTGAAGATTTGAGATAGCCTTTAGTTGGCTGACTTCCCTTGCCTTCTGTTGTAGCAATGTTGTTGTCTCAGCATGCTTGGAATTAGTTAGCTGAAGAGAAGCAATCTCCTCAGCCTACCTTTTGCCCAACTTCTTGCTTCTTCTCAAAGCTTCCATAATTTCACCATACTTATCAATCAATTTATTGATATCTACCTCAGATTTTGAGTCATCTTCATCACTGGATGAAGAATCTTATGAATCTAGACTGGTCTCATGACCTGAGCAATAAGAAGAACTAGACAGAGATTGTACCTGATCTGGACCAGGCTGATCCTGGAAGAATTTTTCTTCTATCATGGAAGTTAGCCCATAATATATGGAGTCATCTTCCTCATCAACATTCACCTATGAGTCACACTCTGATTATAACAGAGGGGCCCTGAACTCTATCCTTGCATCTAGATTGTCTTCTGCTTCATTTGCAATAGCAGCAAGTAGCCCAATGAAGGCTTCTTCTTCTTCAGACTTTGAATCACTGTCAGGAAAATTAACGTTTCTCTGCCCCTTCCATATAGATAGTAAGAGAATCTCACATCTATTTGGCTGTCTTACAATGGATTAAGATCTTGAATGTGGAGGCATCCATGGCACTTACCATGATGTGTTGTGCTCTCTTATCCATAGAAGCCAGGATGACTTCATCCTCAGTCATCTCACCATAGCTCTTTGGGCTCTGGATACTTGCATCTGATGTAGAGACCTTCATAGGAATGAAGGGTCCTTCTTGAACTGTTATAAAGACTCTAGGATCAATGCCTTCCATGATCTGTCTGATCCTTTCTTTCCAACTCTCAAAATTCTCCTTACTGCAGACTTGAAGAACAATTGTGCACCACTTCTTATGGTTCTCTTTTGAACCCATAAGTGCAAACCTTTCAGCTATCCTTTGAGGTCTACTCATACTGTTAAGTCCTTTTTAAGTAACCTCCCTCTGATACCACTTGAAAGTATTTGTTTCATAGATAGTTTAATCACCTAGAGGGGGGTGAATAGGTTTCTTAGTTACTTGTGCCTTTCTTTAATTTTTCTTTCTTTAAGTGCTACGGCTGTTAGTTTTTTTTCGCTTTCAAGACATACACAACCTACAAGTAAGAAACACACAAAAAAGAACACACAAGATATATAATGGTTCTCCAAATTTTGGGTACGTCCACTTTCCCTCCCACCTTTCTAACTTATAGTTAGACAGAGCACTTCTCCAATCTCTGCTCCTAATAGCTTACAACACAATCCCGCAGGACCACTCAGTCTCCTCCAAGACATACAACTCAAGCATAAGGCCCAATAACTCATTGAACCAAAGATCACCTACCTCAGGCCCACAGACCTACAACTCAGGCTGGGAGGACAGCCTTACCTCAGATCCATAAAGGATCCTACACTCAGTGATTAACTGATCAACTACCTCAGATCCAAACTGGATCCTACTACTCAGGCCAAAGCCCTAATATCAGATCCACAAAGGATCCTACTCTCAGATCTGCACCCAGATCCTACACTTAGGTTAAACAGCCCTACAACTCAGATCTACTCTTGGATCCTAGACCATAGAGCCAATTGGCTCCTACCAATCAGATCTAAAGGATCCTACAATATGGAAGTTGGTTGGTGGCTTGACTATGGTAACAGAGAAATTTCTCCGAACCTCTCTACCTCTGTCATGAGTTATCTCAGTGTAGACTACTTCTACACAGTCAAGAAAATGTCTTCAGGAAATCTTGGCCTGAACTGTATAGGGAATGCAGCTAGTGTTGGCCCTTTACTGCTTCTTCTTACTCAAAGGTTTCCTCTAAACTTGCTGGTGTAGGGGTAGAGGGCATCATCTATCTTTCTTCAGCTTTCAGCTACTGCAGCAATATATCTTGATTCTTCCTTGCAGATCAGCTGTTCTGCACCTTATTGAACTGGACCAGGAGCTCAGCACTCTCTTCTTCATAGCTCCATAAATTAATCTTCAGTAAATGTTCTGCCAGATCTGTGAAGCATTCTGCAGTAGGGGATTCTTCCTTTGTTGTAACCTTGCTAGAGAAGATCACCAGTTATCTTGTCTGAAGCACCCAGACACTATAGCAAGGTTATTCCTTGGCTGCTACCAGATTTTCTTAGAGAAGATGTCTCTGACCTTACTGGTGTAGATGAAGATGGCACCAACTATCTTGGATTGGCTTCAGATCTGCTACAGCTTAGTTGCACCTGCTGCATCTTCTACTTCAGAGAAAATGTCTCTGAACTTGCTTTTGATGATGGAGATGTCAACAGCAAACTTGAAGACCTTTCGGATTTGTCGATTTGATCTTCGACCTTGAGTTCTGTAATAATGGCAAGGCGGACTAAGATGTTCCGCCATTTTGCGAAATGAATAAAACCTAAAAAATTTCTTTCTCGATCTAATCCTGCACTTTTTTATCTTATGTCGATCAACGGCTCTTTGAGGAGTGAGCCCATGCAGAATTGGTGGCTATGATTTTTCCATTTACCACTTTCCTTCTTCAGAAAGGACAAATAGTTGGTCGTTAGTGCCATTAAAGGCGTACAACAGCATCCCCGCAACATTTTGAATTTTGTTGACTTGTCGACTTTACCGACTCATGTTGACGTCAACCATCTGTGGACTTAGCCAAAATCAAGCAATATTAGTATAGGAGTTGAGTGAGTAAGCATCACTCAACGCCAAATCACTTAGATAGAATTCTGTCTATCTAGGCATTGAGAGCGTTGAGTGAACAAGCCTTACTCAACGCTTTCTAACTTAGCTTATTCTTCAGCTTTCAAGGCGTTTAGAACGGTGAGTCCACTAGACCCTTTTTGCCTTGGCCAACTTCTCTGCCACAAGGCATTGAGATCATTGAGTCCACTCAAAATTTTTTTGCCTTGGCCAACTTTTTTGCCACAAGGCGTTGAGAGCAATGAGTCCACTCAATGCTTTTTGCCTTGCTCAACTTTTCTGCCACAAGGCGTTGTGAGCGTTGAATCCACTCAACTCTTTTTGCCTTGGACAACTTTTTTTCCTCTTAGGCGTTGAGTGAGCCTTCATCACTCAACGCCAAAGAACTTGAATAGTTTTCTGCTACTTGGCGTTGAGTGAGTAAGCTTCACTCAATGCCAAACTACTTAACAGATTTCTTCTGTTATCTAGTGTTGAGTGAGTAAGCTACACTTAACGCTTTAGGACTTGAGTATTTTCTGTGTCTGAAAACATAGTGGCTCTAACTGACTAGGATTCAATTAACGTTATTGCCCTATGGCATTGAGTGAGTAAGATTCACTCAAAGCCTAACTAGTTAGATTGATTTTGTCTCATCGAGTTGCGTGAGTAAGTTACACTCAACGCCTAACCACTTAGATTTTCTGTCATATGTCATTGAGTGAGTAAGCTTCACTCAACGCCTAACCACTTAGACTGATTGTCTTCACACGGCATTGAGTGAGTAAGCATCACTCAATGCCTGTGGACTTAGTAAAAATTCTACACATAATTTGTGTGGCTTTGACTGACTGAGCAATACTCAATGATTAATGTTGTATGGCGTTGAGTTAGTGGACTTCACTCAACGCGTGTGGACATAACCACTTCTCAGCCAATTTTTCTTAAGGCTTGTACTGTATCAGCCTGTCTCATAGTTTTATACTACACTCAATGCCTGTGAATTTAGGCACATTTTGGTTGTTTACTCTTAGGCTTTGCCTATCTCATAATCTTTTGTTGTAAGGCGTTGAGTGAGTAGACTACACTCAACTCCTGTGGCCTTCGCCACATTTTCAGCTTGCCCATTATTAAACATAGACTAACCTAGCTATATTTAACTATTTCACTTACCTAGCGTTGCGTGAATAGACTTTACTCAACGTTTGTAGACTTAGCTACCTTTCTTGACATTTGGTGTTGAGTTAGCGTGCTTCACTCAACGCCTGTGGACTTGGACAAATTCCTTCCTGTCCAGCATCTATCTTTGTGTCCACCATTCTACCTTATGACCACCTGTCACAAACACTTAGACAAATTGTCTAAACTTATTTCGTGGAACATCCTGCACATGATTAGCCTAAATAACATCAAATACAATCATGCTCTTAGTGTTGATGGTGATGCCTCTTCAAATCCAATCTAGGGAACATTGTCGGCAATGGACCCAATAGTTATGTGCCTTGAATCTCTTTATGAGAATCATGAACTTTTTTACATTCTATGTTATACTTTATAATGTTTTTGGTTCATGAGGAATAATTTCACCATTTATATCGTTCCAAATAGCTCACCTTGTACACTCCATTATCTTTTTATCATTTCTTCTTATGAGAATTGGGCTGTCCACGATTAGAACATTTCTCTAAAAAATCATTGAATATCCTATATTAGCATGAGTTATACAATGCTTCCCTTAACGTTTATGACAAAATTTTCATTGACAAGTTATCTTCTCTTAATGAATCACTAACTTACATATATTTGAGTTACATGTCTATCTTATTCCTTTTTCAAATTCTTTGGTCACATCTTTCTCATAAGCTTCCGCAACTCTACCATAATAATCCTTGATTTTACACTTCTTTTGATGATAACAAAAGGGGAGAATATCGCAAGCAATCTTAGGTAGAATATCACAAGAAATTTTAGGGTGGATATATGTTACCATCGAAAGAAATTTCTTAGTGTTTGTTAAATAGGGGGAGCTTCCATTAAGGGGATCTTGTGCACACTCTAGTTCTTACCTTTTATCATTTATTTATTTTATCATTTCTATTGGTCATCGTTGATTTCTTTCTTTGTGAATTTGTTATTATCAAAAGGGGAGATTGTTGGAGCATGCATTCCGCATTCCTTGGTTTGAAAATAATAAATCTCTTGTGTATTTGATCATACTATGTTTGTGGTGTGCAGATATCTCCTGGTAAACTCTGATAATTTAAAAGTGACATTGAGCTGCAGAATTTTCAAAGACGGTAGATATCGCCGACAATAGCTATCTATCGCCGGGTGATATCAACTTGATGACATCAGCCATGTTTCTCAATGGTTGCAGCACAACGCATTATACATGGATATCGTTAGGTGATACCTGTTATCGCGGGGCGATAGGGCACGATCCAGCATGATCATCATCATTTTGGCATGGTTGCAGCAAAGTGGGCCACGTGGCAGGCTGAGGTGATCTCACACAAGCAATATCGAGCTATCGCGGGGCGATGGCACATATTGCTTAAAATGGCTATTTTTGTGCATTTTGTGAAACACATCTGTAGGAGCCTTTGTATTAAAATTTCCCATCCTGATAACTCTGTGGAATCGCAGAACCTCCCAAGTGTGCAATTAAGTTGAAGAGCGTAGAAGATATTGTCCGCGCGTTACAAAACTGGTGACTTTTGCAAGGATTCATTGTATTCTTCAAATCCTCTACACCAGAGGGAGTTTTCACTTAGATTTCTATTTTGTTAATTCTCTTTGTTATTATATTTGATAAAGAAATTTCTGACTTGTGAGTGGCATCTAGGTCGTGGAGTGATCTAGGAGGAGCCTAGTAGCAATATCTAGGGAGAGATAGGCTTTGGCCTACCAGTCCTTGGGAGAAGGACCGGTGAAAACTCAAAAGATATTTTTCATTTATAGACTCAATTTCAAGCTCTATTGATATCTTTGTTTATGTTTAGTTTACATCACTTATGAAATAAATCTTATTTTCATGTTCATTAAATTTTTGAGTATTTGTAATATTATTTGGTTTGTGAAAAATATCATCTTAACATTCACATTAATTTTAACTTAAGGTTTTACATTTAATAAAAAGTTTTTTTTGCCCTTATTCAGCCCCCCCCCCCCCCCCCCCCCCGCCCCTCTAAGGGCGCCTCAAGATCCAACAAGATCCTCATCATATAAATTTGTAGGGGCACTTTTATATGATGAGTTACTTAATGTTGTGCCTGATCCTTAAATTATTAATTTGTATGGATATTTTTATAAGTTAAGTTCAATTATGTATTTGTGATATTATACTGCTAGACATTTATTCTCTTACTCACCCATTGAGGTTATTTACTCTTATTGTGCATACTTTACTACCGATGTTATTGTTACCTGCTATATTAGTGGCTACCACCTGCTATACTTGTACTTGCTGATTATATTGTGTCCCTTATTTCTTCCTTCCGCCCGTTGAATAAGATGTTAGAACCCTAGTTATGATTTGGGTAAGGATCACTATTAGGTTCGCATAGACTGACCCAAAATGTATAGTCAGGGTCATAGGTTTATTTTTTTAGTCTAGGCCAAGAGTCAACATCACATGGATCAGCCTACAACAGCTTGTCAGAGACTCAAGCAGTTATGTCGACACAAGCAACATCAGTCGACACTCAGCAAAATTGTGTCGACACTTTGAATAGGTTGTGTCGACACCCAGAAGAATTGTGTCGACGCACAGAAAGGTTGTGTTGACACTCAGAAGATTTGTGTCGACACACAGACTATCAGTCGACATAGACAATATTAGTCGACACTAGCTCAGTCGACACAAGAAGGATTTGTGTCGACACAGTTCACAGATTATTAGTCGACAGTATCAGTCGACACCAGAAGGACTTGTGTCAACACCCAGAACCATCTGTCGACATAGTTCACAGAAGCTGTTTCAGAAGGACAAGTCAAATTCTCAGGTCGAAGAATCACGTTCTCAGGTCGACGATTTCTGGCTTCTTCAGTATGTCATTCCAGAAAATATTATAAGTCCAGAAACAATTCTCAGCTCGACGATCGTCGATCTCCCATCGACGATCTCAGAGTCTTCCACTCTGAACTGAGTTTGACGATCTACGAGCTCAGGTCGACGATCTTGTACTTCTCAGCAGTTATCTCAGATCTACGATAGTTGCTCACAGGTCGACGATCTCTTAACCCAGTTCGACGATCTCTGAGCCAAGCTCTGCGATTTTTGTCTGCCTTCAGTTATCAGTTCTCTCAATCCGGTCAGAATTATTTATTTTGGTTATGATAAATCATTTTAAGGCAAATATATTCTGATAATTAATGCTGACATTCTCAAGGTTGATAGTCGTATCTCATGAAGCTTTAATTATGGTATTCACAGAATATTTTGTCAAGACAGTTATGGAAGTGCATTTATGATTGCCAGCCGTTCTACCCGTTTGGGCTCCTAAATTCTTGAACAAAATTAAGTACTGTCTGGGAATTCAAATTCAGGTCGTTAGTCATTCCAAACAAATACAGAGAACTTAAAAAGACACAAAAACAAGAATCACATACATTCAGTCAGAAAATCAATCTTTTTTTTGCTTTCAAGGTTTCTTGTTTTTGCAAAATACAAGGAAGAAGAAGAACTTGCTGAACACACAAATCTCTCTAGTCTTCTTCCTTCATCAGGCTTCAACAATCTACAGAGAGCTCGAATCAACATAAATCTGAAGACCTACACCCTAGACAAAGCGTCCTTCTTCCTGAAACTACTCAATATCTCAGGGGGAGATTTGGCATCATCAAATCGACATAGTCTTCTCATTGTGTTTGAGAAAGAGAAGACTGTCATCTATTTTTCTTTAACCTCTCGTGTACAGGGTTCTTACTCCCTTCAAAAGTAAACTCCTTGGTGATAGGTCACCTGATCAAAAACCTATTGGTTTTTAGGCACCTGATCAAAAGCCTGAAGGGTTTCTAGATCTACCTGAAGCAGATCTTATGGTGATAGGGCACCTGACCAAAAACCTAAGTGGATTCCTACTAGGGTGGTAGAAGAGTGGATGTACGCAGATTTGGAGAATCGCTATAAAATTTCTTGTGTCGTCTGAATTGCCTTGTGTTTTATTTGTGTATTGTGCTGTGATAGTTTCTTGCTTTTACCTCTTGCATATAAGTATCAATATTTTAATTCCACAATAAATCTAAACAATTTTTTAAAAACTTTATTCACCCCCGCCCGTCTAGAGTAAACTGTATCTATCCCTCACTTTCAATTGGTATTAGAGGGTGTGTTTTTAAGGTTGTACAGGCTAACACCTTAACCTAAGATCTCTGATAGATATTTGTTTACTCTACTCTTTTTATACCATGGCACAGTACAAGGAATTTGCAAGCACCAGACCTCCAGTTTGCAACTTGTAAAAGTTTGGAATCTGGAAGGCAAGAATCAGGCTTTATATGAATTCTATTGATGAAGACATTTTTGCTTCTATCTTAACAGGAGTACCTCCACCACCAGCTGCCCCTGCAAGTACTTCCACACACATGACTGCAGTACCTCCTCCAGACTGCAATGATGCATACAAGAAATCAAAGATTGTTGATGCAAGAGCCATGAACATACTGGCACAAACAATGTCTGATGACATATTTCAGAAAGTAGCTGAATGTGAATCAGTTAAGGCCATCTGGGATTCCTTAAACCAGATGGTTGCATGATCAGCAGATGAAAGGAAGGATAGGAAAGCTCATCTCATCTCCCAGTATGAGAATTTTAAAAAGGAAGAAACTGAGCAAGTTTCTGAGATGTACAATAGACTCAGTCTCATTATTAATGAGATGAAAACTCTTGATAAAGACATCTCAGTCACAAAACTAAATGATAAGATTCTCATGTGCTTCCCCAGCTCATGAGACTCTGGAATCTGGCCTATCAGAGAGACCAGAAATACACATGATATGACTACAGAATCAGTCTTAGGAAAGCTGAAATCCTATGAACAGCTGCTGAAAACAAGAGAAGCTGAGCAACAAAAGACTGCTACACCAACTAGAAAGGAGCGGAATATAGCTTTCAAAGCTTTAGAAGAATCAGAAACTTCTCCATAAAATGAAGAATTGATGAGTCTCTTTGCAAAGAGATTCTTCAAGATGGGGAGAAAAAAATTCAAAAGGAAATCATCAAGGAGTGATGATAAACCATGGTATGACAAAACCCCTTCTAAAGAGATTATCTGTTTTTGGTTGCAGGAAACCTGGACATATTCTTCCAGAATGTCCAGAAAACAAGCATAAGGAAAGGAGAAAAGAGAAAGACTCCAAGAAGCACTCCAGCAAACCATCCTCCTACAAGCACAAGAAGAAGGAGAGAGGGTTTGTTGCAGAAACATGGAGTGACACTGAAGAATCATCTTCCTCCAGCTCTAGTGAAGATGAAGAGGAAGCAAAGGCTAAAGAAATCTGCCTAATGGCCATCAATGCTTCAGGGCATGTCTCGGAAGAAGAAGAATCTGAAGAATGTTTAGATTGTGATCAGGTTTTGGAAGAATTCGACTTTACCTCTGAAGATTTTAAAAATGACTTTAAGTCTATGTGTAGTGATCTGATTAGATCTGAGAAGGAAATCAAAGTTCTCAGAGATAAACAATTTAATTATGATAGCTTAGTATCAAAAAACATTAAATTGAAAAATGAGATAGACATGTATAGTGAACAAATCACTTTTCTGAAAGTTGAATTAAATAAAGCAAAACAGCTAGAAGAATCACTGAATGAAAGAAGCAAACAGCTAGTAGAAGTTACCAGCACAATTAATGATATACTTAATAGAAGTAAGTTAGGACTAGGTGCATCATCCAGTGAACCATCAATTATTAAGAAAAACCACCTTTCACAACCTATAAAGTTTATTTCATATAAAGGTAAGAAGAATACATAACAAATTAAAACAGTTAACAAAGTTTTAAAACAAGTTGAGATAAATAAAGAAAAACAAAAAGCTAAGTCTGAACACTCTGCAAACGGGGATCGACGATATCATTATGTATCGTCGAACAGGGATCGACGATCGTGGAACCCAGATAATAGCCATTATTATTCTGAGAACCAAGATCGACGATATCAATACTGGTCGTCGAACGCAGATCGACGATCTGAACTAAAATCGTCGAACTCAAAACAGTTACATCAAAACTATAATTTCAACAGAAATTTCAATAAGAATTCTAACTCTAAATCTTTCAATCCCTTTAATCAATGGATAATACCACCAAGAAGATATCATCCTAAAGGTTACAAGAATCAACCTGAATATTCTTACATTTCCAGTTACAGATATGTAAATCAACAAGGACCCAAGATTACCTGGGTCAAAAACAATTAGCTATTTTTTCCTTACAGATAAAGACCTATCCTACCATACAGGATAAGTGGTATTTGGATAGTGGGTGTTCCAAGCACATGACAGGAAACAAGGCCAATCTAAGTAACTATAAGTCAAAGCTGGGTCCAAAGGTTATATTTGGAGACTCAAGCTTTGGTCAGACAAAAGGTTATGGAGAATTTACACTTGGAGCTGTCACTTTCAGGAAAGTGGCATATGTAAGTGGGTTGAAACATAACTTGATATCCATAGGACAGCTATGTGATGCAGGTTATGAGGTATGTTTTACTGAATCTAAATACAATATTTCTCTAAACAGCATTACTATGTTATCAGGTATTAGGTTAGGCAATATCTATTTAGTTGATTTTAATTCTGCTTGTTCAGAAATCTATTTATTTAATTAGGTTAGCAATAATAATACTTTGTGGCATAAAAGGCTAGGGCATGTAAATCTAAGAAACATTGCTAGGTTATCTTGGGACAACCTTGTTAGTGGATTGCCCTCTTGTCCCTACAAGAAGGAAATCTTTTGCAAGACTTGTCAAGTAGGCAAGCAAACTAAAAATAGTTTTAAATCAGTTAATAAGAGTGATTCACCTAGGATTTTGTATCTGCTTCATTTGGACCTTTTTGGACCAATTGTTGTACAAAGCCTGGGAGGTAAGTCCTATACTTTAGTTATTATAGTTGACTTCTCTAGGTTCTCTTGGGTTTTCTTCTTGAGAAACAAGTCTGATAATTTCAAAGTTCTTACAGACTTTCTAAAATGCATAAAGATTGAGTACTCTACTCCAGTTGCATTGATCAGAAGTGATCATGGCACTGAGTTTGAATCTCTTCCTATGCAAGAATTCTGTGAGAAGGAAGGTATCAGGCACTGCTTCTCTGCTCCCAGAACTCCTCAACAAAATGGGGTAGTTGAAAGGAAAAACAGAACACTCATTGAAACTGCAGGCACATTGCTTGCTGATGCTCACATGCCTCTATCCTACTGGGCAGAAGCTGTAAGCACAGCAAATTATGTCCTGAATAGAAGTTTGATACACAAACTTAAAGGCAAGACTCCCTATGAATTACTCAAAGGGAAGAAACCTAAAATAGACTACTTTAGAATTTTTGGTTGTATCAGTTATATACATAATAACAACAAGGATTATCTTAGAAAGTTTGAAGCCAACGATATAATGGGAATCTTTCTAGGATATTCCCAAGTTAGCAAGGCATATAGGGTTCTCAATAAATCATCCTTGAAAATTGAAGAGTAAATTCATGTTATATTTGATGAAGCTAATATGTTTTACAAGGAGAAGGAAGCTTCTACCAGTGATCATCTGCAGGTACCAAGTCTATGTAAAAAGCTGGATGACTTAAATCTCACCCAGAAGCTGATATCTCATCCCTCACCACAAGCAAATGAAGACAGTGAAGAAGACTCTATTTAAGAAACTGAACTTCCTCCAACAGCAGAAGTAATTCCACAAGAGGAATTCACTCCAATTGTTGTTGTTGAACCAACTCCACCATCTGATTTTGTCACACTTAGGGATCACCCTAGATCCCAAGTAATTGGAGACATATCAGCATGTGTACAGACAAGGCATCAAATCAACCATGATGTGATGCATGCCTGTTTTCTCTCTCAAATTGAACCTCAATCCATAACTGATGCTGAGCAAGATCCCCATTGGATCATTGTAATGCAAGAGGAACTAAATCAATTTGAAAGATGTAGAGTTTGGGACTTAGTTTCAAGGCCTAAAGGCTATCCAGTTATTGGAACTAAGTGGGTTTTCAGGAATAAGCTTGATGTCCAAGGTGTGATTGTGATGAACAAGGCCAGGCTTGTTGCTCAAGGATATAGGCAAGAGGAATGAATTGACTATGATCAGACCTTTGCTCCAGTTGCCAGGCTAGAAGCTATAAGGATTTTTTCTGGCCTATGCTGCTTTCTGTTGGAACACCTTATTACTAATTTGGGTCAGGATCAATATGTCTCTAGGAACCTTTGCTTGACCTCCTGTATAGCTTTATAGGTCAATTAGAATTGAGTCTAAGGGTTAGAAGTCTAGGTTTGGAAGCTGCCCTGAAGACCAAGATTTTGTGTTTGGAGACTAAGTTATATCGTCGAGCTCAGCACGACGATTCGTCGAACTCCGGTCGACGATCGTCTAGCTCAACTTCGACAGATCGTCGAACTCCATTCGACGATCGCTGAGCTCAACTTCATAATATCGTCGAACTCCATTCGACGATCGGTGAGCTCAGGTCGACGATTTTGACTCTGCTTTGGATCTTTATCTCTGAGCTCAGTTCGACGATCTATGAGCTCAGATCGACGATGTTTTTGCTGCTTTATATTTCCAGATCGCTGAGCTCAGCTCGACGATAGCAGAGCTCAGTTCGATGATTACAGATAACTTCCAGGATATTTCTACATTTAAATTCAAATCAGTCAGGAGTTATTCTGCAATTAATTCAGAGATTTCCTAGCCGTTTTCATTCAATTCTGGACCAAGTTTCAAGGGATTTTTCAAGGAATATTTCTGTGGACTTTCCTCCAGAAGAGATTATGCAATTAAGGATGCAATTAATGCAGGCCAACGGCTATACTTGACAGAGAATGTTATTCTATTCTATACCAGAGAATAAAAGACAGGATTTTTGAATCTCTCAATAGAACACACACAATACAGAGAGAGGATACAGATTACAGAGACACATTCAAAAATCTTCTGTCACAAAAGAATTCTGAAGAACACTCATCCAAGGAGATCAAGCCTTCTCAGATCTTTAGATATCCTTAGTCTTCAAAGTGTTCAAGGCCAACATATTTCCAGACTCCAGACACTCAATATTTCAGTCACTTTTTGCTGAAATCATCTATTGCTGGAGTTCAATCTTTGAAGGCCTATCACCCTCAGAAAAGCTTTTCTTCCTGAAGATCTCAAGGATTCAGGGGGAGCTTTGACATCAACAATCCACATAGTCTTCTCAGTTGTTTGAGAAAGAGAAGACTGCCATCATTCTCTCACCCCCACTCTGTAAATGGGTTTCTCAAGCTCCCTTCAAAAGTTTGAGCCTGGTTTTTGAGCACCTTGTCAAAAGCTCATTGGTGGCAAGACACCTGATCAAAAAATCTGCTTTGGTTTTTGAGCACCTTATCAAAAGCAAATTGGTGCCCAGGACACCTGATCAACTCATCCTGCAGTGGATTCCTACCTAGGGTGGTAGAAGAGTGGATGTACCCAAGTTTAGGGGAACCACTATATTTCCTTGTGTCTTCTGGTTTTGCTTGTTTTCATTTTTGTTTCTGGCCCTGATTTTTCTGTGCTTAGTTTATGTTTTACTTAGTGCTGTGATTAGTTTTATTTACTGCTTCCCTGCTCACTCTTATTACAATAATTGTTGTAAAAAGTTTCAAAGCACCATATACTCTATTCACCCCCTCTAGAGTATATCAGATCTAGCTGCTCTTTCAATTGGTATCAGAGCGAGGTTGGTTAAACATACCATACCTGATTGGTTGTACAGGCTAACACCTGAACCCCAAGATCCCAACCTAGATCTGCTTTTCTTTAGTAGTTTATTATTAGATTTTGTTTTCACAAATCATGGCCCAAAACAAAGATTATGCTAGCACCAGACCTCCAGTGTGCAATCTATCCAAGTTTGCACTTTGGAAAGCAAGGATTAGGCTTTACATGAATTCTATTGACGAAGATATTTTTAATTCTTTTTTGACAGCATGTCCAAGACCCCCAGAGAACACAAGCACAAATGTTGTGCCACCTCCATCAGGAACAGATGCTGACATCAAGAGATGGAAGGTAGCTGATGCTAAGGCTATGAACATCCTAGCCCAGACAATGTCAGATGATATATTTCAAAAGGTAGCTGAATGTAATTCAGCAAAAGAAATTTTGGGACAAACTCTCAGAAATAGTCTCAGGCTCAGCTAATGAGAGAAAGGTTAGAAGATCCCATCTCATCTCTCAATATGAGAACTTCAAGAAGGGAGAGACTGAGTCAGTGGGAGACATGTACAACAGACTAAGTCTAATTGTCAGTGAACTCAGGACATTGGACAAAGAGATCTCTCTAACTGAACTTAATGACAAGATCCTAATGTGCTTCCCCAGCACTTGGGATTCAAGAATCTGGCCAATTAAGGATGCCAGAAGTCTAAATGAGATCACCACTGAAGCTCTATTGGGTAAGCTCAAATCCTATGAGCTACTCATCAAGAATAGAGAGGAGGAACAGAAGGCTGCCTCACCAGCCACCAGAAAAGAGAAGACCATAGCATTTAAAGCAACTGAAGATCTGCCTGAAGACAAAGCCACAGGCAATGATGAACTACTCAGCTTGTTGGCCAAAAGATTCTACAAAATGGCCAGGAAGGACTTCAGAAGAAGATCATACAAGGAGCAGGATAAGCCAAGGTATGACAAGTCCATTAGTAATAATAAAGACATTATTTGCTTTGGTTGCAAGAAACCAGGGAACATAGTTCCTGACTGTCCAGAGAACAAGAACAAGGACAGAAGGGACAGAAAAGAAAGAAGAAAGGAGAAAGACTCCAAAAGGAATGGCAATGGAAAACCTTCTTCAAGCAAAAACAAGCATACAAGAAAAGGGTTTGTTGCTGAATCCTGGAGTGAGACAGAAGAAGAGTCAGAAGCCTCATCCAGCTCCAGTGATGATGAGGATGATGCAGAGGAAAAGGAGTTCTGCATGATGGCAATCAATGCCTCACAGCACAACTTAGAGGAAGAGGAGTCAGAGTCAGACTCAGAGACTCAACCTGAAGAAGATCAGGTAATTGGTTCATTTGATTTTAGTTCAGAAGATTTTAAATCTGAATTTAAAGCATTGTGTTTAGACTTGCTAAAGTCTGAGAAAGAGATTATCTCTCTCAGAAATCAATTATCTGAACACAACACTTTAAAGTCAGAAAACCTCAAACTCTCTCAGGAGTTGGAGTGCTGTAGGGAACAGATAGCTTCACTGAAAAGTGAGCTCTCTGAGGCCAAGAAGCTTGAAGAATCCCTTAATGGGAGAAGCATCAAGCTGATGGACATCACAAGCACAGTGAACTCTAGATTTAACAGTACACTGGGCTTGGGTGCCGCATCCAGCCAACCTATTGTTCTAGCAACCCCAATCAAATTCATTTCTGACAAAGGAAAGGGAGTTGTAGAGGTTGCTATGAAAAATTCTGATCTGCCTCAGAAAACTAAGTCCCAGCAGAGATTGTCGAATGAAGATCGACGATCGCCGAACGCAGTTCGACGATCTCAGGCAAAATCATCGAACGCAGATCGACGATCTCAAGCAACATCGTCGAACGCAGGTCGACGATCTCAAATACCTGACCTCAGCTATAGTCGCCCGTCGAACGGAGCTCGACGATCTGACCCAAGATCGTCGAACGCAGCTCCAAGATCGTCAAATAGAGGTCAGAGCTTTGGAAAATGTTTTAAAGGCAAATCAAAATTGAATCCTAAGGGTCCTTTATCCCAAATCTTTAACCCTTATACTGAATGGATTATACCTCCAAGGAGATATCATCCTGAAGGATATAAGAGTCAACCTGGGATGTCTTTCATTTCAGAATTTAAAGGTTATCAACCTAGGCCCAAGGTAAACTGGGTCAAAAACAAATGAATTGTCTTATGTGCAGGTGAAGACCTATCCAACATCTAACCAGCAATGGTACTTGGATAGTGGGTGCTCTAAGCACATGACAGGGAACAAGGACAACCTCACATCCTTCAGAGCCAAGCTTGGACCCAAAGTTATCTTTGGTGATTCAAACTTTGGACAGACTAACGGATATGGTGCAGTCCAGATTGGTTCAGTAACCTTCAAGAAGGTAGCCTATGTGGAAGGACTGAAGCACAACCTAATCAGCATCAGTCAGCTGTGTGATGAAGGCTACCAGGTGACCTTCAGCAAAGCCTTATGCAAAATCAAGTCAGAGGACAACACAACTGTATTGACAGGTAAAAGGAAAGGTAACATCTATCTAGTAGATTTTCTTTCAACTGATGTAGATATCTGCTTGTTTAACTCTATCTGTAGACCAAATATTTTATGGCATAAGAGACTAGGACACCTAAACCTTAGAACTATTGCTAGGCTATCCAAGGACAACCTTGTTAGAGGACTACCTTCTGGCCCCTACAAGAATGAAGGACTCTGCAGGGCTTGTCAATTAGGCAAGCAAACTAAAAACAGCTTTAAGTCACTTAATAAAAGTGATTCACCTAGGATATTGTATCTGATACACATGGATCTCTTTGGACCCATCACAGTACAAAGCCTAGGAGGGAAATCCTACACTTTAGTAGTTGTAGATGACTTCTCTAGATTCACTTGGGTGTTCTTTCTAAGGAAGAAGTCTGATAACTTTAAGTGTCTGACAGAGTTTCTCAAATGTATACAGACTGAGTTCAATACTCACATTGCCCTGATCAGAAGTGATCATGGGACAGAGTTTGATTCTCTTCTTATGCAAGAGTTCTGTCAGAGTGAAGGGATCAGGCATACTTTCTTAGCTCCTAGAACTCCTCAACAAAATGGGGTAGCTGAAAGGAAAAATAGAACCCTTATTGAATCTGCCACTACATTGTTGTCAGATGCTCATCTACCTCTATCCTTCTGGGCAGAGGCAGTGAACACCTCCAACTATATGCTGAAGAGAAGTCTGATACATAAACTAAAGGGAAAGACTCACTATGAATTACTCAAAGGGAAGAAACCTAAAGTTGACTATTTTAGAGTCTTTGGTTGTATTTGCTTCATTCACAATAATGACAAGAAATGCTTAGCAAAATTTCAAGCCAAAGTTGATGAAGGAGTGTTTCTGGGATACTCCATGATCAGCAAGGCTTATAGGGTCTATAATAAATCATCTTTGAAAATTGAGCAATCTGTTCACATTTCATTTGATGAAACTAACATGTCTTTCAAGGAGAAGAATTCTTCTACCATAGAACCTTTGCAGGAACATTCTCTAGTTGAAGACCTGAACAAGTTACAGGTTACTCAAAGGGATGAAAGCAGTGAAGATGAAGAAAATGCTCAACACATTGAAGCACAACTTGAAGAGCCAGTTGTTGTACCACAAGAGGAAACAACAACACAGGTTGGTGAACAATCAACACCCCCTGTTGATTTAGTAACATCAAGAGACCATCCAATTTCCCAAATAATTGGAGAAATCTCAGCTGGTGTGCAAACCAGAAATCAGGTCAACCAAAACCTGTTGCACACCTGCTTCCTATCTCAAATTGAACCTCAGTCCATTCAAGATGCAGAGCAAGATCCACACTGGATCATTGCAATGCAAGAAGAGTTGCATCAATTTGAGAGGAACAAAGTATGGGAACTAGTGCCAAAGCCTAAGGATCATTCCATTGTTGGAACAAAATGGGTATTCAGAAACAAACTGGATGATCAAGGAGTAATTATAAGGAACAAGGCAAGGCTAGTTGCTCAGGGATATTCTCAAGAAGAAGGAATCGACTACGACCAGACTTTTGCACCTGTTGCAAGATTAGAAGCCATCAGAATATTTCTAGCTTATGCAGCTCATAAAGGCTTCAAGGTATATCAGATGGATGTCAAAAGTGCCTTCTTGAATGGAGACGTCAAAGAGGAAGTTTATGTCAGACAACCTCCGGGTTTTATCTCTCCAACTTATCCTGATTATGTTTTTAGATTGAACAAAGCATTATATGGTCTCAAGCAAGCTCCCAGAGCATGGTATGAGACACTAGCATGCTTTCTCTTGGAAAATGATTTTATAAGGGGTAGAGTAGACCAAACTCTTTTCATTAGAACACATAAGTCCCATACCCTACTAGTACAAATTTATGTAGATGATATTATTTTTGGTTCTACTGACTCCAAATTGTGCAGAAGGTTTTCCAACCTAATGCATTCTAAATTCGAGATGAGTAGCATGGGTGAGCTATCCTTATTCCTAGGATTGCAAGTCAAGCAACATGCTGAAGGCATCTTCATTTCTCAAACCAAGTATGCAAATGAATTGGTTAAGAAATTTGGTATGTCTGAGGCATCTTGTATGAAAACACCCATGCCTACTAATGTTGTATTGGATGCTGATGAACATGGGAGACCTGTTGATCAGACAACATATAGAGCAATGATTGGCTCATTACTGTATCTTACAGCTAGTAGACCAGATATAATGTTTGCTACATGTATATGTGCTAGGTTCCAAGTAAGCCCGAGAGAGTCACACCTAACTTTAGTAAAGAGGATTCTCAGGTATGTTAAAAGTTGTCCAAATCTAGGTCTCTAGTATCCAAAGGATTCAGCATTTGATTTAACTGGATTCTTAGATGCTGATTATGCTGGATGCAGAATTGACAGGAAAAGCACCAGTGGAACTTGTCAGTTCCTTGGTGACAGACTTGTCTCTTGGTTTTGTAAGAAACAAACATCTGTGTCAACTTCAACTACTGAAGCTGAATATATGGCTGCAGGCAGTTGTTGTTCACAAATCTTGTGGATCCAAAACCAACTCCTAGACTATGGCTAGAGAAGTCTAAAATCTTTTGTGACAATACTAGTGCTATTTCTATAGCTCAAAATCCAGTCCTCCATAGTAGGACAAAACATATAGAGATTAGGCATCATTTCTTAAGGGATAATGTTGAAAAGAATAAAATTGAATTACAATATATCTCAACTGATTTACAAAGGGGAGATATTTTCACCAAGCCCTTGGATGAAAAGAAACACACCTTCTTCCTAAATCAGTTAGAAATGTTAGATGAAGGAAGCCTTAAATAATATCCAAGATTTTGAAAGCTTACAAATTGACCAATACTAGGCAAACATTCTTATTTTTCTTAGTGTCTAGAATTTTTCTGATCTCTGAACTGCGCTCGACGATTTGCCCTAAGATCTTCGAACGGAGATCGACGATTTCCAAAAATCATCGAACTGAGTTCAGCGCCTCTCAGATAGTATGAACTATCTCTTCCGGTCAACGATCGTCGAAGGCGCTCGACGACTTTGTTCTCTGAACGATCGTCGGACGGAGCTCGACGCTCTCCAATATCGTCGAACGGAGATCGACGATGTTGAAGTCTCTTCAGATTCCTTAGAAGCCTCGATCGTCGAACTGAGTTCAACGATCTTTCCAATTCTGCGTCGAACCCTAATATAAAACTCTTTTTTCGCCGTCGTTCTCATTTGCGCTTTCGATTTCTCTGCAAGATTTTTCCTTTCCCTCCAAACAGTTCTACGCTTGGTCATTTTGTTTGTTGAGTTTTTGCAGGTACAATGGCTGTGTCAGTTGCTGTTCTTGCTTCAATGAAGTTTGATGCCGGTTTTGACATTGATATAGAATCCTTCAGCACGATTGATCAGATTTTTCAAGATATACTGGGTTTGTTCAAGGACCAGAATCTGACAGCAATAATGACCACCAGGATCAAGCTGGCTTCTGATGAGATCAAGGAGTGGGTTTATACTGCCCATAATCAAGACAACAGCACCATAGTTGGGTCAATAGCTGGAACTCAGGTACCCTTGACCCCAACCATTCTCTCAGAAGTTTTTGATTTGAGAAATGGAGAAGATTCTGCTGAGCTATCTGGAGAAGAATATTCTGAACTGCTTGCCAGGATGGGTCATCCAGAGGGAAACCCTAGCAAGCTATTCAAAAGGAACCTGTCTGTTGAATACAGGTTCATGGCAGATGTGGTGGGGAAAGTGCTACTGGCAAAGCACTCAGCCCATGATACAATATCAAGATATCAGCTCTGTCTCATGGGAGCTCTTGTGGATAAGAAGAATCTGAACTGGGGAGAGTTTTTCTTTGACCTCATCAAAAAGAAAATAAACAAAAGTTTTGTTAAATTTGGGAGAATTATTGGAGTATTTCTGCAGCGCAGATGTCCTGCCTTGCTGGTCTCCTCTAGAGTTCATATCAATGCCTCCAAGAGATTGTCTTGTGCCCTCTTTGGAAAGTGGGACAGGCAAATCAGCAAGCCTAGCAGGCCCTCCTCCAGTGCTCCTTCAGGCACAAGGACTCAAAGAGTCACTCCTCCACAGGTCTCTGCCCCTGCAGATGACCTGGCTGCTGTTGCTGCCTCTCCTCCTTCTCCAATTCCATCCCTTCCCCCACCATCCACCTGTTGGGTTTCTCTATAGGGTTGGCACAACGCTTGTGCACGCAGCGGAAAAGTAAAACATCAAGAAAAACCCAAAGAGATGTGGATCGGGCCATGACGGTTGAATCAAGAAGTTAGCAAAACTAGGCAAAAATTACCTCGGCGGCGTTGAGTCACAACTCAACGGAGAAGCTCCAAATTTCGTCTGCTTGCTAGTGGCGAGTTCTACGTGGAATAGTATCCACGTTTCTGCAGAAGTCCACACGAGCGGGAGAACGCCGAGCTTTCCGTCGCACGGAAGATCGGGAAGGAGAAGACCGCACCTCGGCTATTCCACGGACTGCTAGGTCCGCGCCAAGAAGAGCAGCACCAGCGACAGTCGCCGGAGAAGAGGTGGCAGCGGAGCGAACGCGGCGGCGGAACAGTTTCCGGCGGCGGGAACGGGATCGGCGAAGCGAGATGCGGAACAGCTTCCGTCGGGTTTCGATTCGCACAGTAGCCAAAAGGATGATCCCCGATAAAACCTAAGTGTTCTATTTATACTAGATGTATAAATAAACCCAGGAAAATCGCTATCCGCAGACCACCCAGAACTAGGGTTCAGAATCGGCGAGAATGAATCGGTGAGAATCGGCGACAATCGGCGAGAATCACTGAGCAGGTTCGGTGAGAATCATTCGGCGGGTATCACATTGGATCGGCGAGAATCAGAGTACAATACTCGACGATTCTCGCCGATCGTCGAGCCATGCTCGACGACACATAATGATACTCGACGATCGTCGAGCCGCGGTCGACGACAATTGTCAAGATAGTCGATCGTCGAGAATCAATAATTGATTCTCGACGATTCTCGTCGATCGGCGAGAATCAGCAAGGTGATTCTCGTCGATCGGCGGGAATCAGAAGACCATTCTCGACTAATGTCTTTGACCCTCGGACGACGAACCTAACCAGCCCTTCAAGGCAACCTTTGCCCAACCCGATGATCCTATAAGGCAACACTTTGCCCATAACCCTATTCAGGTCGGTGATTGGTAACCTTTACCAACACAGTCAATCATCCAACTTCTCCACATCTCTTATGTGCGACCCTGCAGGCTCATATCGCGTTGGCAGTGAGACTACATGCTTGATCACTTCCAGATCATCATGGTGACTCCAACAGACTCCCACTTGATCTCGAAAGTATCAAGACAAAAACCTCACAAACAATGAGCGGCATCTAGCAATGCATCATTGCTCCCCAAGCAATAAGAGTTAATAACTCATAAGCCTATATGACCAATGTATCAGCATTGTCTTTGTCCCTTTGTCCCTTACATCCGGAAAGAACTAGAGGCATGGACCGTGTCACCCTCGTAATAGCTCAATCCAAGTTTTCTTGATCCAGGACGGACTTTCAGAGAATGGTGAGTCCAATATCACATATTGACTCAACCAAGCATGGCCATGCATTTCTCAGTCCAGTTCCATCAAGGGGCCCATGGATGCAACTCCTGTCATACAGGAAGACAAATCCCATATCTGCTCACACACAAACACCCAAATGATTCGTAACATGCCCAACAACCACCCTTATCATCAACCTTTCTCAAGGAAGACTTTAGATGGCATCAAAGCACGCTCTTCCTCACTTGATGAATGCTGTGACTTCAGGTCAAAGGACCACAACACCATTGTCAATTGAGACCTACTCGTGACACTATTGGATGACAATCCACAGAGTAGTCTCATGTTGGGTCTGTCCAGTACAACTTGTTCACTAACAAGTACCCACGTGATGACTTGATATCACAATATCATGACCTGTGAGAACCAGTCATCAGTCAACACACGTGCTAGCCTTCATGTATCATCATCACCCTTAGCTTCTATGATGATACTCGACCAGGGACCTTAAAGAATGAAGCTTCAAATAAATCATAGGCTCTCACATTCAAGTCACGTACTTGATGTCCTATGGAAGCGAACATTCTAAGGGTATCTATTATGTTAACATTTAACTATCATATAGAAAAGGACATAATAAAAGAATTTGCCATTAATTATAAAAGAAAAACTAGGTACACAGTTCATCATATGAACAAACAGCCAACAAAATACAAGATAACATGCAACCCACAAGATTCTTGCTAGAGTTGATCATTTAGGTATCGTATACCCATCGATCTAGTATGACCATCATGCTTTCTCTGCGCGAGAGGCTTTGTCAGCGGATCCGCAATATTTTCCTCAGTTGGCACTCTGCAAATGTTTACATCTCCTCGTTCGACAATCTCACGAATAAGATAAAACCGCCGGAGTATGTGCTTGGAGCGCTGATGGGATCTAGGTTCCTTAGATTGTGCAATTGCACCATTGTTATCACAGTAGAGAACTACGGGACCAACAATGCTAGGAACTACATCAAGCTCGCCGATGAATTTCCTAATCCATACAGCCTCCTTCGCTGCATTAGCTGCTGCGATATACTCGGCCTCTGTTGTAGAATCAGCAACTGTCTCTTGCTTGGAACTCTTCCAACTCACAGCTCCTCCATTCAGGCAAAACACAAAACCTGACTGAGACTTGGAGTCGTCTCTATCAGTTTGGAAGCTAGCATCCGTGTAACCACTTACAACGAGCTCTTCCTCTCCACCATACACCAAGAACACGTCCTTAGTCCTTCTCAAGTACTTCAGGATATTCTTGACTGCAATCCAGTGACACTCACCGGGGTCTGACTGATACCTGCTAGTCATGCTCAAAGCAAAGGAGACATCGGGTCGAGTACATAACATCGCGTACATGATTGATCCAATTGCCGAAGCATATGGAATCAACTTCATGCGGTCCTTATCTTCACAAGACTTTGGACACTGGTCCTTAGAGAGATTCACACCATGAGACATGGGCAAAAATCCTTTCTTGGACTCAAGCATGTTGAACCGCTTCAACACCTTTTCGATGTACGTACTCTGGGTCAAACCCAGTAACTTCTTCGATCTATCTCTATAGATCTTAATACCCAGTATATAAGTCGCTTCACCCAAATCCTTCATTGAAAAGCAGTTCCCTAGGTTGTTCTTAACAACTTTCAGGGTAGGAATGTCATTCCCGATCAACAGTATGTCATCTACATACAATATCAGGAAGACAACAATGCTCCCACTGATTCGCTTGAAAACACAAGGCTCATCTTCATTCTTGATGAAACCAAACTCTTTGATTTTCTCATCAAAACGAAGATTCCAACTTCGAGAGGCCTGTTTCAGTCCATAAATGGACTTATTCAGCTTGCATATTTTAGTGGCTTCATCTGGGGATACAAAACCCTCGGGTTGTGTCATATACACTTCCTCAAGGAGGTTTCCATTAAGGAAAGCCGTTTTGACATCCATCTGCCAGTTCTCGTAGTCATAATACGCAGCAATAGCAAGCAATATCCTAATGGACTTTACCATGGCAACAGGGGAGAAAGTTTCATCATAGTCAATACCATGAATTTGCTTGAAACCTTTAGCCACCAGTCGCCCTTTGAATGTCTGTACATTCCCATCCATGTCGGTCTTCTTCTTGAAGACCCACTTGCACCCTATGGGTCGTACCCCTTCAGGTGGTTCCACCAAGTTCCAAACTTGCTTTGCATACATGGAGTCCATTTCGGATTTCATGGCCTCAAGCCATTTGTCGGAGTCCGGTCCATTCATAGCCTCTTGGTAGGTTGCTGGTTCATCATCATGATCCATAAGCAACACATTACCTATTTGAGACACGAGAAATCCATATCTCTCAGGCTCAAACCTCGGTCTACCAGATCTACGTAGGACTTGTGTTCCTTGAGCAGGTTCTCTAGCTACAACATCTTGTAGTCCTGTCTCAGAGTCCAATTCCGGTTCATTCACTACATGTGGTTCTTGAACTTCTTCAAGCTCTATCTTTTCAGTCTTTCTTGATAAGAACTCTTTCTCCAAGAAGACACCAGTCCTTGCGACAAACACTTTGCCCTCAGACGGTAGGTAAAAGTAATACCCTTTTGTTTCCTTAGGATATCCCACCAGATAACATTTATCTGATTTGGGTTCCAGCTTGTCAGGCATTTGACGTCTTACGTATGCCTCACAGCCCCAAATTTTAATGAACGACATACTAGGACGTTTCCCAGTCCATATCTCATATGGTGTCTTCAGAACCGTTTTCGTTGGAGCGCGATTCAATGTCATTGCAGCAGTCTCTAAAGCAAAACCCCAAAAGGAAACAGGCAAGTCTGCATGACTCATCATCGAACGTACCATGTCTAACAGAGTACGATTTCTCCTCTCAGACACACCATTATGTTGTGGTGTTCTAGGTGGAGTGAGCTGTGATACAATACCACACTCTTTCAGATGATCACGGAACTCATGACTCAGGTATTCGCCACCTCGATCAGATCGGAGTGCTTTAACCCTTTTACCCAACTGGTTTTCTACTTCATTCTTGAACTCTTTGAACTTTTCAAAGGTCTCGGATTTGCACTTCATAAGATACACATATCCGTATCTACTAAAATCATCAGTAAATGTAACAAAGTAGAAATACCCTCCTCTAGCCATGGAACTCATGGGTCCGCATACATCACTATGTACAACACCCAAGAGATCCTCAGCCCTCTCAGTATAACCAGTGAAAGGAGCTTTAGTCATCTTGCCTAACAAACAAGATTCGCATCGCTCAAATGATTCATAATCAAATGAGTCCAAAAGTCCATCTCTATGGAGCTTGGATATGCGCTTCTCATTGATATGGCCCAAACGACAATGCCAGAGAAACGTAGGGTTCGAGTCATTTGTTCTTAGTCTTTTATTATTTTCTACATTATAGATCAGATGGTCCAAGTTCAAAACGTAAAGACCATTAAACAATTGGGCTACAGCATAACAAACATCATTCTTAAATATAGAACAACAATTGTTCTTAATTATAAAAGAAAATCCAATCATGTCCAAACATGAAATAGATATAATGTTTCTAGTTATTGCCGGAACAAAATAACAGTTATCTAATTCTATTACAAGCCCACTGGGCAAAGAAAGACGGTAAACTCCTACGGCTACAGCAGCAACTCTTGCTCCATTGCCGACGCGGAGGTCCACCTCCCCTTTACTCAGCAATCTTCTCCTTCCCAGTTCCTGCACATTTGTACAAATGTGAGAACCACATCCGGTATCCAATACCCAAGATGAAGGAGCAGAAAGGTTTATCTCTATAACGTAAACATTAGAGGCGGAAGTCATACCTCCCCTCAATTTCTGCAGACCCTCAATATACGAAGGACAGTTCCTCCGCCAATGACCAGCCTTGCCACAGTGGTGGCATTTCCCTTCCTTCACCGTGCTCTTCTTCTTGATCAGTGCTGAAGACTTGGGCTCAAGATATGACTTAGGTCCCACCTTTGTCTTCTTGGAGCCCTTGGCTTTGCCCTTGCCCTTGTGCACCATCAGTATGGGGCTGGCAGGCTTGGCCTTCTTCATGTTGATCTCGGCAGTTCTCAACATGCCTAGGAGTTCGGGCAGTGTCTTGTCTATCTCATTCATATTGTAGTTCAAGACAAACTGCTCATAACTGTCCGGCAACGATTGCAGGATCAGATCCGTGGCCAACTCTTGACCAAGAGGAAAACCCAGCCTTT
Source organism: Platanthera guangdongensis (assembly GCA_039583875.1). Taxonomy (NCBI): domain Eukaryota; kingdom Viridiplantae; phylum Streptophyta; class Magnoliopsida; order Asparagales; family Orchidaceae; genus Platanthera; species Platanthera guangdongensis. The sequence goes on from CM077153.1 coordinate 142,047,851, forward strand.
CAAGGTTCTCTATATACCCAATCATCTTGAGTACGTGAGTCCCTACTGAGTCTCGAACTCCCATCTTGCACTGAAACAACGCTTTAGTGATGTCGAACCTCTCTTGACGAGCCTGCCCTTGAAACATTTTCTTGAGGTGCTCGTCAATCTCCTTGCACCCCATGTTCTCATGTTGCTTCTGAAGCTCAGAGTTCATGGTGGCAAGCATAAGGCACTCGACATCCAAAGCATCGTCAGTATACTTCTTATAAGTATCCTTCTCAGCACGGGAAGAGTTCCCGGTCGGCACCTCGGGGGCTTCTTCTTCTAAGACATAGAGCTTTCGCTCTTGCCTGAGAATAATTCTCAGGTTCCTGTACCAGTCCATATAGTTTGTCCCGCTGAGCTTATCCTTCTCAAGGATGGCTCTCAGAGACAGCGTGGAGTGTGAAACACTTGCCATGGAATTCTACAAGAATTTATGCAGAATCAAATCAGTACCTACACTTCAATTGCAATTTATTCTAATTAGGACTTCAATTAAAATACTCCCACTATTTTATTCGAAATGATAGCCCTCACTAACAATTCGGAGAGTTCATGCGAGCTACTCTCTTAGTGGACAAGATCCGTATTTCACCAACACAATGAGTCCGCTTTGGCGTTCCTCTCACGATGCGGTTATTTAGGTAGGCAACGCTTGCCAATTGCATCCTCATGCAATTCTTGTATGGTTGGTGAATAACTCCTTATTCGCATCCATCATATGGTGCATGCCAACCCTATGCCGCTAGGCACTCAACCTTTGAGGTCACCTAGTTAAGCTGGACCCGATGTCGACAGTGGGATATCACAATTATCCGCTCGCACCCTTACCAAGATAGATTAATGCACCTTGCTTTGGCAAGCCCACATTTCATCGATCGAGGCAGGAAGAGTGTCATCCATCGGAAGGCATCCGAACACTTAATATTAAAAGAAGGGATTTCAATTTTGGGTTAACAATTAACCATGATCAACATTTGATCAATGTGCACATCCAAAGAAAAACAATTCTACACCACATGCATCCCTTATGTGCACATCCTTACACTATCAACAATTTGATAGAAGGAAGGGCTAAATCTGAACATCCGGAAATTTCCAAATCCTCATATTTACATGCATTGGACAGAAGGCAAAGACAACTCAACTTAAGCAGTAGACAAGCTCATCTCTCTATGTTGGATTCAAAATCCAAAACATACTCGAGGGATGGTTACTGCTAAGGAGACAACAATTTCTAACACTTAGAAATGACACCGAAATTCCAATCGTTCTTGGTGAAGTGCCAAGACTAAATCTAGACATTTAGAACGCTTCTAAATCTCTAGGTTTACACGCATTGGAATTACCAAACTTCCAAAACAACAGTCATGGCCGGAACCTCGCTTTGATACCACTGTTGGGTTTCTCTATAGGGTTGGCACAACGCTTGTGCACGCAGCGGAAAAGTAAAACATCAAGAAAAACCCAAAGAGATGTGGATCGGGCCATGACGGTTGAATCAAGAAGTTAGCAAAACTAGGCAAAAATTACCTCGGCGGCGTTGAGTCACAACTCAACGGAGAAGCTCCAAATTTCGTCTGCTTGCTAGTGGCGAGTTCTACGTGGAATAGTATCCACGTTTCTGCAGAAGTCCACACGAGCGGGAGAACGCCGAGCTTTCCGTCGCACGGAAGATCGGGAAGGAGAAGACCGCACCTCGGCTATTCCACGGACTGCTAGGTCCGCGCCAGGAAGAGCAGCACCAGCGACAGTCGCCGGAGAAGAGGTGGCAGCGGAGCGAACGCGGCGGCGGAACAGTTTCCGGCGGCGGGAACGGGATCAGCGAAGCGAGATGCGGAACAGCTTCCGTCGGGTTTCGATTCGCACAGTAGCCAAAAGGATGATCCCCGATAAAACCTAAGTGTTCTATTTATACTAGATGTATAAATAAACCCAGGAAAATCGCTATCCGCAGACCACCCAGAACTAGGGTTCAGAATCGGCGAGAATGAATCGGTGAGAATCGGCGACAATCGGCGAGAATCACTGAGCAGGTTCGGTGAGAATCATTCGGCGGGTATCACATTGGATCGGCGAGAATCAGAGTACAATACTCGACGATTCTCGCCGATCGTCGAGCCATGCTCGACGACACATAATGATACTCGACGATCGTCGAGCCGCGGTCGACGACAATAGTCAAGGTAGTCGATCGTCGAGAATCAATAATTGATTCTCGACGATTCTCGTCGATCGGCGAGAATCAGCAAGGTGATTCTCGTCGATCGGCGGGAATCAGAAGACCATTCTCGACTAATGTCTTTGACCCTCGGACGACGAACCTAACCAGCCCTTCAAGGCAACCTTTGCCCAACCCGATGATCCTATAAGGCAACACTTTGCCCATAACCCTATTCAGGTCGGTGATTGGTAACCTTTACCAACACAGTCAATCATCCAACTTCTCCACATCTCTTATGTGCGACCCTGCAGGCTCATATCGCGTTGGCAGTGAGACTACATGCTTGATCACTTCCAGATCATCATGGTGACTCCAACACCACCATCATCATATCCAGCCCATCTCCAACATCCACACCATCTCTAGTCCCTGTTCTTTCTACACCAGAAGAACAATTCCACCCACTGTTCTCCTACCCTCCACCTGATGTCACCTCATCACCCTCCATTCCATCCTTCACCCTACTGGATGATTCCTTTATGGATGATTCTCCATCCTCTCCTCCTGAGTTACCCTCCTCCTCCACTTCATTTCAAGACCTCCTACACCACATCATTGATCAACCAACTTTCAACCCATCCATCTCCATTCCCCTGTCCTCCATCTCCACCTTACCAACACATCAGCCATCCCTTCCACAATTCTCCAACCCTTCACTTCCAGAACCCTCAGCTGCTTCCATACCTTCTACCTCTGCTCCAGCTCTTGAGCAAGTAGACCTCTCAGCCCTAGCTGACAGGCTGTATGAGCTGCTTGCCCCCAAGCTCTCTCTACTATTGGAGACCTCCTTGGCTCCTCTACACCTGTCAGTGGCAGCCCTTTCTGCCAGGCTCTCTTCCCTCTTCCCTCAGGCAGCACCTACAGCAGTGTGCCTTGATCCAGACATGTCTGCATCTAGGCAGGGGGAGATGCCATATGAAGTAAGCCTTCATGCTGTTGCTGCTGCTGCTTCTGTGACTGCTGCTGTGAGCTCTCTGTCTGTTGCTGCTGTTAGTTCTGCTACTTCTGCTGCTCCTCCTGTTGCTGTTGCTGTGCCTCAAGCACAAAGTCAGAGTTGAACTGCAGTTCTTGTAATAGACCTTAGGTCTTTGCTATCAGCTTTTGATTCTGCCTTCTTCAGCTGTCTGCCAGAGGTCCATGTTGTCCAGCCTCCAGAAGACTTATCCAAGGCACTTGTGCCTTTTTCTTGCTGTGACCCTAGAATCCTCACTTCCTTTGTAAATTCAGTAATTGCTGCTGCTGCTTCTTCTGAAGAAAGGACTGCTTTTGCTTGTATGAATGTTGATACTGCTGCTGCTGAAGTTCCTACTGTTCCTGATGAACCATCTTCCAAGGACATTCTGATGTCAGAGGCCACTGAATTTGAGCCTTCTGCAGTCCTTGATGTTTTTCCCTCTGCTTCTATTGCTGATAGTGACTCTGCTGTTTCTACTGTGGTTAGTGAAGTTGTTGCTGCTATCACCTCTCCAGAACCTACTGCTGCTGCTGTTGTTGTTTCTGCTTCACCTTCTCCATCTGCTACTGTCCCTGCTGTTACCATCTCAACACCTGCTGCTGCTGTTGTTTCAACTTCTGCCTCATCTGCTTCTGAACAACTCAAGAAAGACTTGATGAAGAAAATAGATGCTCTCGATGATGACCAGAGTTCTGAATCTGATGAATTTAAAATAGACTCTGATGATTCTTCTGCTACCATTGCCAGGAAAAGGAAGGCAAGGAGCAAAGCAATGAAAAGGGTACCTCCTGCTAAAGTTAAAGATAACAATGATATCCCTTATTACATTCTTCATGACTGCCCAATCACTGAACACTGGATGCAGTATTCCAAGAATCAGCTAAAAGCAATGAAGAAAAAGAGAAAATATGAGAAGGGTTCATCCCAATTCCAGCACTCTCATCCTCCTCCACCACCTCCTCCTGATGCAGGTGCAGGTGGAAGCTCTGCAAGTCAACCCCCAGCCAGAAGTCAGGCTCCCTATCAACCTCATGCCAGATCTTACCACAGGGAAAGCCAATCCAGGGGTTCACATTCTAGGAGAGGATGATATAGAGGTAATCAGGGAGATATTCAAGTATATTCTAAAGGTTACTCCAGGCAGCACCCATATTCCAGGGAAAGACAAGCTTCAACTGATACAACATCTGGTTCTTTCCCTTACAAGCTGAAAGAGACTGTGTCTGCCAGGCCTCCTCAAGACAATCCTTCCAACAGGTATGAGCCACCTGTACCTTTTGAGGATCCTGAAAATAATCCAGCTACTTGGACTGCCAGAATGAAGGAATTAGCTGCACTGGACCAAATTAAAAAGGCCAGAGAACAATTATTAGATTCTTCCAACATTTCAACCATGTCTGAACAGAGACAGAAAGAACTAGAGAGATATGGTTCAAGTAAGTTCTTTGATGTTGATAGGTACATAGAATTACACCCTGAAGCTGTGGTCCCCAGGCTTAAACAGCAGACATCTCTAGGTGCTGCAGATGACACCAGATCTAAGAAGGAAGCCCTCAATCCTAACAGAGAGATTAAAATGGTTAAGGGCAAAGAGAAGAAATGATATTGTAAGCTGACATTTTCTGTGATTTCTGATGTTATCTGGATGATATATATCTCTGTGATTCTGCATGTCTAGCTGTTGTTTTTCTATTTTACTGTTTATATGTTGTTATTTAAGTTTTTCCAAAGTCTGTAAATAGTAATCCTAACCCAAATAGGGGGAGATTGTTGGAACACCCTATTACTAATTTGGGTCAGGATCACTATGTCTCTAGGAACCTTTGCTTGACCTCCTGTATAGCTTTATAGGTCAATTAGAATTGAGTCTAAGGGTTAGAAGTCTAGGTTTGGAAGCTGCCCTGAAGACCAAGATTTTGTGTTTGGAGACTAAGTCATATCGTCGAGCTCAGCATGACGATTCGTCGAACTCCGGTCGACGATCGTCTAGCTCAACTTCGATAGATCGTCGAACTCCATTCGACGATCGCTGAGCTCAACTTCATAATATCGTCGAACTCCATTCGACGATCGGTGAGCTCAGGTCGACGATTTTGACTCTGCTTTGGATCTTTATCTCTGAGCTCAGTTCGACGATCTATGAGCTCAGATCGACGATGTTTTTGCTGCTGTATATTTCCAGATCGCTAAGCTTAGCTCGACGATAGCAGAGCTCAGTTCGACGATTACAGATAACTTCCAGGATATTTCTACATTTAAATTCAAATCAGTCAGGAGTTATTCTGCAATTAATTCAGAGATTTCCTAGCCGTTTTCATTCAATTCTGGACCAAGTTTCAAGCGATTTTTCAAGGAATATTTCTGTGGACTTTCCGCCAGAAGAGATTATGCAATTAAGGATGCAATTAATGCAGGCCAACGACTATACTTGACAGAGAATGTTATTCTATTCTATACCAGAGAATAAAAGACAGGATTTTTGAATCTCTCAACAGAACACACACAATACAGAGAGAGGATACAGATTACAGAGACACATTCAAAAATCTTCTGTCACAAAAGAATTCTGAAGAACACTCATCCAAGGAGATCAAGCCTTCTCAGATCTTTAGATCTCCTTAGTCTTCAAAGTGTTCAAGGACAACATATTTCCAGACTCCAGACACTCAACATTTCAGTCACTTTTTGCTGAAATCATCTATTGCTGGAGTTCAATCTTTGAAGGCCTATCACCCTCAGCAAAGCTTTTCTTCCTGAAGATCTCAAGGATTCACGGGGAGCTTTGACATCAACAATCCACATAGTCTTCTCAGTTGTTTGAGAAAGAGAAGACTGTCATCATTCTCTCACCCCCACTCTGTAAAGGGTTTCTCAAGCTCCCTTCAAAAGTTTGAGCCTGGTTTTTGAGCACCTTGTCAAAAGCTCATTGGTGGCAAGACACCTGATCAAAAAATCTGCTTTGGTTTTTAAGCACCTTATCAAAAGCTCATTGGTGCCCAGGACACCTTATCAACTCATCGTGCAGTGGATTCCTACCTAGAGTGGTAGAAGAGTGGATGTACCCAAGTTTAGGGGAACCACTATATTTCCTTATGTCTTCTGGTTTTGCTTGTTTTCATTTTTGTTTCTGGCCCTGATTTTTCTGTGCTTAGTTTATGTTTTACTTAGTGCTGTGATTAGTTTTATTTACTGCTTCACTGCTCACTCTTATTACAACAATTGTTGTAAAAAGTTTCAAAGAACCATATACTCTATTCACCCCCCTCTAGAGTATATCAGATCTAGCTGCTCTTTCACTTTCAAAAAGTTCACAGTTTATCAGATGGATGTCAAGAGTGCTTTTCTAAATGGAGTACTACAAAAAGATGTTTATGTAGAACAATCTCCAGGTTTTTTTTCTCCAACTTCCCCCTCTCATGTTTTTAAACTGCATAAGGCTCTCTATGGTTTAAAGTAAGCTCCAAGAGCTTGGTATGAGACCTTAGCCAACTTTCTTTTAGGGCATGGTTTTTCTAGAGGCATGGTAGATAAAACCCTTTTTACAAAATTGCATCATGATAAAATCTTATTAGTACAAATATATGTAGATGATATTATATTTGGTTCTACTGATCCCAAATTGTGCAAGAGATTTTCTAATCTAATGTATTCTAAATTTGAGATGAGCAGCATAGGAGAGTTATCTTATTTCCTTGGTCTCCAAGTGAAACAATCTCCTGATGGTATCTTCATTTCCCAATCTAAATATGCTAATGAGCTTATTAAGAAGTTTGGGATGGCTGATGCATCTCCTATGAAGACTCCCATGGCTGCCAATGCTGTATTAGACACTGATGAACATGGAAAACTTGTTGATCAGACCAGGTATAGGGCCATTGTTGGATCCCTAGTATATCTAACAGCAAGCAGACTAGATATCATATTTGCTACATGTTTATGTTCTAGGTTCCAAGTGAACCCTAAAGAATCTCATCTTATTTTCATAAAAAGGATTTTAAGATATATAAAGGGTTATCCTAATCTAGGACTCTGGTATCCAACAGAGTCAGCATTTGAGTTGACTGGATTTTCAGATGCTGACTATGCTGGATGTAGAGTGGACAGAAAGAGCACTACATGAACTTGCCAGTTCTTTGGTGATAGACTTGTGTCCTGGTTTTGCAAGAAGCAAACCTCTGTATCAACATCTACTGCTGAAGCTGAATATATGGCTGCTGGCAGTTGCTGTTCACAGATTTTGTGGATACAAAACCAACTCTTAGATTATGGTTTCAATCTAAATAATTCAACCATCTTCTATGGTAATACTAGTGTTATATCTATAGCACATAATCCAGTGCATCATTCTAAAACAAAGCATATAGATATAAGACATCATTTCATTAGAGATAATGTAGACAAAAAGAAAATTAATCTAGACTTTATCTCTACTGATTTTCAAATAGCAAATATTTTCACCAAACCCCTTGATGAAAAGAAGCACATGTTCTTCCTGAATCAGCTTGGAATGATCAATGGGAAGGATTAATTTAATTTTTGTCTTCTATTTTTGGATCTGTTCCTAAATCTGTTTCATATTCTATTTTCCATTTGCCCTTGATCTCTTCTCTCTTGAGTCTATAGATCTTCCATAGCGATTTCTACGGCGGCTCTTTCAAAGATGAAGTTCGTCACTAGTTTCCACGTCGAATTCGACTCGATCAGTCACTGTGATCCTATCTTTCAATTGGTATCAGTCACTGTGATCTTATTTTTCACGAAATGTTACTGTTATGTGATGATCAGGGTCTGAAGAAGTTCATGTCTACACGGATCAAACTATCTGTTGCTGAGATCAAAGAATGGGTTTACTCTTCCTCAACAAATGATTACTCCCTTTCTGCTTCCCTTTCTGCTTCCTCTGTCCCTTCTTCATCTAGGGGCCTGCTTCCAGTCTTCACTGAAACCAGGTAGGGGGAGGTGACCAATGAAGATGTAGCAGGTTCAGCCTCAGCAGACCCTCAAGCTTAGTCTCCTCCAGCATTACAGGAAGAAGAAGTGTTTTAGAAATTTTGTGCAGATATAGATGACCAATGAAGCTGCAGCAGTTCCAGCAGCAGCAGTAATTCCAGAAATAGCAGAAGCAGATTATGATGATACAGATTGTAATGACACAGGTCTGGGCAAGGTTCAACATCAACAACAACATCAGCAATAGCAACAGCAGATGCAAATGCTCTAGTTTATTACTTTGTATTTTCTTTGTGTTAAGTAAATAGTGTCCTCACCCAAATAGGGGGAGATTGTTGGAACCCTAGTTCTGATTTGGGTAAGGATCACTATTAGGTTCGCTTAGACTGACCCAAAATGTATAGTCAGGTTCATAGGTTTATTTCTTTAGTCTAGGCCAAGAGTCAACATCACATGGATCAGCCTACAAAAGCTTGTCAGAGTATCAAGCAGTTGTGTCGACACAAACAACATTAGTCGACACTCAGCAAAATTGTGTCGACACTTTGAATAGATTGTGTCGACACCCAGAACAATTGTGTCGACACACAGAAAGGTTGTGTCGACACCCAGAAGATTTGTGTCGACACACAGACTATCAGTCGACACAGACAATATTAGTCGACACTAGCTCAGTCGAGACAAGAAGGATTTGTGTCGACACAGTTCACAGATTATTAGTCGACAGTATTAGTCGACACCAGAAGGACTTGTGTCGACACCAAGAACCATCTGTCGACACAGTTCACAAAAGCTGTTTTAGAAGAACAAGTCAAATTCTCAGGTCGACGAATCACGTTCTCAGGTCGACGATTTCTGGCTTCTTCAGTATGTCATTCTAGAAAATATTCTAAGTCCAGAAACAATTCTCAGCTCGACGATCGTCGATCTCCCATCGACGATCTCAGAGTCTTCCACTCTGAACTGAGCTCGACGATCTACGAGCTCAGGTCGACGATCTTGTACTTCTCAGCAGTTATCTCAGATCTACGATAGTTGCTTACAGGTCGAAGATCTCTTAACCCAGTTCGACGATCTCTGAGCCAAGCTCTGCGATTTTTGTCTGCCTTCAGTTATCAGTTCTCTCAGTCCGGTCAGAATTATTTATTTTGGTTATGATAAATCATTTTAAGGCAAATATATTCTGAATTAATACTGACATTCTCAAGGCTGATAGTCGTATCTCAAGAAGCATTAATTATGGTATTCACAGAATATTTTGTCAAGACAGTTATGGAAGTGCATTTATGATTGCCAGCCATTCTACCCGTTTGGGTTCCTAAATTCTTGCAGAGAATTAAGTACTGTCTGGGAATTCAAATTCAGGTCGTTAGTCATTCCAAACATATACAAAGAACTTAAAAAGACACAAAAACAAGAATCACATACAGTCAGTCAGAAAATCAATCCTTTTTTTTGCACTCAAGGTTTCTTATTTTTGCAAAATACAAGGAAGAAGAAGAACTTGCTGAACACACAAATCTCTCTAGTCTTCTTCCTTCATCAGGCTTCAGCAATCTACAGAGAGCTCGAATCAACATATATCTGAAGACCTACACCCTAGAAAAAGCTTCCTTCTTCTTAAAACTACTCAATATCTCAGGGGGAGCTTTGGAATCATCAAATCCACATATTCTTCTCATTGTGTTTGAGAAAGAGAAGACTGTCATCTATTTTTCTTTAACCTCTCGTGTATAGGTTCTTACTCCATTCAAAAGTAAACTCCTTGGTGATAGGGCACCTGATCAAAAACCTATTGGTTTTTAGGCACCTGATCAAAAGCATGAAGGGTTTCTAGATCTACCTGAAGCAGATCTTGTGGTGATAGGGCACCTGATCAAAAACCTAAGTGGATTCCTACCAGGGTGCTAGAAGAGTGGATGTACCCAGATTTGGGGAACCACTATAAAATTTCTTGTGTCGTCTGGATTGCCTTGTGTTTTCTGTAACGTCCCGAATCGCACTAGGCCCCTCGTGTGTGTTTTTGAGTCAGGAGGGTTGACTCGAGTTCTGGGAAGTGCAGGGGAATTGGCCTGTACTTGTGGAGGAGTGGCCGGCTCTCGAGTCGATGACTCGAGTATGTCCAGAGAAGTACACGGGTAGTGACACGGGCGTGTCACTACCCATGTGAAGGGACACGGGTAGAGACACAGGCGTGTCCCTACCCGTGTGCGTGTGTGTCGAGTTACACTCGACAGGGCGTGTCGAGATCGACGAGGTGTGTTGACATCGTATGACACGGGTAGAGACACGGGTGTGTCCCTACCCGTGTGTGTCGAGTCACACTCGATAGGGGGTGTCGAGATTGACAGGGTGTGTCGACATCATATGACATGGGTAGCGACACGGGCGTGTCCCTACCCGTGTGTGTCGATTTACACTCGACACAGCGTGTCGAGATCGACGATCTTCGTCGAGATTGACGAAGTGTATGACACGGGTAGAGACACGGGCGTGTCCTTACCCGTGTGTGTTGAGTTGGACTCGACGAGGCGTGTCGAGATCGACGAACTACGTGTCGAGATCGACGAATTTTATGACACGGGTAGGGACGCGAGCGTGTCTCTACCCGTGTTCTGTGTGTGTCGAGTTGAGTTCGTCGAGATGTATCCCGAGAAGGACACGGCCAAGGACACGGCCAGGAACATGGCCGTGTCATGTGGACATGGGTCGGGACACGGGCGTGTCCCTACCCGTGTCAAGTATTGAACCGACACAGAAACCATCGTTGTCATTTCGCTCAAGCGGGACACGGGTAAGTACACGGGCGTGTCCCTACCCGTGTCACTTTTTATATATAAGGGGAAGAGGAAATCCTAGTCGTTTTACATGCTCATTTCATTCCCTATTTCCTGTGAGAACTCCTGGTGAGAGGGAAAACTGCTGGAGCAAGTTCTACAGGAGGAGATCCGCCGCCGCCGTGAAGTAGAAAATGCCACCGAGGAGAACTACGTGATCCATGGCCGGAAATGGTGGTAGTGCTGGAACCAATGTGAGTTTCCTACCCTCTCCCTTGGTGCTAGATCTATAGTTATTTTCCTAGGCGAGACATCGACTCAAGAGAGTCTTGATGGAGAGGAGGTGTTTTCTAGGGAAGGCCATGCTAGGACTTGTATCCTAGGTTTTAGATCTCTTCAACCACGCCCTTCTTCTATGTGATGATAGGGGATGGTTTCGTGAAGGGTATTGGCCTATTGAGGTTGAATATGGGAGGAGGTTTTCTGGAATGATTTTGGAAGATCGCCTTGAGGAGGAAGATGAAACGATGTCGTTCATTCCGCCTTAAGATGCATGCAGAATCTGTATTCTACGCGCAGCAAACTTCGTGGTCATTTCTAGGTGTGATATGGCCAGATCTGGGCTTTCGGCTAAACACGAAAGTTGAAGACCTTGAAAATAGTTTCCAACAAATGGTTGCACGACTTCAGGCGAAGCCTGTAGCCACGGGAAATCCCAAACGAAAGTGGTGTTCAATAAATCCTGCATGCAGAAATTGAGTTCTGTACGCAGCGGACTTCTAGTCCGATTTCAAATATGATACTTTCAAATCTGGCTTGAGGTCTGAATACGAAAGTTGTAGACCACGGAAAGACATTTCCATCGTGGGGTTACACGTCTTCACCGGATTCCTGTAGCGTCAGGAATCTCCGGTCGAATTTGCTGTCCAGATTCAATCTGCACCTAAAATTCTGGGCCTTGTATAAGATGGATTTGGATTCGGTGGAATTAATATTGCAAGTTACTTGCCTTGGATGAACTCTTATGATTAATCATTTGTTGCATGATCGATGAAGCTTATTAATCAGATTTCTTATAATCAAATTGTGAAGCAATCTTATTTAAACATTTTGACTTGATAGGAATTGAAAGATTGATATTTGTGCACTTCATGTTTATAATATGACATTATCATATGAAAAGTGTGATAGATCTTTATATGTGCATCATGTTTATATTACGTTTTCATTATTTGGAAAGTCATGTAGAGGAATGAATTATGGCCATGAGTATGGTTGACCAATGGAATGAGTTTAGTAGTCCAATACTTAGAGCGTCGTCTCCCTACGAGTAGTATTGTGAAGGGATGTAAGTGCGGTTTTGACCGTCACTTGTTTGGTTGTGTTGAGACAAGGTATGATGGATGGTTGAGCTGTGTCCTCGTGCTTACTTCCAAGGCCCCTTCCGGGTCACACAAGGCCAGTTCGGGCTGTCTTCTTGGTGCACATCTACCCAAGACCCCGCTGGGCCATAGTACGCATGGGCTCTGCTGTTGTGTTTTTATCGTTGAGGCGTACGGAGGCCTAGGTGAAGTAGTGTGGATAACCGCCTAGTAGTAGAAGCGCCCTTTCTACTGTCACCGCCTAGCCACGGCGGCTGATGCCTGAGAGGTTAGCTACCTGCTCGAAAAGTGGGAACTATAGTCTGTGTCGACATAGCAATTGCATGGGTGTGATCATGGGTGAGTCATTGCATAACATACATAGCATTTCATAACATTGCACAACAAGATCCTCATTGTATAAGTTTGTATGGGCACTCTTATACGATGAGTTACCTTTATATAACCCGATCCTTAACTTATAAGTTTGTATGGGCATTCTTATAAGTTAAGTTACTTTCCTATTATTACTTATACTTGCTAGTTTAGTGTAGCTCTTAAATAACTACTGATTATGATATTGTTACTCTTACACTATTGTCACATGCTTGTACCCTTTTATACTTATTATATATTGTACTCTTGTTCCTTTTCCTCGTCCGGTGCCGAGGAGTCGCCGGGGAGCGGATGAGAAGCCACTTAGTCGTTTCGACTAACGGTTGCTACGTCTTCCTTTTTAGGAGGTCATGCCGCAGGTAGAGCAGCCGCAGACTACGCAGCAGGACAGCTATGCCAGGACAATAGGGCCTGCAGTGACAGTGTCGTCGATACCGTCGGTTACTGATATTAGTATTTTGGTACTCTGATGTAGCCCGTTTGGGCAATGTTTAGTTGTACTCTGATATATTGTAGAAGCATGTTTTAGCTTCTCCTTTATTGATGTATTTGGATATTATTACTTAGTGTGGATTTGACTTCTCCTGCTTATTATGCTTAGTTGGGTTGGCATGTTGAAAGTCCACCTAGTGTCAACTATCTTCACCTATGGGGGGGGGGGGAATAGGTGACCTGCAGCGTCTTTGCGGAATTTAAAATTGTACCTGCACAAGAAAATAAAACAACACAGCAAACATAGTACACAAGCTATTTATAGTGGTTCCCTGATTTGGGTACATCCACTTTCCCCCTTCGACCTATCTCCCAACAAGGGACGACTCGGTCTCTTCACTAATAGGATTGAAATCCAATCCTTGCACTATCGGAAGGAACTCTTCCACACGTAGGAGTCCACACTCCCACAACACGGGTTGCACTCAACCCTTACAACTAGGAACCAACGTTCCTTTACAACAAAAATGAACTAGAATGTACATGAAATACAAACTACGTTTGGAGACTAAGGTGTCCCTCTTCGTTGACGACGTGTTCTTGAAGTCCACGAAGAGTCCACAACCCTAGATCTCTCTTGGAGAGAATCTCCCCGGAACCGGCGGCGGTAAGATGGGCGGCGGCTTGGTTCACGGGATCGGCGGCGACAACGGTGTGCGGCTGCTGTACTTTGGAGATCCAAATTTTGTAGCAAAGCTAGCTAGGTCTTCCAACGGTCACACTAGGATCGGTCGTCTCGATCGATTCGGACGGGGAAGGTTTTCCCGATCAACAAATCAAGAGACAAAAGATCTCTGGTTAGACGCGTGAGACTCTAAGCGTGGCTATGCTTCTATCGCCGGGGGATCTGGACGAAACCACGATCAAACGACCGGCGATCGACTTGCACGAGCGGCGACGGCGGCGGAGCTGTTTTGCGATTCTAGGTCAAGGTCGGCTGCTCGTTTTTCGTCTTTTTCTCTGTGTGTATCTATACTGTTCAAAAAATACTCGTATATATATACACAAGTAAACACCTTAAAGACCGTTGTGGGTCCCACAAGAAGAAACCCTAAATCCGGTTCAAAATAGTGCCAGCGGCAGAATCCGGTCCAGCTTTTTCCCGAAAATTGCCCAAGTAAAAATCGACGAGAATCACCTGTGATTCTCGTCGAATCGTCGAGAATCAAGGGTGATTCTCGACGATTCGGCGAGAATCACAAAGTGATTCTCGACAATTTGTCGATAATCACAAAGTGATTCTCGTCGAATTTGACTTGATTGCACTCTGATTTAGCCGGCGAGAATTAGCCAGTGATTCTCGACGATTCGCCGAGAATCACTTGGTGATTCTCGTCGATTCTTACTTAGATGATTTTGCGTCTTACGCCTCTGAGCTGCTCTTTGACTCATCCTTGCTCCTTGTCTGCTCTTGCATAAACACAGCCCTGTACTTGAAATTAAGTGCACTCCAATAGAGAGAGTACACGTAGGCCAACACACTGATCTGCTCAACGAGGGATTACATCGTGCAGACCCGTGTATATTGACCTACTGCACCCTGACATTGGTGTGCACTTAGCATGGAATAACTGCAAGCACAACTTGAAATATTTTGTCAAAAACATTGCCTATTTACCTTAGCTTGTTCAGGGGCTTCTTCAAATCAGGTACGTTGTGGATACAATACCCAACAATCTCCCCCTATTTGAAGAAGCCTAAACCCTACAAGACAAGGTGAATAAAGCGTATGGGAATGAAAATCATAATCTTGAAATTTAGCTGAGAGAGATATTCATTACCAATACCAATTTCTTGAGAGCAAACTTGGAGCCACCTTAGCCTTAGCCGAGAGGGTAATCTCCCCCTTTTCGGCTTCTGCAAATCTGGGTCTGTAGCATTTGACCCCTTGCTCCCCCTCAGTTCTTGCACCTGTGCTCACAATGGAGTTCCTGGTAGAGGCTCCCCCTAGTGGCATGATCCTGGAGCTTCTGTAGTCTTCATTCCTCATAATTTAACATCCCCAATTCAGTTTTGAAAAGACTAAACTTGGCCTCGTCTAAGGGCTTTGTGAATATATCTGCAATCTGCTTGTCCGTGGGGACATAACAGAGAGAGATGTCCTTGTTCTCCATGTGCTCCCGAATGAAGTGATAGCGCACTTCAATATGCATCGTTTGCTGTGCGATACCGGATTGTTGGCAATTGCAATTGCACTGGAGGAGTCGCAGTACATTGGAACTTCCTTGAACTGAAGGTCGTAGTCGGCTAACTGGTTTCTGATCCATAGGAGTTGTGCGCAACAGCTGCCTGCCGAGATGTACTCAGACTCTGCTGTGGAGGTTGCAACACAATTCTGTTTCTTGTTATTCCATGAAATAAGCCTTCGTCCGAGGAATTGACACGTCCCTGAGGTGCTTTTCCTGTCATCCCTACTCCCTGCAAAATCAGCATCTGAAAAACCTATTAGTTTGACATCATTGTTTCTCGGGTACCACAAGCCAAGATTGGGAGTACCTTTAAGGTATCTTAGAATTCACTTTGCAGCGACATAGTGAGATTCCTTAGTGTTCACCTGATATCTGGCACAAACACATGTGGAGAACATGATATCCGGTCTACTGGCAGTAAGGTAGAGCAGGGATCCAATGATGCTTCTGTATTTGGTTTCATCGAAAGGTTTACCTTTCTCATCCTTATCCAGAGACATAGTGGATCCCATTGGAGTCCTCATAGAGGTTGCATTCTCCATACCGAATTTCTTAAGGAGTTCATTTGTGAACTTCGTCTGAGAGATGAAGATTCCATCCTCAGACTGTTTCACTTGAAGTCCCAAGAAATACTTAAGCTCTCCCATACTGCTCATTTCAAACTTTCCTTGCATAAGTTTAGAAAACTTTTTGCAAAGATTGTTGTCCGTTGAGCCGAATATAATGTCATCGACATAAATTTGCACCAGCAAAATCTTGCCTTTGACTTCCCTAAGAAACAATGTTTTATCTATTTTACCTCTAGAGAACTTGTTCTCAAGAAGAAAACTAGATAAAGTCTCATACCAAGCTCGTGGAGCTTGTTTTAAACCATATAGAGCTTTATTAAGGAAGTATACATGATTGGGATAAGTAGGATTGACAAAACCTGGGGGTTGAGCGACGTATACTTCCTATTTCAGGTCTCCGTTCAGAAACGCTGATTTCACATCCATTTGATAGACTGTGAATCCTTTGTGCGAAGCATACGCCAGGAACAGTCTGATTGCCTCGAGCCTTGCCACTGGTGCAAAGGTCTGGTCGAAGTCAATCCCCTCCTCCTGTCTGTAGCCTTGAGCCACCAGCCTGGCCTTGTTCTTTATAATGACACCATGTTCATCCAGTTTGTTTCTGAAGATCCACTTGGTGCCAATCACATTCTGCTTGTGTGGTCTGGGAACCAGCCTCCAAACGTTGCAACGTTCGAATTGATGTAGTTCATCTTGCATGGCCAGAATCCATGCCGCATCTTTGTTCGCCTCGTCGAACTTCTTTGGCTCAACCTGTGACAGGAAGCTAAGATGCAAAATTTCGTTAATAGTACCTCTTCGAGTTCTGACACCGACACGAGGATCTCGGATGATCTGATCTCTAGGATGATCCCTCGCGTGCCGGAGCTCTAGAAGTCTGGCGTCTGGAGCTTCGACTACTTCTTGGACTTCTCCTTCTTCTAGGAGATTTGTTCCATTTTGATCTTCAACATTCCCAGATGACGTGGAGGTGGAAACTTTGACGTACTTAGGAGTTTCATCTTTAGTGGTCTCATCGAGATCCAGCTGTTCAAGTCGTGCACCTGCATCTTCAAGAATACCACTGGAAGAATTGCTGTTAAGCAAACTTCTTTCATCAAATACAACATTAATTGATTCTTCTACCACTAGAGTTTTCTTATTGAAGACCCTATATGCCCGACTGTGGGAACTATAGCCCATGAATATGCCTTCGAAGCATTTTTCACCAAATTTAGTACGCGGGTACTTCCCATTATTCAGTACATAACATCTGTAACCAAAGATCCTCAAGTAGGACATGGTGTGTTTCCTGCCTCTCAGTAGCTCATAAGGTGTCTTACGATGATGCTTGTTGATCAATGCCCGGTTTTGTGCATGACAAGCTGTATTGACAGCCTCTGCCCAGAAGTATTCTGGGAGAGAAGCTTCTTTCAACATTGTCGTGCAGGCTTCAATGAGAGTTCTATTTCTCCTCTCCGCAACTCCATTTTGCTGAGGAGTGCGCGGGGAGGAAAACTCATGAAAGATACCTTGTTCTTCACAAAATTCTGTCATAGCACCAGATACGAATTCTGTTCCATGGTCACTTCTGATTTTGACCACTGAGCAGTTAAATTCGTTCTGAACCTGCTTGACAAAACTAGTGAAGATGTCAAACGTATCTGACTTTCGTTTTAAGAAGAACACCCATATAAACCGAGAATGATCATCAACTATCACGAGTGTATAGGACTTGCCTCCCAAGCTATGAACTTGCATTGGACCAAACAAGTCCATATGGAGTAGATAAAGGCACCGGGAAGAGTCTTTGTCTGCAATGCTCTTAAAGGTAGCCCGATTCTGTTTGCCCATCTGGCATGCAGGACAAGGGCTATCTTTGATGCACTTGATAACGGGAGCATCCCTTACTAAGTTTTTAGAAAACAGCATACTAATTATTTTGAAATTAATATGTGCCAATCTCTTGTGCCATTATTCACAAAGAGATGCACTGCCTGTTGCCACAAGGCATACGGGGGTAGATGAATCTAAACTGAGAAAATCTAAGCAGAAGATATTTCTGCTCCTAATGCCTGATAATACCGTCTCAGAAGAGGTACGTGAAATTATCAGACATTTATCCTTGCAGAACTTAACGTCATAACCTTTGTCACATAACTGACTTACACTGATCAGGTTATGGTTTAACCCTTCAACATAAGCCACGTCGGTGATAGACATTATACCGTTGGAAATCATACCGTAACCTCTGGTGACTCCTCGATCTGACCCTCCAAAGATGACTTTGGGTCCATTCTCGACTGGAGTGTAATCACGCAGCAGGCTTCTTGTCCCAGTCATATGCCGGGAGCATCCACTGTCCAAGTACCAGATCGGCGTTTTAGTGGCCTTTGGACATTCCTGCAAAACAAAATTAATCTCCCTTAGGAACCCAATCGAACTTGGGTCCTAGATTCCTGGTTAGCATACTCCCCCTCAGTTGGTTAACCTTACGAGTGGTCGGCCTCGCAGTGCTAACATAGGGAGTCTCGTTATATCTCGGGTTAAACCAACAATCCACGGCAAAGTGACCGACTTTGCCACAACACCAACAGTCAAATCTGTTGTACCTCTTCCTAGGTTCCAGTCTTACCCTGGGAATGGTGGGTGCAGCCGGGGCCTTGGATCCTAAGGTGGATGCCTCATAGTGATTGCAGTCACATGACTTCTTCACCTTATGTTTCGTTAGTATAACAGGCTTGACTCTTGGTGCCTGCTTTCCATTATGGCCTCTAGAGAATTGGCCATAATTTCCCATATGGATTTCCTCATAAGGTGCCTTGAGGGCACTCTCACCAAAGTTCCGGGGAAAGGTCCAACCATCATATCGGCTCTTTGGCTTTGCAACCGAGGGCCGGAAATGATGACCAAAGGTTGATTCAAAGTCATTTTGGTTGCAAGGAAAGTTAGGCTTTCTGAACGCAACAGGACTGAGCGGAGCCTTTCCCTTTTCATCAGCAGAGGCCTTCTTGGCGGCCTTATTTTTCCTCTGGTTCCTGTTTCTCCTGGATGAGGAACTAGATACCCCTACATGCCCCAAGCCAGCTCCTTTGGCCTGAGCAGAGAAGGTATCAACTACTGGAAGAACAGTTTTTGGCATAGAGAAGCTCTTGACGATATTCCTTTCTGCCGCAAGTTGTTCTTCCAACTTGTCGACTTCCTCCTGCTTAAGATCAAGGAGTTTAAGAGACTCTGAATGCTTTGAAGTCAGGTCAAGGTGCTCCTATCAGAGAGAAATCAAACTGGTGACCTCTTCCCTTAGGGAGACACACTCACCCTTAAGGAATTTCACTTCCTTTTTCTCAGCCTTCAATCTCTTACGGCACTCCTTGAAAGTGTTGAGCAGAAGCTCATACTTCTCGAGGAGCTCCGCTTCACGGGCCGAAAGGCTATCTTCAGGTTCATCATCTTGAGACTCAGGATCAGATTCAGAGTCGGAGAGAGGGGTGTGAGCTTTTATCTTCCCAGTAAATGGGGGGCATTCTCCTTCTGAGTCGGAGCGACCCACCAGCCCGAAGTAGGCTTCCTCATCATCACTGGAGTCTGAGGAATCAGACTCACTCAGTGTCTTTGGCCTTTTTGTGATGTAGCTCCGCTCTTTCTTCTTATCTCTAGAGGATTTGTGCTCCTCTCCTTTCCCTTTTTCTCTCTTGCCTTGATAGCAGTCGGCCACGACGTGTCCTGGCTTATTGCATCCAAAGCAAATAATGTCAGAGGAGCGATGTTTGTTCGGTTTAGAAGCATACCTGTCAGAAGAATAATTTTTCTTCTGATGCCTGGAGGAGGAGCCATCTTTCTTTCTTTGATTCCTCATCTTGAGGAACTTCTTGAATTCTCGGGTGATGAGGGAGAAATCCTCCTCCGACAGCTCTGAGCTGGAGGAGCATGGCTCGGAGTCCTCCTCCTCATCATCACTGGAGTCTAAGAACCGTGAGAAAGAACTGTTGCCGATCCCTAAATGGAAGTTCGAGGATATCTCCATGGACTTTGTCCATGGGCTACAACGTTCCCTCTCCGGAAATGATTCAGTGTGGGTTATTTGTTGGAACACCCTATTACTAATTTGGGTCAGGATCACTATGTCTCTAGGAATTTATGTTTTGACCTTCTGTATAGATTATAGGTCAATTAGAATTGAGTCTAAGGGATCAGGAGTCTAGGCTTGGAAGCTGCTCTGAAGACCCAAAATTTTTCTGGAGACTAAGTCCAAATCGTCGAGCTCAGCACGACGTTTCGTCGAACTCCGGTCGACGATCGTCTAGCTCAACTTCTGCAGATCGTCGAGCTCCATTCGACGATCGCTGAGCTCAACTTCTCAATATCGTCGAACTCCATTCGACGATCGCTGAGCTCAGGTCGATGATTTTGACTCTGCATTAGATTCTTATCTCTGAGCTCAGTTCGACGATCTTTGAGCTCAGATCGACGATTTCTTTGCTGCTTGGATTTTCCAGTTCGCTGAGCTCAGCTCGACGATAGCAGAGCTCAGTTCGACGATTTCAGTTATCTTTCAGAATTCAAATTCAAATCAGATAGAAGTTATTCTGCATTTAATTCAGAAGATCTGCCAGCCGTTTTCATTTACTTCTGGAGCAAGTTTCAAGGAATTTTTCAAGGAACAAATCAGTGGACTTTCCTTCAGAACATATTATGCAATTAAGGCTGTAATTAATTCAGACCAACGGCTATCTTTGACAGAGTATTATCCTATTCAGACTCAGAGAATAAAAGATAGAATGTTTTTGAATCAGAAATAGATAGACAAGAAATAACAGAAGAAATATAGAGATTGACACAAGTAGAGGACACAACTCAATACACAGAGACTCTCTCAATCTTCTGTCAACAAGAATTCTGAAGAACACTCATCAAGAAGAGATCAAGCTTTCAAACATTCTTCAGATCTCTTCAGCTCTCAAGTGTTCAAGGCCAACATCATCTCAAGACTCCAGACACTCAACATTTCAGCTTGCTGAAATCATCCTTTGCTGGAGATCTATCTTGAAGGCCTATCACCCTCAGCAAAGCTCATCTTCCTGAAGATTTCAAGGACTCAGGGGGAGCTTTGACAACATCACTGAATCCACATAGTCTTCTCAGTTGCTTGAGAAAGAGAAGACTGCCATCACTCTCTCACCCCCATTCTGTAAAGGGTTTTTCAAACTCCCTTCAAAAGTTTGAATCTGGTTTTTGAGCACCTTGTCAAAAGCTCATTGGTGGCAAGACACCTATTCAAAAAAATCTGATTTGGTTTTTGAGCACCTTATCAAAAGCTCATTGGTGCCCAGGACACCTGATCAACTCATCCTGCAGTGGATTCCTACCTAGGGTGGTAGAAGAGTGGATGTACTCAAGTTGGGGAACCACTATATTTCCTTGTGTCATCTGGTTTTGCATGTTTTCTTTTTGTTTCTGGCCTAGATTTTCTTGTGCTTAATTTCTGCATAGCTTAGTTTTATTTCTGCTTCCCTGCTTACACTCATTACAACAACTGTTGTAAAGCTTTGCAAAAGGTTCTCTTTGAATTTTAAAAAGAACCATATACTCTATTCACCCCCCCCTTTAGAGTATATCAGATCTAGTTTCCCCTTTCAATTGGTATCAGAGCCAGGTTGGTTAAACATACCATATCTGTTTGGTTGTACAGGCTAACACCTGAACCCCAAGATCCCAAACTAGATCCTTCTTTTGTTTTCTAGTATTAGATTTAGCTTGCACAAATCATGGCCCAGAACAAAGATTATGCAAGTACCAGACCTCCAGTGTGCAATCTTTCAAAGTTTGCACTTTGGAAAGCAAGGATTAAACTCTACATGAATTCTATTGACGAGGACATTTTTAATTCTGTTTTGACAGTGTGTCCAAGACCTCCAGAGAGCACAAGCACAAATGCTGTTCCACCTCCATCAGGAACAGATGCTGACATTAAAAAGTGGAAAGTAGCTGATGCCAAGGCAATGAACATTCTAGCTCAAACAATGTCAGATGACATTTTTCAGAAGGTAGCTGAATGTAATTCAGCCAAGGAGATCTGGGACAAGCTCTCAGAAATAGTTTCAGGATCAGCTGATGAGAGAAAAGACAGAAGATCCCATCTCATCTCCCAATATGAGAACTTCAAGAAGGGAGAAACTGAATCAGTGGGAGAAATGTACAACAGACTGAGTCTAATTGTCAGTGAACTGAGGACATTAGACAAAGAGATCTCACTGACAGAACTGAATGATAAGATCCTAATGTGCTTCCCCAGCACTTGGGATTCAAGAATCGGCCAATTAAAGATGCCAGAAGCCTGAATGAGATCACGACTGAAGCCTTGTTGGGTAAGCTCAAATCTTATGAGCTACTCATCAAGAACAGAGAAGAAGAACAGAAGGCTGCTTCACCAGCCACAAGGAAAGAGAAAACCATAGCCTTCAAGGCAACTGAAGATCTGCCTGAAGAAAAAGGAACAGGCAATGATGAACTTCTCAGCTTGCTGGCCAAAAGATTCTATAAGATGGCCAGAAAGGATTTCAGAAGAAGATCATACAAGGAGCAGGACAAGCCAAGGTATGACAAGTCCATTGGCAATAACAAAGAAATTATTTGCTTTGGTTGCAGGAAACCAGGGCATATGGTTCCTGACTGTCCAGAAAACAAGAACAAGGACAGAAGGGACAGAAAAGAAAGAAGAAAGGAGAAGGACTCCAAAAGGAATGGAAATAGCAAACCTTCCTCCAGCAAAAATAAGCACACAAGGAAAGGATTTGTTGCTGAATCCTGGAGTGAGACTGAAGAGGAGTCAGAGGCCTCTTCCAGCTCAAGTGATGATGAGGATGATGCAGAGGAAAAAGAATTCTGCATGATGGCAATCAATGCCTCACAACACAACTCAGAGGAAGAGGAGTCAGAGTCAGACTCAGAGACTCAACCTGAAGAAGATCAGGTAATCAGCTCTTTTGATTTCACTTCAGAAGATTTTAAACTTGAATTTAAAGCACTATGTTTAGACCTGCTAAAGTCTGAGAAAGAGATCATCTCTCTCAGAAATCAATTATCTGAACAAAGTGGTTTAAAATCAGAGAACCTCAAACTCTCTCAGGAGTTGGAGAACCATAGGGAACAGATAGCTTCACTGAAGAGTGAACTCTCTGAGGCCAAGAAGCTTGAAGAATCTCTCAATGGGAGAAGCATCAAGCTGATGGACATCACAAGCACAGTGAACTCAAGATTCAACAGTACACTGGGCTTGGGTGCCTCATCCAGCCAACCTATTGTTCTAACAACCCCTATCAAGTTCATTTCTGACAAGGGAAAGGGAGTTGTAGAGGTTGCCAGGAAAAATTCTGATCTGCCTCAGAAAACTAAAGTCCAGTACAAATCGTCGAACGGCGATCGACGATCGCCGAATGAAGATCGACGATCGCCGAACGCAGCTCGACGATCTCAGGACAAATCGTCGAACGTCGATCGACGATCTAAGCCAAGATCGTCGAACGCTGGTCGACGATCCCATATACCTGACCTCAGCCATAGTCGACCGTCGAACGGAGCTCGACGATCTGACCCAAGATCGTCGAACTCAGCTCCAAGATCGTCGAACAGAGGTCAGAACTCTGGAAATTTTTTCAATGGCAAGTCAAAATTGAATCCTGAGGGTTCTTCATCCCAAACATTTAACCCTTATACTGAATGGATTTTACCTCCAAGGAGATATCATCCTGAAGGATATAAGAGTCAGCCAGGGATGTCTTTCATTTCTGAATTTAAAGGTTATCAACCTAGGCCCAAGGTAAACTGGGTCAAAAACAAGTGAATTGCTTTATGTGCAGGTGAAGACCTATCCAACATCTAACCAGCAATGGTATTTGGATAGTGGGATGCTCAAAGCACATGACAGGGAACAAGGACAACCTCAATTCCTTTAGAGCCAAGCTTGGACCCAAAGTTATCTTTGGTGACTCCAACTTTGGACAAACTAAAGGATATGGAGAAGTCCAGATTGGTTCTGTAACCTTCAAGAAGGTAGCATATGTGGAAGGACTGAAGCACAACCTAATCAGCATCAGTCAGCTATGTGATGAAGGCTACCAGGTGACCTTCAGCAAAACCTTATGCAAAATCAAGTCAGAGGACAACACAACTGTGTTGACAGGTAAAAGGAAAGGTAACATCTACCTAGTAGATTTTCTTTCAACTTCTATAGATATCTGTTTATTCAATTCAGTTTGTAGACCAAATGTTTTATGGCATAAGAGACTAGGACACCTAAATCTTAGAACTATTGCTAGGCTATCCAAGGACAACCTTGTTAGAGGACTACCTTCTGGCCCCTACAAGAAGGAAGGACTCTGCAAGGCTTGTCAATTAGGCAAGCAAACTAAAAACAGCTTTAAGTCACTTAATAAGAGTGATTCACCTAGGATACTGTATCTGTTACACATGGATCTATTTGGACCCATCACAGTACAAAGCCTAGGAGGGAAATCCTACACTTTAGTGATTGTAGATGACTTCTCTAGATTCACTTGGGTGTTCTTTCTAAGGAAGAAGTCTGATAACTTTAAGTGTCTGACAGAGTTTCTCAAATGTATAAAGATTGAGTTCAATACTCACATTGCCCTGATCAGAAGTGATCATGGGACAGAGTTTGATTCTCTTCTTATGCAAGAGTTCTGCCAGAGTGAAGGGATCAGGCATACTTTCTCAGCTCCTAGAACTCCTCAACAAAATGGGATAGCTGAAAGGAAAAATAGAACCCTTATTGAATCTGCCACTACATTGTTGTCAGATGCTCATCTACCTCTATCCTTTTGGGCAGAGGCAGTGAACACCTCCAACTATGTGCTGAACAGGAGTCTGATACATAAACTGAAGGGAAAGACTCCCTATGAATTACTCAAAGGGAAGAAACCTAAAGTTGACTATTTCAAAATTTTTGGTTGCATTTGCTATATTCACAATAATGATAAGAAACATCTAGCAAAATTTCAAGCCAAAGCTGATGAAGGAGTGTTTCTGGGATACTCCATGATCAGCAAGGCCTATAGGGTTTATAATAAATCATCATTAAAATTGAGGAATCTGTTCATGTTTCTTTTGATGAAACTAACATGTCTTTCAAGGAGAAGATTTCTTCTACCATAGAACCCTTGCAGGAACACTCTCTAGTTGAAGATATGAACAAGCTACAGGTTGCTCAAGAAGAAGAAAGCAGTGAAGATGAAAGCAATGCTCAACACATTGAAGCTCCATTTGAAGAGCCAGTTGTTGTACCACAAGAGGAAACAACAACACAGGTTGGTGAACAATCAACACCCCCTGTTGATTTAGTAACATCAAGAGACCATCCAATTACCCAAATAATTGGAGAACTCTCAGCTGGTGTGCAAACCAGAAATCAGGTCAACCAAAATCTGTTGCACACCTGCTTCCTTTCTCAAATTGAACCTCAGTCCATTCAAGATGCAGAGCAAGATCCACACTGGATCATTGCAATGCAAGAGGAGTTGCATCAATTTGAGAGGAACAAAGTATGGGAACTAGTGCCAAAGCCAAAGGATCATTCCATTGTTGGAACAAAATGGGTATTCAGAAATAAGTTGGATGACCAAGGAGTAATAATAAGGAACAAGGCAAGGCTAGTTGCCCAAGGATATTCTCAAGAAGAAGGAATTGACTACGACCAGACCTTTGCACCTGTTGCAAGATTGGAAGCCATCAGGATTTTTCTAGCTTATGCAGCTCACAAAGGCTTCAAGGTTTATCAGATGGATGTCAAGAGTGCCTTCTTAAATGGAGACATCAAAGAGGAAGTCTATGTCAGACAACCTCCAGGTTTTATCTCTCCAACTCATCCTGATTTTGTTTCAGATTGAATAAAGCATTATATGGTCTCAAGCAAGCTCCTAGAGCATGGTATGAGACCCTAGCATGCTTTCTTTTGGAAAATGGTTTTATAAGGGGTAGAGTAGACCAAACTCTTTTCATTAGAACCACATAAGTCCCATACCCTACTAGTACAAATTTATGTAGACGATATCATCTTTGGTTCTACTGACTCAAAATTGTGCAGAAGGTTTTCCAACCTAATGCATTCTAAATTTGAGATGAGTAGCATGGGTGAGCTATCCTTCTTCCTAGGATTGCAAGTCAAACAACATGCTGAAGGCATCTTTATTTCTCAAACCAAATATGCTAATGAGCTGGTTAAGAAATTTGGCATGTCTGAGGCATCTTGTATGAAAACACCCATGCCTACCAATGCTGTACTGGATGCTGATGAACATGGGAAACCTGTTGATCAGACAACATATAGAGCAATGATTGGCTCTTTACTGTATCTTACAGCTAGTAGACCAGATATAATGTTTGCTACATGTATATGTGCTAGGTTCCAAGTAAGCCCTAGAGAGTCACACCTCACATTAGTAAAGAGGATTCTTAGGTATGTTAAAAGTTGTCCAAATCTAGGTCTCTGGTATCCAAAAGATTCAGCATTTGAGTTAACTGGATTCTCTGATGCTGATTATGCTGGATGCAGAATTGACAGGAAAAGCACCAGTGGAACTTGTCAGTTCCTTGGTGATAGACTTGTCTCTTGGTTTTGTAAGAAACAAACATCTGTGTCAACTTCAACTGCTGAAGCTGAATATATGGCTGCAGGCAGTTGTTGTTCACAAATATTGTGGATTCAAAATCAACTCCTAGACTATGGTTACAACTTAGAAAAGTCAAAAATCTTTTGTGACAATACAAGTGCTATCTCCATAGCTCAAAATCCAGTCCTCCATAGTAGGACAAAACATAGAGAAATTAGGCATCATTTTTTAAGGGATAATGTTGAAAAGAACAAAATTGAACTGCAATATATCCCAACTGATTTACAAAGGGGATATATTTTCACCAAGCCTTTGGATGAAAAGAAACACACCTTCTTCCTAAATCAGTTAGGAATGTTAGATGGAGGAAGTCTCGAATAATATCCAAGATTTTGAAAGCTAAAATTGACCAAGACTAGGCAAAATTTCTGATTTTCCTTAGTGTCTAGGATTTCTCTGATCTCTGAACTGCGCTCGACGATTTTCCCAAAGATCGTCGAACGGAGTTCGACGATTTCCTGAATCGTCGAACTGAGTTCAGCGCTCCTTTGATAGTATGAACTATCTCTTCTGGTCAACGGTCGTCGAACGGCGCTCGACGATTCTGTTCACTGACGATCGTCGAACGGGGCTCGACGCCTTTCCAGATCGTCGAACGGAGATCGACGATTTTGGAGTCTCTTCAGATTCCTTTAGAAGCCTCGATCGTCGAACTGAGTTCAACGATCTTTCCATTTCTGCGTCGAACCCTAATATAAAACTCTTTTTCCGTCGTCGTTCTCTCTTGCGCTTTCAATTTCTCTGCAAGAATTTTCTTCCCTCCAAGCAGTTCTACACTTGGTCGTTTTGTCTGTTGATTTTTTGCAGGTACCATGGCCGTTTCAGTTGCTGTACTCTCTGCAATGAAATTTGATGCAGGCTTTGACATCGATCTCGACTCCTTCAACACAACCGATCAAATCTTCCAGGATATTCTCAATTTATTCAAAGATCAGCAACTGTCTGCCCTAATGACAACCAGAATCAAACTTGCATCTGATGAAATCAATGAATGGGTTTACACTGCCCACAACCTTGACAACAATACCATAGTTGGTTCTATTGGTGGCACCCAGGTACCTCTGACCCCAACAGTACTCACAGAGGTTTTTGGTTTAAGAAATGGTGAAGATTCTGCTGAACTCTCTGGAGATGAGTTCTCTGATATTCTTGCCAGGATGGGTCATCCTGAGGGGAACCCTAGCAAGCTGTTTAAGAGGAACCTGTCTGTGGAATACAGGTTTATGGCTGATGTAGTAGGCAAGGTTCTCTTGGCCAAGCATTCTGCTCATGACATAATCTCCAGATATCAGCTCTGCCTTATGGGAGCTCTGGTAGATAGAAAAAGCTTGAACTGGGGAGAAGTATTTTTTGATCTGCTGAAGAAAAAGATCAACAAAACTTTTGTAAATTATGGAAGAATACTGGGAGTCTTCCTCCAGGCCAAGTGCCCTTCTCTGCTAGTCTCCTCTGGAGTGCACATCAATGCCTCCAAGAGACTCACCTGTGCCCTATTTGGGAAATGGGACAGGCAAATCTCCAAGCCCAGCAGGCCCTCTCCATCTGCCCCTTCAGGCACCAGGACTCTAAGAGTCACTCCACCCCAGGTCTCTGCCCTGCAGAAGACCTGCCTGCTGCTAGTGCTGCTGCTTCTCCTCCTCCAAGCTCAACCCTACCTCCAGCTACATCCACACCTCAAGCCTCATCCCTCATTACAATTTCCAGCCCATCTCCAACCTCAATTCCATCCCCAGCAACTACTTCATCCCCTCCAGCAGACCACTTCCATCCCTTATTCTCATATCCCCCTCCAGATGTCACCTCATCCCCATCCATTCCATCCTTCACTCTCCTGGATGAATCCTACATGGATGATTCCCCCTCTTCTCCTCCAGACTTCCCCTCCACCTCAACATCCTTCCAAGATCTTCTCCACCATATCCTTGACCAACCATCCTTCACTCCATCCATCTCTATACCCTTGTCCTCCATCTCCACAATTCCCACACCTCAGCCCTCTATCCCTACACCATCCAGCCCTCCACCTCCAGCTTCCTCAGCCATCCCAATACCCTCTACCTCTGCTCCTCTCATTGAGCATGTAGATCTCCCAGCCCTTGCTGATCAGTTGTATGAGCTCCTTGCACCTAGGCTCTCTCTTCTCATGGAGGCCTCTTTAGCTCCTCTACAACAATCAGTGGCAGCTCTTTCTGCCAGGCTTTCCTCTTTCCTTACTCCTCTAGCAGCACCCCCAGTAGTGTGCCTTGATGCATAGGTATTTGCATCCAGGCAGGGGGAGATGCCCTATGAAGCTGTTGCTGTTGTTGCTGCCCCTGCTGTTGTTTTCTGCTGCTACTGCTGCTGTGTCTGCTTCTGCTACTGCTGCTACACCAGTACTAGCAATAGACCTAAGGTCTTTGCTGTCTGCTTTTGATACTGCTTACTTCTGCTACCTCCCAGAGCCATATGTTGTCCAGCCTCCAGAGGTTCTTGTTGCCCAGTCAGAAGATCTGTCTAAGGCTCTGGTGCCCTTCTCCTGCTGTGACCCCAAAATCATTTCTGATTTTATTCTGTCAGTAACTACTGCTTCTGATGTTACTGCTGCTGCTGCTGCTGAAGACAATGCTGTGTCTACCTCTGAAGTTATATCTGCTGCTGAAGAAATTGTTTCTGATGAGCCCTTATCCCAGGATGTTTTGATGACAGAGGCTGCTGTTTTGGAGCCTGCTGTAGAAGTTGTTGTTTCTGAAGCTGCTGCTGCTGCCCTCATTCTTGAAGTAATCTCTGTTGTAACATCTGCTGTTCCTGTATCAGTTGCTTCTACTGCTGCTCCAGTACCTACAGTTACATCATCTGCTGCTTCTGTTACTCCTCCTGCTTCTGTATCTGTTGCCCCATCAGCTGCTGTTAAACTGAAAGAAAATTTGATGAAAAAGATTGATGCTTTGTATGATGCACAAAGTTCTGAATCTGAGGATTATAACACTGCTTCTGATGACTCATCTGCCACAATTGCAAAGAAAAGAAAAGCAAGAAGTAAGGCCTTGAAGAGAGTTCCTCCTGCCAAGGTCAGAGATGACAATGATGTTCCCTACTATATTCTGCACAATTGCCCAATCTCTGAGCATTGGATGCAATTCTCCAAGAACCAGTTAAAGGCAATGAAAAAGAAAAGGAAGTTTGATAAAGATTCCACTCAGTTCAAGCACCCTCATCCTCCTCCACCACCTCCACCTGATGCAGGTGCAGGTGGCAGCTCTGCAAGATCAGGCCCTGCTAGAAGCCAGGCTCCCTACCAACCTCATGCAAGAACATATCAAAGGGAAAGCCAGTCTAGGGGGTCTTACTCTAGAAGGGGAGGATATAGGGGAAACCAAAGAGAAACTCAGGTTTACTCTAAAGGACACTCCAGGCAGCATCCTTACTCTAGGGGAGGACATGTCTCTGCTGATACATCTTCTGGTCCTTTCCCCTATAAGCTCAAAGATACTGTAACTGCCAGGACTCCTCAAGATACTACTTCCAACAGGTATGAGCCACCTGTTCCATTTGAGGACCCTGAGAAAAATCCTATGGCTTGGACTGCAAGAATGAAAGAGCTGGCTGCTTTGGATCAGATAAAGAAATCAAAAGAACAAGGGCTAGACACTTCCAACATATCTACCATGTCAGAGCAAAGACAAAAAGAGTTAGAAAGATATGCCTCCAGTAAGTTCTTTGATGCAGACAGATACATGGAGTTGCATCCAGCTGCAGTGGTTCCCAGGACATCAAAGCAAATCTATTTGGGTGCAGCTGATGATACCAGATCCAAACAACAAGCTTTAGATCCTAACAGGGAAATTAAAATGGTAAAAGGCAAAGAAAAGGAATAACTCTGTAAGGTGATAATTCTTGGTTTCTCTGACTGCCTTCTGGACATCATGCTTTTATATATCTCTGTGATGGTTCTGTGATGTATAGCTGCTATTGTTTTTATGTTTCTGTGATTGTATGATGATTGTTTGTTTTTCAAAGTCTGTAAATAGTTTTCCTAACCCAAATAGGGGGAGATTGTTGGAACACCCTATTACTAATTTGGGTCAGGATCACTATGTCTCTAGGAATTTATGTTTTGACCTTCTGTATAGATTATAGGTCAATTAGAATTGAGTCTAAGGGATCAGGAGTCTAGGATTGGAAGCTGCTCTGAAGACCCAAATTTTTCTGGAGACTAAGTCCAAATCGTCGAGCTCAGCACGACGTTTCGTCGAACTCTGGTCGACGATCGTCTAGCTCAACTTCTGCAGATTGTCGAGCTCCATTCGACGATCGCTGAGCTCAACTTCTCAATATCGTCGAACTCCATTCGACGATCGCTGAGCTCAGGTCGACGATTTTGACTCTGCATTAGATTCTTATCTCTGAGCTCAGTTCGACGATCTTTGAGCTCAGATCGACGATTTCTTTGCTGCTTGGATTTTCCAGTTCGCTGAGCTCAGCTCTACGATAGCAGAGCTCAGTTCGACGATTTCAGTTATCTTTCAGAATTCAAATTCAAATCAGATAGAAGTTATTCTGCATTTAATTCAGAAGATCTGCCAGCCTTTTTCATTTACTTCTGGAGCAAGTTTCAAGGAATTTTTCAAGGAACAAATCAGTGGACTTTCCTTCAGAACATATTATGCAATTAAGGCTGTAATTAATTCAGACCAACGGCTATCTTTGACAGAGTATTATCCTATTCAGACTCAGAGAATAAAAGATAGAATGTTTTTGAATCAGACATAGACAGACAAGAAATAACAGAAGAAATATAGAGATTGACACAAGTAGAGGACACAACTCAATACACAGAGACTCTCTCAATCTTCTGTCAACAAGAATTCTGAAGAACACTCATCAAGAAGAGATCAAGCTTTCAAACATTCTTCAGATCTCTTCAGCTCTCAAGTGTTCAAGGCCAACATCATCTCAAGACTCCAGACACTCAACATTTCAGCTTGCTGAAATCATCCTTTGCTGGAGATCTATCTTGAAGGCCTATCACCCTCAGCAAAGCTCATCTTCCTGAAGATTTCAAGGACTCAGGGGGAGCTTTGACAACATCACTGAATCCACATAGTCTTCTCAGTTGCTTGAGAAAGAGAAGACTGCCATCACTCTCTCACCCCCATTCTGTAAAGGGTTTTTCAACTCCCTTCAAAAGTTTGAATCTGGTTTTTGAGCACCTTGTCAAAAGCTCATTGGTGGCAAGACACCTGATCAAAAAAATCTGATTTGGTTTTTGAGCACCTTATCAAAAGCTCATTGGTGCCCAGGACACCTGATCAACTCATCCTGCAGTGGATTCCTACCTAGGGTGGTAGAAGAGTGGATGTACCCAAGTTGGGGAACCACTATATTTCCTTCTATCATCTGGTTTTGCATGTTTTCTTTTTGTTTCTGGCCTAGATTTTCTTGTGCTTAATTTCTGCATAGCTTAGTTTTATTTCTGCTTCCCTGCTTACACTCATTACAACAACTGTTGTAAAGCTTTGCAAAAGGTTCTCTTTGAATTTTAAAAAGCACCATATACTCTATTCACCCCCCTTTAGAGTATATCAGATCTAGTTTCCCCTTTCATTATTGTTGATCGACTGACAAAGGTGGCCCGGTTCATTCCAATGAAGAAGGAAGCACACGTGGATGTTTTGGTACGCCTTTTTGTGGAGCAATTCGTATGGTATCATGGCGTGCCCAAGACAATTGTTTCAGATCGGGATGGTCGGTTTACATCCAAGGAGTGGAAGGCGGTACAGGCGTATTTGGGCTCGCGCCTAACCTTTAGTACTGTATTTCACACTCAGACGGACGGGCAGTCTGAGCGGACCATCAGAACACTGGAGGATTTATTGAGGTTGTGTGTGCTGGACGGAGGAGAACCGTGGGAAAGACTCCTTGTCTTGGGTGTAGGATGAAGATCCGAAGGTATTGGGAAATGAATATATAGATGATACTGATGCGGCGGTCAGATTGATACGGGATCGCATGTTGGAGGCTCAAAGTCGGCAGGCGAAATATTATAATGCAAAGCACCGAATGGTGGAGTTCCAAGTGGGTGATAAAGTGTTCCTCATGATTCAGCCGATGCATGGAGTGTCGCGGGTGCGTGGGGTGAAAAAGCTCAGCCCAAGGTATGTTGGGCCTTATACTATACTATAAAGGATTGGCCCGTTGACCTATCGGTTGGAGTAACCACCAGAACTAGAGAATCTCCCCGACGTGTTCCATGTGTCGTCGCTTCGAAAAGCACTGTTGCGGCCCGAACAATATATTTCCACTACTGATGGTGCAGTGGCGTCAGATAGGTCTGTGTGACTAGAGCCGGTGCGGATTGTTGACAGCGAGACAAGAACATTGCGCTGCAAAAGTGTTCCTTGGTGAAGGTACTATGGTCCAACCATGGGAAGGAGGAGTACACATGGGAGCCAATGGATTTGATGCAACAACACTACCCAGAGTTGTTTGCTCAAGGTAATTTTATTTAAAAGCATATGTTAATTTTCCTGTTATGCTTTTCTCCCCTAGCCCAAGCCTGATTTCGGGGACGAAACCTTTTATTTTGTTTATAGGATTTGTAACGTCACGAATCGCACTAGGCCCCTCGTGTGTGTTTTTGAGTCAGGAGGGTTGACTCGAGTCCTGGGAAGTGCAGGCAAATTGGACTGCACTTGTGGAGGAGTGGCCGGCTCTCGAGTCGATGACTCGAGTATGTCTAGAGAAGTACACGGGTAGTGACACGGGCGTGTCACTACCCGTGTGAAGGGACACGGGTAGAGATACGGGCGTGTCCATACCCGTGTGCGTGTGTGTCGAGTTACACTCGATAGGGCGTGTCGAGATCGACGAGGTGTGTCGACATCATATGAAACGGGTAGCGACACGGGTGTGTCCCTACCCGTGTGTGTCGAGTCACACTCGACAGGGCGTGTCGAGATTGACGAGGTATGTCGACATCATATGACACGGGTAGCGACACGGGCGTGTCCCTACCCGTGTGTGTCGAGTTACCCTCGACACAGCGTGTCGAGATCGACGATCTGCGTCGAGATCGACGAAGTGTATGACACGGGTAGAGACACGGGCGTGTCCCTACCCGTGTGTGTTGAGTTGTACTCGACGAGGCGTGTCGAGATCGACGAACTACGTGTCGAGATCGACGTATTGTATGACACGGGTAGGGACACGGGCGTGTCTCTACCCGTGTTCCGTGTGTGTCGAGTTGAGTTCGTCGAGATGTATCCCGAGAAGGACACGGCCAAGGACACGGCCAGGAACATGGCCATGTCATGTGGACACGGGTCGGGACACGGGCGTGTCCCTACTCGTATCAAGTATTGAACCGACACAGAAACCGTCGTTGCCGTTTCGCTCAAGCGGGACACGGGTAAGGACACGGGCGTGTCCCTACCCGTGTCAATTTTTATATACAAGGGGAAGAGAAAATTCTAGCCATTTTACATGCTCATTTCATTCCTTATTTCCTGTGAGAACTCCTGGTGAGAGGGAAAACTGCTGGAGCAAGTTCTACAGGAGGAGATCCGCCGCCGCCGTGAAGGAGAAGATGCCGCCGAGGAGAACTACGCGATCCATGGCCGGAAATGGTGGTACCGCTGGAACCAATGTGAGTTTCCTACCCTCTCCCTTGGTGCTAGATCTATAGTTATTTTCCTAGGCGATACATCGACTCAAGAGAGTCTTGATGGAGCGGAGGAGTTCTCTAGGGAAGGCCATGCTAGGACTTGTGTCCTAGGTTTTAGATCTCTTCAAACATGCCCTTCTTCTATGTGATGATAGGGGATGGTTTCGTGAAGGGTATTGGTCTCTTGAGGTTAAATATGGGAGGAGGTTTTCTGGAATGATTTGGGAAGATCGCTTTGAGGAGGAAGATGAACCGATGCCGTTCATTCCGCCTTAAGATGCGTGCAGAATCTATATTCTGCGCGCAGCGAACTTCGTGGTCATTTCTAGATGTGATATGTCCAGATCTGGGCTTTCGGCTAAACACGAAAGTTGAAGCCCTTGAAAATACCTTTCCAACGAATGGTTGCATGACTTCAGGCGAAGCATGTAGCCACAGGAAAGCCTAAACAAAAGTGGTGTTCAATAAATCCTGCATGCAGAAATTGAGTTCTGTACGCAGCGGACTTCTAGTCTGATTTCAAATAGGATAATTTCAAACATGGGTTGAGGTCTGAATACAAACGTTGTAGACCACGGAAATACCTTTCCATCGTGGGGTTACACGTCTTAACCGGATTCCTGTAGCTTCGGGAATCTCCGGTCGAAGTTGATGTCCAGATTCAATTTGCACCTAAAATTCTGGGCCTTGTATAAGATGGATTTGGATTCGGTGGAATTAATATTGCAAGTTACTTGGCTTGGATGAACTCTTATGATTAATCATTTGTTGCATGATCGATGAAGCTTATTAATTAGATTTCTTATAATCAAATTGTTAAGCAATCTTATTTAAACGTTTTGACTTGATAGGAATTGAAAGATTGATATTTGTGCACTTCATGTTTATAATATGACATTATCATATGGAAAGTGTGATAGATCTTTATATGCGCTTCATGTTTATATTAAGTTGTCATCATTTTGGAAAGTCATGTAGAGGAATGAATTATGGCCATGAGTATGGTTGACCAATGGAATGAGTTTCATAGTCCAATACTTAGAGCGTCGTCTCCCTACGGGTAGTATTGTGAAGGGATGTAAGTGCGGTGTTGACCGTCACTTGTTTGGTTGTGTTGAGACAAGGTATGATGGATGGTTGGGCTGTGTCCTTGTGCATACTTCTGAGGCCCCTTCCATGTTATGTTGATGTGGCATTTGCATGCGGTGTGAGTCGATACGCGGTGTCGTAATCCTGGGTTAAGGATAGTATGACAGGTCTACGGGCTCGCCAGTCGTCACACCGACGGGAGTTGACAGTTATACTTTGGGCGGTTGGGCTGTGTCCTCGGTGTTCACATCCCGGGGCCCCTTTCGTGCCAAGTGAACAGTTGGGATGTGTCCACGTGCTTACTTCTGAGGCCTTTTCTGGGTCATACAAGGCCAGTTCGGGTTGTGTTCTTGGTGCACATCTACCCAAGACCCCGCGGGGACATAGTACGCATGGGCTCCGCTGTTGTGTTCTTAGAGTTGAGGCGTACAGAGGCCTAGGTGAATTAATGTGGATACCCTCCTAGTAGTAGAAGCATTGTTCTACTGTCACCGCCTGGCCACGGCGGCTGATGCCTGAGAGGTTAGCTACCTGCTCGAAAAATGGGAACTATAGTCTGTGTCGACATAGCAATTGAATGGGTGTGATCATGGGTGAGTCATTGCATAGCATACATAGCATTTCATAACATTGCACAACAAGATCCTCATCGTATAAGTTTGTATGGGCACTCTTATACGATGAGTTACCTTTATGTAACCTGATCCTTAACTTATAAGTTTGTATGGGCATTCTTATAAGTTAAGTTACTTTCCTGCTATTACTTATACTTGCTAGTTTAGTGTAGCTCTTAAATAACTGCTGATTATGATATTGTTACTCTTACACTATTGTCACCTTCTTGTACCCTTTTATACTTATTATATGTTGTACTCTTGTTCCTTTTCCCCGCCCGGTGCCGAGGATTCGTCGGGGGAGCGGATGAGAAACCACTTAGTCATTTCGACTAACGGTTTCTACGTCTTCCGTTTTAGGAGGTCACGCCGCAGGTAGAGTAGCCGCAGACTACGCAGCAGGACAGCCAGGCCAGGACGATAGGGCCCGAAGTGACGGTGCCGTCGATACCGTCGGTTACTATTGTTAGTATTTTGGTACTCTGATGTAGACCATTTGGGCAATGTTTAGCTGTACTCTGATATATTGTAGAAGCATGTTTTAGCTTCTCCTTTATTGATGTATTTGGACATTATTACTTAGTGTGGATTTGACTTCTCTTGCTTATTATGCTTGGTTGGGTTGGCATGTACTATTGATATTGTTGTAGCCGGCGAAATAGGCGTCTTGTGGTACAGGTTAGCCCGTGTGCTAATGCTACCGCAAGGCGGCTGTTCCGGGCATAATACTCCCCCTTCGTGCCGTGTTTTGGGATCCGGGAGGGGGGGTCTTACATTTTCTTTTGTATTGTGCTGTGATAGTTTCTTGTTTTTACCTCTTGCATATAAGTATCAATATTTTAATTCCGCAATAAATCTAAACAATTTTTTTAAACTCTATTCACCCCCCCCCCTCTAGAGTAAACTGTATCTATCCCTCACTTTCATAAGAGTCACTGGGGTGAAAGGATGTGAAACCACTTAGTATTTATGACGAACGGTTACTACACCCACTTTTTAGGACACCTGCAGACAGAGCGGCAGCAGCACCCCGTGCAGGAGGACAGTCAGGCCAGGGGGAAAGGGCTTGACACTACGATACCTTCACTCCCCTTAGTGATAGATGTGAGCTTTTGTGTGTTCTGTTGTAGTCATTCGGGCAATTTTTGTACTCTGATATATACAGGAGTTTGTGTAGCTTAATAATTATTGTATTATCCTAGATTTTTACTTATTGTGATTATGACTTATGTATTCCTCTCTCATTGATGGTTTGGCAATGTGATATCGGGAATTAGCCGACAAAATAGGCGACTTGTGGTACAGATTAGCCCGTGTGCTGATGCTACCGCAAGATACTTCTTTTGGACATAAGACTCCCCTCGGTCGTGTCTTGTGTTCCGGGATGGGGGGGGTCTTACAGAGCGCCCCTACACACATTCCACTACGCACACTTTCTACCGTAGGAAGCATCCTACGCGTAATTTGCTCAGCGCTCTGCACCCTCATGTGAACTGCAAGCTCCCCACTCCAGACTTCATTGCGAACAACAGAAGACAAACCGCAAATGCCTAGACACGCAGAGCACTCCCCCTCATCATTCGAGCAAAAGTAGGAGACCACCATGCTTCCAGAGCATAGTGTTCCAACTACCACAAGCAAAATACTTAGTTTCGTGAGCAGTGGCATGCTATTCTCCGAACGCATCTCTATCTGAGTAAGTTGTAGCGAGGAGCGGCTCGTCGCCCTTATATTCTCTTAAATGCCTTATATAACACCTTCAAATTGTGGAAATTTGGTTGGCACATCCTCAATCATGTGCTTTTTCACCACTTTTGGAGCTTTTCCACGTTAAGAAAGACTTCTTGCCTGCCGTCTCAATCTCAGTGACAGTTTGCATGCTCGACCGCTCCCGAGCTAAGGCGGTGCAATCTAGACCAGTTTACAGTAGCCTTGAGTTGCCCACAACAAGTACTTTGCTAATTAGGTCATAATTAATCCAATAATAATATATATATAATTATGAAAATTAAATTTAAAATTAAAAAATATCATCAAAATAACAACTATATTTGATGAGTGTTTTAATTTTACCCGAATAAGTAGTGACACATAAGTTCTACAAAAGCAAGA
Source organism: Platanthera guangdongensis (assembly GCA_039583875.1). Classification (NCBI taxonomy): domain Eukaryota; kingdom Viridiplantae; phylum Streptophyta; class Magnoliopsida; order Asparagales; family Orchidaceae; genus Platanthera; species Platanthera guangdongensis. Next base: position 142,085,909 of record CM077153.1, read on the forward strand.
TTCCTGCTTTCCATTCTTCATTGTATTTGGAAGGCAAGAAATTGAATGATTCATGGGGAACCATATTTCTAGCGTGCTGCTATCATCATTGCCGCCATCTGAGATGCATAGCTTGGAAACTAGACTGCCCACAATATCCAACAATCAATATGGACGTCCCCGCCCGCTCGTTGGATGGCTCAAGGTTAATTTTGATGGGTCTATCCAACAAAACAATAGAGCCGGTCTGAGATGTGTAATCCACAACCATCATGGTGTGCTAATTGCTGCTAAAGGCTCCAAAATATGCAACAGATTCGATAATAGGACAGAATTCCAAAGCTCTTGAGCGGAACTTGACCTTGCAAAGCATTTTTTCAGCGATGGTATTGGAATTATTCAAGATGGAGATTCTACTGATTCTTGTCTAAAGATTAATCACATCCAATCTGGCTGTAAGTCCGACGACACGGAGGCTTGTTTTGCTCGTCCTGTCATGAAGTCTCCAAGGATCGTGGTCTTGCTCATTGATTGAAAGCTAAAATGTCGCTGCTGACCATATTGCAAAACTTTGCATGTGTCAATGATTTAATTGGGAAAGAGGAATGCCTCAATAGGGCTCTTGCAAATTATCTTGCATACTACTTAGTAGTTTTGTATATTTTATATATTAAAATATAGGCTATAACCACCTTAAAAAAAATTCCTGACACATGCTCAAATATTTACTTACGTTTATTTTATAAATACTTTTATTGTGGAGAGAGGGATTTGTAAACATTCACATGAATTAATATGCAAAGGGCCCTCTAGACATGAATCTGTCTATCTGTTAAATTTTCTCAACGTGGTCAGCAAGATAGCCCAAACGCTAAATTAATATCTTCGGAACTACCCAGTTCGCACGTTGAACCAGCGGAAACCCAAGGAACAGAGGTTACACCCAACAAACAATGGAAGCACAAGCAGGTCTAGTATTCATTCACTTCTTTACAACACGAGGCATACATAGCGAGACACGATTTCGCTAGTATAACAGCTGTAAACAGAAAGCACCAAAAAACAAGCCGGGCGGACAGCACCGGAGTCCGCCGAGACCGCGAGGTCGCCGAGGTCGCCGAGACCGCTGAGCTCGCCCAAGCTATGCTGCAATTCGCCGAATAGACACGGAGTCCGCCGAAACCGCGAGGCCGCGCGGACACACCGTTATTCGCCTCCTGCTGAACCTGAACTGAGGAACACCCCTACCCACCTGAAGCCGGCGGACAGGTTATTGAAGCTGGTAAAGATGAAACAGAACTGACAAGCCGCAGAGCGACCTCCTGCTGAGTCCGCAGAGACCGCACACTTCCAAGTACTTGACCGAAGTCACAGCCAAACTCCTGGCCCCTTGAAGCTATCCGCGCGACCTGCACACAGCAAACCGTCAGCCTGAAACAATCCGAGCGGACTGACAAACACAGACCGCAGCTCTTCGCTCAACCCAACTTACTGTTCACTCTAGTTACTTAGGTTTGCCAGGGGGAGTGTGGTCACAGCCCAGGAGATAGCGACACCGCCCCAGCCCGCGCGATAGCAAACCTCCGTCCGCTGAGTCCGCAAGGAGTTAGCCGGATACCAAGGAAAACCGCCAGGAGCTAGGCATCCATTAACGAACCCTCTCCAGTCCGTCCAAGCTATGCGGACAAGGCATCAGCCCGCACAGCTCCAACCACTGCAGGACAGCAACCCCATTTAATGGCAGTCCGCACCAACCCGAGGCAGTCCGCAAGACTCGCACCTCAATCCGCCACAAGTCCACGACCAAAGGTAGACAGCAACACTCCGCCCGGTCACAGCGGACTTGGCGGATACCGCGGACACCATGGCCTTGACACAAAGTGTGACCAAGTCTAAAACCATCAAGGGCCAATGCGATCATGGCGGACTCAAGTTCCCGTCCGCCAAACACCCAAGCACAGACCGCCATCAGTCTGCGAGCTCCTCGCACTTCTATCCAAAGCAGCAGCCAACCCCGGACTCCAAACCAGTCCTCCAATCGATCTCCACAGCAAATCGCCTGCTGTGCCACCAGAGCTCGACAAGGCCTCAGCCAAGCTCTAAGCCCAGTCCGCAACAGCCTACACCGCGGACACTCCAGTCCGCAAGCTACCCGCGGACACGAGCCAAACCGCCTATCAGCACAATCTTGCACCCGCGACCACTGAGCAATGCACCAGTCCGCAAGCCTCCATCCGCTCAGGCTGCTCCTTGGCAAAGCCAATCAGCAACACCCTATCCGCAGACACCAGGCCGCATAGTCCGCGGACTCCATGCAACAACCCGCTCAGAAGACAGCCGGCTTCCCACTAGACGTACCACCATGCCGCACATCACAGTCCGCCCAGTACGCCTAGTCCGCCAATGTTGTCCGCCCCAGGCCGCCCGGCCTGTCCTGTCACCCACTTCCACTTCACAAAATTCAACACTCCCCCTTGAAGTGGGAAGTGGTGACCAAGCCCAGCAAGCTGCGCAAGCGTTCAAAAGGCCCCTTCGACAGTGGCTTTGTAAAGATGTCAGCAAGATTATCTTCACTCCGAACATGCCCGACCAGCAGAGACCCTTCCAACACCTTCTCCCTGATGAAGTGGTGATCAATCTCTATGTGCTTGGTCCTGGCGTGACACACTGGATTGTTAACCAGTTTGAGAGCACTCTCATTGTCACCCCGGAGTAAAGTAGGCCCTTGCACTTCTTCATGAACATCCTCTATAAGCCTCCTCAACCAAACGGCTTCCCGAGCAGTCAAGGCTGAAGCCTTATACTCCGACTCCGTGGTTGAAACCGACACCAAGTCCTGCTTCTTGCTACACCACGAGATGCTAGCTGAACTGCAAGTGAACACATAACCTGAAGTAGACCTTCGATCATCCGAATCACCACCATAGTCAGCATCCGTGTACCCGAGCAACGCAAATTCCGCGTCCCTTCTATAGAGGAGTCCCATATCAGAAGAAGCCTTGACATACTTCAGAATTCCCTTTGCCGCCACTAGATGAGATTGCCTTGGTTCAGCCATATACCGACTTACTCGGCCAATAGCATAAGCTATATCCGGCCTTGTAATTGTCAGATATATCAAGCTCCCAACAAGAGCCCTGAACACCAAGGGATCATGAAGAACCCTTCCCTCATCCCGTCGAAGTTTCAGCCCAGATTCCAGTGGAGTAGAGCACTTCTTCCCTTCGCCCATGCCAAACCGCTTCACAATGCGATCAGCATACCCTTTTTGGCAAATGAGAACCCCGCACTCCTTCCTCTCCACTTCCAGACCAAGAAAGTGATGTAACTCTGCCAGGTCTTTCATCTTGAAGCGTATAGCAAGCTCTGCCCTGAGCCTTGCTACTTACTCCTTCGAATTCCCTATGATGATCATGTCATCCACATACAGTAGGACCAAGACTCGTAGCTCTCCCTTCTTCTTGACGAACAAGCTTGAATCCGAGTTAGAAGCAAGGTATCACAGAATTGCAAGTACTCTGCAATCTTTCATAACAAGCTCTAGGAGCTTGCTTCAACCCATAGAGAGCCTTCCTGAGTTTGCAGACATAGTCTGGATGCTTCTCAGAGACAAAACCAAGCGGCTGATCCATGAAGATGTCTTTGTCAATCTCTCTGTAAAGAAAGGCATTCTTCACATCGAGTTGCCACAACCTCCATCCCTTGCTAGCAGCCAAGGCGATCACCACTCTTACAGAAGTCATCTTCGCAACTGGACTGAATGTCTCCTCATAGTCTTCTCCATACTGCTGTGAGAATCCTCTAGCAACCAGGCGAGCCTTGAACCGATCAATGCTCCCATCAGCCTTCTTCTTCAACTTATACACCCACTTGCAAGTAACCGGAGTAATGCCATCAACCTTGGGCACAAGGTCTCAGGTTTCATTTTTCTTCAGAGCATCAATCTCTTCCTTCATGGCACCTTCCCACATCTTCACTCCAGTGGCCTCGTTGAAGTTTGCAAGCTCTCGCTCATCCAGAGGACCTGCAAAGAAGCAGGAGACAAAGCTCACTGCATTCCCATCACTGTACCGAGTCGGTGGCTTAACCACCCTCTTCGATCCCCGAAGACACGGCTACTTGCTCATGGCTTCCGTTGCTTCTTCAGGCTCCACTCCTACCTGGGGCAAGCATTGAGCACTGCTCCCCCTGCTTCCTGAGCCAGAAGGCTCAGACTCGGAGTTCGAAGCAACAGGAGCTGCTGGTGAAACAGCAAGCTCCTCTTCCAGGCCTTCAGCAGCCTCCACCGGTGCTTCATCAACCTTGATACTTCCGGTTAGCTCCACCGAGCCACCTCCATATGACGTCAGCTCGTCAAAGACAACATCTCTTGACACCACGAACTTCTTCGTCACAGGGTCCATGCATTTCCATCCCTTCTTCCGCTCATCATAGCCAACAAAGACAAGTTTCCTTGCCTTCTCATCCAGCTTTGTCCGTGAAGCATCCGGGACATGCACGTAGCAAGTTGAAACGAACACCCTAAGTTGTCCAACACTCGGCTTCTCCTTCAGCAACAGCTCAATAGGAGTCTTCATGTTGATAGGGCTGAGTGGCATCCGGTTGATAACATAAGCAGCACAAGACATTCCCTCTGCCCAAAAGGACCTTGGGATATCTTTCGCATGAAGCCAGCATTTGCAGGTCTCCGTCAAATGACGGATCTTCCGCTCTGCTACCCCATTTTGTTGTGGAGTGTGAGCACAAGTAAGCTCTCGTTGGATCTCGTGCTTCCTGCAGAAGTTAGAAAACTCGGAGGAAACCAATTCGCCCTCGTTATCAGTTCTAAGCTTCTTAATCTGCAAGCCAAGCCGGCCTTCTACCAACTCCTTGAACTCCACGAACAAACGGAAGGCTTCCGACTTCTCCTTTAAGAAGTACACCCAAGTATACCTTGAGTAGTCATCAACCAAGACAAGCATGTATCTGCTTCCACCAAGGCTGGCAGTAACCGTCGGTCCCATCAGGTCGCCATGAATACACTCCAATGGTTTCTTGCTCCTTGTTTGTGATTTATCAAACGGAAGGCGATGTGCCTTACCGTATTGATAGCCCGCACAAACATGCCCATCACCAAAGGAGGATAACTTCGGCAACCCCCTCACCAAACTTCTACTCGCCATTGCCTTCAGCTTGTCCATGCCAACATGTCCCAGCCTCTCATGCCAGATAGCAGCGCTATCATTGGCCCTCATCTTATCAACATAAGCATTGGTGGAAAGAACAAACAAGTTCTTCACCCTCCTCCCAACATGAGCAACATCAGCCTTTACCACTTGTTGAAACCGGAACCCGGCTTCCTGTGGAGCTCGCCCTTGGGGAAAGGGGTGGTCTCCCGCCTACTTCGTTCCTGCAAGGAAAAACAACAAGACAAGGAGAAACAGACCCAAGGGCTCGGCGGGGAGGTCCCACCACAAACCCGGAATATCTCAGAGCGCTTCCCCTCCTTAGCCTGAGGCCGAGCTCTGGTACCCTCAGAAAGCACTTGAAGATTTTGGAGAGAGAAGCACAGGAAGAACCTGCTTTCTGGGGTACCCCTTGGGTCCTATTTATAGCTTTTGAAATCCGGACTGCCAATAACCAAAATAACTGACCTGAAATTACCAAAAAACCCCGGGCTGGGTCTGCCAACAGCCAAACTCCGCTGTTCTGAAGGGCTATGGGCAGACCAGCAGGGGTAAAACAGTAAAAAGCACCTCTAACACCCAGGCGAGCTGGGAGCTCTGACCACCTCGGCATGCACTGCTCGCCCGCTGCTGCCGAGCTCCACTGCGAGGGAGCGAGCTGTGACTCGCCTGGCGAACGCCGAGCTCTGGGGTCGCCGATCGTCGATCTATAGTCGACGTTTGCCGAGCTCGGCCTCGCCCCTGCCGCCGCCGAGCTCGCCTGCTGCTTCCAGTCTGATCTGCTCGCCCCCTAGTGACCTTGCTCGCCGGACACGGGGTTGTACACAATCCCCGCTCTTTTCGAGCTTGTCAACAATCTCGGAAAGACATCCAACCCGAAGTATGCGGCGAGCCCTGGCTGGCGAGAAGGAGGGAATCTTCTGGTGGGGGCCACCTGCGGCTATATATATGCACCTGCTCTACTGTCTGGCTCTTGCCATTCCCCCTGTTGCCTCGCCAAGATGCCCCTTCCCAAGGAGATTCAAGAGCGCATAGACCGAGCCCGCCAGGCTTCCGCGGCTCACGTTGCCGCGCTGACGGCGGTCCCCGCCAAAGTTCCCCAAACTGATTCTGCCGAGCCGAGCTCTAAGAGGACAAAGCCATTCCCCGAGGCGGCCGAGCCCATCTTCTACGACCTGAGGACCACCTTGGCTCGCGAGACCGGCTCTTCTACTCGAACTATTCTAGAGAATGATAGGGAGGTCGTTGTAGTCGCCGACGATCAGGGCGGCTTACCAGACGGCGAGGGCACCGCGACGCGGGTTCCCACGCCGCGAGGCGAGGTCGCGCTCGCCACTTCACGACTCTCAGCACCGGACAGCCATCCCCGGGATCCGCCGCTCCTCTTCGGGATCCTGCCTGTGAGCTCGCAGAGGCCAGCTTCACCACAGGGCTCCCCTCCTCGGCAAATTGACGCGGCCGCCGGGGGAGGTCTGGGGTCCATTCCCATCCCGGGCTTCGAGCTCATCTCGCCGGGAGCTTGCGGCCCAGGTCGCGGGAAGGACCTGAGGTTCGTCCCTCCCCGTATCTCCTTTGAGCCGCCGAGCTCTTCAGGTCAGCCTCGCTCAACCCTGCGCTTCACAAGTTTCTGCTCTGCTGACATCTGCCTTTACAGCTCTCCCCAGTCAGTCGGCTGCCGAGGAGTCCTCGCGGGCAGCCCACCATTCTCCCCTCCCGTCTCCAAGCTCGCTGGACTCTTACTTGGGTCCGGAGGTGGATCAGGGCGAGCTGTCGAGGAGGGAGGTCAAGCTCCTCAAGAAGCTGGTGTGCGGACTGCGCTAGGTGCAAGGAGTCAACGAGATGCTGCAGCGCGACTACGCGCGTCTTGCTGAGGAGGTGCGCCTCGGCCGAGCTAGCGAGTTGATGTCTCCCTCCCGACTCCTGGATGAGATAGACGACGGTCTCTGTTGGGTACATTGGTCAAATGTACCTGATTTGAAGAAGCCTCACCTAACTCAATGATATACATCATAATGTATTTGATGTCTGTTTGAGTTACTTGTGCAGGTTAGGTACTCACTGGACTGAAGCTAAAAGTTTCTAAGTCCATGTGTCGACACCCAGAGGGAAAGTGTCGACACTTGAGAAAAGCTTGTGTCGACACCCAGACAAGCAGTGTCGACACTTGGAGTAATTGTGTCGACACCTGGGATGAAGAGTCGACACCAGACAGAAAGTGTCGACACTTGGAGCTGTCTCGACACTCAGTGAAGAAGAATGCAGAAAAGCTGTGTCGACACTTGGCAGAAGTGTCGACACCTAGAAGAGCTGAGTCTACATCAGAAAGTGTCGACACTTGGAGCTGTGTCGACACTCAGCAAAATTCTGCAGAGACTAAGGTCAAGTGTCGACACTCAACACAATGTATCGACACTCAAACTTCAGAGTCAATATATGAAGAATGTGTCGACACTCAGCACAATGTGTCGACACACACCCAGAAGAGTCAACACTTGAAGAAAGTGTCGACACCCAGCACAATGTGTCGACACTTAGTTGATGACTCTACACTTGAAGAAAGTGTCGACACAAGGAGCTGTGTCGACACTTAGCAAAGAACAGAAAAGTTTACAAAATATTCTAAGTACAAGTGTCGACACTAAGGGAATGTGTCGACACTCAGCTGAAGAAACAAGATTGAAGACTAGTGTCGACACCAAGAAGCAGTGTCGACACTTGACAGTTTCAACACATGAAGATGTGTCGACACAAAGGAGCTGTGTCGACACTTAGAAGAATACAGTTAAAGATTGAAGGACAAGTACTTGTGTCGACACTCAATTTCAGTGTCGACACATGCAGAAGTATCTGTGTCGAGACATACAAGGAATTGTGTCGACACCTTGTAGACTTGTGTCGACACTTACACAGCATGTGTCGACACTTAGTCTATAAGTGTCGACACTTAAGAACAGAAAGTCTCGACACTATCTGACAGTTAGAGAATTTCAAGAAGTGACTGGTTGACATGACAGCTGCTGATCCAGCCAGTCTACAGCAACTGTCAGAGAAATCAGAAGTCTGTTATAAACCGGACCAGCCGGTTACCATGAAGGAAGCCTATAAATAGGCACCCATAGTTTACAGAATCTGATTGATTGATCGATTGTTGTTGTTACAAGTAGTTGTCAAGAATACTTAAAGTGGTTGATCAGATTCTTCAAGTAATCAGGAAAGTGATACACAAAGGATCAACACAAGAAGATCTGGCAGTCCAACTGCAGATCTAAGAAGTTGGAGAAAGAGAGCTCCAATCAAGAATTCAGTCTTTGGAACTAAGGCTGAGAAGAAGGATTCAGAATCATCTGGATCTCAAGAAGCAGAGGTCAAGGATCAACTGCAGAAGATTCAGACTAATTCAGTTCTAACTCAAGAAGCTTTGAAGGAAGCTAAGTCAGTTTGGATCTAACTGAGTTCTTCCAAGAACTCTTCAAGAAACTCTCAACTTCTCTCTTATTTTCTGAGTTGTAGAGTTAGCTATTGTATTTCTATTTTAACTTGTAGGATCCATTGGATCTGAGAGAATTGTAAGCCTATATTATAAAGGCTGAGGGTAGGGCTTGGTTGCCTGAGTGTAGGAGTTGAAGAACTCTGAGTGTAGGCCTTAATTGGCTGAGTGTAGGCATGGGTGGCTGAGTGTAGGCCTTGGTGGCTGAGTGTAAGGCTTTGGGCCTGAGGTGTAGGAACCTAGTTGGGTTCTGAGCTAGTGGAGAAGTTTGGCCGAATCTAGTACACTGCTAGATAGCCGAAGGGGGAAAGTGGATGTACCCAAAGATTGGGGAACCACTATAAAATCTTGTGTATTCTGTGTTGTGATTGTGCTGTGTTGTGAATTGCTGTGTTTGCTGTGAGAACTTATTCAGAAATCTGTGTTATAAACTGTTGTGCTGCCAACAAAGTTTTAAAAAGGTTTTGGTCACCTATTCACCCCCCCCCCCCCTCTAGGTGTTTAGGTACCATATCTTTCAAGTGGTATCAGAGCCAGGTTGCTCAAAACAAGGACTAACAGTCTAAGGAGATCCTGTTTGGCAGAAACAGTCTAAGTCAGAAAACAGATTCAAGAAATTCAAGAACTTCAAGAAACATGGGTTCTTATGAGAATCACAAAGAGTTGGGTTCCATGAAGTTACCCATATGCAGGAAGGAGATTTTTGGAATCTGGAAAGAAAGGGTTAGGCTATTTATGGAGGCCTCAGACCCAAGAATCTACATAACAGTTAAGGAAGGGCCTTATGTGCCAATGAAGATTTCAGTACTGGATGCAAATCAGAGGACTCCAAAGGATTTCTCTGAGATGACCAAGGATGAAATTGTCCTAGCCACTATGGACAAAAGGGCACAAAACATTATAGTAAGTGCCATTGATGATGCCACCTTCCAGAACTTAATTCACTGTAAGACAGCAAAAGAGATGTGGGACACTCTTATAGTCTATATGGAAGGTTCTGAAGAAGTAAGGCAAGATAGAAAGTCCTTGCTTAATCAAGAGTATGAGAGCTTTAGGCAAGGAAGAGGAGATAGCATCACTGAATGCTACAAAAAGTTCTATAGAATTGTTAATGAACTCATGTCCTATGGAAGAGAGTTCACTAACTATGAATTGAATGATAAGTTCTTAAGGTCCCTAACCAAAGATTGGGACACTAAGATCTGTGCCATCAGAGAAATGGCAAATTGGGAGAAATTCCTCCTCCCACACTGTTTGGGAAGTTGTTGTCTTATGAGATGCAGCTGTTAGTGAGAAAAGAGGAAGAAAAATCAACAAGGACTGAGCACAGGGAAAGGACAGTTGCCTTCAAGTCAGAAGTACCTAAAAAGGGCAGGACTAAGTCATCAACTCCTCCTCCAGAGGTAGTTGAATCTGAATCAGATGAGTCTATTAGCACAAAGTCTACAAGCAGTGAAAGTGATGAAGACTTTGCTGCATTCACCAGACATTTTCAGAAATTCCTGAAGAAGAAACAGTGGAGGTCCAGACCTTCATTTTCCAAAGGGAAAGAAGTTCAGTATCAGGAGAAGAAGCCTTCAAAGAAGGACAAGAAAAAGACAAAGACTAGCAAGGCAACTGGGTCTAAGATAGTGTGTTACTGCTGCAATAGACAGGGTCATGTAATTGCAGATTGTCCTGAAAGAAGAAAAGAATCCAGTGACAAAAAGAAGACTCACTTCAAAGGAAAGAAGGAGAAGTCTTTTGTTGCAAAGAATGAGAAGACTCTTTCAGACATTTCTTCTTCAGACACTGAGACAGATGCTGAAGCCTACATAGGGCTATTTGCTGAAGAAGAAGAGGAGTTTATGCAGATCATGGAATCAATCTATGAACAAGAAGAGTGTTAGTGCCAAGGACTGATGGCATTGACTGAAAGTACCAAAATCCTGGAGCAGCCAGGACCTAGTCAGGTACAAATTCCAACTCAAAGTTCAGATTTCAGTTCTAGTTCAGAGTCAGATTCATCTTCATCAAGTGATGGAAGTGTTTCTGAATCTGAGGGAGATATTCATCAGCTCTTAGATGAATATAAAGTACTGTTGCAAGCCTATAAGTAAAGCAAGTCCCTTGCCAAAAGTCAGGCAAAGGAAATTGCTGATCTAAAGGCAGCTGCAACAGACTTTGAGAAGGAATTTGATCAAAAGCTCAATGAGGTAGCCATGCTGAAACACATTACTGTGATTCAGATGGGAACTATCACTTATAAAAATGATCAAATTAAGTTACTGGAGATTAATCTCCAGAAGGAAAAAGAGCTAGTTGCTAGGTTTTCAAAACCTAAATCAGTGCTACCCTTGATTGATGAATTTGTTCATCATAAAGGAAAGGCTGGATTGGGTTTTAAACCAGCTAGGACTGTTCAGGATCAGTCCAAGTCCAAGGGCAAAGCCCCAACATTCAATAAGTCTGCTGTAGTCAAGACAGCCAAGTATGTACCTAAGCAAAGGTACAACAAGTTTGAATGCTGGTGCTGTGGCAAGATTGGCCACTTTGTCTTGGATTGTTGGCACAATGCCAGTGCCAAGTTGAGTAGCAAGTTACCTGGTGGGAAGCCAGCAGGTAGCTATGTCAAGTTGCAAACTAACAATCACCAAGGACCCAAGTTTACTTTGGGTTCTAAGGTTCATTAATTTGTGTTGCAGGTGAATCCAAGTGGCCATACCCCAACATGGTACTTGGATAGTGGATGTTCCAGACATAAGACTGGAACAAGGGGACTACTGAGGACTACATTCCAATCAAAAATGGTCCTAAAGTGACCTTTGGTGGTTCTGAAAAAGGAATAATCAAAGGGTTTGGTAACATCTCTTCAAACCTTGTTACCATTACTCAAGTGGCTTATGTTAAAGGGTTGAAACACAACCTCATTAGTATAAGTCAGTTAAGTGATGTAGGGTATGACATCTCATTTGTTAAAAATGGTTGTCATATCAAGAGGTCAAGTGATCAAGAGATCATTTTGACAGGATATAGAAAGAGGAATGTTTACTGTCTAGACATCATGATTGAGAACAATGGTTCTCCTGTTTGTCTTGTAGCTGATGAGACAGTCTCTCATTGTGTCAAGTGGCACAAGAGGCTAGCTCATCTTAACTATAAGACTATTTGCAAACTCTTTAGCAAAGAGTTAGTGAGGAATGGTCCTCAAGTTAAGTGTGTTAAAGAGGGCATTTGCTCAGCTTGTCAAAAGGGCAAGCAGACCAAATCCACCTTTAAAAGCATTGAGAACAAAGATGCTGTGAGGTGCTTATACCTCTTGCATATGGATCTCTTTGGTCCAATGCCAGTTCACAGCTTAGGTAGGAAGGTCTACACCTTTGTAGTTGTTGATGACTACTCAAGGTTTTCCTGGGTGTTCTTCTTAAAGCAGAAATCTGAAACACCTAGTGTCTTCTATAGTTTTGTTAAGCAAATTCAGAATGAATTGAACTGTACAGTGGTCAAAATTAGAAGTGACCATGGTACTGAGTATCAGTCGAAAGCATGACAAAGCTGTGTGAATACTATGGGATATTTCAAGAATTTTCTTCACCTAGAACACCTCAGCAAAATGGCATTGCTGAAAGGAAAAATAGGACCTTGATAGAGGCTGGTAGAACCCTATTAAGTGATTCATCACTGCCAGAGTATTTATGGGCTGAAGCAGTTAACACTGCATGCCATGTGATAAATAGGGCTACCATCACTAAAAGGTTAAATAAGACCCCCTATGAAGTTGTGAAAGGCAGGAAACCAAATTTATCCTACTTTAGGATCTTTGGTTGTAAATGCTACATACTTAACAATGGAAAGTCTTACCTAACTAAGTTTGCTGCCAAAGCCCAAGAGGGAGTGTTTGTTGGGTACAGCAATAATAGTAAGGCTTATAGAGTCTACAACTTGACTACTCAAGTTGTAGAGGAGTCTGTGCATGTAGTTTTTGATGAGACACAACTAATTAACAATGAGTTGTCTAGCAATGTATGCAGCCCCACAGGTCTTACTAAGAAGATGGACAAGCTAACCATAGAAGATGTACCTGCTGCAAGACAGCAAGTAGAAGAAGATGGCTTATGTCCAGGGGGAGAACTACATGTACCAGGAGCTGAAGAAGTACAAGGAACTCAGCATGATGAAGATGCTGAAGAAGTACAACCAGAAGTAAGGATGCCTCCAGCCAACAGGCATCTAAGAGATCATCCAGTAGAGTTGATAATTGGAGATCCAAGACAAGGTGTTCAGACAAGGAGCAGAAATCAGAATGTTGTAGTATATTCAAGTTTTCTGTCTCAAATAGAACCAAAGAAATTTGAAGAAGCTATACAAGATCCACAGTGGACTGAAGCTATGCAAGAAGAACTTAATCAGTTCAAAAGGTGCAAGGTTTGGGAGCTGGTTCCAAAGCCTAAAGACCACAATGTTATAGGAACTAAGTGGATCTACAGAAATAAGTTAGATGAACAAGGGGTCATCATAAAGAATAAAGCAAGACTAGTTGCAAAAGGATATAGGCAAGAAGAAGGTATTGATTTTGATCAAACCTTTGCCCCAGTAGCCAGACTGGATGCCATAAGAATGTTCTTGGCCTATGCAACTTATCAAGGATTCAAAGTATACCAAATGGATGTGAAGTCAGCATTCCTAAATGGTAATTTGAAAGAAGAAGTCTATGTGGAGCAGCCTGCAGGTTTTGTTGATCCAACTTTACCTCATTATGTGTATAGACTTAGGAAAGCATTATATGGGTTAAAACAAGCACCAAGAGCTTGGTATGAAACCCTATCTAGTTTCCTCATTGAGAACAAGTTCTCAAGGGGAAAATAGATAAGACTCTATTCCTTAGGGAATCTAGAGGCAAAGTCATACTTGTCCAAATATATGTAGATGACATTATATTTGGGTCTACTGAAAGTAGCCTTTGCAAAAAGTTTGCAAAGCTTATGCAAAGTCAATTTGAGATGAGTAGTATGGGAGAACTGAAGTTTTTCTTGGGTCTCCAAGTTAAACAGACTGGAAGTGGTCTATCTATATGTCAGTCTAAGTTCACCCTAGAACTCATAAGGAAGTATGGTATGGATTCATCCAGTACCATGAAGACTCCTATGGGGTCAAGTATGTCTCTAAGCAAGGATGATGCAGGGAAACCTGTAGATGAAACCTTGTATAGAGGGATAGTTGGCTCCCTACTATACTTGACTGCAAGTAGGCCTAACATTATGTATGCTACATGTGTTTGTGTCAGGTATCAAGCCTGCCCTAAAGAGTCTCACTTGACTGCAGTCAAGAGAATTTTGAGATATCTAAAGGGCACACCTTATCTAGGCCTCTGGTACCCTAGGAATGGAGATTTTGATCTAACAGGCTATTCAGATGCAGACTTTGCAGGATGCAAAGAAGATAGAAAGAGCACTACTGGATCCTGTCAATTCCTAGGTGGAAGAATAATTTCATGGAGCAGCAAAAAGCAGACTAGTGTGGCTATTTCCACAGCTGAGTCAGAATATGTAGCTGCAGGAAGTTGCTGTGCTCAACTTCTGTGGATTCAACATCAGTTAGAAGACTATGGATTTCAGGTAAGTAGAACTCCACTTTACTGTGATTCTACAAGTGCTATTTCAATAGCTAACAATCCTGTATCACATAGTAGAACTAAACATATTGAGATTAAATATCACTTTCTTAGGGAGCATGTAGAAAGAAATGATATTGCACTTGAATATGTTAAAACTGATAATCAGATAGCAGATATGTTTACTAAGCCCTTAGAAGAAGCTAAGTTCAATAGGTTCAAAATTGAACTAGGTATGATAAACTTAGACTAAGTTTACAGAACTAAAAATTGGCTAAGTAAAAGGGTGTCGACACATAGACAAGTCTATGTCGACACAGAATAGTAAGTGTCGACACTTCAGGAAAATGGTGTCGACACATCTAGGCAGTTGGTGTCGACACTTCAGAATGCTAGTGTCGACACATATCGAGTTGGTGTCGACACATTCTATAAGGTGTCGACACTTAAGTTTTACTCAGAATTTTCTAAGTAAAAGTCTCGACTAACATGTCGAGTAGTGTGGTGTCGACACTTAAACAAGTGTCGACACATGGAATCTGTTGACTAATCTTGTGTCGACACATGAGTGTCGAGACATTATAAGTCAGTGTCGACACTTATTGACAGTGTCGACACATCTTTAGAAATTCATCCCGCCTGTTCGTCTTCAAACAAGAAAGGTATAAATAGGGTTCTGTCTTTGTTTGTCGACACGCTTTCAAAGTTTCGAGACCAAGACTATTGTGTCGACATTTCTCTTCTCTAAAGACTAATTCTCCAAACCCTAATGGCTCCCAAGCTGGAAGAGAATGTTAACGAAGGCTATGAACTGGTGCGTGGCGCATTTGACGACGGTGATCAAGAAATCAAATCGGTGGTAACCCTAGTCACCGATTCAGGATTGGAGTTCTTGGTTTCAGAACCAACCAAAATTTGGAAGAAGGAAGTTATTGAATTCCTCACTGGAGCGTCTGTAGATGATTCAGGCTACAGAATCAAATCAAGGGTGCATGGCACCAAGGTCAAGATTTCACCCAAGTCACTGAGAAAGGTACTTCAGCTACCTAAAGTCCAGGAAGAAGAAGAAGTGACAACATCTAAGACCAGGGAAGCACTTACCTGGTGTGGTCTAGATCCTAAGCTGAAGATAGGATCAGTATTCAACAGGAGAGGAATGAATACCCAAGGAAAGTTTCTGTCAGAAGTTGTGGGTAAAGTTATCCTCAGTAAACCTGGAGGGCATGACAGGGTGTCAGCCTCCATGTTCAGTGTTATGACCAGAATCATCTTCAACCTCAAAACAGACTGGTCAATAGTTGTGTTTGAGAAAGTTAAGGAAAGTCTGAAGAAGCCCAATCTGGGCAGGATACTTAGTCTCTACCTGGCTGGTACAATACCGGAGGTAATGAGCTCTGCTGCAGGTAGCAAAATCAACCACATGAGAAGGATGGACATGAGGATCTTCTCCAGGTGGGAAAGGGTGCTGTCAAAGGAATTGACCACCCCTGAGAAACAAGCTTCTAAGAAAGAATCATCCCCTCCAAGAAAGAAGAGAAAAACTGCTGTTGTGGCCCAAGTGTCCTCAAGCAGTTCTGGAAGTGAAGAACAGGTGGTGTTCACACCTGATGAGCAAGAGGAGGAGATAGTAGAAAAGACCCTGCTGCTAAAGATGTGGCTGAGACTCAGGGGGAGCTGCCTCACACTAGTCCCATCCCTAGGGATCTAAGCCAGGGGGAGCCTTCAGCTGTAGAACAACCCTCTACACTGGAGAGTGAGCAAGCTACAATAATCATCCAAGAGGTACTGTCTGACCTCAATACTTTAGATTTTTCTATAATAGATTCTGATTTGTCTGATGTCCATCAGCAAACTCAGCAAGCAAATCCAGTACCAGATGTTGTTCTCCAAGACACATCAGTGGTACATGAAGTTGTTCCTGATAAAGTAGTTGATGAACCCAGAACTTCACCTGCTCAGTCACCTCCTGAATACACAATGGAAGACCTCTTTCTGAATCTAGATCAAGAGGATTTTGACATGGACAAGACTGCTGCTGAAGAAGAGAAGGGTGCTGCTGTTGAGGGAGAGAAAGGTGCTGCTGTTGAGGGGGAGATCTTGGAAGATCAGGAAGAGCCTATTAGGCTAGATACTGAAAAGGCACTTGATGTGCAAGCTGACAAACCCTCAAGCCCTAAGGACAGGGTGAATATTGCAAGTACTTCAGAGTCTGAGGATGATGAGACTAAGCAAGCTAAGAAGAAGCAGTTCTTTGTATTCAAAAGAAGGAGTCAGAGCTATAAGAAGGCTCTACAAACTGTTGCTCAACACTCCTTAGTCCAACAAGCTCCATCAACTGATTATAGTGCTCTACTGATTGCACTGCAAATCAAGATGGATGAACAAAGGAAGGCTATAGAAACTTATGTTGATGAAGGGCACAAGACCCTACAATCTGATCTGGCTCAGGAAATCAAGTCCATAAGGTTTGAAATGAACCTTAATAAAAAGGAGATGACTGACTGTTTTACAAAGGGTGCTAATGCAGTGGTCTATCTGGCAACCCATCAAGAGAAAATAAAGTCTCAAGTAGATGATATAGCACAGAAGCAAGGCTATGTGCTGGAAAATCAGTTGAGGATGAATGATAATTTGACTGCATCCCACAATGCCATAGTCACTGAACTGAAGAGTAAGTCTGCTGAACCTTCAACATCATCTGCTGCTGCCAAAGCTGAATTTGATAAAGTATTTCAGGAAGAAATTGCTGCTGTCAAGACTGCCATTAAAGATTCACAGAAGGTCATTTCTGAAGAGCTTACAAAGCTTAGACCTTATTTTAAGGAAGGAATCAGGTACTTGGACAGTTAGATTAGATTCCAAAAGGATGATGTAAGAGATCATGTAGAACAAGAAGTCATAAAGGGGGAGAGGGTGTTAGTCAAAGCTAGCTCTGACCATGCCAAATGGATTTCTAACTCCATCAGAGCTACACTGGGCTATCCTCCCCTGTGTGATGATGATAATGTAGCTGAATCAGGTATTCAAAGTGCATATCTTGGAGGTGAGCAACAGGAAGTAGCTCAGGTGATCTATCCACCTCCAGATTTTGACATGGTTCATGCTGAAGTAAGCACAATGTATAGTCCAACTGCTGGAAGGCCAAATGTTATTCTGGAAAAGGTTGTTCAACCTATTACAGCAGCCATGCAAGAGGCTATGGACAAAGAAGAAGAGACAAGGCTGTCAAAGAAGAAGTTCAGGGAACTGGCTGAGCAAAAACCAGATTTTGAACAGTGGAGCCCTACTTCTAGGAATATCATTCTCACAGCCTGGAAAGCAGCCAAGGATAATGCACATGAGAGGAATAAATGGTTCTCAGAAGCAGAATGGAGGAAGCATGAAATCAGGCAGGAAGCCATTGTCCAATATAGAAGGAAGGCTAAGTTAGGAAAGCTACCTCCTACAGTTGTGGAGCCTAGCAAGTACTTTCCTAAGCCCTATCATTATTTTGAGAGGCAAAAAATCAAGGCTGAAGAACAGAAGAAGAAGGACTCCAAAGGAAAGAAGACTGCTGATGCTGAGCCTGCTGCTGCTGCTGTAAAAGCCAAAGTACAAGCTGGGAAAGGCATAGTTATAAAAGAACCTGATCAGAATTAGACTAAGATTAGACTGAAAAATGTTGTAATCTGTTACATCTGAACATTTTTGTAAATCATTGACAATGTATTGAACACAATGTTTGAACAGTTTTTGATAAATATATTTCATGTTTGTTCAGTAGAATGTGTCTAATTCTTGTTTGTTGTGTAATGCTGAATGAGTATACATGTGTGCTTTATTACATGTTTAAGTTAACTCTGTTGATATATACCTGCTTTACATCATTCTCTAATTTTTAATTATGAGTGATGTATATCATTGACTAAGGGTTATGACTTCTCCAAATAGGGGGAGATTGTTGGGTACATTGGTCAAATGTACCTGATTTGAAGAAGCCTCACCTAACTCAATGATATACATCATAATGTATTTGATGTCTGTTTGAGTTACTTGTGCAGGTTAGGTACTCACTGGACTGAAGCTAAAAGTTTCTAAGTCCATGTGTCGACACCCAGAGGGAAAGTGTCGACACTTGAGAAAAGCTTGTGTCGACACCCAGACAAGCAGTGTCGACACTTGGAGTAATTGTGTCGACACCTGGGATGAAGAGTCGACACCAAACAGAAAGTGTCGACACTTGGAGCTGTGTCGACACTCAGTGAAGAAGAATGCAGAAAAGCTGTGTCGACACTTGGCAGAAGTGTCGACACCTAGAAGAGCTGAGTCTACATCAGAAAGTGTCGACACTTGGAGCTGTGTCGACACTCAGCAAAATTCTGCAGAGACTAAGGTCAAGTGTCGACACTCAACACAATGTGTCGACACTCAAACTTCAGAGTCAATATATGAAGAATGTGTCGACACTCAGCACAATGTGTCGACACACACCCAGAAGAGTCAACACTTGAAGAAAGTGTCGACACCCAGCACAATGTGTCGACACTTAGTTGATGACTCTACACTTGAAGAAAGTGTCGACACAAGGAGCTGTGTCGACACTTAGCAAAGAACAGAAAAGTTTACAAAATATTCTAAGTACAAGTGTCGACACTAAGGGAATGTGTCGACACTCAGCTGAAGAAACAAGATTGAAGACTAGTGTCGACACCAAGAAGCAGTGTCGACACTTGACAGTTTCAACACATGAAGATGTGTCGACACAAAGGAGCTGTGTCGACACTTAGAAGAATACAGTTAAAGAATGAAGGACAAGTACTTGTGTCGACACTCAATTTCAGTGTCGACACATGCAGAAGTATCTGTGTCGAGACATACAAGGAATTGTGTCGACACCTTGTAGACTTGTGTCGACACTTACACAGCATGTGTCGACACTTAGTCTATAAGTGTCGACACTTAAGAACAGAAAGTCTCGACACTATCTGACAGTTAGAGAATTTCAAGAAGTGACTGGTTGACATGACAGCTGCCGATCCAGCCAGTCTACAGCAACTGTCAGAGAAATCAGAAGTCTGTTATAAACCGGACCAGCCGGTTACCATGAAGGAAGCCTATAAATAGGCACCCATAGTTTACAGAATCTGATTGATAGATCGATTGTTGTTGTTACAAGTAGTTGTCAAGAATACTTAAAGTGGTTGATCAGATTCTTCAAGTAATCAGGAAAGTGATACACAAAGGATCAACACAAGAAGATCTGGCAGTCCAACTGCAGATCTAAGAAGTTGGAGAGAGAGAGCTCCAATCAAGAATTCAGTCTTTGGAACTAAGGCTGAGAAGAAGGATTCAGAATCATCTGGATCTCAAGAAGCAGAGGTCAAGGATCAACTGCAGAAGATTCAGACTAATTCAGTTCTAACTCAAGAAGCTTTGAAGGAAGCTAAGTCAGTTTGGATCTAACTGAGTTCTTCCAAGAACTCTTCAAGAAACTCTCAACTTCTCTCTTATTTTCTGAGTTGTAGAGTTAGCTATTGTATTTCTATTTTAACTTGTAGGATCCATTGGATCTGAGAGAATTGTAAGCCTATATTATAAAGGCTGAGGGTAGGGCTTGGTTGCCTGAGTGTAGGAGTTGAAGAACTCTGAGTGTAGGCCTTAATTGGCTGAGTGTAGGCCTGGGTGGCTGAGTGTAGGCCTTGGTGGCTGAGTGTAAGGCTTTGGGCCTGAGGTGTAGGAACCTAGTTGGGTTCTGAGCTAGTGGAGAAGTTTGGCCGAATCTAGTACACTGCTAGATAGGCGAAGGGGGAAAGTGGATGTACCCAAAGATTGGGGAACCACTATAAAATCTTGTGTATTCTGTGCTGTGATTGTGCTGTGTTGTGAATTGCTGTGTTTGCTGTGAGAACTTATTCAGAAATCTGTGTTATAAACTGTTGTGCTGCCAACAAAGTTTTAAAAAGCTTTTGGTCACCTATTCACCCCCCCCCCCCTCTAGGTGTTTAGGTACCATATCTTTCAGTCTCATGGCCGCGCAAAGGAACTCCGGACAGATCCGCGAGCTACTCCGCGCGCGGCAGCCTGGGGGGCGGGGGTCGCGAGGCCGGGGTAGGTAAGTCTGCGGGCTCCCCTGCCGAGCCGACCGGCGCTCGCATCCCGGTGCCCTCCCTGCTCGCGCGCCCCGCTTTCAATTCTGAACTTTTTTTACTTCTGTGATAAATAATTCTTAGAACATTCTTAATTATGTTACTTAAATAAAAAGCTGTAATGTTTGACTTAGCCTTGGCTGGGATGGGTCAGAAGTCGGCGAGCTGGGGTGGCGAGCTGGGCCGCTGTGACAGCCTGCCTCAGATTTCTTTTCCTATAAATAGACCCCCCCCCCCCCTCCCTCACCTACCCCCGTACAGCCTTTATTGCTTTGCTTTCCCTTCCTTGCTTTTTTCCTTTCCCTGCTCGCGCTGTGCTTCTTCTCTGCAATCATGGGTAAGACCAACCCCGACGCCGATGGCCGCTCCAAATGCGCGCAACACTTCGCAGATTACTACTTCTTCGACGGCCACACCAGCGAGGAGGAGCTCGCAGAGTTCATAGCCCTGTATGTGCCGCCGGGCTTTGAGGCACGCAGGCCGGGGCCGGGCGAGGCCATTAACACATTTTACGAGAACGAGCTCGCCTTCCCCATCTCGCACTTCGAGGTGGGGCTGCGACTCCCCTTGTATCCGGAGATCCGGCAGATCCTGAAATACTACGGGGCCGTCCCCACGCAGCTGAACTCAAACGTCATCGCCATGATGGTGGCGTTCGCGAGCTACCTCCGTCGGGAGAGGATCGAGTTCAACCTGACGGTGTTCAGGAAACTCTTCTCCTATAAGGCGACGACGGACGGGGTCGCCTACTTCGGCGGCTCCTTGATCAAGGTTCGCGAGATCGCGAACAAGCACCATACCTGGATGACCAAGATCGCCTTCATCAAGGTCAATCTCGGCAACATCCCCTACTCGCCGCAATAAAAAGGCGAGGAGGTGTACCGCCCGCCGGCCGTGTCCGGCAATGACGCCGAGCTCCACAAATTCTTCCTCCACAAAGATTTCGAGGTCGCCTTCCTGCGGAGGGGCCTCGACGCGCTCCCCCCGGTTCTGCCCGGCGAAGGTATGCTTTCCTCATCTTGCCGAGCTCGCCTACTCACCGAGCTCGGCACATCATCATATCTGGAATCACTAACCTTTCCAAGTGTTTTTCTGCAGGGGAGCGAATAATCCCCGCGAACCCGCCGTTTGCGGACCCGGGGCTTGATACCGACCCTCTTGCCCGCGAGAGGGCGGCGGCAGCGGCATGCCGAGATGAGGCGGCCCTCTCGCAGCCCTCTTCCAGCAAGAGGCGATCTGAGGACGCGGGGTCGAACCCGCCATCCGGCCCCTGTCAGATGAAAAAGATGCGGAGAGCCCTGCTGGCTCCGCGGGGGCAACAACAACAACAACAACAGTCCAGCTCCAAGTACATCAGCTCGTCGGAGACTCCTCCCGACGCGTCACCGGGAGCCCGCTGAAGGAGACGACCAGCAAGGGCCGAAAGGGTGGCAAGGGCCCTTCTTCCTCGGCTGCGATCTCCCCTCCTCCTTCGGCGAAGAGGGCTGCCAGCGAGCGCGCACCGCCGAAGCAGCACCCCCTCTTCAACTTCGGCGCGCGCTGGAAGGATTCCGCGGGCGAGCCCATGCTGCAGTGGGACGAGCTCGCTCATCGAGTCTCCGTCTCCACTCTGCACACATCCTGGCACGGCCGCGAGCCCGCCACCGGTCACGCCTACGCCCTCGGCTTCGGCCTTTATGGCCGGGAGGATGCCGAGGCCTACAAGAGGGCGACCCTCCGGCAGCTCGGCCATGAGGGTCTGCAGTCCCACCTGCGGACTTTGGAGCTGCACCACATGCTGGCGCGCCGCAGCTTCGCCCTCAGCCACCAGCTCGAAAAGACCGAGCAAGCTCGCGACCTCGCCAAGGAGCAGGTCGCCGATCAGGCGAGGCGGCTCGGCATCGCGGATAGTCTTCTCGCCCAGACTGCTGGCGGGCTGGTAAGCGTTACGCACCGCTCTCTTTTACTTAGAAAGCTTTGTGCTGCTGCTAAATGGGCTTTTTTCCAGGATGCCAAGGCGGCGGGCGAGCTCCAGGCTCGCAACATTGAGCTGGGGGAGGAGGTCAGCCGGCTGCGCGCGCGACTGGCCGCGTATGCCGACGCTGCTGGGGAGCTCCAGGCTCGCAACGTCGAGCAAGGGGAGGAGATCGGCCTACTGCGCGCACGCCTTGGCGAGTTGGAGGGCGCGAACGCGAAGCTGAAGGGGGAGAATCAGCACCTTCTCGGCGAGGTGCGTCGCCAGGCGGAGATCTTCTTCCCGTCGCACGACATCGATCCCACACTCCCCTACAAGATCCCGCGCATCTTCGGCGAGGCCGACCTCATCGAGAGACTGCGGATCAACTCAATCCAGACCGCCGAGTGCACCCTCGCGATGATGGACTCCGGGGTGCTGGTGGAAGGATGTAGGGAGATCTCTGCTCGGGACCTGATGCCGAGTCTGTTTCCGGCGACGCCGCCCAGCGAGAAGGAAGATAACCTGGACGCGATGTTTGGGAAGAGCTTCCAGGACCACTCGGGCGACGGCGAGGATCATTCCGGCGGAGGGGGCGAGGCCAGCTGACAGCCTCGTGTTTTGCTTTTTTACTTTTTTCTTTTTTGACTACTCGCCGTGGCGAGCTCCCTGTACATTTGTGAATAATAAATGAAAGTGTTTTGATCGTACCGGTGTTCTCTTTACTATGCTTGTTGTGTTATGTATGTATGCGATTGCTTCCTCCCACGACCTCGCAGAGACAGGTTCCGCGAGTAGAGTGATTATGAGAGCGCGCACGCGAGCGAAGCGCGTTTGGAGTGTTCGCCGAGCCCAAACGATTTCGCGGCGAGTTGCTCTCCGCCCTTATTACGCCATTATTACTCGCACGCGGCCTTCAGCCTTCTATCCGCCTACCCTCACTCGCACGTGAGCTATCCAGGTTGTGCCCATCGAAGAAGAAATTTTTTGAAGTGTGATGGGCCTGGGGTGCGAGGCGCCCCGGTCTGGCTTGTCTTTGGCGAGGATCATTCCGGGCTCGCGGCCTACTCTCCAATGCCGAGCCGGAAATGACGAGCCCGAACTCGCCCATGCATTGCCCTCCAGTCCGTCCTGCCTTCTCTATTATGCCGAGCTGAGTTTGCCGAGCCCGAGCTCGCCCCGACAGGACCCTTTTCCCTTGCTCCCTGCCATAGACTTTGGCCTGTACCTAAGGACTTCAAGGCCGGTACCATCGAGTGACCTCCGGCCCTGCCAGCTAGATGGGAGCCTGACAGCGGGATCTGTTCGAGGCCAAGGACGATGCCGAGTGACTTCCTGCCCTGCCAGCTAGGTGAGGGCCTGACAGCGGGATCTGCTCGGGGTCGACTACTACCACCATCGAGTGACTTCCAGCCCTACCAGCTAGGTGAGAGCCTGACAGCGGGATCTGCTCGAGGCCAAGGATGACACCGAGTGACTTCCAGCCCTGCCAGCTAGGTGAGAGCCTGACAGCGGGATCTGCTCGGGGTCCACTACTACCACCATCGAGTGACTTCCAGCCCTGTTGTTGGTTACATTGGTCAAATGTACCTGATTTGAAGAAGCCTCACCCAACTCAATGATATACATCATAATGTATTTGATGTATGTTTGAGTTACTTGTGCAGGTTAAGAAATCACTAGACTGAAGCAAAAAGTTTCTAAGTCCATATGTCGACACCCAGAGGGAAAGTGTCGACACTTAAGAAAACTTGTGTCGACACCCAGACAAGCAGTGTCGACACTTGGAGTCATTGTGTCGACACCTGGGATGCAGAGTCGACACCAGACAGAAAGTGTCGACACTTGGAGTTGTGTCGACACTCAGTGAAGAAAAGTGCAGATAGAAAGTGTCGACACAAGGAGCTGTGTCGACACCCAGTGAAGCTGTGTCTACACCTCAAAGTGTCGACACTTGGAGCTGTGTCGACACTCAGCAAAAGTCTGCAGAGTCTAAGTATAAGTGTCGACACTCAACACAATGTGTCGACACTATGCAGAAGAGTCAGCACTTGAAGTAAGTGTCGACACTCAACACAATGTGTCGACACTCAACAGAAGAGTTAGCATTTGAAGTATGTGTCGACACCCAAAACAATGTGTCGACACACAGCTGAAGACTCAACACTTGAAGAAAGTGTCGACACAAGGAGCTGTGTCGACACTTAGCAAAGAAAAGAATTATCAACAAAATATTCTAAGTACAAGTGTCGACACTAAGGGAATGTGTCGACACTCAGCTGAAGTCTCAACAACAAGAAGGTGTGTCGACACAAGGAGCTGTGTCGACACTCAGCAAGAATCAACATAGAAGACTATATGTCGACACCAAGAAGCAGTGTCGACACTTGACAGATTCAACACAAGAAGATGTGTCGACACAAAGGAGATGTGTCGACATATAGAAGAATTCAGCAAAAGCTAGAAGAACAAGTACTTGTGTCGACACTCAATTTCAGTGTCAACACATGCAGAAGAATCTGTGTCGAGACATACAAGGAGTTGTGTCGACACCTTGTAGACTTGTGTCGACACTTACACAACATGTGTCGACACTTGGACTATAAGTGTCGACACTTAAAGACAGAAAGTCTCGACACTTACAGACAGTTAGAGATTTTCAAGAAGTGACTGGATGATTTGACAGCTGCCGTTCCAGCTGGTCTACAGCACCTGTCAGAGATATCAGAAGTCAGTTATGGACCGGTCCAGCCGGTTACCATAAAGAAAGCCTATAAATAGGCACCTACAGTTTACAGAAACTGTTGTTGAAAGAAGTTCAAAGTTGTTGATCAGATTATTGAAGTAATTATAGTGTTACAAAGAGGATCAACACAAGAAGATCTTGCAGTTCAAGTGCAGATCTAAGAAGTTGGAGAGAGAGGGCTCCATCCAAGAAATCAGCCTCTGGAACTAGGCTGAGAAGAAGGATTCAGATTCAATTCTGGATCTTAAGTGGCAGAGGTCAAGGAACAACTGCAGAGGATTCAGTCTTATTCAGTTCTACTCAAGAAGCTTTGAAGAAAGCTAAGTCAGGGTGAATCCAGCTGAGTTCTTCCAAGAACTCATCAAGAATCTCTCAACTCCCCTCCTTTAATTCTGAGTTGTAGAGTTATTATTTGTATTACATTTTTAACTTGTAGGATCCATTGGATCTGAGTGATTGTAAGCCTATATTTATAAAGGCTGAGGGTAGGGCTTGTTTTCCTGAGTGTAGGAGATAGAGATCTCTGAGTGTAGGCCTTGTTGGCTGAGTGTAGGCCTTGTTGGCTGAGTGTAGGCCTTGATTGGCTGAGTGTAGGCTTTGGGATAAAGCTGAGTTGTAAGGCTTTGGGCCTGAGGTGTAGGAACCAATTTGGGTTCTGAGACAGTGCAGGAGTTTGGCCGAATCTAGTACACTGCTAGATAGGCGAAGGGGGAAAGTGGATGTACCCATATCTTGGGGAACCACTATAAATCACTGTGTGCTGTACTGTGCTGAAATTGTTGTTGTGTATGCTGTGTTTGCTGTGATAAACTAGTTAGATTGCTGTGATATAACTGATTACTGCCAATAAAGTTAGAAAAGGATTAGGTCACCTATTCACCCCCCCCCCCCTCTAGGTGTTTAGGTACTATATCTTTCAAGTGGTATCAGAGGGAGGTTCCTCAAAACAAGGACTAACAGTCTGAGGAGATCCTGTTTGGCAGATTCAGTGTAAGGCATTACACAGTTTCAAGAAAATCAAGAAACATGGGTTCTTATGAGAATCACAAGGAATTGGGTTCCATGAAATTACCCATATGCAGAAAGGAGATCTTTGGGATCTGGAAAGAAAGGGTAAGGCTATTTATGGAGCCTCAGACCCTAGAATCTACATCACAGTAAAGGAAGGGCCTTATGTGCCTATGAAGATTTCAGTTCTAGATGCAAACCAGAGAACTCCAAAGGATTTCTCTGAGATGACTAAGGATGAAATTGTCCTGGCCACCATGGACAAGAGGGCACAAAACATAATAGTGAGTGCCATTGATGATGCAACTTTTCAGAACTTAATTCACTGTAAAACAGCAAAAGAGATGTGGGATACTCTCATTGTCTATATGAAAGGTTCTGAAGAAGTTAGGCAAGATAGGAAGTCCTTGCTAAATCAGGAGTATGAAAGCTTTAGGCAAGGAAAGGTGATAGCATCACTGAGTGCTATAAGAAATTTTACAGAATAGTTAATGAACTCATGTCTTATGGAAGAGAGTTCAGTAACTATGAACTAAATGACAAGTTCCTAAGGTCCCTAACCAAAGATTGGGACACCAAGATCTGTGCCATAAGAGAAATGGCTAAGTTGGGGGAAATTCCTCCTCCCACACTGTTTGGCAAGCTATTGTCATATGAGATGCAGTTGACAGTGAGAAAAGAGGAGGAGAAATCAACAAGGACTGAGCATAAGGAAAGAACTGTTGCTTTCAAAACAGAAGTTCCCAGAAAGTGCAGGAATAAGTCTTCAACTCCACCTCCAGAGGTAGTTGAATCAGAGTCTGATGAGTCTGTCAGCACAAAGTCTAAGAGCAGTGAAAGTGATGAAGACTTTGCTGCTTTCACTAGACACTTTCAGAAGTTTTTAAAAAAGAAACAGTGGAGGTCAAGGCCTTCTACATCACAAGGAAAGGAAGACTCTTATCAGAAAAAGAGGTCTTCAAAGAATGACAAGAAAAGGACAAAATCAAGCAAGGCAACTGGTTCAAAGATTGTTTGCTATT
Organism: Platanthera guangdongensis; assembly: GCA_039583875.1. Classification (NCBI taxonomy): domain Eukaryota; kingdom Viridiplantae; phylum Streptophyta; class Magnoliopsida; order Asparagales; family Orchidaceae; genus Platanthera; species Platanthera guangdongensis. Next base: position 142,112,964 of record CM077153.1, read on the forward strand.
GCTGCAATAGACAGGGCCATGTTATTGCAGATTGTGCAGAGAAGAGAAAGGAATCTGGTGACAGGAAAAAGACTCACTTCAAAGGAAGAAAGAAAAGTCTTTTGTTGCTAAGAAGGAGAAGACTCTATCAGATATCTCTTCTTCAGAAACTGAGTCTGAGGCTGAAGCCTACATAGGGCTGTTTGCTGAAGAAGAAGAGGAAGAATTCATGCAGATCTTGGAGTCAATTTATGAACAAGAAGACAGTCATGCCAAGGGCTAATGGCTTTGATAGACAGTGCCAAAATCCTGGAGCAGCCAGGACCCAGTCAGGTACAAGTTCAGTTCAAGTTCAGTTTCTTGTTCTAGTTCAGATTCAGATTCTTCTTCATCAAGTGATGAGAATGTATCTGAGTCTGAGGAAGATATTCATCAGCTTATAGATGAATATAAGGTACTGTTGCAAGCCTACAAGAAAAGCAAGACCCTAGCCAAAAGTCGGGCAAAGGAAATTGCTGATCTTAAAGCTACTGCAACAGATTTTGAGAAGCAATTTGATCAAAAACTGAATGAGGTAGCCAGGCTGAAACACATTACTGTGATTCAGATGGGAACTATCACTTTTAAGAATGATCAAATTAAGTGTCTGGAGAACAATCTTCAGAAGGAGAAGGACTTGGTTGCTAGGTTTTCTAAACCTAAGTCAGTATTACCCATAATTGATGAATTTGTTCATCACAAGGGTAAAGCTGGACTGGGCTTGTTAGACCTGCAGGGACTGAGCAGTCCAAGTATAAGTCCAAGGGCAAAGCCCCAACATTCAACAAGCCTGCTGTAGTCAAGACAGCCAAGGCAGTACCTAAGCAAAGGTACAATAAATTTGAATGTTGGTGCTGTGGCAAAGTTGGCCATTTTGCAGTAGACTGTTGGCACAATGTGATTGCCAAAGTGAGTTCCAAACTACCTGTTGGAAAGCCAGTAGGTAGGTTTGTCAAATTGTAAACTAACAATCACCAAGGACCCAAGAATACTTTGGGTTCTAAGGTTCATTAATTTGTTTTGCAGGTGAGTCCAAGTGGCCATACCCCTACATGGTACTTGGACAGTGGATGTTCCAGACATATGACTGGAACTAGGGGTCTACTGAAGGACTACATTCCAATCAAAAATGGTCCTAAAGTGACATTTGGTGGTTCTGAAAAAGGAATCATCAAATGGTTTGGTAACATTTCTTCAAACTTAGTTACCATTACTCAAGTGGCTTATGTTAAAGGGTTGAAACACAACCTAATAAGTATAAGTCAATTAAGTGATGTAGGGTATGACATCTCATTTGTTAAAAATGGTTGTCATATCAAGAGGTCAAGTGATCAAGAGATCATTTTGACAGGTTATAGGAAGAGGAATGTCTACTGCCTAGACATTATGATTGAGAACAATGGTTCTCCAATTTGTCTTGTAGCTGATGAGACAGTCTCTCATTGTGTCAAATGGCACAAGAGGCTAGCCCATCTTAACTACAAGACTATTAGCAAACTCTTTAGCAAAGAGTTAGTGAGGAATGGTCCTCAAGTTAAGTGTGTCAAAGATGGTATTGCTCAGCTTGTCAAAAGGGCAAGCAGACTAAATCCACCTTTAAAAGCATAGAAAACAAAGATGCTGTGAGGTGTTTGTACCTCTTGCATTTGGATCTCTTTGGTCCAATGCCAGTTCACAGCTTAGGTAGGAAGGTCTATACCCTTGTAGTTGTAGATGACTACTCAAGGTTTTCCTGGGTGTTCTTCTTAAGACAGAAATCTGAAACACCTAGTGTCTTCTACAGCTTTGTCAAGCAAATTCAGAATGAACTAAATAGTGTTGTGGTCAAAATTAGAAGTGACCATGGTACTGAGTTTCAATCTGAAAGCATGACAAAACTATGTGAAGACTTTGGGATATTTCAAGAATTCTCTTCACCTAGAACACCTCAGCAAAATGGCATTGCTGAGAGGAAGAATAGAACCTTGATAAAGGCTGGTAGAACCCTATTGAGTGATACATCACTGCCAGAGTATTTCTGGGCTGAAGCAGTTAACACTGCATGCCATGTTATAAATAGGGCTACCATCACTAAAGGCTTAACAAGACCCCCTATGAAGTAGTGAAAGGCAGGAAACCAAATCTATCCTATTTTAGGATCTTTGGATGTAAATGCTTCATACTTAACAATGGGAAGTCTTACTTAACTAAGTTTGCTGCCAAGTCCCAAGAGGGAATTTTTGTTGGGTACAGCAATAATAGTAAGGCTTATAGAGTCTACAACTTGACTACACAAGTTGTAGAAGAATCAGTGCATGTAGTTTTGATGAGACTAAACTTATTAATAATGAGTTGTCTAGCAATGTATGCAGCCCCACAGGTTTGACAAAGACAATGGACAAGCTACTATAGAAGAAGTGCCTGCTGCAAGACAGCAAGGAGAGGAGAGTAGCTGCTGTCCAGGGGGAGAACTACATGTGCCAGTTGCTGAAGAAATCCAAGGTATACAGCATGATGCTGATGCTGAAGTGGTTCAACCTGAAGTGAGGATGCCTCCAGCCCACAGGCATCTTAGAGATCATCCAGTAGAGCTGATTATTGGAGATCCAAGATAAGGAGTTCAAACAGGAGCAGAAATCAGGATGCTGCAATCTATTCCAGCTTTCTGTCACAAGTTGAACCTAAGAAATTTGAAGAAGCAATACAAGATCCACAATGGACTGAAGCAATGCAAGAAGAGCTTAATCAGTTCAAGAGGTGCAAGGTTTGGGAACTTGTTCCTAAACCTAAAGACCACAATGTAATAGGAGTTAAGTGGATCTACAGGAATAAGATGGATGAACAAGGAGTCATCATTAAGAATAAGGCTAGACTGGTTGCTAAAGGATATAGGCAAGAAGAAGGTATTCACTTTGATCAAACCTTTGCTCCAGTAGCCAGACTGGAAGCCATAAGAATGTTCTTGGCCTATGCAACCTATCAAGGATTCAAGGTATACCAAATGGATGTCAAGTCAGCATTCCTAAATGGTAATTTGAAAGAAGAAGTCTATGTGGAGCAGCCTCAGGTTTTGTTGATCCAACTCTACCTCATTATGTCTATAGACTTAGGAAAGCTTTATATGGGTTAAAGCAAGCTCCTAGAGCTTGGTATGAAACCCTATCTAGCTTCCTCATTGAGAACAAGTTCTCAAGGGGGAAAATAGATAAGACTCTATTCCTTAGGGAATCTAGAGGCAAAGTCATACTAGTCCAAATATATGTAGATGACATTATATTTGGGTCTACTGAAAGCAGCCTTTGCAAAAAGTTTGCAAAACTTATGCAAGGTCAGTTTGAAATGAGTAGTATGGGAGAGCTGAAGTTTTTCATGGGTCTCCAAGTTAAATAGACTGAAAATGGTTTATCCATATGTCAGTCAAAGTTCACCCTAGAACTCATAAGGAAGTATGGTATGGATTCATCCAGTACCATGAAGACTCCTATGGGGTCAAGTATGTCTCTTAGCAAGGATGATGCAGGGAAACCTGTAGATGAAACCTTGTATAGAGGGATAGTTGGCTCCCTATTATACTTGACTGCTAGTAGACCAGACGTCATGTATGCTACATGTGTTTGTGCAAGGTATCAAGCCTGCCCTAAAGAGTCTCACTTGACTGCAGTCAAGAGAATTTTGAGATATCTAAAGGGCACTCCCTATCTAGGCCTCTGGTACCCTAGGAATGGAGACTTTGATCTAACAGGTTATTCAGATGCAGACTTTGCAGGATGCAAAGAGGATAGAAAGAGTACTACTGGAAAATGTCAATTCCTAGGTGGGAGACTAATTTCATGGAGCAGCAAAATGCAGACTAGTGTGGCTATCTCCACAGCTGAGTCAGAGTATGTGGCTGTAGGAAGTTGCTGTGCTCAACTTCTGTGGATTCAACATCAGCTAGAGGACTATGGATTTCAGGTAAGTAGAACTCCACTTTACTGTGATTCTACAAGTGCTATTTCAATAGCTAATAACCCTGTATCTCATAGTAGAACAAAACATATTGAGATTAAATATCACTTTCTTAGAGAACATGTAGAAAGAGAAGATATTTCACTTGAATATGTTAAAACAGATGAACAAGTAGCTGATATGTTTACTAAGCCACTAGAAGAAGCTAAGTTCAATAGATTCAAAATTGAACTAGGAATGATAAACTTAGAGTAAGTTTACAGATTTGAAAATGACTAAGTAAAAAGGTGTCGACACATAGACAAGTCTATGTCAACACAGAATAGTGGTGTCGACACTTCAGGAAAAAGGTGTCGACACATCTAGGAATATGGTGTTGACACTTCAGAATGTTAGTGTCGACACATGTCAAGTAGGTGTCGACACATCCAATATGGTGTCGACACTTAAGTTTTACTCAGAATTTTTCTAAGTAAAGTCTCGACAATGTGTCGAGTTATGTTGTGTCGACACAAAATCAAGTGTCGACACATAAAATCTGTTGACTAAACTTGTGTCGACACGTATGTGTCGAGACATTATAAGTCAGTGTCGACACTTATTGCCAGTGTCGACACATGTTAAGCTAGCTGTCCCGCTGTTCATCTTCAAAATCAGAAAGGTAATAAATAGGGTTCTGTCTTTGTTTGTCGACACGCTTTCAAAGTTTCGAGACCAAAACTCCTGTGTCGACACCTCTCTTTTCTAAAGACAAATTCTCCAAACCCTAATGGCTCCTAAGCTTGAGGAGAACGTAACGAGGGCTATGAGCTAGTGCGCGGCGCGTTCGACGATGCAGATCAAGAAATCCAGTCGGCGGTAACCCTAGTCGCCAATTCTGGACTAGAATACTTGGTTTCAGAACCAATAAAGATTTGGAAAAAGGAAGTTCTTGAATTCCTTAATGGAGCTGCTGTAGATGACTCTGGATATAAAATCAAATCCAGAGTTCATGGATCTAAAGTCAAGATTTCACCAAAAAGTCTGAGGAAGGTACTCAGCTACCTAAAACACAAGATGAAGAAGTAACTGCATCCAAGACCAGGGAAGCCCTTACCTGGTGTGGACTTGATCCAAAGATGAAGATAGGATCTGTCTTTAACAGGAAAGGCATGAACAGTCAAGGAAAATTCATGTCTGAGATTGTGGGCAAGGTTATTCTCAGTAAGCCTGGAGGCATGACAGGGTGTCTGCCTCTATGTTTGGAATTATGACTAGAAACATATTCACTCTGAAAACAGACTGGTCAATTGTGATTTTTGACAAGATCAAGGAGAGCTTGAAGAAGCCCAATCTGGGCAGAATTATAAGTCTCTACCTAGCTGGTACAATACCAGAGGTAATGAGTAATGCTGCTGGAAGCAAGATCAACCACATGAGGAAGATGGATCAAGGATATTTTCCAGATGGGACAGGGTGTTGTCCAAGGAAATACCAACCCCAGAAAAGACAGTTGCTGAGAAGGAGATTCCTCCAAAGAAGAAGAGAAAAAACTGCTGCTGTGGCATAAGAGTCCTCCAGCAGTTCTGATAGTGAAGAACAAGTTGTTTTCACTCCAGATGATCAAGAGGAAGTGGCTGCAGAGAAGACCCCTGCTGCTGAAGATATTGCTGAGATCCAGGAGGAGCTACCACAGGCTAGCCCCATCCACAGGGATCAAAGCCAGGGGGAGCCTCCAATTGTAGAACAGTCATCTACTCTGGACAGTGAGCAAGCCACCATCATCATCCAAGAGGTACTCACTGACCTCAAAACTTATAGAATATCTTATAAAAGATGTTGATTTGTCTGATGTTCCTCAGCAAACTCAGCTGCTAGCCAAGAACCAGATGTTGTTATCAAAGACACATCTGTTGTCCTAGAAGTGGTTCCTGATCAAGTAGTTAAAGAACCAAGAACTTCTCCAGCTTCTTCACCTCAAGAGTTTACAATGGAAGATCTATTCCTAAATCTAGCTCAAGAAGATTTTGATATGGACAAGGATGCTGCTGCTGAAGATAAGAGTGCTGCTGCTGAGGGGGAGCACATGGAAGTTCTGGAAGAGCCTATTAGGCAAGAAACTGAAAAGGCAACTGTTGTGTAAGCTGACAAACCTCCAAGCCCTAAGGAAAGGGTTGAAATAGCCAGCACTTCAGAATCTGAAGAAGATGAGGCTGCAAAGGCTCAGAAGAAGAAACTCTATGTCTTCAAGAGGAGAAGTCAGAGTTATAAGAAGGTTTTGCAATCTATAGCCCCACAGCCTATAATTCACCATGCTCCAACAGTTGATTATAGTGCCTTACTGACTGCACTACAGATTAAAATGGATGAACAAAGAAAAGCAATAGAGGCTTATGTAGATGAAGGGCACAAAGCCCTACAGTTTGATCTTGCACAAGATATAAAGTCTATAAGGTTTGAAATGAACCTTAATAAGAAAGAGATGACAGACTACTTCCACAAGGGTGGCAATGCAGTGGTGTATCTGGCAACACACCAAGAAAGATCAAAGCACAGGTAGATGATATAGCATTGAAGCAAGGGTATGTACTGGAAAATCAGTTAAGGATGAATGACAACTTGACTGCTTCACACAATGCTATAGTCACTGAATTGAAGAATAAGACTGCTGACCTTCAACATCTACTGCTGCTGCTAAGCTGAATTGATAAAGTATTCCAGAAGAACTTACTGCTGTTAAGTCTGCTATTAAAGATTCCCAGAAAGTCATCTCTGAACAACTTACAAAGCTGAAACCATTCTTTAAGGAGGGAATCAGGTATTTGGATAGTCAAATAAGATTTCAAAAGGATGATGTCAGAGACCATATGGCAAGAGAAGTCATAAAGGGGGAGAGAGTATTAGTCAAAGCTAGCTCTGACCATGCCAAATGGATATCCAACTCCATCAGAGCTACACTGGCTATCCTCCACTCTGTGATGATGATAATGTTGCTGAATCAGGGATTCAAACTGCATATCTTGGAGGTGAGCAACCAGAGGTAGCTCAAGTGATTTATCCACCTCCAGATTTTGACATGGTTCAAGCAGATGTCCAGACAATGTATAGCCCAACTGAAGGGAAGCCTAATGTTATTCTGGATAAAGTGGTTCAGCCTATTTCTGCATCTATGCAAGAGGCATTAGAGACAGAAGAAGAGACAAGGTTGTCAAAGAAGAGGTTTAGGGAACAAGCAGAACAAAGGCCAGATTTTGAACAGTGGAGCCCTACCTCTAGGAATATAATTTTAACTGCCTGGAAAGCTGCCAAGGACAATGCTCATGAAAGGAACAAGTGGTTCTCTGAAGCAGAATGGAGGAAACATGAAATAAGACAGGAGGTCATTGTTCAATATAGAAGAAAGGCAAAGATAGGAAAGCTACCTCCTACTGCAGTGGAGCCTAGTAAGTACTTCCCCAAGCCATACCACTATTTTGAAAGGCAGAAAATCAAAGCAGAAGAGCTGAAGAAGAAGGACTTAAAAGACAAGAAGCCTGCTGATGCTGCAACTGCTGAAGCCACTGTCAAAGCTCAAGTCCAATCAGGCAAAGGCATTGTTATCAAAGAACCAGATCAGAAATAGATTAGGAATTGACTTGAAGATTGTTGTAATCTTTTGAATGAAATACATTTTTGTAAACCATTGAAGATGTATTAGAAAAATGTTAGAACAATAAATGATAATATATTTCATGATTGTTCTGAGAATATGTCTATTTCTTGTTTGTTCTGCAATGTTGAATGTGTATACATGTGTGAAATATTACATGTTTATGTTTACCCTGCTGATTATAATCTGCTTTATATCATTCTATAATTTTTAATTATGAATGGTGTATATCATTGACTAAGGGTTATGACTTCTCCAAATAGGGGGAGATTGTTGGGTACATTGGTCAAATGTACCTGATTTGAAGAAGCCTCACCCAACTCAATGATATACATCATAATGTATTTGATGTATGTTTGAGTTACTTGTGCAGGTTAAGAAATCACTGGACTGAAGCAAAAAGTTTCTAAGTCCATGTGTCGACACCCAGAGGGAAAGTGTCGACACTTAAGAAAGCTTGTGTCGACACCCAGACAAGCAGTGTCGACACTTGGAGTCATTGTGTCGACACCTGGGATGCAGAGTCGACACCAGACAGAAAGTGTCGACACTTGGAGCTGTGTCGACACTCAGTGAAGAAAAGTGCAGATAGAAAGTGTCGACACAAGGAGCTGTGTCGACACCCAGTGAAGCTGTGTCTACACCTCAAAGTGTCGACACTTGGAGCTGTGTCGACACTCAGCAAAAGTATGCAGAGTCTAAGTACAAGTGTCGACACTCACCACAATGTGTCGACACTATGCAGAAGAGTCAGCACTTGAAGTAAGTGTCGACACTCAACACAATGTGTCGACACTCAACAGAAGAGTTAGCATTTGAAGTATGTGTCGACACCCAAAACAATGTGTCGACACACAGCTGAAGACTCAACACTTGAAGAAAGTGTCGACACAAGGAGCTGTGTCGACACTTAGCAAAGAAAAGAATTATCAACAAAATATTCTAAGTACAAGTGTTGACACTAAGGGAATGTGTCGACACTCAGCTGAAGTCTCAACAACAAGAAGGTGTGTCGACACAAGGAGCTGTGTCGACACTCAGCAAGAATCAACATAGAAGACTATGTGTCGACACCAAGAAGCAGTGTCGACACTTGACAGATTCAACACAAGAAGATGTGTCGACACAAAGGAGATGTGTCGACACATAGAAGAATTCAGCAAAAGCTAGAAGAACAAGTACTTGTGTCGACACTCAATTTCAGTGTCAACACATGCAGAAGAATCTGTGTCGAGACATACAAGGAGTTGTGTCGACACCTTGTAGACTTGTGTCGACACATACACAACATGTGTCGACACTTGGACTATAAGTGTCGACACTTAAAGACAGAAAGTCTCGACACTTACAGACAGTTAGAGATTTTTCAAGAAGTGACTGGATGATTTGACAGCTGTCGTTCCAGCCGGTCTACAGCACCTGTTAGAGATATCAGAAGTCAGTTATGGACCGGTCCAGCCGGTTACCATGAAGAAAGCCTATAAATAGGCACCTACAGTTTACAGAAATTGTTGTTGAAAGAAGTTCAAAGTTGTTGATCAGATTATTGAAGTAATTATAGTGTTACAAAGAGGATCAACACAAGAAGATCTTGCAGTTCAGTGCAGATCTAAGAAGTTGGAGAGAGAGGGCTCCATCCAAGAAATTAGCCTCTGGAACTAGGCTGAGAAGAAGGATTCAGATTCAATTCTGGATCTTAAGTGGCAGAGGTCAAGGAACAACTGCAGAGGATTCAGTCTTATTCAGTTCTACTCAAGAAGCTTTGAAGAAAGCTAAGTTAGGGTGAATCCAGCTGAGTTCTTCCAAGAACTCATCAAGAATCTCTCAACTCCCCTCCTTTAATTCTGAGTTGTAGAGTTATTATTTGTATTACATTTTTAACTTGTAGGATCCATTGGATCTGAGTGATTGTAAGCCTATATTTATAAAGGCTGAGGGTAGGGCTTGTTTGCCTGAGTGTAGGAGATAGAGATCTCTGAGTGTAGGCCTTGTTGGCTGAGTGTAGGCCTTGGTTGGCTGAGTGTAGGCCTTGATTGGCTGAGTGTAGGCTTTGGGATAAAGCTGAGTTGTAAGGCTTTGGGCCTGAGGTGTAGGAACCAATTTGGGTTCTGAGACAGTGCAGGAGTTTGGCCGAATCTAGTACACTGCTAGATAGGCGAAGGGGGAAAGTGGATGTACCCATATCTTGGGGAACCACTATAAATCACTGTGTGCTGTACTGTGCTGAAATTGTTGCTATGTATGCTGTGTTTGCTGTGATAAACTAGTTAGATTGCTGTGATATAACTGATTGCTGCCAATAAAGTTAGAAAAGGATTAGGTCACCTATTAACCCCCCCCCCCCCCTCTAGGTGTTTAGGTACCATATCTTTCACCTGCCAGCTAGGTGAGAGCCTGTCAGCGGGATCTGCTCGAGGCCAAGGATGACACGAGTGACTTCCAGCCCTGCCAGCTAGGTGAGAGCCTGACAGCGGGATCTGTTCGGGGTCCACTACTACCACCATCGAGTGACTTCCAGCCCTGCCAGCTAGGTGAGAGCCTGACAGCGGGATCTGCTCGAGGCCAAGGATGACACCGAGTGACTTCCAGCCCTGCCAGCTAGGCGAGAGCCTGACAGCGGGATCTGCTCGGGGTCCACTACTACCACCATCGAGTGACTTCCAGCCCTGCCAGCTAGGTGGGAGCCTGACAGCGGGATCTGCTCGAGGCCAAGGATGACACCGAGTGACTTCCAGCCCTGCCAGCTAGGTGAGAGCCTGACAGCGGGATCTGCTCGGGGTCCACTACAACCACCATCGAGTGACTTCCAGCCCTGCCAGCTAGGTGGGAGCCTGACAGCGGGATCTGCTCGAGGCCAAGGATGACACCGAGTGACTTCCAGCCCTGCCAGCTAGGTGAGAGCCTGACAGCGAGATCTTCTCGGGGTCCACTACAACCACCATCGAGTGACTTCCAGCCCTGCCAGCTAGGTGAGAGCCTGACAGCGGGATCTGCTCGGGTCCAAAATACATCACATTCACCATGCAGGCTAGTTACAACAATATCAGAGAGCTTGAAGGAATTTATTATTATCAAAGTGCCGCTTACATGTTTTAGGGGAAAATCGTTTGAGGTCGTCACCACTCCAAGTGAGACTCAGGGTCTCGCCTTCTACATTGTGGAGTCGATAGCCCCCTGACCCCAAGGCTACCTTTATAATGAACGGTCCCTCCCAGCTGGGATTGAGCTTCCCCATGGATGCTGACCTCCCTGCTGCATCTACTTTTTTCAGTACCAAGTCCCCTTCCATGAACTGCTTGACCCTGACATGCTTGTCGAAGTACTTGGCCATCCTTCTCTTTACCTCCTCCTATCGGATGGCGGAAAGGTCTCTTACTTCTTCCACCATGTCAAGGGAGAGCCTTAGTTCCTCCTCATTCTCTGCTTGCAACTCCACACGACCTTCTTTTGCTGCCACGACTCGCGGCGTTTGGACTTCGAATTCAATGGGGAGCACTGCCTCGCACCCGTGGGAGAGTTTGAAGGGGGTCTCTCCTGTAGCTGTGTTGGGGGTGGTCCTCAGGGCCCAAAGAACCGCGGGAAGCTACTCCACCCAGCTCCCTTTCAGGTTCTCCACCTTCTTTTTGAGGAGGTTGACGATGACCTTGTTTGCGGCCTCCACCTGCCCGTTACTCCTGGGATGATGGACCAAGGCGAACCTGAGATCGATCCCAAACTGTTCGCAGAAGCTGGTGAACTCGGCACTGGCGAACTGGGGCCCGTTGTCCGTGACGATGGCCTGGGGCAGCCCATGGCGACAGATGATCTCCCCCCAGACAAAGTTCCTGATCACTTGGGAGGTCACCTTGGCCAACGCCTTCACCTCCATCCACTTCGAGAAGTAGTCTATCATTACTAGGAGGAACCTTCTCTGGCCGCTGGATTGGGGGAACGGCCCAACCAAATCCATCCCCCAAATCGCAAAGGGCCATGGGGCTGTGATACTTCGGAGCCGCTGGGCCGGTTGCAGCTGGAGAGGGGCAAACAGCTGGCACTTGTGACATCTTATTGCGAACTCCGCAGCGTCCCGGCCTAGGGTGAGCCAGAAATAACCTTGCCTGACTACTCTCCCTTCCAGGGTCCGACTCCCGGAGTGACTCCCACATTCCCCAGAGTGGACTTCCTCCAAGATCCTTCGCGCTTCTCCCTCGTTTACACAGCGGGCCAGCATCCCGAGAGGGTCTTCCTGTATAACTGCCCGTCCTGGAGGAGGTAGTATGCTGACTTATGCCTCAACTTTTTCTTGTCTACCCCCTCCGGATACTCTCCTGTGGAGAGAAAAACCACCACTGGATCCATCCATGAAGCTTGTTGATCGATTTCCATGAGTTCTCCTTCTTCGATGGAGGGGCGGAATAGGTCGGTGATGGTGCCCCCACCTGGGGACCATGCTTAGCCAACTGATCGGCTTGTTCATTCTCCTCCCGGGGCACATGTTGGATGGTGAAGGTTTGAAAGGTGCCAATGATCCCCTTTACTTTGGCCAAGTATGATCGCAGGGTGGGCTCCCGCGCTTCGAACTCCCCGTTGATTTGGGAGGCTACTACCATGGAGTCTGTGAGGACCTCCACATCTGACACTCCAAGTTCCCTGGCCAGGCGAAGCCCCGCTATCACGGCCTCGTACTCGGCCTGGTTGTTGGTAATGGGAAAGTGTACCACCACAGTCTTCTCGATTCGGGTCCTTAAGGGCTTTCTAGGATCACCCCTACTCCCAGGGAATGCCTTCCCGAGGCTCCATCCACCCTCACCTTCCAAGGTGCCGGGCGAGTGAGCTCTTCTTCCGCCACTTCAACCACGTAGTCAGCAAGAAAATCGACCATCGCTTGGGCTTTGATCGAGAGTCGCAGAACGAAGGAGACGTCGAACTCGCTCATCTCCACTGACCACTTAGCCAACCTGCCTGAATGCTCCACCCCTCAAAGATGTTGCGGAGGGGTGGTCGGTCACCACTCGGATTGAATGTGCTTGGAAGTAAGGCCGCAGCCTCCGAGCTGAGATGATTAGGGCGAACGCAAGCTTCTCCAAGATCGGATACCGGAGCTCGGCCTTCCTCAGGACCCGGCTCACGTAGTAAATATGAAGCTGCATTTTCCCTTCTTCACGAACCAAGACGGAGCTCAGGGCCTCGGCCCCGACCCCGAGATATAGGAACAGGTCCTCCCCCTCCTTGGGTCCTTAGAGCAGCGGAGCCTGTGTCAACTACATCTTGAGGGCCTGGAAAGCCTCTTCACACTCTTTGTTCCATTCAAACCTCTGACCCCCCCTTAGCGTCTTGAAGAAGGGGGAGCACTTTTCTCCTGCCCGTGAAAGGAAGCGACTCAGCCCTGCCAGCTTCCCTGTCAGCCGCTGGACCTCCTTTGCATTCCGCGGGACCCTAGCTCTAGGATAGCTTTGACCTTGTCTGGATTCGGCTCGACCCCTGCGGGGGTGAGGAGGTGCCCCAAGAACTTTCCCCTGCTGGCACCAAAAACACATTTCAGTGGATTCAATCGCATCTTGTACTTGCGCAGGGTGGCGAAGGTCTCCTCCAGGTCCCGGAGGTGGGAGTCCACATCCTGGCTCTTGATCATGAGGTCATCTACATACACCTCCAAATTCCTTCCCCTTTGCTCCTTGAAGACCCTGTCCATCATCTTCTGGTAGGTAGCCCCAGCATTCTTCAGCCCAAAGGGCATCATCTTGTAGCAGTAGCATCCATCCCCGGTGATGAACGAGACATCTTTGATGTCTGGGGGGTGCATCCTGATCTGATGGTAACCTGAAAAAGCATCCAAAAAACTCATTACAGAAAAACCGACGGCTGAGTCAACCAGCGCGTCGATCCGAGGCAAGGGGTAACAATCCTTAGGACAAGCTTTATTAAGTAAGGAAAAGTCGATACACATCCTCCATCGGCCATCCCCTTTTTTAAACCATAACCACGTTGGAGACCCAGCCGGGGTACTGAATCTCAGACACGAAGCCTGCCTTGAGGAGTTTCGCCACCTCCTCCCAGATGGGTTCCGCCAGCTTGTCCGCGGTGGACCTCTTTTTCTGCTGAACGGGGCGTGTTCCCGGGTCCAGGTTGAGGCGGTGGCAAGCCACATCCGCGTCAACCCCCGGCATCTCCGCGGCGTTCCAGGCGAAGATGTCCACATTCTTCTGGATGTACTCCAGCATCCTGCCTTGGTCCTCCGGGGTCAGCCCCCCGCTGACGCGGATCTTCTCCGCCCTTCCTCCTCGGGTGAGCACTTCCAGCTCTACCACCTCCTCTGCTGCCTCCAGCCTGGATTGCTCCCCCCATCCCTCGGCATCCCCTTCCTCCGGAACGGGGACCTCTACCTCCATCTCCTCCCCCTCGGCCCTCACCTCGATCACCTCCTCCAGATCTCCTCCTGTCGCCTCCTATGCGCAGCTCTTCTCTCCCAACTTCTCCCTTCCTGCTTCCTGGTCGACCTCCTCCATCCTTCGCCCCATCTCCTCGGCTCCCTCCTGCCAGGATATGGTATTCACCGCAGTGACATAACATTCCCGCGCCACCTTTGGGTCTCCCCTAACCCTGACTTGGATCCCCTCGGCGTTGAACTTCAAGCATTGATGAAAAGATGAGGGGACGCAGCGGAAGGCGCTGATCAGCGGTCTCCCAAAGATGGTGCTGTAGCTGCTGGGGGCGTCCACGACGACGAACTTGCAGTTTCGGGACTGCCCCCCCAAGGTGACATGGAGTCCAACTCCTCCTACTTCCTTCCTCTCTCCTGAAAACCCGAACAGGGGGCCATCCGAGGCCAGCACCCTTCTTGCCTCCACCTTCAACGCATCGAACGCCTTTTTGAAGATGACGTTGACGGAACTCCCGTTATCCACGAGAATCCGAGAGATGGTGAAGTTCTCGATGGCCGCCTTGATGACCAGCGCATCGCAGAACGGATACTCGTGGTCTGGCATATCACTCCTGGAGAAGGTGATCCTCTCCTCCGGTGGTGGGGTTTGGGATGTAGAGGCGACGCTCCGCCGGTATATGGTGTGGAGACTGGCCTTGCGGGAGGCCTCGATCCCTGCTCCCCCGTGGATCATCCCGATTCCCCCTCGGGTCCCCACATCCACCCGGTCTTCGCACCGATCCTCCTCCGCCCGAGGCAGGACCTCCTCAATCCTCACTTCCTGCCTCCCTTGCTGCTGCTGCTCCCTATTCCCCCTCATTTCCAAGAATTTCGGGCACGTGGCTGTTGCGTGCCCCTCTTTTTGGGGTACCCCTTGGGTCCTATTTATAGCTTTTGAAATCCGGACTGCCAATAACCAAAATAACTGACCTGAAATTACCAGAAAACCCCGGGCTGGGTATGCCAACAGCCAAACTCCGCTGTTCTGAAGGCTATGGGCAGACCAGCAGGGGTAAAATAGTAAAAAGCACCTCTAACACCCAGGCGAGCTGGGAGCTCTGACCACCTCGGCATGCACTGCTCGCCCGCTGCTGCCGAGCTCCACTGCGAGGGAGCGATCTGTGACTCGCCTGGCAAAACGCCGAGCTCTGGGGTCGCCGATCGTCGATCTCTAGTCGACGTTTGCCGAGCTCGGCCTCGCCCCTACCGCCGCCGAGCTCGCCTGCTGCTTCCAGTCTAATCTGCTCGCCCCCTGGTGACCTTGCTCGCCGGACACGGGGTTGTACACCACTGATACGTTGCGAAGGAACCTCACGTCTGTTGGCCCAAACAGAACGTGATACCCAGCGTCTACCGCATTGGTCACCGAGAAGAGGTTTTTCTTCATGCCCGGCACGTGATACACACTCCTTAACGTGAGTGGCCCCTGATCACTACCCAAAGACACGACCCCCTCTTTCTCTACTGCATAAACAGTATTATCAGTAGTGATAATAGCTTCATTACCTGAGTAAGCCTGCATGGAGGTGAACTTCGATTTGTCTCCGGTGAGGTGATGACCACACCCGGAGTCCACGATCAACTCGCTGTTGAAGTCCTCAGTAGACAAGGCCCGTACACAAGTGCCCGTCATGAAAGCTCCGCCCCATCCTGCTTCTTCACTTCTCGACCAAGCTTCCTCCTTTCCCGCAGCATGCCCAGGCTGCAGTTTGACCTTGCAGTCCTGCTTGAAGTGCCCTCGCTGGTGACACCGGTAGCACTTCAGATTCTTCTTCCAGTCGTTAGGAGCATTGCTCCTCTCCGGTGGATATGAAGTTGAAGTCTCCTTCTCAACAGCGGCCTGCACCTTCTTCTTCTTCTTCCCTTCCCATCCTTTCTTCTTGCCTGAGAAGAGAGCTTCGCTGCCTTCCTGATTCAGGTTCACTCCAGCCATCTGCCTTGCTAAGCTCTCCTGCGAGGCAAGCAGATTCTCCAGCTCCAGCAACGACGGCTGAGTAGCCCACCCTTGAACAGATGTAAACAAAGGCCATATACTCCTTCCGCAAGCCGCGGATAATGTGCTTTTTCATCTTTGCCTCAGAGATAGGCTCATCAGGATCCAGTGCCGACAGCTCAGCGCACAAGCTCTTCATCTTTAAGAAGTACTTGGAGATGGAAAGGTCTCCCTGAGTTGCCCTGGCCAACTCATTCTCTAGGAACTGAAGCCGCGCCACATTCTTCCTATTGAACAACTCATCAATGGTTGTCCAAATATCAGCAGCCGACTCACACCCAACGATGTGATCAAACAGTTCCGGAGACACAGCTCTCTTCAGAATGAACTCCGCCTTAGCATTTGTTCTTCTCCAGAGCCTAACCTGCTCAGCAGTACCGAACGCAGCAGTAACTTCCTGTCTGTCGTCACCACCAACGATATCCCACAGCTCCTCGCCAAGAAGATAACTCTTCATGCACGACTTCCACTTCTTGAAGTTAGTCTGCGTTAAGAGTTCAATGCCCAGACGTCTTGCAAAACTCCCTTCCATTGCAACACCTGTTGGCAACCTTCAGAAGCTCCGAGCAACAACACAGGTTGATCACCACTCAATCACTGAGTAACAACACTGGCTGACTTTCGCTCACGCAACTGAACCTCAGGAACCTCCCACTGATACCATGTTAAATTTTCTCAACGTGGTCAGCAAGATAGCCCAAACGCCAAATTAATATCTTCGGAACTACCCAGTTCGCACGTTGAACCAGCGGAAACCCAAGGAACAGAGGTTACACCCAACAAACAATGGATGTAACATCCCATTTCCAACTAGACCCCTAAGAATGGTTTTAGCCATGACTAGGTCATGACAAACCCTAGGAAGCCAGAAATGGGCCAGGAGATAGGGTACAAAAAGGTGGGAGACCATCATGGTCTGCAAATAGTAGAACTCTAAACAATGGCTTAGGATGACCATGGGCTACACCTTAACCCCAAGACCCTACCACAACACCCCTAATACTTGGGAGACCCATTAGAGCCAAAAGGACCATTAGGGTCAACCCAAGAGGCCCAGTTGACCAAGGTCAACCCTAGCCCTAAATGGGTCAAACTAGCCTACTTAGGGCCAACTGACCTACTCCTAGCCTAAAGGACCCCTCCTATGCCCTCCTAACCCTAAAGTGAGGTCAATGGGTCACTAAGGACACATTGGGGTCAGCCCTAGAGGCCAGGTTGGCCCAAGTCAACTCAAGCCCTAACCTGGTCAAAGTACCCTTACTAAGGGTATGTGACCTCCAAAGTACAGGGTAACCCTACATAACCCTACCTAGACCATAAGGGAAGCCAATGGGTCACCCAGGACCTATAGGGGTCAACCCAATTGGTCATGTTGACCCAAGTCAACTCTAGCACTAAATGGTCAAAGTGCCCTTGCCAAAGGACATGTGACCCCCAAGATGCCCAACCAACCCTACTCAAGTAACCCTAGACCTTAAGGGAGCCCAATGGGCCACTAAAAACCCAATGGGGTCAACCCAGATGGTCAAATTGACCAGGTCAACCCTCATTTAGGTCAAGTCAAACTTAACCCAAAAGGCTAACCCAAGCCCAAGCCACTTCTCCCTTAGGCTAAACCCATTCCCATGACCATCATAATCAAGTGGGCTGCATTTAGCTTGTTAGGTTGACTAGTCAACCAGGGGTGACTAGGAGAGAGAAGGGAGCTCCCCTCCATGATAATGGAGGAGAGAGAAAATGAGGAAGAAGAAGGGGAAGTGAGAGGCCGGCCAAGGAAGGCTAACAGCCACCAATTATGGCTGCAATCAACTCCTCTAGTAGAGAGGAGTTGATTCCAGTCGTTTCCCGGCCACCAAGGGGTGGGTTCAGCCCCCCTCCACACAACCCGAGCCACACATTTAATGGTGTTAATGGCCATTGAGGAACCAGCCTCCCCTCTCCCCCATTTGCCATTTAAACACCTTCAGGGAGCCGAGGGGATCATTTTAGAGCGTTTACCTGGAGGAGACAAGCCATTCCACTGTGCAGTTGCAGAAGCCGAGCGCCGCCGCCGTCGTCAATGGCATCCCGCCGCTCCTCTCGCATCCAGGCCGCCAGGAAGGTCCTCCTCTCCTTAACCCGCGGGTAGATCTTAGGATTAATTAGGCTTAAGTTTCGGGCTCAATTGAGCCCGATCCAATCCGGGATTTCTCCTGGTTTCGGCAAGAAAACCTCTTGCTATATCCGCTGGAAAACGCCTCTCCGGCGGCGGAGCCGCCGCCTGGCGATAGCCACCACCTCAACGGAGGTGTTGGTGGCGGTGGCCGGCCGGGGAAGGGGCTGGATCGCCGGCGGCAGGGCTTGGAAATCGCTCCAGGCGGGACGAATCACAGCCGTCGGCTCAACGAAGACGATGACCAGATGCCGTTGATCCTTGCGCCAAGATTCGTGCTGCATCAGGATTAAACTATAGGAAATTAATTTTATTTATTTCATTCTGTCACACTTTTGACATTTAATGTTTTAAATTTTTAAAATAATTAGAGGCTCTGTATGAGAAAATGATCAACACATGATTTGTAGCCCTTTCTGTCTACTTTATTGTAAAATTGGTTTGATCAGGGCACCCATTTTGGTGGGACATACCTTAGGGCTAGGCAGACATTAAATTGAGTGCCCACCCTTCACCCCTAGCCCAAATTAGTTGAAATTTTGGCAGAGAGTCCATCCTAGCTATACCTAGGGCCTGTCCAAAAATGGGAATTTTTGGAGAAAATATTTCTATAGTTTTTGTAAACATTTAATAATTATTAAATAAATTAACTAGGTGCCCTAAACACCTCCAAACCCTCCCAAATTTTGGTGAGTGGTCCCTGGGTTCATTTTAGGTATCTGTATAAAATTTCATTTAAGTTGGATGTGCTTTGAATAGGTTTTGACCCAACCCTAACTATACCTTAAAAAGGGCATTTTGGTCAAAAGTTGCACTTTTGATTTTGAGTGACCAAATCACCTCAACAGAGGCTGAAATTTGGGCCACTGACTTGTTAGGGCACTTATCACCTCCCTATTGAATATGGGACAGTGAGGAATAGATTTGCCCTAAGTTCCTAGGTCAAACCCTAAGGAGGGACCTTTTGGCCTTGTGAAGGGCATGAGTCCTAAACACCTTGGATGAACCCCAAATTTGCAAGGAGGTTCCTAGGATATATAGAACCCTCTGTTAAAAATATTAGCTAATTTTGAAAAGGATAGGGGCCCCAAAACCCTAACCATAGCTTAGGTCCTAAAACTTGTAGTGTAGGTTTAGGTTAGCTAAACATCTTGAAACTTAACCAAATTTGGGTAGTGAGGGGATTAGGGTATTTTGAGCCTCTGATAATTTACTTGAGGAATTTTGGACAATATTTATAGCACTTCATTTATAATCAATAGTAATGCCCTAATTAATATTTTGGCTATTGTGGTCTCACTGCCCATAGAGAGAGTATGAAACATGGGCAGAGTTAGTTTTAGGCTATAATAATCTTGTATGAATTTTGTTAGAATTTTTGGATATCTATTTAGGGCATCTACTTCACAAGTGCTCTATTTTGATTACATATTAAATAATTCTTGTCAGAGGCCATTACTTACTGAAAAATCATGAAACTTGCTGCATAGTGTTTTTAGCGCAATGTTATCATATGAGAATTTTTGTGGAAATATTTGATGAATGATTAGCATACTTTGTTCATTAACACTTAAATTAGAGAGTTCATAAGAAAATCAAATATAGCCTTATTTCCAAATGATAAATTATGAAACTTTTTCTAGGGTACTTGTAGTTCATCACAATCATCCCTGAATTTTCTCTGAATTTGTGGAGGTGTTATTACAATAGAATCTTTTAAAATGACTTTTTATGGGGCATCTTTGAAATTAACTTTAAAGGCCTAAACCTTGCTTAAAAATTGGAAGACTTAGGATTTAGAGTTTATTAGGAATTTTGTAATTATCATAAATTTGGTGGATTATTATCTTGTCTGAAAATGGTACTTCATGTTCAAACCTGGGCCTCTTGGGACACTAGAATAAATAAATTAATTATCAGACAAATTAGGAAAATTATGGATTTCTGGATTTATGCTTCAAATGTCTTTTTAGACCTCTAATAATTATCATAAGGGTACTGGATGAATATTTCATGTACTTCCTTTTTTACGGGTCAGGTAGCTTAAGTGGTCTGCATATAGCAAAACTGCAGGATTTCATTTGGATGTGAATTAGGGCACGTATGATGGGTCTTGGTGGTTTGCTGTAAGGACAAGTGGAAGGGGCTGCATCTATGGAAGATGAGTGAGTAGGGTGTGGTTTTGTCTAGGGTTTATAGGCGTTCGGGTCCGACGAAAGATCGTCCCACCCAAGGAGAGTTGGAGTCAAATTACCCTAGGATTAGCATATCGAAATATGAGAAAATAATGGGTAAGGGAATCAACCAATAATAAAATAAGTACCTTGCGAAAGGGAACGCTGGGCGTAATCCCAACACAGTTCCTAGTGCCCCTTGAGAGCCCTTCACAGGGAATACCGGGGGCAGTCCTAGGTTAACGTAAACTGTTTAACAAGCTGAAAAGAGTAACTTAGTAATTAGGGTTGCACATTCCACAACACTGATGGCACCAGATGTTGGTTAGGAGCTTCGGCTCGGATGGTTAAAAGGCGGACTTTGGGTCCGGGGAGCTTCGGCTCGATTGCTTGAGTCGGACGTGTTGGTCCGGGGAGCTTCGGCTCGATTCTTGATTACGCTAATTTGCATGTGCATAACAGGAAAGGAAATTAAGGTGGTGGGTCTTCGGTATTGGAGGGTCGATGCACCGACGCCAATACGTTGACTCAGTAAGTGTGGTTAGCACTTCGCCAACAGAAGTCCGGTGCGTCAGCCGGCAAGAGTACGCAGGAGTCCGCTTCGTGCACCAAGCGTTGAGGCGTACGATAGGTCTGACCGGTAGTGCTTTACTGGTTTAGAGGTGGGCGAGGCCCAACCCACCGCTTCCGTCTGCCACTACGGAGGTATCCTGGGAGGTTACGGCTCCAAAAAGGGGAAACTAAAGGTTTGTGTGCACAGAGTCGGGTGTGTGTGTTGCACTTGCATGTCCATCATACCCACTTGCATGTCATAGCATATTCGTTACCTTTAACCTTGACACCTAAAGTATAAGTGGAATGGGACGCTTATACTTTAGGACCTGCTACACGACCCCTTGGTCTATAAGCTTGTGTGGGCAAGTTTATAAATTAAGGTTAAATTTGGATATATATATTTACTGCTGTTTGATAACCGAAACCCCATCGTATAAATTGGTATGAGACTTTTTATACGATGGGAGCCTTGCAGAAGACCCTTTGGCTTATGTGTTTTTCACATAAGTGAAGGTTACATTTCATATTTCAGCTTATGTCTATAGGATTGCTAGTATAGGTCCGCTGTCACTTGCTTTTTGATTATTCTCCACCATTAAGTCCTCCCCTTTCATCCTCTCCGCTCGGTGCTTAGGAGCCGTGGGGGAAGGGGCGGGGGATGATAGGACTTAGTCTTTTAGACTAACGGTTTTCGAACCGCATCATTTAGGGGATCGTGGAGACCAGCATGGAGGAGCAGCCCCAGAGACCGGTGCGCTTGGAGGTGGGGCAGTCTAGCTCCGGAGTTCATATAGCCGGGACCGTGAGTCTCGACCTTGAGTAGTTTTCTACTTTTGTTTCTGCATGAGAGATCTTGTAGTGAGGTTATGATGTACCTGGCATAAGCCCGTTTTTGCTACTCTGATGTTATCTTCTGTGGACACTCCCTTCGTGGAGTTATATTTACTTATGACATGTGATTCTCTGTGGACTGATGGTTTACATTTACTTCATTATTTTGCTACTTTTCTGTGATCGAATTGGCCGGCAGAATCGGCGCTTTGTGGTGATGACTCTTCAGGGCGTGAAGGAGTCACCGCAAAACGGTGGTTCTGGGCCTAAGACCCCGGAGTCGAAAAGAGAAAAAAAAAGGGGGGGTCTTACAAGTGGTATCAAAGCCAGACCTCGATCGAAAAGTAACAGTCCATAACCCTAGGTCACCCCCGCGCGAGTTTAGTTTGGGGACAAACTAAGCAGCGGAAGCAGTGGTGTGCCCATAAGGGAAATCACATTTAAAAGTCCATTGTATCTTGTCCATTCTTTCCATTTGTACGCTATCTAACAATTGGAATCCTTCTTTGTAGCCTGCGGCAAACCCTGCCCCTAGCAGGGAGCACTTTAGGCTGCGAAGGTCTCATCTTATAATTTTTTAGTCAATGAGTTAGACTCAACCCACTAGGAGACATGACTAACCATGATAACTTATAGTATGCCCTAGTTTGAAATATACTTTGGGTATGAACTTGGTTAAGCTAAGGAGATACCTAAAGAGAATGAAGGAGGAGTATAGCACGAGAATGGCTACCTAAGCCATAAACTCAGGTAGCCCTACAGTCCCTATCAATGATTACTCAAACCGGAAGGACTGCTTTAAGGAGAATTGAGACCAATAATCCATTAGCAGAATGGTAGAAGACATATAGTCTCAACCCTCATGCCAGTAACAAGATTACCTGGAGACCACCATCACGACAAACACCGAAGGTCGGATAGGAATTCAGTTCGGAAGAGACCTAGTTGGGATTGGGAACATTTTGACCCAGATAAGATTGTCGTAAATATGACTCAGAAGGTTTAAAATATGGAGTATATCAACAGATTCAGGTTGGAACCCCAAGTCAAAGATTGATGCCCTAGGGATTGTGCACCCAGCTAGGACAGATATAACATGGTAATATCAAAGATACTCAGCCCAAGGCAGGTAGATGCTTATCTTTTGTTTATTGGGGGCGTGTCTTTTGTTTATTGGACAAATTAGTTACTGACTTGGGTTTCCCTTAGATCTCATCTAGGAAAGTTTGCGTCGTAAATATAATGAAATGGACGTAAACCATACTCGGTGCACCCGGGCATCACGAAGATGACTGCGGATTTGAAGAAGACTATGTACTGGCCTGGCATGAAGAAGGATATCACTCGGTTTGTGACCCACTGCGAAGCTTGCCAGTTAGTGAAGGCAGAGTGCAAAAACCCCGCGGGTTTGTTGCAACCACTCCCGGTACCATAGTGGAAGTTCGAAGACATCGCGATGGACTTTATTCACGGACTTCCCCGATCACGAACAGGAAATGACTCGATTTGGGTCATCGTCGATCGGTTGACAAAAGTAGCCATGTTCATTGCGATCAGGAAGGACGACGCTGTGGGAGTATTAGTACGGAGATTTGTGGAGCAGTTCGTTCGATATCATGGGGTGCCCAAGACGATCGTGTCGGATCGGGATGGCCGGTTCACTTCCAGGGAGTGGAGATCCGTGCAAGCTTACTTAGGCACGTGATTGACCTTCAGCACTGCATTCCATCCCCAGACGGACGGGCAGACAGAATGCACCAACCGGGCGCTGGAAGATCTTTTGAGGCTATGCATTTTGGACCGCGGGGAACCGTGGGAGAAACTCTTACCCCTGGTCGAGTTCTCCTATAACAACAACTACCAGTCCAGCATCAGGATGACGCCTTACGAAGCCTTGTATGGAAGGAAATGTCGGACCCCGTTTTCTTGGGTTCAGGACGAAGATCCGAAGGTGTTAGGATCAGAGTTTGTTGAAGACACCGAGGCTCAGGTGAGGCTGATCAGAGACAGGATGCTAGAGGCGCAGAGTAGACAGGCTAAGTACTATGACGCCCGACATCGGCAGGTGGAGTTCCAGGTGGGGGACCAAGTGTTTTTGAAGATCCGGCCCAAGCATGCAGTCTTGCGGGTGCGTGGTCGGAGGAAGAAGCTCAGTCCTAGGTACATGGGCCCTTATAGGATCCTGGAGCGGATCGGACCCCTAGCCTACCGGCTGGAGTTACCACCAGAGCTGGAAGCGCTGCACGACGTCTTCCATATTTCTTCTTTGATGAGGGCTCTGCTACGCCCGGAGCAGCAGATTTTGACCACCGAAGGGCCGGTAGCTTCAGACCGGTCGGTTCGTTTGGAGCCATTGAGGATCGATGACCGGGGAGTACGGGTCTTGCGACGCAAGAAGGTCCCACTAGTTAAGGTGCTGTGGAGGAACCACGGCCAGGAGGAGCATACCTGGGAGCCGCAGGACCTGATGCGACAAAGATACCCCGAGCTATTCAGTCAGGTATACCTCTCAGACCCCTCAAGATGTTAATTTATTTTTCCTGCTTTAAATTTACTAAGGGCTGCTCTAGGCAGATAGAGGCTTATCTTTGTTTATTGGGGGCTTATCCTTGTTTATTGGGGTCTTGGTCTGCCGATTGGGCGAAGTGGTCATAGATCTAGTTTTCCCTTTAAAACCTAGATTAGCAAACAAGCCGCTATGCTGGGATGTTACAAGGTTCTTGTCTTCGGTAGTAAGTCCCGCAGGCTCAACCTTGATTCGGGGACGAAATCTTTGTTTTGTTTATTGGGATTTGTAACATCCCATTTCCAACTAGACCCCTAAGAATGGTTTTAGCCATGACTAGGTCATGACAAACCCTAGGAAGCCAGAAATGGGCCAGGAGATAGGGGACAAAAAGGTGGGAGACCATCATGGTCTGCAAATAGTAGAACTCTAAACAATGGCTTAGGATGACCATGGGCTACACCTTAACCCCAAGACCCTACCACAACACCCCTAATACTTGGGAGACCCATTAGAGCCAAAAGGACCCATTAGGGTCAACCCAAGAGGCCCAGTTGACCAAGGTTAACCCTAGCCCTAAATGGGTCAAACTAGCCTACTTAGGGCCAACTGACCTACTCCTAGCCTAAAGGACCCCTCCTATGCCCTCCTAACCCTAAAGTGAGGTCAATGGGTCACTAAGGACACATTGGGGTCAGCCCTAGAGGCCAGGTTGACCCAAGTCAACTCAAGCCCTAACCTGGTCAAAGTACCCTTACTAAGGGTATGTGACCTCCAAAGTACAGGGTAACCCTACATAATCCTACCTAGACCATAAGGGAAGCCAATGGGTCACCCAGGACCCATAGGGGTCAACCCAATTGGTCATGTTGACCCAAGTCAACTCTAGCCCTGAATGGTCAAAGTGCCCTTGCCAAGGGACATGTGACCCCCAAGATGCCCAACCAACCCTACTCAAGTAACCCTAGACCTTAAGGGAGCATAATGGGCCACTAAAAACCCAATGGGGTCAACCAAGATGGTCAAATTGACCAGGTCAACCCTCATTTAGGTCAAGTCAAACTTAACCCAAAAGGGCTAACCCAAGCCCAAGCCACTTCTCCCTTAGGCTAAACCCATTCCCATGACCATCATAATCAAGTGGGCTGCATTTAGCTTGTGAGGTTGACCAGTCAACCAGGGGTGACTAGGAGAGAGAAGGAAGCTCCCCTCCATGATAATGGAGGAGAGAGAAAATGAGGAAGAAGAAGGGGAAGTGAGAGGCCGGCCAAGGAAGGCTAACAGCCACCAATTATGGCTGCAATCAACTCCTCTAGGAGAGAGGAGTTGATTCCAGTCGTTTCCCGGCCACCAAGGGGTGGGTTCAGCCCCCCTCCACACAACCCGAGCCACACCTTTAATGGTGTTAATGGCCATTGAAGAACCAGCCTCCCCTCTCCCCCATTTGCCATTTAAACACCTTCAGGGAGCCGAGGGGATCATTTTAGAGCGTTTACCTGGAGGAGACGAGTCATTCCACTGTGCAGTTGCAGAAGCCGAGCGCCGCCGCCGTCGTCAATGGCATCCCGCCGCTCCTCTCGCATCCAGGCCGCCAGGAAGGTCCTCCTCCTCTCCTTAACCCGCGGGTAGATCTTAGGATTAATTAGGCTTAAGTTTCGGGCTCAATTGAGCCCGATCCAATCCGGAATTTCTCCTGCTTTCGGCAAGAAAACCTCTTGCTATATCCGCCGGAAAACGCCTCTCCGGCGGCGGAGCCGCCGCCTGGCGATAGCCACCACCTCAACGGAGGTGTTGGTGGCGGTGGCCGGCCGGGGAAGGGGCTGGATCGCCGGCGGCAGGGCTTGGAAATCGCTCCAGGCGGGACGAATCACAGCCGTCGGCTCAACGAAGACGATGACCAGATGCCGTTGATCCTTGCGCCAAGATTCGTGCTGCATCAGGATTAAACTATAGGAAATTAATTTTATTTATTTCATTATGTCACACTTTTGATATTTAATGTTTTAAATTTTTAAAAATAGTTAGAGGCTCTGTATGAGAAAATGATCAACACATGATTTGTAGCCCTTTCTGTCTACGTTATTCTAAAATTGGTTTGAACCAGTTTAGGCTTCTGGTTTGATCAGGGCACCCATTTTGGTGAGACATACCCTTAGGGCTAGACAGACATTAAATTGAGTGCCCACCCTTCACCCCTAGCCCAAATGAGTTGAAATTTTGGCATATAGTCCATCCTAGCTATACCTAGGGCTTGTCCAAAAATGGGAATTTTTGGAGAAAATATTTCTATAGTTTTTGTAAACATTTAATAATTATTAAATAAATTAACTAGGTGCCCTAAACACCTCCAAACCCTCCCAAATTTTGGTGGGTGGTCCCTGGGTTCATTTTAGGTATCTGTATAAAATTTCATTTAAGTTGGATGTGCTTTGAATAGGTTTTGACCCAACCCTAACTATACCTTAAAAAGGGCATTTTGGTCAAAAGTTGCACTTTTGATTTTGAGTGACCAAATCACCTCAACAGAGGCTGAAATTTGGGCCACTGACTTGTTAGGGCACTTATCACCTCCCTATGGAATATGGGACAGTGAGGAATAGATTTGCCCTAAGTTCCTAGGTCAAACCCTAAGGAGGGACCTTTTGGCCTTGTGAAGGGCATGAGTCCTAAACACCTTGGATGAACCCCAAATTTTGCAAGGAGGTTCCTAGGATATATAGAACCCTCTGTTAAAAATATTAGCTAATTTTGAAAAGGATAGGGGCCCCAAAACCCTAACCCTAGCTTAGGTCCTAAAACTTGTAGTGTAGGTTTAGGTTAGCTAAACATCTTGAAACTTAACCAAATTTGGGTAGTGAGGGGATTAGGGTATTTTGAGCCTCAGATAATTTACTTGAGGAATTTTGGACAATATTTATAGCACTTCATTTATAATCAATAGTAATGCCCTAATTAATATTTTGGCTATTGTGGTCTCACTGCCCATAGAGAGAGTATGAAACATGGGCAGAGTTAGTTTTAGGCTATAATAATCTTGTATGAATTTTGTTAGAATTTTTGGATATCTATTTAGGGCATCTACTTCACAAGTGCTCTATTTTGATTACATATTAAATAATTCTTGTCAGAGGCCATTACTTACTGAAAAATCATGAAACTTACTGCATAGTGTTTTAGCTCAATGTTATCATATGGGAATTTTTGTGGAAATATTTGATGACTGATTAGCATACTTTGTTCATTAACCCTTAAATTAGAGAGTTCATAAGAAAATCAAATATAGCCTTATTTCCAAATGATAAAATATGAAACTTTTTCTAAGGTACTTGTAGTCCATCACAATCATCCCTGAAGTTTCTCTGAATTTTTGGAGGTGTTATTACTATAGAATCTTTTAAAATGACTTTTTATGGGGGATCTTTGAAATTAAATTTAAAGGCCTAAACCTTGCTTAAAAATTGGAAGACTTAGGATTTAGTGTTGATTAGGCATTTTGTAATTATCATAAATTTGGTGGATTATTATCTTGTCTGAAAATGGTACTTTATGTTCAAACCTGGGCCTCTTGGGACACTAGAATAAATAAATTAATTACCAGACAAATTAGGAAAATTATGGATTTCTGGATTTATGCTTCAAATGTCTTTTTAGACCTCTAATAATTATCATAAGGGTACTGGATGAATATTTCATGTACTTCCTTTTTTATGGGTCAGGTAGCTTAAGTGGTATGCATATAGCAAAACTGCAGGATTTCATTTGGATGTGAATTAGGGCACGTATGATGGGTCTTGGTGGTTTGCTGTAAGGACAAGTGGAAGGGGCTGCATCTATGGAAGATGAGTGAGTAGGGTGTGGTTTTGTCTAGGGTTTATAGGCGTTCGGGTCCGACGAAAGATCGTCCCACCCAAGGAGAGTTGGAGTCAAATTACCCTAGGATTAGCATATCGAAATATGAGAAAATAATGGGTAAGGGAATCAACCAATAATAAAATAAGTACCTTGCGAAAGGAAACGCTGGGCGTAATCCCAACACAGTTCCTAGTGCCCCTTGAGAGCCCTTCACAGGGAATACCGGGGGCAGTCCTGGGTTAACGTAAACTGTTTAACAAGCTGAAAAGAGTAACTTAGTAATTAGGGTTGCACATTCCACAACACTGATGGCACCAGATGTTGGTTAGGAGCTTCGGCTCGGATGGTTAAAAGGCGGACTTTGGGTCCGGGGAGCTTCGGCTCGATTGCTTGAGTCGGACGTGTTGGTCCGGGGAGCTTCGGCTCGATTCTTGATTACGCTAATTTGCATGTGCATAACAGGAAAGGAAATTAAGGTGGTGGGTCTTCGGTATTGGAGGGTCGATGCACCGACGCCAATACGTTGACTCGGCAAGTGTGGTTAGCACTTCGCCAACAGAAGTCCGGTGCGCCAGCCGGCAAGAGTACGCAGGAGTCCGCTTCGTGCACCAAGCGTTGAGGCGTACGATAGGTCTGACCGGTAGTGCTTTACTGGTTTAGAGGTGGGCGAGGCCCAACCCACCGCTTCCGTCTGCCACTACGGAGGTATCCTGGGAGGTTACGGCTCCAAAAAGGGGGAACTAAAGGTCTGTGTGCACAGAGTCGGGTGTGTGTGTTGCACTTGCATGTCCATCATACCCACTTGCATGTCATAGCATATTCGTTACCTTTAACATTGACACCTAAAGTATAAGTGGAATGGGATGCTTATACTTTAGGACCTGCTACACGACCCCTTGGTCTATAAGCTTGTGTGGGCAAGTTTATAAATTAAGGTTAAATTTGGATATATATATTTACTGCTGTTTGATAACCGACACCCCATCGTATAAATTGGTATGAGACTTTTTATACGATGGGAGCCTTGCAGAAGACCCCTTGGCTTATGTGTTTTTCACATAAGTGAAGGTTACATTTCATATTTCAGCTTATGTCTATAGGATTGCTAGTATAGGTCCGCTGTCACTTGCTTTTTGATTATTCTCCACCATTAAGTCCTCCCCTTTCATCCTCTCCGCTCGGTGCTTAGGAGCCGTGGGGGAAGGGGCGGGGGATGATAGGACTTAGTCTTTTAGACTAACGGTTTTCGAACCGCATCATTTAGGGGATCGTGGAGACCAGCATGGAGGAGCAGCCCCAGAGACCGGTGCGCTTGGAGGTGGGGCAGTCTAGCTCCGGAGTTCATACAGCCGGGACCGTGAGTCTCGACCTTAAGTAGTTTTCTACTTTTGTTTCTGCATGAGAGATCTTGTAGTGAGGTTATGATGTACCGGGCATAAGCCCGTTTTTGCTACTCTGATGTTATCTTCTGTGGACACTCCCTTCGTGGAGTTATATTTACTTATGACATGTGATTCTCTGTGGACTGATGGTTTACATTTACTTCATTATTTTGCTACTTTTCTGTGATCGAATTGGCCGGCAGAATCGGCGCTTTGTGGTGATGACTCTTCAGGGCGTGAAGGAGTCACCGCAAAACGGCGGTTCTGGGCCTAAGACCCCGGAGTCGAAAAGAGAAAAAAAAGGGGGGTCTTACAATGGAAGCACAAGCAGATCTAGTATTCATTCACTTCTTTACAATACGAGGCATACATAGCGAGACATGATTTCGCTAGTATAACAGCTGTAAATAGAAAGCACCAAAAAACAAGCCGGGCGGACAGCACCGGAGTCCGCCGAGACCGCGAGGTCGCCGAGGTCGCCGAGACCGCTGAGCTCGCCCAAGCTATGCTGCAATTCGCTGAATAGACACGGAGTCCGCCGAAGCCGCGAGGCCGCGCGGACACACCGTTATTCGCCTCCTGCTGAACCTGAACTGAGGAACACCCCTACCAGCCTGAAGCCGGCGGACAGGTTATTGAAGCTGGCAAAGATGAAACAGAATTGACAAGCCGCAGAGCGACCTCCTGCTGAGTCCGCAGATACCGCACACTTCCAAGTACTTGACCGAAGTCACAGCCAAACTCCTGACTCCTTGAAGCTATCCGCGCGACCTGCACACAGCAAACCGTCAGCCTGAAACAATCCGCGCGGACTGACAAACACAGACCGCAGCTCTTCGCTCAACCCAACTTACTGTTCACTCTAGTTACTTACGTTTGCCAGGGGGGTCCTATTTATAGGCAAGGTGAGGAGTGTGGTCACCGCCCAGGAGATAGCGACACCGCCCCAGCCCGCGCGATAGCAAACCTCCGTCCGCTGAGTCCGCAAGGACTTAGCCGGATACCAAGGAAAACCGCCAGGAGCTAGGCATCTATTAATGAACCCTCTCCAGTCCGTCCAAGCTATGCGGACAAGGCATCAGCCCGCACAGCTCCAGCCACTGCAGGACAGCAACCCCCTTTAATGGCAGTCCGCACCAACCCGAGGCAGTCCGCAAGACTCACACCTCAATTCGCCACAAGTCCACGACCAAAGGTAGACAGCAACAGTCCGCCCGGTCACAGCGGACTTGGCGGATACCGCGGACACCATGGCCTTGGCACAAAGTGTGACCAAGTCCAAAACCATCACGGACCAATGCGAGCATGGCGGACTCAAGTTCCCGTCCGCCAAACACCCAAGCACAGACCGCCATCAGTCCGCGAGCTTCTCGCACTTCTATCCAAAGCAGCAGCCAACCCCGGACTCCAAACCAGTCCGCCAATCGATCTCCACAGCAAATCGCCTGTTGTGCCACCAGAGCTCGACAAGGCCTCAGCCAAGCTGTAAGCCCAGTCCGCAACATCCTACACCGCGGACACTCCAGTCCGCAAGCTACCCGCGGACACGAGCCAAACCGCCTATCAGCACAAGCTTGCACCCGTGACCACTGAGCAATGCACCAGTCCGCAAGCCTCCATCCGCTCAGGCCGCTCCTTGGCAAAGCCAATCAGCAACACCCTATCCGCAGACACGAGGCCGCATTGTCCGCGGACTCCATGCAACAACCCGCTCAGAAGACAGTCGGCTTCCCACTAGACGTACCACCAGGCCGCACATCACAGTCCGCCCAGTACGCCTACTCCGCCAATGCTGTCCGCCCCAGGCCGCCCGGCCTGTCCTGTCACTCACTTTCACTTCACAAAATTCAACACTATCATCATCTTCAAGGAATTAACAATCACTTTAAGAACTAGTTATTCTACATGTTCCATGTTAATTAATTAGACAGGCGAAAATACTTGTTCGAAAAAGAGTTGAAGTAATAATATCTCGTGATTCACCATTTATGGACTTGAGTTTTTGAGTTGAATATGCCTTTTACTCGGTACACATGCAGTAATTAAATAATTTGAAAGTTCATGAATTAATGCAGGTCGAATTAAGTTCCGTTTGGGGGACGTATTTATACCGGTCAAGCGGTTCCGTCCGCATTAACTGGACCTTAAATAATTTAAGGTCCGGTTCATGCGGTCGTAACCGATTGACCGGTGAAAATAAGTCCCCCAAAAGGGAGCCTTTATCTTCCATCACCACCTACCTATATGATTGATCGTGTTATATACTTAACTATAATTAAAGCAAACGATGGCATTGTGTTTCCCCGTGGATGGAATCTCATTATATAAAATTTATGATTTACTCCTTATGTTGAGATTTTTCATACCAACCCACACTCACGCTGTTTATTCTTTACTTATATTCAGTCCAATTTGTCCCATAACTACTTTTAGCAATGCCGCATTATTATTTTTTAAAATATACCGCTGAATAGTCCTAATTCCTAAATAAGGGAAAAATGTGCATGATTCATGTAGGGGAAGAAATATATAAGCTTAAATTATTACTTTAGTTAATTAACAAGCGTCAGAACTACAGGCAAGATAATATCCAATACATGCCAATATACAATTTTACAAGTAGAAAGAACGAAGATTGCCTCCACAACACTCTTTACAAACACAGTCAGATCTTACAAGTAGTAGAAAGAAATACGATTGCTAGAGCTGTGTGTTTGATAAACCTCACATTCAGCAGAATAGCCACGTGGAAAGTAAAAAAATCATTTTAGACTCTGTTTGGCTCTTCTGCGGGCTTCCGGTGCGGTGGAGATCGAAAGGTTGGGATGCAACTGCAATGGCGGACTAGAGGTAGGGGCTTGGTGTTGAATTTTCTCAAATTGGTCAGCAGGATAGCCTAAAGCCAAATGAATATTCTCATAACTATCCAGTTAACACCTTGATCATGCGGAAACCCAAAGAGCAAGCTCAACAACACATGCAAATGGAAGAACAAGCAGATTTTATTTTTATTAATATTTCTTTACAGGGCGAGGTATACATAGCGAGACATGATTTCGCCAGTATACAAGCTAACAACAGAAAACACAAAACAAGCCGGGCAGACAGAGCACGAGACCGCCGAGACCGTCGAGTCCGCCAAGGTCGCCGAAGCCGCCCGAGCTGTTGCTGCTACACGCCGAATAGACACGTGTCCGCCGAGACCGCGAGGTCGCGCGGACATACCGTTCTTTGCTGACTGCTAATGAACTAAAGAACAGACCGTCTACCCGCTTGAGACCGGCGGACAGGGTATTTGAACTTGGAAAAGCTGAAGCAGAGAACTGACAAGCCGCAGAAGCGAACTGCTGAGACCGCAGAGACCGCACACTTCACATAACTTGACCGAAATCAAAGCCAAACTCCTGACACCTTGAAGCTAATCGCGCGACCTGCACACAGTAAACCGTCAACTCTACTCAACCCACGCGGACAGAAAAACTCAGACCGCAACAATAGACCAAGCCCCACTTACTGTTTACTCAGTTACTGTAGACGTGCGGGGGTCTATTTATAGGCGAGGTGAGAAGTGTGGTCACCACCCTAGTGAATAGAATCACCACCCCAGCCCGCGAACTAGCAAAACACCCGTCCGCTGAGTCCGCAAGGACTTACCTGGATTTCAAGAGAAACTGCCAGGAGCAATAACGATATTCACCATTAGGCGAACTCGCACCAGTCCGCCCAGACTATGCGGACAAGGCACCAGCCCGCATATCCCGCAAAACACATCACAAGGACAGCCACCTTTACTGCGACAGTTCGCACACTATATGCCGACAAGGAGGCGGTCCGCACAGCTCGAGAACAAAGCCACCATCCGCCACAAGACCACAACCAACAGGCAGTCCGCCCGGTCAACTGCGGACTCAGGCGGATACTGCATACACACTGTACTTGTCACTGAATGTGACCAAGTCCAGAAAACCACCAAGAGCAAGCGCGAGCTCGGCGGACAAGGCCCAGTCCGCCTGCCTCAAGGTAGATCGCCAATCACACCACCATAAGATAGAGCTCGCAAGCCCTACTCGCACAGCTGCCAAGACAACGGCCAACTGCCGGACTTTGACACCAGTCCGCACAGTCCTCCACAGCAGCTAATGCCCGCTGCACCACCAGAGCACGGCAAAGGCCACATCCGAACTCCAGGACAGTCCGCAACAGCGAACACCGCAGACTCCACCAGTCCGCAAAGCCTCCTGCGGATAGAGCTCCCAATCTGCCGATTAACACAAGCTTGCAAATCTACAAGGCCGCAGATCAACAAAGCACTGCCAACAGCCCGCAAACCGCAGTCCGCTCAGTCCGCTTTGCTAAAAGCCCGACGTTTTTGGCCATAGGCCAACCAGGCCGCACACCAGGCCGCTCAGGCCGCACACCAGGCCGCTCAGGCCGTACACCAGGCCGCTCAGGCCGGACAGGCTACTCCTCAATAGCCAAGCCACTAAGATAGCTAAGGTCACCCAGGCCGCAACCAGCAGTCCGCCCAGGCCGCGGGCTCAAAACGCTCAGGCCGCATAGTCCGGCCGGCCTGCCCATGACCCACTTCCACTTCACAAATTTCAACACTCACCCTTGAAGTGAGAAGTGGTGATCAAACCCATCAAGCTGCGTAACCGCTGAAATGGCCCCTTCGATAGCGGTTTCGTGAAGATGTTAGCAAGATTATCTTCACTCCGAACATGCCCGATCAGAAGAGATCCCTCCAACACCTTCTCCCTTATGAAGTGGTGCTCGATCTCAATATGTTTGGTCCTTGCGTGACACACTGGATTGTTTACCAGTTTGAGAGCACTCTCATTGTCACCCCGGAGCAAAGTAGGCTCTTGCAGTTCTTCATGAACATCCTCTACAAGCCTTCTTAACCAGACGGCTTCCTAAGCAGCCAAGGCCGAAACCTTATACTCAGCTTCCGTAGTAGACACGGACACAAAGTCCTGCTTCTTGCTACACCACGAAATGCAAGCTGAACCACAAGTGAAAACATAACCCGAAGTTGATCTCCGATCATCCGAGTCACCACCATAATCAGCATCCGTGTAACCAAGCAAAGCAAAGTCCGCATCCCTACTATAGAGGAGTCCCATATCCAAAGTTGTCTTGACATACTTCAAAATGTTCTTTGCCGCCACCAGATGAGACTTCCTTGGTTCAGCCATAAACCGACTTACTCGACCAACAGCATAAGCAATGTCTGGCCTTGTAATCGTCAGGTAGATCAAGCTCAATACAAGTGCCCTGAATACCAAGGGATCAGGAAGAATCCTTCCTTCATCTCGTCGAAGTTTTAGCCCATGTTCTAGTGGAGTGGAGCAACTCTTCACTTCGCCCGTGCCGAATCGACTCACAATGCGATCCACATATCCCTTCTGGCAAATAAGAATCACGCACTCCTTCCTCTCCACCTCAAGACCAAGAAAGTGATGAAGCTCTCGCAAGTCTTTCATCTCGAAGCATATAGCAAGCTCAGCCCTGAGCCTCACTACTTTCTCCTCCAAATTCCCTGGGATGATCATATCATCCATATACAACATGACCAAAACTTGAAGCTCCCCCTTCTTCTTGACGAACAAGCTAGAATCCGAGTTAGAAGCAAGATAAGCGCAGAATTGAAGATACTCTGTTATCTTTCCATACCAAGCTCTTGGAGCTTGCTTCAACCCGTAGAGAGCCTTCTTGAGCTTACAGACATAGTCCGGATGATTTTCAGAAACAAATCCAAGTGGCTGATCCATGAAGATTTCCTTATCAATTTCTCCGTAAAGAAAAGCATTCTTCACATCAAACTTCCACATCCTCCATCCCTTGCAAGCAGCCAAGGTGATCACCACTTTAATCGAAATCATCTTTACAACTGGACTAAATGTCTCCTCATAGTCTTCTCCATACTGCTGTGAGAATCCTCTAGCAACCAGGCGAGCTTTGTATCTATCAATGCTCCCATCAGCCTTCTTATTCAACTTAAACACCCACTTGCAAGTCACCGGAGTAATGTCATCAACCTTGGGCACAAGGTCACAGGTTTCATTCTTCTTGAGAGCAACAATCTCTTCCTTCATAACATCATCCCACTCCTTTACTCCAGTGGCCTCATTGAAGTTTGCAGGCTCTCGCTCATCCAAAGGACCTGCAAAGAAGCAGGAGACAAAACTCACTGCATTCCCATCACATTACCGAGCTGGTGGCTTAATAACCCTCTTTGATCTCCGAAGGGGCTTTTCCTTGCGCACTACCTCTATTGCTTCTTCAAGCTCAACTCCAACTTCGGGCAAGCTTTGAGCAATGTTCCCTCTACTTCCTGAGCCAGAAGCCTCAACACCAGAACGTGAAGCAACAGGAGCTGCTGGTGAAACAGCAAGCTCCTCTTCCAGAACTTCAGCAGCCACCTTCTGCTCTCCATCAACCTTGCTTTCTGTTAGCTCTACCGAGCCACCTCCATACGATGTCAGTTTGTCAAATACCACGTTTCTTGATACAACAAACTTCTTCGTCGCAGGATCCATGCATTTTCATCCCTTCTTCCGCTCACCATAGCCTACAAAGACAAGCTTCCTTGCCTTTGCATCAAGCTTTGTCCTTGAAGCATCCGAGACATGCACATAACAAGTTGATCCGAACACCCGAAGGTGTTACACACTGGGCTTTTCCATCAGCAACATCTCAAAAAGAGTATTCATGTTAATCGGTCTAAGCGACATTCGATTGATGACATAGGAAGCACAAGACATCCCCTCTCCCCAAAAGGACCTAGGAATGTCTTTTGCATGAAGCCAGGATTTGCAAGTCTCCATCAGATGACGGATCTACCGCTCCGCTACTCCATTTTGTTGTGGAGTATGAGCACAAGTGAGCTCTCATTGGATCCCGTACTTCCTGCAGAAGTTAGAAAACTCGGAGGAGAAAAACTCACCACCGTTGTCTGTTCTAAGCTTCTTGATCCGCAAGCCAAGCCGGCCCTCCACCAACTCCTTAAACTCCACAAACAATCGGAGGGCTTCAAACTTCTCCTTCAAGAAATATACCCAAGTGTATCTTGAGTAGTCATCAATCAGAACGAGCATGTATCTGCTCCCACCAAGGCTTGTAGTGACGGTTGGTCCCATCAAGTCTCCATGGATGCAATCCAATGGTCTCTTGCTCCTCGTTTGTGATTTATCAAACGGAAGGCGATGAGACTTGCCGTACTGACATCCCGCGCAAACGTGACCGTCGCCAAATGAAGATAGCTTATGCAAGCCTCTTACAATTCTTCTGTTAGCTATAGCCTTCAGCTTATCCATTCCTACATGCCATAGCCTTTCATGCCATATAGCAGCGCTATCGTTTGCTCTCATCCGATCAACATAAGAGTTAGTTGCAAGAACAAACAAGTTCTTTACTCTCCTCCCAACATGAGCAACATCAGCCTTAACCGCTGATACGTTGCGAAGGAACTTCACTTCAGTTGGCCCAAACAGAATGTGATAACCAGCGTCTACTGCATTGGTCACAGAGAAGAGATTCTTCTTCATGCCCGGTACGTGATACAGACTCTTTAACGTGAGTGACCCCTTATCACTACCCAAAGACACAACATTCTCCTTCTCTACTACATAAACAGTATTATCAGCAGTTATGATAGCTTCGTTACCTGAGTAAGCTTGCAAGGAAGAGAACTTTGACTTGTCTCCGGTGACGTGATGACAACACTCGGAGTCCACGAACCAATCGTCATTGAAGTCGACAGCGGACAAAGCACGGACACAAGTGCCCGTCATGAAAGCTCCGCCTCATGCAGCTTCCTCACTCTTAGAGGAAGCTTCCTTCTTGCCTGCAGCATGCCCAGGCTGCAGTTTGACCTTGCAGTCATGCTTGAAGTGTCCCCGCTGATGACACCTATAGCACTTCAAGTTCTTCTTCGAATCCTTCTTAGGAGCAGCGCTCCTCTCTGGTTGATAAGAAATTGAAGGCTCATTTTCAGCAGTAGTCTTCTTTTTCTTCCCTCCCCATCCCTTCTTCTTCTTTCCTGAGAAGAGAGCTTCACTGCCTTCCTCTGTGACAGTAACTCCAGCCATCTGCCTTGCCAAACTTTCCTGCGAAGCAAGCAGGTTCTCAAGCTCCAGTAGAGATGGCTGAGTAGCCCAGCCTTGAACAGATGTCACAAAGGCAATATACTGCTTTCGCAAGACGCAGATTATGTGCCTTTTCATCTTAGCCTCAGAGATAGGTTCATCATAATCAAGTGCTGATAGCTCAGCACACAAGCTGTTCATCTTCAGAAAGAATTTTGAGATGGTCAGGTCTCCTTGAGTTGTCCTAGCCAACTCATTCTCCAGAAACTGAAGTCTAGCTACATTCTTCCTATTGAACAACTCATCAATAGTTGTCCAAATATCTGCAGCAGACTCACATCTAATGATGTGATAAAACAGTTCTGCTGAAATAGCCCTCTTGAGAACAAACTCTGCCTTTGTATTTGTTTTTCTCCAGAGCCTCACCTGCTCAGCAGTACCAAACGCAGCAGTAACTTCCTGTCTGTCGTCACCACCAACGACCTCCCATAGCTTCTCACCCAGAAGGTAACTCTTCATGCACGACTTCCACTTCATAAAGTTAGTCGGCGTTAAGAGTTCAATACCAAGACCTCTTGCGTAGCTTACTTCCATTGCAACAACCTGTGGATAAGCTTCCAGAAGCACAGAGCAACAACAACCATTGATCACCGCTCAAGCAACTGAATCCCGCTTTGATACCATGTTGAATTTTCTCAAAGTGGTCAGCAGGATAGCCTAAAGCCAAATGAATATTCTCAGAACTATCCAGTTAACACCTTGATCATGCGGAAACTCAAAAAGCAAGCTCAACACCACATGCAGATGAAAGAACAAGCAGATCTTATTTTTATAAACACTTCTTTACAGGGCGAGGTATACATAGCGAGACATGATTTCGCCAGTATACAAGCTAATAATAGAAAGCACAAAACAAGCCGGGCAGACAGAGCACGAGACCGCCAAGACCGTCGAGTCCGCCAAGGTCGCCGAAGCCGCCCGAGCTGTTGCTACTACACGCCGAATATACACGAAATCCGCCGGACCGCGAGGTCGCGCGGACACACCGTTCTTTACTGGCTGCTGATGAACTGAAGAACAGACCGCCTACCCGCCTGAGACCGGCGAACAGGGTATTGGAACTTGGAAAAGCTGAAGCACAGAACTGACAAGCCGCAGAAGCGACCTGCTGAGACCGCAGAAACCGCACACTTCACAGAACTTGACCGAAGTCAAAGCCAAACTCCTGGCTCCTTGAAGCTAGTTGCGCGACCTGCTTACACAAACCGTCAACTCTACTCAACCCGCGCGGACAGAAAAACTCAGACCGCAACAATAGACCAAGCCCCACTTACTGTTCACTAAGTTACTGTAGACGTGTCAGGGGGTCTATTTATAGGCGGCGGTGAGGAGTGTGATCACCACCCTAGTGAATAGAATCACCACCCCAGTCCGCGCACAAGCAAAATACCCGTCCACTGAGTCCGCAAGGACTTAGCCGGATTCCAAGAGAAACCGCCAGGAGCAATAACGATGTTCACCTTTAGGCGAACTCGCACCAGTCCGCCCATACTATGCGGACAAGGCACCAGCCCGCATAGCCCGCAAAACACCGTACAAGGATAACCATCTTTACTGCGACAGTCCGCACACTTTATGCGGACAAGGTGGCGGTCCGCACAGCTCGAGAACAAAGCCACCATCCGCCACAAGACCACAACCAACAGGCAGTCCGCCCGGTCATCTGCGGACTCGGCGGATACTGTAGACACACTGTACTTGTCACTGAATGTGACCAAGTCCAGAAAACCAACAAGAGCAAGCGCGAGCTCAGCGGACAAGGCCCAGTCCGCCTGCCTCAAGGCAGATCGCCAATCACACCACCAGAAGGTAGAGCTCGCAAGCCCTACTCGCACAGCTGCCAAGACAACGACCAAATGCCGGACTTCGACACCAGTCTGCACAGTCCTCCACAGCAGCTAACGCCCGCTGCACCACCAGAGCACGGCAAAAGCCACAGCCGAACTCCAGGCCAGTCCGCAACAGCGAACAACGCAGACTCCACCAGTCCGCAAAGCCTCCTGCGGATAGAGCTCTCAATCCGCCGGTTAACACAAGCTTGCAAATCTACAAGGCCGCAGATCAACTAAGCACTGCCAACAGCCCGCACACTGCAGTCCGCTCAGTCCGCTTCGCTAGAAGCCCGACTTCTTTGGCCATAGGCCGCACACCAGGCCGCTCAGGCCGCACACCAGGCCGCTCAGGCCGCACAGGCTACTCAACAGCCAAGCCACCAAGACAGCCAAGGTCACCCAGGCTGCAACCAGCAGTCCGTCCAGGCCGCGGACTCAGACCGCTCAGGCCGCACAGTCCGCCCGGCCTGCCCATCACCCACTTCCACTTCACAAATTTCAACACTTGGTTCGGAGACTGCGTAATTTTGTTATTTTGCTCGTTGAAAGCCTGGCCGGCGGTGCGAATGGAGACCGGAATGCGGAAAACAAACGTCATGATGCAGGCGGCGGTGTGTTTAAGGGGAACGGAACGAACAGCTGCAGGAGAGCCAAACAGATCCTTTGTCTCAATATCAAATATAACGCAGGGTGGTTGCTTCCTTCCCACCCCCCACATTCTCCTCTTCCAAACAAACCAAGCCTTACTATGTAGATGAAAATTACAAAAAAAGACACTTTTTTTTAACTACAGCATTATCTTCTTAGCTAGTCTCAAGTCTTCTGTAGTCAAGCACGGCTCCACTATTGAGGCCTAGAAATCCACCACCACAGTAGTTGCACTCAGAGCTGTTCTTCACACCCAACCTGCAGTTAAAACAGAAGCTTTCCCTCATCACCGGCTCTTCAAAGAATACTTGCGGCAACGGCGGTGGCAGCTGAAAAGGCGGGCTCATGCAAAGCTCCAAATTCAAATCAGGGCAAATCCACTGTTTTTTCTCCCCCACCTCCTCCGGCCGCCGCCTAGCAGGCCAAACAGACTGCTCTTCGCAGCTGCCGCTGCTGCTGCTGCTCTTATCCCCTTCCTCTCTTCCCTCAACGAACGAGATCGTCATCTTCATCTTTTGCTCCTGCAGCGGGATGTGGGTCGCCGGGTCAATCCCACAGCTCATGAGTTTCCGCCGGATGTGCGTGTTCCAGTAGTTCTTTATCTCGTTGTCAGTCCTCCCCGGCAGCCTCGCCGCTATCAAAGACCATCTGCATAATCAACCACAGCCCCGGCATATATAAATTAATACTCGTTTTTTTAAAACTATATTTAATAATAAAGCAGTATATAATTGTGTTAAGAGACTGACTTGTTACCGAGCACGCTATGAAGATTTATGATGAGCTCGTCCTCCTCTTCTGTAAAATTCCCCCTCTTGAGGTCCGGCCTGAGGTAGTTTATCCACCGCAGCCGGCAGCTCTTTCCGCACCGGAACAATCCCGCCGCCTTCGGCAGCGACCGCCAGCACCGCTCCCCATGCCCCTTGATGTACGCGATCAGCCGCTCGTCTTCTTCCTTCGTCCATGCACCCTTGTTCGTATGCGCCTTCTCGCAGCACGGTGACCTCCCCATAGACGGCAATCAACCCTCTCCACCGATTGAGGAGCTTTGGAGATTGGAGATTGGAGATTGGAGATTGGAGATTGGAGAAGAGATATATAACAGTTTGACCTTGAGAGAGAGAGAGAGAGAGAGAGAGAGAGAGAGAGAGAGAGAGAGAGAGAGAGAGAGAGAGAGAGAGAGAGAGAGAGAGAGAGAGGAAGATGGGGCGGGGGTTTCTAGAAGCCGAGTTGGTGAGAAAAAGGTTGAAAGAGAGTGGGGTCTTTGCCTTGAAGCCTCTTTGTGTCAAGTGACATCATCCCATGTTATTACCACTTTAAAATATAAAGGAGGACAGCTACACTCACGAGGATGCAAATATTTGATGATCATAATCATATAGCATGTGTGATATTGGTAGGTATGAGGATCTGGGGTCGTTGATTATTAATTATTCATTATAATTCATCAAAATCATGGATGATAAAGCATGACTGGTATTATCATGTGTTTGGGTTTGGAATTGTCAAATATTTCAACATAATTGTATAAACGATTGGGTATGAGAGTTCTATGTGCAGTTTGGAATATTGAGTCTATCTTGTTAATATTCAAACAATATTCAATTAATATAATCATTACTCACATTAATTAATATTTGTTATTCTAAATTTTATTTAATATCATATATTTATATTATATTTTAATATTTTAATTATATTAGTATACTTGTTGCGGGTCACTCGAAGCACTGGTATACTGTCAGAAACAGACCGTCTTAGCTCGAGAACAGTCAGACGCACAAATAGTCAAAAAATTCGAATAGTTGACAAGGAAAAACAATTTGTGGTGGAAACACAAAAATGGTGAAAAACTATTTGGTTGGTTTGGTGTCTACCAACTTCTCAAAGGTTGGTGGATATCTTCAAGGCCATGGCAGCTTCGAACGCCAAGAAAGAACTCTGAATAATCTTTGAAGGAGCTCTCCTGAACACTAAATGTAAGGTTTCTTGAAATGAATTCTCTGAGCTCCATTTATAACTTTTGACATGGGCATTTTAGTAATTATGTCAATGTAACCGTCATAACTATCAGACAGACGAATCATGTTACTTAATCTAGAGCACAAGTTTCGGCATTTTTGTAGACATGATGATTTTGCCCTCACACAATTCAGGCAATTCAGGCAGGACTGCCGTGGTGAAAACGATAATGAAATGCGAACAACAAACTGTTAACATCCATGTACTCTTTGCAAAAATTGTAAATTGCAACGCGCTCTTTGAAGGGAATCTATGTCTTGGCGTGTGCGTAAGAATTTGTGAGCACGTCATGAGCGCAAAGGCACTAGTGGGATGTCCAAGATGGTGAATTGCGAGCATGCACAGAGCCGTGCGGTTAGAGTAGACACAAAAA
This sequence comes from Platanthera guangdongensis, assembly GCA_039583875.1. NCBI lineage: Eukaryota > Viridiplantae > Streptophyta > Magnoliopsida > Asparagales > Orchidaceae > Platanthera > Platanthera guangdongensis. The sequence continues at coordinate 142,155,407 of CM077153.1, forward strand.
GGGTGCACATCCTAGGTTTGTATGCGGTTGCGCCTACTGCGGTACTTAATTACCTCAGGCGTGGTTTTCATCAGCGACAAGCGCGCTCACACACTCTTCGACACTGATTCTTCACACTCGTTTGTGTCACAAGACTTCGTGAAAGGACTGGCAGACGTGGAGCAATTCACAGGAAGGATGATGAGGGTGCGTCTACTCGATGGATCAGAGCTAATGACCTCTTCTCATTGCAAGACTGAGGCGGAGATCGGCGGGAAGGCGTTTGAGGCACCAGCGACGATCCTGAGGATGCCAGACTATGATCTGATTCTGAGCATGACATGGTTGCACTGGAACCATGCCCAGATTGACTGCTTGGCGAAGAGGATCACCGTGAGGCACATGGACTCCTTTATTGTTATCGAAGGTATTATACCATCCCCCCACATATTATTATCGTCTGTGCAGACCGTCAAGGCCCACCTGCAGGGAGACCAGGTTTATCAGGTCCTTTTTGAGATGGCTGTGGCCAAGGATTCTATTTCAGATATTCTAGTGGTGCGGGACTTTGTCGATGTATTTTCGGAGAAGCTACCAGGGCTACCCCGCACCGGGAGAATGAATTCCAGATTCAGCTCCTGCCGGGGGCTAAGCCGGTATCCAGAGCTCCTTACTGAATGGCCCCGAAGGAGTTGATGGAATTTCGATGCCAACTTCAAGAGTTAGTGGAATCCGGGTTCGTCTGGCCTAGCTCTTCACCATGGGGAGCTCTGGTGCTATTCGTCAAAAAGAAGGACGTGACACTTCAGCTGTGTATTGATTATCGGGCCCTGAACAGGCTGATGGTCCGCAATACGTATCCCTTGCAAGGATAGACGAGCTATTTGACCAGCTGGAGGGAGCTCATTGGTTCTCAAAGCTGTACCTGAGATCGGGGTACTCCCAGCTATGCATTCAGGAGGAGGACATCCCAAAGACGACCTTCAACAGTAGATATGGGCTGTAGTAGTTTACCGTGATGCCCTTTGGGCTCACGAATGCACCCTCCGCGTTCATAGCCTTGATGAACCGGGTGTTCGAAGAATATCTGGATGTTTTTGTCATCGTATTCATTGACGACATCCTTATTTATTCGAGGACTGAAGAGGATCACGCGAGGCATCTGGCTTTGACTTTGGAGAAGCTCCGAGTGCATAAGATGTTTGTTAAGTTCAGCAACTGCCAATTTTGGCTAAAGGAGGTGGCCTTTTTGGGCCATGTCATCAGTGAAGTAGGTTTGTCAGTAGATCCGGCGAAGGTCCAGGTAGTACGAGATTGGCCACCGCTGAAGATGGCCACGAATGTTCGGAGTTTCTTATGACTTGCCGGTTATTACCGGAAGTTCGTAGAGGGGTTCTCTCAGATTTCCCTCCCTCTTACGTCTCTGACAAAGAAGGAGTCTCCTTTTATTTAGACACCACAATGCGAGTCTGCCTTTCTGGAGCTAAAGGGTCGGCTTACCTCGCCCCCTATCCTTGCTCTTTCATTAGGGAAGGAAGGATTCCAGGTATACACGGATGCTTCTTATCAGGGGATGGGTGTCGTTCTGATGCAGAACGGGCACGTGATATCCTATGCCTCCCGTCAGCTGAAGAAACATGAGTAGAATTACCCGGTACACGACTTGGAGATGGGGGCAGTTATATTTGCTCTAAAGCTCTGGAGACACTACCTCTACGGGGTTCACTGCGACATTTTCTCGGACCACCAGAACTTGAAGTACATAGACACGCAGAAGGAGCTGAACATCAGACAGAGACACTGGGTGGAATTTTTGTCGGACTACCAGTACACCATGCACTACCATCCAAGGAATAGCAAACGTGGTGGCAGACGCTCTAAGCCAGAGAGCGAGTACGTTAGGAGTAGGCCTGCAGCTGATGTCCTTATAGTTGGTAGAGTCGTTTAAGAAGATGCAGATATCACTAGTGTCCGAGGATGATCCGGAGCTATATACGGAGTACCTGACATCGATGACTGCCACCGATGATATTCAGGATCGCATCAGATACGTGCAGAGGCTTGATGCGAGGGCAGAGCCGATATTCAGAGCCTTGGAGGAAGGGACGGCATGGGATTACTCCTTGATGGATGGGCTCTTATGTTTCAGAGACAGGGTCTATATACCGGCAGGAGGACAGATTCGGGTGGACATCATGACGGAGGCACACTGTAGTAGATACTCAGTGCACCCAGGGATCACTAAGATGTCAGTAGACCTGAATAAGACTATGTATTGGTCATGTATGAAGAAGGACATTATGTATTTTGTGATGCACTGCGAGGCTTGCCAACTCGTAAAGGCAGAGTGCAAGAATCCGGCCGGTTTACTACACCCACTTCCGGTGCTGGAGTGGAAGGTTGAGGATATAGTCATGGATTTCATACATGGGCTACCCTGGTCTCGTGTGGGGAATGACTCGATCTGGGTGGTAGTGGACAGACTAACGAAGGTGGCCAAATTTATTCCAGTGGCGAAGGACTCTCCGGTCAGTGTATTAGTACGGAGATTCATCAAGCAGTTTGTGCGCTATCATGGAGTACCCAGGACTATCGTTTCAGATCGGGATGGGCGGTTTACGTCCAAGGAGTGGAGGTCAATGCAGGCCCATCTTGGTTCTCAGTTGATATTCAGCACGGCTTTTCACCCTCAGACCGATGGACAGACAGAGCGCACCAACCGTACATTCGAAGATCTTTTGCGACTATATATTTTGGACCGCGGCGAGCCTTGGGAGAGGTTGCTATCGCGGATCAAGTTTTCGTACAACAACAGCCATCAGTCCAGTATAGGTATGGCCCCTTACGAGGCATTATATGGACGGAGGTGCAGGACCCCAATATCATTGATTCAGGATGAAGATCCGCAGACACTCGACTTAGAGTTTGTGGAGGATACTGATGCTCAGGTTATATTGATCCGAGACAGGATGTTGGAAGCCCAGAGCAGGTAGGCCAAATATTATGATGCAAGGCACCATCATGTGGAATTCCAGGTGGGAGACAGAGTTTTCTTGAAGATACGGCCGATGCATGGAGTCTCGCGGGTTCGCGGGCGGAAGAAGCACAGTTCGAGATATATGGGGCCTTACAGGATATTGGAGCGGATCAGCCCCTTGGCTTATAGACTAGAGCTAATGCCGGAGTTAGCAGGATTGCTGACATCATCCACGTCTCCTCACTACGAAGGGCTCTACTACGCCCTGAGCAGCTGATTTCTAAAGCCGACGGTCCGGTGGACTCAGATCAATCAGTCAGCTTGGATCCGATCAGGATCGATGACACGACAGTGCGGGTCTTGCGATGCAAGAAGGTTCTGCTAGTCAAGGTTCTGGGGAGAAACTATGGGCAGGAGGAGCATACATGAGAGCCACATGACTTGATGCAGCAAAAGTATCCGGAGCTCTTCTAGTCAGGTATACCTTAAACCTTAGGGATGTTACATGTTTCTTTTATTTCAGTAGAAACCCCCGTAGGCTTAACCTTAATTTCGGGGACGAAATTTTTATTTTTATATATTGGGATTTGTAACATCCCTCAAATAACTAGACCCCTAGGATTTTATTTTTTCATGACTAGGTCATGAAAAAACCACCAGAAGCTCAAAGGACTAATTGAACAAGGGCCAAGGTGAAAATCACCTTGGTCTGCCTATAGCTCATCCTCAACATTTAGACCTAAGGTTTGACTTTAGGGCTACACCTTGATCCCATGACCCTACCACAACACCCCTAACACCTTGGGTAGTCCATAGGGCCACTAAGGACCCACTGTGGGCAGTCAACGTGGTTAAGTTGACCTAAGTCAACCCTAACCCTAAATGGGTCAAACTAGCCTACTTAAGGTCAATTAACCCTCCCCTAGCCTAGTAGACCCCACCCATGCCATCCTAACCCTAAAGTGAGGTCAATGGGTCACCAAGGACCCATTGGGGTCAACCCTAGTGGCTAAGTTGACCCAAGTAAACTCTAGCCCCAAAGTGTTCAAAGTGCCCTTACAAGGGTCATGTGACCTCCCAGGTGCCAAGTCAACCCTACCCAATCCTACCTAATGTAACACCCCAAATCCCAAGTTTGGGAAAAGGTTGGGTGATACGGCTTGGGACACGGGCATGTCCCAGGGTGTGTCCTTCTCGGGTGAGCAGCCGACGAGAGGTCGACGAAAATTCATTCGACGAAAAAAATGAGGGAACACGCCATCTAACATGGGCATGTCAGAGGCCGTGTCCTCCTCTGGTCGACGAAGTTAGTTCGACGAAGTTGAGTTGGGGCATGTCTAGTGCCATGTATGGGCACACGGCCTGTGACATGGGCGTGTCACAGGTCGTGTCCTTTTCTGGACGTGCCCAAGGCATTAAGGCCTAGTGAATACGGGCACGACACGAGTGTGTATTAGGGTACACGGCCTGTGACACGGGCGTGTCACTGGACGTGTCCCGATCTGGTTGAGATTAATTTTGTGCAACCTGATGTATACGGCCACCAACACGGGTGTGTTTGAAGGCGTGTCAGGTGACACGGCCCGTGACACGGGCGTGTCCCATGGGCATGTACTGGTCTGGATAAGTCGGTTGTGTACCACTTAAGGTACACGGCCTGTGACCCAGACATGTCACAAGTCATGTGGCAAAAAATAGCCTTCTGTTGTAAAATTGTGGCCATCAATTTCCTTAGCTGGGATCCAATGGCTGAGATTCCTCCCTGCTTCCTTAATGCCGAGACTTGAGAAGGAAATCCTCATTTGTTTTGGCCTTCACCTTTCTACAAACTTAGAGAGAGAAAGAGAGGAAGAAGGAGGAGGAGGAAGAGGAGCCGGCCACTGGTGGAGCTGCGAAGTTCCTGTTCACAATCCGAGGCTAGCGTTGGGAAGGCAAAGCCGTTGCGGTGCTTTCCAGCCGACTAGGAATTCATGACTCCGAAGCGTTCTTCAAGGGTAACGACCTTTCTTCCTAGCCATGTGAAGGCTTCCTTTTTGGCATGTGCATATGATACCCCCACCAGAGGATGGCTTATTGTGGGAGTCTTTTGGGTTGATTCATGGATTCCCCACTTCTTGGGCATATAAATCCGGAAATGTAGTACAAAATAGGCATGTTGTGTGAAGCCCATCTGGACAAGTTGGTCTGGATTGGTGATGTTGCATATACGCACCAGAGAATACTCTGTAATAAACGTGTAGTTTAAGTAGTCGATGGGTTAGACCTGCGAAGGGAAGTAGCAGGAAGTACTGGAGTGGTAGTACAGGAAGATTCCCGTAAAATACTTGTGTTGTTGGGTTGTACCTGTGAAGGACAGTAGCAGGAAGTACTGGCTTGATAAGCCATAAAAATACCCTTGATACTTGAAATGCTTGGTGGGTTGTGCCTGCGAAGGGGAGTAGCTGAAAGTACTGGCTTGACAGTCCAGGAAAATACCCTCAAGTGGATGCAATGTTGTACGGTTAAGCCTAGGGATGGAAATTGAGTTCTGTCTCTAACGCGAGACGTGGCTCCTAGGTAACCGATGAATGTGAAGCTAGTTCTATGAGAATGGGCTAGTTATGTGTGAACTGATGAATTCACCTAAAGAAAACTGGTAAGGTGAAACTGACCCGCGCCTTTTATACAGCCGTGAGTACGACGTACTTGGTGATGACAAGGCGATTTGAGCAACGGGGGGTGGATGATCCGACCTGCACTATGTCCTTCCGACGTGAGACCTGAAGGTGCGGTCTGTTAGAGCACATAGCAAGAGTCATAGTCCTGCGCGCCATGACATAATGGGGGGCTACGGGCCAATCCCGGGTCAGTAAGACTAAACTCTCCAGCTGCACGCCATGGATTAAATGCTCAATGTTTTGCCGTTGGGTTACGACCCTGATATGGTGGTGGGCAACTGATTCGCCGTTACACTAAGAATGTGCCCTGAGTCCACGAATCGTCAGGCCACGTGGATGACGGTTGTGATGGAATGTATGTGCGTGAGAGCACAATGTATATATCTGCCTGTGAAATGCTATGTCTGCAGGGAAGGAATACCACTGCCCCGGAAAATGTGTAGGGTCGTTATAAAATTGGTCAGCAAAATGCTGACCGTTGCCTTGTTTGCCACCGTTGAGTGGAATGTCATTGTACAGGTGCTGGAGAACCAAGTGGGACACATAAAGTCTGAGTCCCTGCTGTTGTTGTTGCTGCTACTGCCGCTAGCCCTTGAAGGCTAAGCTTAAAATGCTGTGTTTTGATATATGTGGCTGGCCTGCGCGCCAATGTTTAAGGCCACTGTTGTGAAAAGCCTTGTAAGGCCATAAGACCAACTGATTTGTATTTGGTGAACATTCCTGTTATATATAAATATGTATCTTTATATGGTGGACATTCAGGTTTGGAGTTCAGTGTCGTGTTATAAGCTTCTGCTAGAATGATTTTGTGTTAAGATACGCAACTCTAGTATCACTCCGTGACTTCGCCGCCTGTTTTGTGGTGTATGTTGTGGGGCCCCAGCCGGACCTTCTAGTATATACTATGTGAACGGATGGAGTCGTTACATTTTTTGGTATCAGCTATCTCGGCCTTTCCCTTTCGAATTCGTGGTCGAATTCTTTTGTGGGGTGACGAGCACGTGTTTGTGCGAACCATGTTAACACTAATGAACTCATGAATGTCCACTTTAGGAATGGAAATACATGTGTTTGAGGAACCTGCACGTTCCTATCTTTTTGTTATTGCTTGTGTGCGGTCGCTAATGTGCGTGTCTTGTTCACCTATTGGTGATGTGAAGTGGTGCTGGGCAATCGGATCCCCAGTGTTCTGATGAAAGTACGACACCAGTTGAAATGCCTACACCTCCGCCTTCTGCGTAAACCGTACGATTAGTTGTTGAGGCATTGTTTGCCATGATTCAAGCACAGCCTCTTGGTCAGGCGAAAGGGCAAGAACAACCGGCATTGAGGCCAGAACAAGTGGCGGTGAGGCCAGAACCTGTTGAGGATTGGATCCTCGAGCAGCTACAAGGCAGTTGAAGCAGTTCATGATCTTTAACCCGCCTACGTTTTCGGGTGTCGGAACTCCTACGCAGGCTGAGGATTAGTTGTCGTGCGTTAAGCGGATAATGACGGCGATTGGGACGGAGGAAGATAAGAAGGTCACTTTAGCCACCTTCTTGCTGGAAGGAGAGGCACATTTATGGTGGGACGAGATGGAACTACCCCGCTTAGCGGGTAGGCCGTTAACACAAGTGACGATTTAGGAATTCTCCCGACTCTTCCTGGCAAAGCACCTCCCGGTGGCACAGCGCATTGCCATGGAGAATGAGTTTCAAAGGCTGACGCAAGGAGAGGGCAGTGTTGACATGTACCTGCATGAGTTCATGAGGTTGGGACGGTATGCGTGTTCGATCTTTGCTGATGAGCAGAGGATGACGAATAGGTTCTACGAAGGATTGCGAGATGAATTGCGGTTCCTGCTCTCTAGTTCCGTGAACCAAGCCTTCCAGCTGTTGGTTAACACTGCGTGTGCGCTGGAAAAGGACATGAAGAGGGTGCAAGGGAAGAGGGCCTTGGTTGTGACATAGCCGGAGTTCATAGTGCACATACCTGGGAAATTATACTATAAAAAGAATCGAGGCAAGAGGTCCAAGTCGACTGGACAAGCTCCTTCTACAGTTGCATCGGGTGCAACGTTGGGGGACTCTTCAAGGCCGGATACTCGTACGTGCTTTACATGTGGAAAAGTGGGGCATATACCCCGTGACTGTCGGGTTGTTCCGCCGAAAGGAGAAAAGAAGGCGGGAGCGTCAAATGCTGAGAAAGAAAAAGCAGTGGTGGAATCCTCTGCATCTCAGGCGTAACCCCGAGTCTACAACCATGGCATGCAAGAGGCCATTAAGCAGAGTGACGTCGTCACATGTACGAGTTAAGTTATTAATTGCTTTGCTTATTGCATGCTTTCTTTGTAGCATAATTGTATGTGGCATGTGTGTGACACGATTGCCACAGGTTTTGTGATGATTCAGAATACGCTAGCGCGAGTACTGTTTGATACGGGTGCTTCACATTCGTTTATATCTAAAGATTTCAAAGCGCGACTTAGGATACCTAGACGTGTGAAGACAGATAGCGTCAGGGTAGTGTTGCCGAATGGTTGTTTGATGCTCGCGGATCGGGCTTGCGATGTGGCGGTGCAAATAGGAAGACGGGATTTCTGTTTAACAGCATCTGTATTGTCGATATCAGAATTCGACGTGATCTTTGGTATGGATTGGCTCGCGGAGCAGCATGCCTTGATTGATTGTAATGACAAAGAGATCACGTTGGGCCAGAATACCGAGTAGGAGACGAAGTTCGCGGGTATGTGAGGAGTGGGCGGGACATTGATGTCTGCACTTGATGAGTCCACATTTTATACTGATTTTTGGACTCATCTGGGCTAGTTTTATCGTCTTAGCACTACACTTGAGAGCCTTTATTGCTTATATGTGCTTATGTACCTATTTCACGATTAAAGTGCACTGTAGGCCCGTTTCTATGTGCTTTCTGTGTTTCTATATTTTTGTTATTCTTTAACCCTATCTCGGGGATGTGGTGTGCACATTTTGGTGGTCTATCTGCCTCAGAATGCTGGTGCCGGGGTCGTGTGCATGCTTCAGAACCGCTCGGGAGACTCCGACGATGCAGGAATACTGCGCACGACCACTGGACTTATTGCGCACGACCACGGGTCATGCGCCACTGATCGTGCGCATTACACTCCCTTTTTTATAATCCTGTCGAGGTAATCGCACGAGCACTGGCCGTAGTGCGCACGACCACTGGTCGTGCGCCACTGCTCGTGCGCATATATGCTGATGCTTCTTGTCCATGTTGCAGGTCTATTTGGAAAAGTCGCACGATCATCGACTGACAGTGCGCACGACCACTGGTCGTGCGTCACTGATCGTGCGCACTGCTTCTGCTGCCTCCGTATTTAAAGCCCTGCTCCGCGATTTAGGTCAACGCCTGCCATTTGCTGCGATCGGAGAGTGCGCGGGAATCGCCATTTCACTTCTCCAGCTGCTCCATCACCTCCACCTTCGTCGGGAGGCCATTGCCAACTACTCCGAAGCTTTTCAACTCTCCGGCGAAGCCCTCGACCATTGATGACTTCAACTCCAAGCTTTCCTCCGGATTTGGTGAAGTAGACAACCTAGAGAATGGACTTAAAGGCGTTCGAGGTGACAGCTCGTTGGTACCGGAAGCCTCCTTGGACTGAGCCCGGAAGCGGATTGACAGCACGCTACTCCAGCCACGACCCGTGGTGGATCTTCACTCTCTTTTGGTTTACTCCTCTTCCACTTCCTCTGTGGTATGAATGTTTTGAGCAGTGTAATGAACACTTCCATCCATGAACATCAAGTTTATTTTATAGCTAATGGAATGTTAGTATTTTCTTATCCTTGTGAGTATTGTCTGTGAATGTGCCTCGCTCACCCCACATCCACGCCATTCCCGTGTCTTATCCGATTGCACTCCACACAAGAATACTTCAATCCATTAGCTTCCCTTCCGCTCGCCCAACTGAAGTTCGGCATCGCGGCCGACAAACCCACTCCACCTTGCGAAGCGGTGCCTTCGACCCGCATAGCTTTTACTAGTTCAGTAGATCAAACATCCACAATCTCCCAAGTCCTCTATTTCTCTTCTTGTTCTATTTATAACTCTCATAACGATATTCTCTGTTCTGTTGCCGTTCTACGCTAATTGCATTCCTCAAGAGACCGACACTCGGGGATTTATTCCCAAAATTTTATTACTTGTGCGACCGGTGCGCTTGCCGATTTACACGCATCAAGGTTTTGGCACCGTTGTTGCCAGGGATTGCAATTGTAGAGCGGCTCCGGATGACTGAGAATTTCGTTATACGAGTTCTATTGTTTTGTTTTGTTGTTTTTGATCCCTTTTCTCTTGTGTTGTTATTCCGTCAGATGGAATTGTTAGTTTTATTCACAGAATCTATGCCAAGTAGTTGGATCCCTTATATTTGAAATCGTTGCAATGTGGGCCAATTTCAATATCAATTGCCGTCATTGTGGAGACATCTCTCATGATAGCGACAGATGCCATCAGAAGTATAGTAGCCAGGAAATTAATGAATCGACATATCGTCGACATAAGCCGGTCAGCTACCGACCTGCGGAGCCATTGCCGCACTACTTTTATTCAGCTTCCGCACCCATTGCACCGCTGATGCCAGCTAAGCAGTGCCTTTTTTGTCAAAGCTGGGATCATGCATTGAAGGATTGCGCCGCGTACCTAGCCGAGCTAGAGGTGGATGACGAGCCGGATTTTTGGATTATCTCCACTTCAACCTTGGGCAGCATCCCTTCTGTATCGGGGTATGCACCATTGCCATCTCTCTGTTATGGAAAAGACATCCCAGGTATATGCACTGATACATGTGCTTATCCCCAGTCCGACATTGCTATTTATACTCCTGAAGTGCATACTTCACCTAGCATAGAATCTATTAGTTGTGGTGAGCCAGCGCTCAACATCCTACCGAGCTTCGTGCTGTCACCTTCTTCTTTGCATAACATTCTTTCTTCTTCTGATAGTGCTGTCCAGGTTGAATCGTAGGTGGCAATTAGCATTTCTAGCGTTCTGTTAGATCCAGTCGAGGCGGATGACTCTGTGGCAGAGGTTGCGACCTTCACCCCATGTGAGTATGCCCGAGGCATGGACGAGGCAGATGCAGCTTTAGAACATCCTTGCAACAGCCTAGACAACTATTTGGAAGCACTCTCAATTTCACCGACGGGGGATGACTCCGGGATCATCCCCAAGATCGAGGTTCGTTTATGTTATTCTTCTAGTTTATTTCTTGACCCTGCTCTCGTGCCTACTTCCATGCAGGACCACATTGTGGAATTGATCCAATCAGTGCAAGGGCCTGTAATGCGGCCTAGGACTTATTGTGACTAGATGCAGGTGAAGTTGGAGCCGATGAGCTTCCCAAGTTACTGTCTGCCCATGCCTGACACCTACGATAGGTATACGTATACATGTATTAGGGCTTATATTCTATCTCCATTCCGGTACCCGCTACCGCAGCGCGAGCATGAAGCTCTGCCTGAGCATTTCCAGTTTCATTCTCCCATCAGTTAGGAAATGCTCAGATTTTGAATAAGTCCTGTTGAGAGACAAAAAACCCAACAGTTATCTAGGATAGTGTTTCTTTCATTAAATTTTTGTTTGTATTTCATTATTTGGGTGTGGTAGCCCAGCTGCATGATGAGCTCTATGTTGCACCACGTGGTCAGCAGTGTGAAATAGACTGAAAACTCGGGCATGTGAAAAATTTCACTGCGCACGACCAATAGTCGTGCGCACTACTTATAATCGCACGACCACTGGTCGTGCGCATGCCCGGTTTTTTTTTTAATTCCAGCCGCTGTCCACTGTGCGTGCGCCCTAATCTCCCGCTTGGTTCGCTGCACGTGCGTTGTCGGCGCTCATCCTCTTCCGATTCCTCTCCGGTGGTTCAGCTCCCTCTCCTCCAGTAGGATCCTGAAAGAACTAGTGCCTAAACACCTAGAGGGGGGGGGTGAATAGGTGCACTTAATCTTTTTAAACTTTTATGGCAGAAACACAGAATTATATGCAATTCTTCAAAGCAATTCATCATAGAATTAATCACACAAGCATACAATCACAGAGAGCACACAGGATTTATAGTGGTTCCCCAAGGTCTGGGTACATCCACTTCCCCCCTTCGCCTATCTAGTAGTGTACTAGATTCGGCCTAACTTCTCCACTACTCCTCAGATCCTCAGATCTTACAACTCAGAACCCCAAATAGGTTCCTACAACTCAGAGTGATCCCACTCCTACAACTCAGGCACAAAGCCCTACCACTCAGTCTTCACCAAGACCTACACCCAGCCTTCAACAAGGCCTACACTTAGCCTTCAACAAGGCCTACACTCAGAGAAATGTATCTCCTACACTCAGGTACACAAGCCCTACCACTCAGCCTTTATAAATATAGGCTTACAACTCAGATCCCTTAGGATCCTACAGAAAATAAAAAGTACAAGGATTAATAACCACAACTCTAATTGAGAAAGTTGAGTTGACTGGCTTCTTGATGAGTTCTTGATAGAACTTTGCAGAGATC